>CAWUFW010001314.1:2090000-2690000 GCA_963921515.1 Calotriton arnoldi | reverse complement strand
TGTATGGATGCGTGTGTGCTTGTATCAGTTATTGTATAAGAGCGTAAGAATGTGCTAGTATTTGTATGAGTAAGTGAGCTGGTGTGTGTATAACTGTATAGGTGAGTAAATGGGTATGTGATTAATTTTTTGCATGACTGACTAGGTGTGTGAGTACCTCTATGGATGAGTGGCGGTGTGTGTGTTTATATACGTGTATGAGTGCATATGATAGTCCTGTACTGAGTGACTGTAAGTATGAGTGACTGTACAGGTGAGTGAGTGGATGTGTGTGTAGACCTAAGAATCAGTGAGTGGGTATGTAGTTTTTGGTGTTGGAGTGTCTATGGTTTTGAGAATGGCAGTCTGTAATTTAGAGTGGGTGTATCAAAAGTTATATTAGGGTGTGAGAAGATGCATGAAATTATCACATGGATGATGTCATCAGTGATGTCATTTGAGATGTCATCAGTGATGTCATCAGTGATGTCACTGACCATGTCATGAGTGATGTAATATGTGACGTCATCAGCAGTGCATTGCGGGGCGCGAGTTATAGTTAGCTGAACTAACTATAACAGGGGAATTTCACGGGTTTTGTACGAGTGCAATGTCCAACTAACTATAACTGTCCCTAAAACCTATGGTTTTTTCAGTGAATTTCAAAGGTTTTTTAAATGCTAATTTCTAACTATAACGTGTCTGAAACCTATGGTTTTTTCAGTGAATTTCAAAGGTTTTTTAAATGCTAATTTCTAACTATAACGTGCCTGAAACCTATGGTTTTTTCAGTGAATTTCAAAGGTTTTTTAAATGCTAATTTCTAACTATAACGTGCCTGAAACCTATGGTTTTTTCAGTGAATTTCAAAGGTTTTTTAAATGCTAATTTCTAACTATAACGTGCCTGAAACCTATGGTTTTTTAAGTGAATTTCAAAGGTTTTTTAAATGCTAGTTTCTAACTATGCCAACAGAGGTAGGACATGTGAAGAAAGAAGAAAAAACGCACAGAAAGAAGCAAAAGATGTGCAGAAAGAACCAACAGAGGAGCAGAAAGAGGCCTTGTTGCAAAATCATCCTGTGCCCACAACTTTTTCAGACGGGTACTGGTGGTAACTGACTCTGACTAACCAGAGCCAGTGCACAGTGGTGAAGGGAGGGGGCCTGAGGTGACTTGTGTGCAAACGCGCCCCGTGGCGCGTTTTAAGTTGCGGGATTAAGTCCCCTTGAATCCTGAGGGTCCCTGGGGCCCAACTAGCCCCCAGGTACCTACAGTTATGACCACAGAGCTGAGTTGCAGAGAGGCGTTCCGAGGCCACGCACCTTTTTTCACCTCTCTGCAACGCAACTCTGTTGTGCTTACTGAAGGTACCTGGTGGGCTAGTTGGCCCCCAGGATTCAAAGGGAATTAACTCCCCAACTTAAAACGCACCACAGGGCGTGTTTGCGCACATGTCACCAGAGGCCCCGCCCTCCCTTCACCACTGTGCAAACGCACCCCGTGGCGCGTTTTAAGTTGGGGGATTAGGTCACCTTGAATCCTGAGAGTCCCTGGGGCCCAACTAGCCCACCAGGTACTTCCAGTAAGCACCACAGGCCTGCTTTGCAACGCCTGTAACAAATTGTGCAGTTGTGTTTAGGTAGTGAAAAGGGTCGTGCTGGGGGTAGTGTTTTAGGGTTTAGGGTAGTGCAGTGGTGTTTGTGTAGTGTAGGGGGTCATGCTGGGGGTAGATTTAGGGTTTAGGGTAGTGCAGTGGTGTTTGGGTAGTGTAGGGAGTCGTGCTGGGGGAGTGTTTTAGGGTTTAGGGTAGTACAGTGGTGTTTGGGTAGTGTAGGGGGTCGTACTGGGGTTAGTGTTTTAGGGTTTTAGGGTTTAGGGTAGTGCAGTGGTGTTTGGGTAGTGTAGGGGATACTGCTGGGGGTAGTGTTTTAGGGTTTAGGGTAGTGCAATGGTGTTTGGGTAGTGTAGGGGGTACTGCTGGGGGTAGTGTTTTAGGGTTTAGGGTAGTGCAGTGGTGTTTGGGTAGCGTAGGGGGTACTGCTGGAGGTAGTGTTTTATGGTTTAGGGTAGTGCAGTGTTCTTTGGGTAGTGTAGGGGTTCGTGCTGGGGGTAGGTTTTTTAGGGTTTAGGGTAGTGCAGTGGTCTTTGGGTAGTGTAGGGAGTCGTGCGGGGGTATTGTTTTAGAGTTTAGGGTAGTGCAGTGGTCTTTGGGTAGTGTAGGGGTTGTGCGGGGGTAGTGTTTTAGGGATTAGGGTAGTGCATTGGTATTTGGGTAGTGTAGGGGTCATGCGGGGGTAGTGTTTTAGGGTTTAGGGCAGTGCAGTGGTGTTTAGGTAGTGTAGGGGGTCATGCTGGGGAGTATTTTAGGGTTTAGGGCAGTGCAGTGGTGTTCGGGCAGTGTAGGGGGCGGTGCAGGGGGTCGTGTTTCAGGGTTTAGGGCAGTGCAGTGGTGTTCGGGCAGTGTAGGGGGTGGTGCAGGGGGTGGTGTTTCAGGGTTTAGGGCAGTGCAGTGGTGTTCGGGCAGTGTAGGGGTGGTGCAGGGGGTGGTGTTTCAGGGTTTAGGGCAGTGCAGTGGTGTTCGGGCAGTGTAGGGGGTCATGCTGGGGGTGGTGTTTCAGGGTTTGGGGCAGTGCAGTGGTGTTCGAGCAGTAAAGGGGGTCATGCTGGGGGTGGTGTTTCAGGGTTTAGGGCAGTGCAGTGGTGTTCGGGCAGTGTAGGGGTGGTGCAGGGGTGGTGTTTCAGGGTTTAGGGCAGTGCAGTGGTGTTCCGGGTGGTGCAGGGGGTGGTGTTTCAGGGTTTAGGGCAGTGCAGTGGTGTTCGGGCAGTGTAGGGGGTCGTGCAGGGGTGGTGTTTCAGGGTTTAGGGCAGTGCAGTGGTGTTCGGGCAGTGTAGGGGGCGGTGCAGGGGGTGGTGTTTCAGGGTTTAGGGCAGTACAGTGGTGTTCGGGCATTGTAGGGGGTGGTGCTGGGGCTGGTGTTTCAGGGTTTAGGGCAGTGCAGTGGTGTTCGGGCAGTGTAGGGGTCGTGCTGGGGCTGGTGTTTCAGGGTTTAGGGCAGTGCAGTGGTGTTCGGGCAGTGTAGGGGTCGTGCTGGGGCTGGTGTTTCAGGGTTTAGGGCAGTGCAGTGGTGTTCGGGCAGTGTAGGGGGTCGTGCTGGGGCTGGTGTTTCAGGGTTCAGGGCAGTGCAGTGGTGTTCGGGCAGTGTAGGGGTCTTGCTGGGGCTGGTGTTTCAGAGTCTAGGGCAATGCAGTGGTGTTCGGGCAGTGTAGGGGTTCTTGCTGGGGCTGGTGTTTCAGGGTTTAGGGCAGTGCAGTGGTGTTCGGGCAGTGTAGGGGGTCGTGCTGAGGCTGGTGTTTCACGGTTTAGGGCAGTGCAGTGGTGTTCGGGCAGTGTAGGGGGTCGTGCTGGGGCTGGTGTTTCAGGGTTTAGGGCAGTGCAGTGGTGTTTGGGCATTGTAGGGGATCGTGCTGGGGCTAGTGTTTCAGGGTTTAGGGCAGAGCAATGGTGCTCAGGCAGTGTAGGGGGTTGTGCTGGGGGTGATGTTTCAGGGTTTAGGGCAGTGCAGTGGTGTTCGGGCAGTGTAGGGGGTCGTGCTGGGGCTGGTGTTTCAGGGTTTAGGGCAGTGCAGTGGTGTTCGGGCACTGTAGGGGTCGTGCTGGGGCTGGTGTTTCAGGGTTTTGGGCAGAGCAGTGGTGTTCGGGCAGTGTAGGGGGTCATGCTGGGGGTGGTGTTTCAGGGTTTAGGGCAGTGCAGTGGTGTTCGGGCAGTGTAGGGGTTCTTGCTGGGGGTGGTGTTTCAGGGTTTAGGGCAGTGCAGTGGTGTTCGGGCAGTGTAGGGGGTCGTGCTGGGGCTGGTGTTTCAGGGTTTAGGGCAGTGCAGTGGTGTTCGGGCACTGTAGGGGTCGTGCTGGGGCTGGTGTTTCAGGGTTTTGGGCAGAGCAGTGGTGTTCGGGCAGTGTAGGGGGTCATGCTGGGGGTGGTGTTTCAGGGTTTAGGGCAGTGCAGTGGTGTTCGGGCAGTGTAGGGGGTCTTGCTGGGGGTGGTGTTTCAGGGTTTAGGGCAGTGCAGTGGTGTTCGGGCAGTGTAGGGGGTCTTGCTGGGGGTGGTGTTTCAGGGTTTAGGGCAGTGCAGTAGTGTTCGGGCAGTGTAGGGGGTCGTGCAGGGGGTGGTGTTTCAGGGTTTAGGGCAGTGCAGTGGTGTTCTGGCAGTGTAGGGGGTCATGCTGGGGGTGGGGTTTCAGGGTTTAGGGCAGTACAGTGGTGTTCGGGCAGTGTAGGGGTCGTGCAGGGGTGGTGTTTCAGGGTTTAGGGCAGTGCAGTGGTGTTCTGGCAGTGTAGGGGGTCATGCTGGGGTGGGGTTTCAGGGTTTAGGGCAGTACAGTGGTGTTCGGGCAGTGTAGGGGGTCGTGCAGGGGGTGGTGTTTCAGGGTTTAGGGCATTGCAGTGGTGTTCGGGCAGTGTAGGGGGTCGTGCTGGGGCTGGTGTTTCAGTGTTTAGGGCAGTGCAGTGGTGTTCGGGCAGTGTAGAGGGTCTTGCTGGGGGTGGTGTTTCAGGGTTTAGGGCAGTGGTGTTCGGGCAGTGTAGGGGGTCTTGCTGGGGGTGATGTTTCAGGGTTTAGGGCAGTGCAGTGGTGTTCGGGCAGTGTAGGGGGTCTTGCTGGGGGTAGTGTTTCAGGGTTTAGGGCAGTGCAGTGGTGTTCGTGCAGTATAGGGGGTCGTGCTGGGGATGGTGTTTCTGGGTTTACGGCACTGCAGTAGTGTTCGAGCAGTGTAGGGGTTGTGCAGGGGTGGTGTTTCAGGGTTTAGGGCAGTGCAGTGGTGTTCGGGCAGTGTAGGGGTCGCGCTGGGGGTGGTGTTTCAGGGTTTAGGGCAGTGCAGTGGTGTTCGGGCAGTGTAGGGGGTCATGCACGGGGTGTTGTTTCAGGGTTTAGGGCAGTGCAGTGGTGTTCGTGCAGTGTAGGGTCTTGTGCTGGGGCTGGTGTTTCAGGGTTCAGGGCAGTGCAGTGGTGTTCAGGCAGTGTAGGGGGTCGTGCTGAGGCTGGTGTTTCACGGTTTAGGGCAGTGCAGTGGTGTTCGGGCAGTGTAGGGGGTCGTGCTGGGGCTGGTGTTTCAGGGTTTAGGGCAGTGCAGTGGTGTTTGGGCAGTGTAGGCGGTCGTGCTGGGGCTGGTGTTTCAGGGTTTAGGGCAGTGCAGTGGTGTTCGGGCAGTATAGGGGGTCGTGCTGGGGCTGGTGTTTCAGGGTTTAGGGCAGTGCAGTGGTGCTCGGGCAGTGTAGGGGGTCATGCTGGGGGTGATGTTTCAGGGTTTAGGGTAGTGCAGTGGTGTTCGGGCAGTGTAGGGGGTCGTGCAGGGGCTGGTGTTTCAAGGTTTAGGCCAGTGCAGTGGTGTTCGGGCAGTGTAGGGGGTCGTGCTGGGGCTGGTGTTTCAGGGTTTTGGGCAGAGCAGTGGTGTTCGGGCAGTGTAGGGTGTCATGCTGGGGGTAGTGTTTCAGGGTTTAGGGCAGTGCAGTGGTGTTCGGGCAGTGTAGGGGGTCGTGCTGGGGGTGGTGTTTCAGGGTTTAGGTCAGTGGTGTTCGGGCAGTGTAGGGGGTCTTGCTGGGGGTGATGTTTCAGGGTTTAGGGCAGTGCAGTGGTGTTCGGGCAGTGTACGGGGTTGTGCTGGGGCTGGTTTTTCAGGGTTTAGGGCAGTGCAGTGGTGTGCAGGCAGTGTACGGGGTTGTGCTGGGGCTGGTGTTTCAGGGTTTAGGGCAGTGCAGGGGTGTTCGGGCAGTGTAGGGGGTCGTGCTGGGGGTGGTGTTTCAGGGTTTAGGGCAGTGCAGTGGTGTTCGGGCAGTGTAGGGGGTCGTGCTGGGGCTGGTGTTTCAGGGTTTAGGGCAGTGCAGTGGTGTTCGGGCAGTGTAGGGGGTCGTGCTGGGGCTGGTGTTTCAGGGTTTTGGGCAGAGCAGTGGTGTTCGGGCAGTGTAGGGGGTCGTGCTGGGGCTGGTGTTTCAGGGTTTAGGGCAGTGCAGGGGTGTTCGGGCAGTGTAGGGGGTCGTGCTGGGGGTGGTGTTTCAGGGTTTAGGGCAGTGCAGTGGAGTTCGGGCAGTGTAGGGGGTCGTGCTGGGGCTGGTGTTTCAGGGTTTAGGGCAGTGCAGTGGTGTTCGGGCAGTGTAGGGGGTCGTGCTGGGGCTGGTGTTTCAGGGTTTTGGGCAGAGCAGTGGTGTTCGGGCAGTGTAGGGGGTCGTGCTGGGGGTGGTGTTTCAGGGTTTAGGGCAGTGCAGTGGTGTTCAGGCAGTGTAGGGGGTCTTGCTGGGGGTGGTGTTTCAGGGTTTAGGGCAGTGCAGTGGTGTTCGGGCAGTGTAGGGGGTCTGTGCTGGGGCGTGGTGTTTCAGGGTTTAGGGCAGCAGTGGTGTTCGGGCAGTGTAGGGGGTCGTGCTGGGGGTGATGTTTCAGGGTTTAGGGCAGTGCAGTGGTGTTCGGGCAGTGTAGGGGGTCTTGCTGGGGGTAGTGTTTCAGGGTTTAGGGTGGTGCAGTGGTGTTCGGGCAGTGTAGGGGGTTGTGCTGGGGCTGGTGTTTCAGGGTTTAGGCAGTGCAGTGGTGTTCGGGCAGTGTAGGGGGTCGTGCTGGGGCTGGTGTTTCAGGGTTTTGGGCAGAGCAGTGGTGTTCGGGCAGTGTAGGGGGTCTTGCTGGGGGTAGTGTTTCAGGGTTTAGGGCAGTGCAGTGGTGTTCGGGCAGTGTAGGGGGTCATGCTGGGGGTGGTGTTTCAGGGTTTAGGGCAGTGCAGTGGTGTTCGGGCAGTGTAGGGGGTGGTGTTTCAGGGTTTAGGGCAGTGCAGTGGTGTTCGGGCAGTGTAGGGGGTCGTGCTAGGGGTGGTGTTTTAGGGTTTAGGGCAGTGCAGTGGTGTTCGGGCAGTGTAGGGGGTCATGCAGGGGCTGGTGTTTCAGGGTTTAGGGCAGTGCAGTGGTGTTCGGGCAGTGTAGGGGGTCGTGCTGGGGGTAGTGTTTTAGGGTTTAGGGTAGTGCAGTGGTGCTTGTGTAGTGTAGGGGGTCGTGCTGGGGTAGTGTTTTAGGGTTTAGGGTAGTGCAGTGGTGTTTGTGTAGTGTAGGGGGTCATGTTTTAGGGTAGTGCAGTGGTGTTTGGGTAGTGTAGGCAGTCGTGCTGGGGTTAGTGTTTTAGGATTTAGGTTAGTGCAGTGGTGTTTGGGTAGCGTATGGGGTCGTGCTGGGGGTAGTGTTTTAGGGTTTAGGGTAGTGCAGTGGTGTTTTTGTAGTGTAGGGGGTTGTGCTAGGGGTAGTGTTTTAGGGTTTAGGGTAGTGCAGTGGTGCTTGTATAGTGTAGGGGGTCGTGCTGGGGGTAGTGTTTTAGGGTTTAGGGTAGTGCAGTGGTGTTTGTGTAATGTAGGGGGTCATGTTTTCGGGTAGTGCAGTGGTGTTTGGGTAGTGTAGGGGGTCGGGCTGGTGGTAGTGTTTTAGGATTTAGGTTAGTGCAGTGGTGTTTGGGTAGTGTAGGGGTCGTGCTGGGGGTAGTGTTTTAGGGTTTAGGATAGTGCAGTGGTGCTTGTGTAGTGTAGGGGGTCGTGCTGGGGGTAGTGTTTTAGGGTTTAGGATAGTGCAGTGGTGCTTGTGTAGTGTAGGGGGTCGTTCTGGGGGTAGTGTTTTAGGGTTTAAGGTAGTGCAGTGGTGTTTTTGTAGTGTAGGGGGTCATGTTTTAAGATGCAATGCTCCAATACCTGACCAGTCTGCACTACATAAAACTGCAAAAAAACTAAAAATAAAAAGTGTTTTGCACACTTTTGTCATTGGGCTATATGTGGGCTACATCTGGGTAATATTTGTGCTACATTTGGGCTCTTTTTCACTGGTGGCCATCTTGGAAGACTTCTTTGTTATGAAGTTTCCTAATTTCTTCATTTACTGCAGTCTCCTCAGTAGGAAATGCTTTCAGTTTTTTACTTTGATTCCATCAAGAAGGCATTCAGATGTGTCTCACATCTGCCATAAATTCAGAATGTTAGCACTCTAGTTGCTCATTAGATCACTGGAGTAAAGCTACTGCTCACCAGGGAGTTAACTGGTAGTCTGCTGCTGGTATTGAAAGTGATTGTTTCAGTCTGCATGTCAGAATTTTCTAATGAAATAGAAGAGGATTTGAGATCTCACTTAAAACATGCCCTAATTTTTCTTTCTGCAGCACTAACCATAATTTCTATTTCAAAAAGAACCCCTCATTTTGTTCCGTTTTAAATTAAATGTTTTAAGTGTTACCGGTTTATTCCAATCAAGATGGCTTCAGGTGTGCCATACTTTTGTCATAAGTAAGGCTGTTAGCGCTCTAGTTGTTCTTTAGAACACTCTGGGAAGCTGCAGTAGAACACAAAGTCATCAACTGGCAGGCTGCTTCTGTTGAAATATAACAGGAAGATATTTGAGATCACCCTTGAAATATGTCCTAATTTTTCTTTCTACAGCACTAACCATAATTTCTATGACAAAATGAACCCCATCATTTTGTTCCTTTTTAAATTAAATGTTTTAAGTGTTACCAGTTTATTCCAATCAAGATGGCTTCAGGTGTGCCATACTTTTGTCATAAGTAAGGCTGTTAGCACTCTAGTTGTTCTTTAGAACACTCTGGGAAGCTGCAGTAGAACACAAAGGAATCAACTGACAGTCTCTGCCCTTGTTGGATGTACATGTTTTAATGAGAATGTCAGACTTCATTCTCACATGAGTGAGAAAGATAATGTGAATTTACAGAAAATATGCTCTCATTTTAGCTTCTGGAGCACCTTCCAAACCTCCACGGGACAAGCATGAGAAAATAGTGTTCTCTCAAACATGATTCATGATATCCCAGCAGAAGGTTTTTCACATGGTAAAATAACCTTAGAATACACCACAATTCCTAAAATTAGTATGGTACCATCAACAAATAAATTCTAATGTAACTAAAGCCTGTTATCACCCTTTATAGTTCTCCTTTTGGTGATCCTCAAAATCTTCTATTCACTACAATGCATTTCAATGAGGTACTATCATGTATATTGGTCCCAAGATGGCTGCCAGCAATTCCAGGATGAAGTGCTGACAGCCAATCAGATCTCACGATGACATGGGTGGTTAGGCTCCGCCCAGATATATATGTGACTTTACTTTTGATTTTCTCAGGAACTACTGAACGGATTTACACCATTTAAGCAAAAGGCACGACACTGAACCAAGGGCTACATCTTTGCCAAATTTGGTGTAATTCCGTTCAGCAGTTCGGCTGTAGCTGCGACTAAAGGTTCCTATGGAAAAATGAATGGGGAAAACGCGTTTTGGGACCCCCTTTTTCTCGGCCCCCGCTTGATGTATGACCCCGAGACTTTCAGGATAGGAGCGGATCGGAGCGCCCCAACAAGTTGGAAACTTTCGCGAAGATTCGTCAACCGGCGCCAACGTTATTTCAAATAGAATGTCGTGGATTTCCTATGGATAATAGGTTTTAACTATAACTATCTACTGGCGACCGCCAGTAGATAATATATATATATATATATATATATATATATATATATTAGGGTGGGTATGGGTTTTTGGGTGGCAAGGATAGTTTTAGGGGGAGGTGAGTTTTTGAATAGCTAGGGTAATTTTTAGGGTTTAGGGTGGGATGGGTTTTTGGTTGGCAAGAGAATTTTTAGGGTTTAGGGTAGGTAAGGGATTTTGGGTTGCATGAGTATGTTTAGGGTGGGTATGGGTTTTTGGGGGGCAAGGGTAATTTTAGGGTTTAAGGTGGGTATGGGTTTTTGGCTGGCAAGAGTAATTTAAGGGTGGGTATTTGGGTAGTAAGGGTATATGCATGTGTGTGTGTGTGTGTGTATATATATATATGGATTATACTTACCTGTTAAATTTGTACCACGCATATGCCTTTACCATACATGCCTTTGCAACAAAAAATTTCGTTGTGAAGTCTTGCGTAGTAAAGGCATATGTGTGGTAAGGACTTGCAAGGTAAAGGCATGCATGGTAAAGACTTATGCAATGTAACGATGGCGTGGTAAAGGCATGCATAATAATGGCTTGTGTGGTTCCATCATACAACCAATATGGATGATTGGCCTCAACTGATTTTAGAAAAGCTCCAATCTTCCCATTAAAATTTATATTTTTGTTAATATGTTTGTGAATTAAATAAAATATTTCATTATTTGTTTGATGAATACTTATTTCTTTATATTTTTTGTGTATTGTTTTGCATTTCAGATCATCCCAAATGCTTAGGCCGAGGTACTCCGCTTTCAGTAATGACTCAGTGGGGTTCTCCACAATCCCATAACGATTCAGTGGGGTCCCACGGTTCCAGTAATCACTAAGCAGTGGTCCACAGCAGTCAAAAGGTTAAGAACCATTGTCCTAATTAATTTTGGATAAACACTTATGCCTTCCTCCTATTTATGTTTGTGGAAATGAATATGATAATCAATATAAACGTTTCAAGCTCCAAATGAAATATATTAAACAAAATATGTTGACGTTACACCACTTTCAAAGCTCTAGCCAATCAAAGATAATTTGTCATTGTTACGATAGGGTGATGTCAGAATAGTGGTTACCTGCAGTAGTGATACAGGAAGACCAGTTACATCATCTGGAAATTGACAGATGTAATAGATTTGATAGCTTAAGAAATGACCCATGGTTAATCAAGGTGTCCTACAGATTTGAAGTTCAGCAGTGTGTTTTAATTTAAGAAAAGGTCCTTTCAAGACATTGGGTTGATTGTTATTGGGACGAATGCAACAATCTTGATCAGAAATTCCACAGGAAATTCCAAATTGAGCAAGTAGCAATGTGCTAAACAACCCCTTGTGGATATTTCTCTCCAAGTTAACATCTTAAAACAAACCTGTTTCAAGAAAATCTTATAGGCATGACTATCTGAGGTCGGATAAGTAGCATAACTGGATAGTATTCCATGGGATCAGAATTTAAATTTCATTAACAGCATTATATATTTGGAGTCTCAGAAGCAGAAGGTTATATAGTAACAGAATGATAGAAGCTCAACAGGGAGCAGGGGACAAACAAAACATTCAGTACACCACTTCTAGGGAATATTCACAGAGAACAGAAAGCACATGATATACCCTTCCCCGGCACAACATTCTCAACATCTTCATTATTTAAAAAAATGATGAGTAGAAGAAAACGCTGTCCATATTTTGGAAATGTTTCTGAAATTCTAGAATGATGCATTATATGGAAAAGCTAGATCCCTCAGATGGAGATAAAAGGAAGTGGAATTTGATCAACTATTGGCAGAAGCACTGGTAGGGCTTATACAACATGTAGCTGAAGAGGAAATCAATCTAGCTATTGGAGCATTACAAGCCACAAAGGCACCAGTGGAAGATCGAATACATTGGGTAACATATAAAATGTATAAGTAAATATTTATTCTGCACCTATAAGAGATATGATACAATAATTTCTGGAAGTTCACATCTGCCTTCATTTAGAAAAGGAAAGTTGATAACATTTCTAAAGCCTGGGAAACATTCTTTGAGCTGTCAGTCATATTGCTCTATAAATCTTAAATATGGGTTACAAGATTCCTATGAGAAATCTCGCAACACTGCCTAAGTTCTTGTACTTATTTCATGCAATCCCACTCAGAGTCCCAAATTCGTTTTTCAAACGGCTTGAAGGAGCCATAAGTAGCTTCATTTGGGGATACATATAAGCAGGTTAGATGAGCTCTTCGATCTTTAAAGCTTCCGTACAGGCATGGGGGGTTGCAGCTACCAAATTGTAAGTTGTACTGTTGGGCAGCGTTTGCCGACCAACTTCGCACTTTGTTTACATTGATTGAACCAGATCTGTCAATACTGGGATATCAACTGGCATTGGGGTCTGATTGTAGGCTTTTTTCTACAGATTAGCTGACCCCAATTACTCTGAGCCGGTTAGATTAATGTTTGTCAAGGATATCATTTATATTTGGTGGGAAATATGTGCTAAATTTTCTCTAGCGTTAATACATTGCAATACGCCGTTATGGGATAACCGGGCATTCCCGGATGTATTTCATGACCCTATCTGCAGGGATTGGTCTCAATTAAGGGTGGAAACTGGGGCAGCTGTACAATCTGAATGGATTCTACTTGTTTACTGGGGTACAAGCCTCTTATGACACCCCCCAACATTTTTTTTTAAATACCTGCACCCAAGGAATTACTTTGTCTAGACGCAGGTTTCCTATTGACTTGGTAGGCTCCATGCATAAAGCTAGTAGGAAATCCCTAATCAGCACAATCTATCTTGGGTTCTGCGAGCACAGGATGGACAATGGCCAACTTCTTGCTCCTAAGTGGAGTAACACGCTCTCCTGTGAGATTGTACCATCAGAAGTCTACAGTGCTTTGGAGAAGTTGGAAGGGTCGGTGCACTCTGTAAAGCTCAAACCACAGCAATTCAAGACCATTTGTATACCATACTATGCACCAGAGAAAATTATAAGGTGCGGTGGGATCCTGGAGCTGATAAAACTAGCTGCCCTAAGTGCTGCTGCTCTGCTGCTGACATTCTTCACATGTTCGTTACATGTCCTGCTCTACAGGAGTTTGGGGCAGGGGTGAGTCAACTGGCAGCATTATGCTGTGGTTTCGAAATACAACTTACCCCATAGCTGTCTATAATCCTTTTCTCGGCTAGATCCTGGGTGTCTTCAGTTCCACTGCAGGTAATGGAGTAGTGGGCTAACATTCGGCAAATATATGTCTGAACATACTCTTGCAAAAGTAAGGGGTACTCGCATGCTTAAGAAGCTTGACAGAATCTGGTCAGGGTTCCACTGGGATCCATGAAATAATATGTACATTTTGGGCCTGATTTAGATCTCGGTGGATGGGGGGGTTACTCCTTCACAATGGTGACGGATATCCTGTTGGCCGAAATATAAATTCCATTATATCCTATGGGATTTATATTTTGGCAGACGGAATATCCGTCACTGTTGTGATCGAGTAACCTATCTGCAGGAATCTAAATCAGGCCCTTAATTGTTTTTAGACTATAGCAGGTTTGAAGGGTTTGTTTGGTCTCGGTTTGTTTCTATATCCTTTCTCTTTCTTTTGATCTTTCTACTTTTTTATTTCTGTCTATCCCATAGTGGGTGGGCAGATTATTGCTTTTCCATGTGTGTACCCAAGTGTTTGCAACTGGGGTTATTCCCCAACTGTTTTTCTTACTTTTCCTTGTTTTTATTATACATGTTTTGACAGATTCTGACTTTATATGATAATTTGAAAAAAAGAGAATTCTTGCAACATGATTAACTAACAATATATAAAAACTGGCAGATAGGGTTATTTTTATTTTTATTTGTCCTTAAAAAAAAGGTTTCTATAAGTGGCATGTACCTCAGTGCAAGTTTACTAAAATTTGGGGCACATTTCAGGTGTGGGACAATCACTTGTAAAAATAAAGGAATGTATTTAATCTATATCATTTATATCTCTTGTATAAAATGTAGTATAAACTGTAAAAGCAATTGTAAAGCCTAGAAGATTGTGGCATGATGGTAACTGTTGGGACAGTAAAGTCCTCTGCATAGCAAAAGATGTGTACCCCTGTCCTGAGTGCCCAACTGTACTATTGTCTGGAACCCTAATGCTGAAATTTTGTTATAGGCGAACATGGATCATGACATAGGCCTGTCTCACGGAGTGCAGTCTTGCTGGACCAGGAGGGGGCCGAAAGCGCTACCCTCATAGTGGTGGAAGGCTACCCCTTTCACAAGGAGTTAAGCAGCATGAGCGCGGTGGTGGCAGCATAGTAATCAGTAGTAGTGGACAGGACGTTTTTACCTTTAGTCACTGGAGTGAAGCTTACAGGCTCACTCACCTTTTTTTTAAAAAGGTTCTGCTGCTGTGTGCCTAACTCACCCTTGGCCTACATCAGCTAGATGTGGAGTGCTGCATAGTGCAGGAATGTGGATTCTGCTTTGGGTGTATGTGTGCCTGGGAAGGGTAGAGTACCAGGATGGTGCAGCACTGTGCAGTACATATGCAGGGTGTTGGTATGCCTGAGAGGAAAGACATTACATGAGAGATGTAGTGCTATGCAGTGCATGCACCGGAACCACATGTGCTGGGTGTATGTGTGCTTGCATGATGTAGAATACAAGAAGGGTGAAGAGATGCGCAGCACGCACATAATGAGCGTCCGTGCTGGCAATGCAAGCGTTAAAAAAAAGCACACCTTGGGTGACTATAGGAAAGCTTCAGTACTGAAGAGTGGGTGCTGATTGAATGTGTATATATTATTGAGTGCATGTGTACAAGTAAATGTACAATGCATACAGGTATTTGTGATAGACAGTAAGGGGCATATTTACAACAAAGTGATGGAGTGTGGTGTTAGGCGTCCTGGCTTAGCGCAGCACTCCGCCACTTAAACACAGGGCTGCACCATATTTACAACAATATGGTGCAGCCCTGCGTTTCCCTCTGTGCTGGTGCTAAACTTAGCAGCCTAGCGCCAACGCAGGCACCCTTACACCATGGGTGTCTGTGTTGAGTGGAAGATTGTTTAGGTGCAGGAAGGTCTCCCTTACTGCACATAAATAATCTTTAAATGGCATTTTGTAACTTTTGTGTGTGCTGCTTAATGCAGCACACATAGAAGTTGCAAACCGTCATTTGTTTTTGATTGTTTATGTGCAGGAAGGTCACCTTCCTGCACATAAACAATCAATGGCAATTTGCTGTTTCCATGTGTGCTGCACAACGCAGCACACATGGAAACAGCAAAAACGAGGAGAAATAAAGCATTTCTGCTTGTTTCGCCTATTTAAGACCAGGTTTTCCCTGGTCTTTATTTTGGCACTGCCTCCTATTTACACCTCCCTTGTAAATAGGGGCAGCGTCAACATCAATGGGTGTTGCGGTGGAACGCCCATGCAACACCCACTGTCCTCCCCTTTCACGCTAAGTACAGCATGAAAGGGTGCCTTATTTACAAGACAGCGTTAAGCCACGTTAAGTGGCTTAACGCTGCCTTGTAAATAAGGTGAAGCCCCTATCGCCACCACAACGTCACAAAAAGTGAAGTTGTGGTGGCGATAGGGGCTTGTGAATGGGCCCCTAAGTGTGTTGAGAGTGTACACCGAGTACATGTGCCTGCAATGGCACACTGTATGGAGGACCTTGGGTTCCATTTTCGGAAGCAGAGACCTGTCTGGTAAAAACATGAGGCAGGAGAGGAATACCCTCAAACAGATTTGTATATTGCTGCATTTTTGAGCTGGGTGGGGACACACTGGAAGGAAAGGAGGAGACTCACTGGCATCTAAAATGACTGCTCTTTGATTAGTGATAGATCACAAGGAAGGCGCCTAGACAAATCTCAGGAAGGGAAATGGGGCTGATAAGAGAATTATAAAGATTATAGCTAGGGGTCTGGGATTAACCCCTTGATGCACACATCACTGTGGCTGACTTCCAGGTGTAAACTCTGGCCACAAATTATGTTGTGGACAATCAGCTTCAGAGTCATGGCTGCTATGGCAGGCCTCTTTAATGAAGGAAGATGAAAAGGAGAAGTGCCCACTTCAAAAGAAGCAGAATCCCAGCATAAAATTTCAAAGACCCTGACCCCAAATCACATTTGATGTCTGGAAAAGGACTATAAGAAGGGGAGGTTAAGTCTCCCAAAATTTGTAATTTGCCAAGCAGCCAGATGGGCTGTGTGAGAAGGGGAAGCTCTACAAGACTTCTGCCTGTGACCAGGACTGGGGGGTCAAGGCTAGCTAGTCTCCTTGCTGGGTGAGGAGATATCACCCAGGGAAACCAAAGCCACCTGCCATGGAGCCTGGAGTAGCATCGCCTGCCTGCTTGCCAAGACCAGTGCACCCTGTGAGGAAGAGGCAAGCACTGGGAAGAACGAGGTCCAGTGGGAAGCCCTACCATGAGGACTCACTGTGCGAGGTGTGAAGAATCGTATGTGCACCAATTGGGCCATAGCCTGTGTGCAATATTGTTTTAGGCGACCTCCGTACACCAGGAGAAGGCCGCCGTAGACTATCCCAAGCATCGAGCTCTGTGTGGGTGGCACTGAGCCTATATGGCCTTGTTGCGGTGACCCTGTATGCCACAGGGGGTCACCTGTGAACTTATTTGGGCGAGAGCATGAGGCTTTTGTCCGCCATGTTTAGGGCGATCCCACCGAAGAGTCTGCACCTATAGCAAGCAGTGCGCCAACGCTGTATGCCAGAAGGGGATGCCGGTATCACTGGGCAACTGTTCGGGTCGTGACCTGGACAAAAGAATTACTGCTGTGACCAGTGGGTCTAGCCGGCCAACTGCACCTGACTGTTTCCCCGAGGATCATAGGATATGGCGATGACATTGCACCCTCGCTGGAGCTCCAGTTGAGAGCCGGAGAACTCCCCCGACCATTTGCTAGGGGAAGTGCAACTTGCCTTTGTTTCCCCTGAACAGGAGCAGCTCCGATCACTGGGACCCGACAGGCAGCGCTACTCAACAGGAAGAGCCTGCGCTGCCGGGAGCTTCTGCGTCAATCATGAGCAGCCCGACTTCACCGTACATGATCCATACTTGGGTGCGCCTGATGAGAGGGCACTCGCTACACATCTGAACACTGTCACTCTGCTGGAGAGGGTAAGAGTGACACAGGGCCTTTGGGGCCCCGGGTGATTCACCGCTAAAGGTGCTGCAGCACCATAGACACTTTTGACTGAAGTCAATAGCGAACTCTTGAGTACCGCCTAATAGTTTGCGTTCCCTGATGCAGCTACCAGTGAATGGGGAATAACCCTGAACACGATACACGAAGGAGAGTGGGACAGAGATTCGCATGACAACTACTAGAGCCACAACCTCAAATGGAATTGTGTTGTTGCTTCTGAATGTTCTATTTCTTTGAAAGTGTAGAGTTAAAAATAAAATAGTACTTTTTCTTATAAAAGCAAGTATTTAGCTGGACACTGATTTATTGTTCGTACTGTCTGCAATTTTGAGTTTTGAGTCATGTTTACTGACCTGTATCTACATTCCCCCCACCCTCCAGGGGGAGCCTTAATTTCTCGACTACAGTTACTACTGAGAGCCAAGTGCATGGTTGGGGCCAGTAGCCCCTGCGTACACCATGGCCCGCCTGAAAGGCGTTCTGACAGCAACAAAGTAATGTATCTATTCTTGTATTGATTTCTACAAGACCCCGATAAAAAAATCTCAAATAGGTACAAAACTGTAGCAGTGTAAGCATCTGCAGCAGGGGGTGACTGACCCTTTATGCAAATGGAGCTTGGGAGCGTGGTACTCTAATTGGATAGTTTTTCTGGATTCTGTGTAAAATGGCAAAGCTTTAAGCTTGTCCCTCTTGCTGAGCTTAAAGTGAAGTAGGCAATATAATTGTGTTGCATGCACGCATGCAGAGATGTCACCATACACAATCGGTTTCATTCCCATACCTTCTTGTTTCTCTTCCACTTCTTAGTCGAGTTTGAAGTGGTGGCAATAAAATATACAAGATAAAAGCAATGGTACTGATGAAGTAGAAAGCCGGATCCATAAGGAGCTGGTTGGGGGGTAGGTAGTTTTAACATCTGAGATTAAACAGAGTGAAAATAATGCATCTACCCACATAAGAACACATTATAGGACACGAAATTACAGATTAGATTCGACTCCAGAACGAATATTAGCATTCTAAGGGCAAAATTACCTGGGGAAAAATAAAAGACATTCTAGAAAAACACTTATTTGCTGTGCTCCTGAGGAGAAGAGATTTCAGTTTGCATCCTGTTGAAAATTAAAAAAATTAATAGTGTTGACATTCAGAATTTCTTTGGACAAATATAGCTAAGTTATATTGAAAATATCACGGAGGAAGTGGATGCGATATCTATTGGAAGCAGTAAGGAAGGAGAAGAAAGAGTCTGAAAAGAGTATGGAATTGAGGGGGAACCCACTATAAATATACCGCTGCATAGTAAGGATTTCAGTAAAGGGACATAATTTAAAAGAAGACAAAGGAATATGACAGATGGAGTGGCTTTCAATATTACAGCAGCAAGCTAAATATGAAATTGCTGATGGTAGGCATGAGGATGGTAAATATGTTTCTAAAGAAAGGAAGTTTAGGGACATAAAAGAAATTTGGTCAAGTCTGTTTACAAAAGAGAGGGGGAGAGGGAGGAGGAAAAAGAAGAAACAGTAGATGGAGGGAAATAAAGAGAAATCGATAAGCGTGAAATTGTAAGAAGTAGATTTAGAAGATGATAGAACAAATTTAGATGAAGCAGGTTAGGTAAATGTGTGGTTTGACGAGTCATCAAGGTGTTTAAAGGAGAGAAGAGACAAAGTTAATGCGTGTACTGGCTAATTCTGAATCTGATTGCATTGCAGATTAGGGGGAAATCAGGAATCTCTGCTTGAATCAGTATTACAAGTTGTGCTAGAAAAAGAATAAATTGCGTAATTTCCCTTGAAAAACTCAGCCAAATGAGAACGGAAAAAATTGTGTAGAAAAAGGCAAACGTGGTAATTGGTCCACAGACCTCTGACTACACGTTTTGCCTCCTTCTGGGCATATAAATGCTGCATGATGCAGCAGTACTACACCCAGAAAATACCAGACCCTGCAGTATCAGGACATAATAGGTGTTGTATCACCACACCCGATTAACGGTGACTCGCAGTGAGTCCTACAGAGATTGTTAAGGAAATTGACAAGAAAGTGCTCAGAAGTACAACACAGGTAGTGGCAAGGGGAGGGCATTTTTTTTAATTCGAAGGAAAGGAAGAAAAATTAACTAATGCAATGAATACCACAGTTATAAGCAATGTCAGTGGTTAGAAGATCAAGCAAAAAGAATTATGGGTGCTGCAGAGAGGAATAACAGTTAATAGATATGAAAATATTGTGTCTAAATTGCGAGAGAGCCTGGAAATAGCTAGACCTTAATAAACCAATGTACACTTGATTATTTTTTGCAATATATTGTTAATGTGAAATCGCTCATAAATTAAAAAGTATGCTATGGATCAAATATAAGAGGTCCGGATACGCGCCTTCCCTTTGCCAGTCAAAGAAGGACGTTATAGTCACCTATATTTTAAAAAATGCGGATTTGTGCCGTACCAACCTAAGATAAAAATAGCTAAAAGATCAAATATCACTTATGTTTTTGATGCCATAGACCTGGAGATTTTATATAGAAACATCAGACTCAGAAAATAAAAATAAAAAGACCAGCTTGTTAGTACAAGAATGACAAGAATGGAAGCCAAGATCAGTTTAGAGTTCAGAAAGCAAAAACTGAGGGAACAATAGTATCGCACTCAAGGAAGGAGTAGTTTGGTAAAAACACAAAATGGCAGAATTCTATACAACCCAAATACTAAACAACTGCATAAAGTTTTATTGATGGTGAAGCTGACATTGTTCAATTTTCTGTTGTTTCAAAGTTAGAGTATATTAACAAGACTCGTATGGAATAATTAAAAACAGACAACTTTGTTTCAGAAATAGATGTAGCTGAGAGAAAGAGGGGCTGAGATGGCTCCGTTTTCGAAAGAAATACAGGACTATGTTGTAAGTGAAGCTGGAATCTATAGTATCGGGTTTAACACATTGAACCTCCACCAAGGAATTAACACAGGGACATGATTGTCCGAAATATCTATTACAGTTTAAGACATTCTCAATGCTTTAAGCATGATGGCTGAAGAAAATATTGGTTAGTGTGAATTTGGAACAGTCTGCAGTGTCTGCATTTTTTATTATTTGTGTTGTAAGAAGGTATGGAAAGCAAAGCAAGAACTCCTCAGACAGTTTTAGAAAATAGTCAAATGTTGACACGGGGCCAGCTCAGAAATTTTGAGTGGCTTTCTCAGAATCACCAATTTGAATTGTTCTTTAAAAAGAAAGCAAATAAATATATTGCACTAATAGAAGTAATATTTCATTATAAAATTATGAAAAAGTCTGTATCACAGTGCTATAGCAAAAGCACTGTCTTAAAGTATGTTTCACGGTAAAGGACCGAGAATGGGAACACCAAAAGTATATATTTGGAAAATATTATGGAGGAAGTGTTGAGAAAGCTGCTGCATTAAGCACAGTATTAAGTGACTACTGCTAAGTAGGCCTGGGCATGTAATTCCTCTCTGCTCGCGGGGTTTGTGGAGTTTTTTCCACTCTGGGCGAAGCTCCGAAAAACGCGGAGTGGAGTTTTTTCCTCGCTCGCGCTCGCCAGCGTTAAGTTAAGCGGATGACCACTACCGCTTGGTTGAGAAATCTTCCGTTCGCATTGAGGAAGCTGCCGCTCGAGTAGAACATCTACTCGAGTGGCAGAAAGAGGTAGCACCCTCTTGTGCTGCACATGGTGCAGTGCGTGCTGATTTTTCAGCGTGGGACAAACACCAGGCGCTAAAAATCAGCATGAACGGCATCTCTTAACGCACTCAGCGCTTGCCGAACTCCGTGTAGTGCAGCAGAGTTTTTGGTCACTTCGCGGGGTTCCGCGCACCGTAAATTCCGCCCTGGCCTACTGCTAAGATGAATAATGTTTCTTTAAAAAACTCTAGATTTTTCTTCATACCCAGAATGCTGCTTTAGTTAAGAGACTAGCAAAGTGATTGATGTAGACAACAAGGGGCAACATTTTAAACAAAGTTGGTGAAATGTTGGAATAAATGTGGAAATGTCTTGAACAACAAATTGAGAATATATTCTCTCTTTCTCAGGTGTGTTTCTCAACTAGCTTGTTAATTTTGAGTCAATCAATCAAAATTCTTTATTCAGTGACCACACCATAAAAGCACACATAAGACCATAAAAATCATTCAAATTTTAAAACAATCCACTTAAAACGTGTAGACCGCTACAATACAGTACAATACGTCCTCTTAGTATCATTGGTACAGGTAACATAAATACTGACACAGTGACAAACAATCCACTGAAATATAAGATTAACTGAGTCCATGGGACTACTGTCATGAGACGCATTGTTTCCTAATGCTTAAAGCAACTTTAATAAAATTTTAAACCAAAAAACATACTTCAGGCATTGCTAGTGGTTGTAAGAAGAGAAGAGCAGCATGGTAATGTCTAATCTTAGCAGCATGCAGACAGGGTACTAAGAAGTGCACATGGGTAAATGTGTAAAAAGTGCAAAAAGCATAAAGTTACTAGTGCTTTAATGCTGCGTTAGCCCGCAAGGGCAGATAGGATGTTTTTCAGATCAGGTGCCCTGAAAAGGGAAGGCTAACAGAAAATGCAGGGTATATAATCAAAGATGGGTTAGGGAGAATCTGTACTGTGCATTTGCAATAAGCATCAAATAAGGTGCAATAACATTAAAAGTACAGAGAGCAGAATGGGTCACAACAGTTTGTATAAATTGCACCAGCTGTCTCTGACAATTGTCTCTATAGCAAAAGTAAAGTTCTTTCAATGTCTTGACTCAAGCAATACAAGGGAATTATAATAATCTGGAACTCCCATTTCAGTAAAAGTCTGTTTAAGTTACACCATCCATTGGGTATTAGCCACATGATCAAGTGTTAATACATCAGTGATCAGTGACTTTGAGAACTGGTCTTCCGGACAAACCCAGATTTTATGCCACAGATACAGTGGGGCAAAACAACAGATTATGGGGCAGATTATGTCGTCAGGAAAGGCTCTGAATGGGATTTGGATTCTGCTAATCCGATTCGGGAACTATATTCCCGACTGAATCGGTCACCTTTCCGGACGACCGATTACGATGCAAGGAAACCGTTCGGGCTGTCTGAATCAGTTCCGAACGGGATTCAGGCAGCCCGAGTCGTTCGGAGCGGGATCATACAGCCCAATGGAGACGGTTTCCGAGCGAGTACGATGATCGATTCGGACAGGCCAAAAGAGCTGTGGGAATTGGACTTCGGGGTCCCGTAGCAGGCCCCCCCTCACCCATAGGCCTCCGGAAGGGGCCCGTGGGGGTACCCAAATGACCCCTCTTTCCAACCATGCACAGTGTGGCAGGCACCATGGGGTGCTCGCCACAGGGTGCAAGGTTTTTCCCACCCACCCCTTTTTTCAATGGGAGTCCGACCGAAGCGAGTCTGTAACCATCCAGACACATCGTAATCGGTCGGTAGGACTCCCCAAATACAAATAGTTCAGAAAGCAAGTCATTGAGATGGTTCAGCCTGATTTCATCATGACAGATGATGTTCGCAGTGCTCTTAGGTACAGCCAAGAGGGTGCGCAAAAAGCAGTTTTCAACTTTCTGGAGCGCTGTGGGGTTTAAAAAAAAAACACACCTCAGCTCCGTATAGAGCGACCAAAAGACATTTGGATTCATAAATGTGCATATACAAAGTATATACAACATGTCTCTTTTGAAGCAGCGCATGCGCTGTCTAGAGCCGAGGCCTAAAAAGGAAAAGGGCCAGAATGCACCCTTGATGTACACCCCGAAAATACCCGATACAGGAGATGCATTCATTCTATTTTGACAAAGGTATCAAAGTGGAGGCAACAAAGATGATCAACCAAAGCCTGCTCAACCCCCAAACTCCTCAGCATGCACCATAGTTTCACTGACAGTGTCAAAGGCACAAGAGAGGTCCATTAAAGCCATGTGGATGGCACCTCTCTTGGCCTTAACCAGGCCTGGGCGGAGTTCACGGTGTGCTGCTACGCGGAACTCTGGAAAAAACCTCTGCCATGGTACGTGGAGTTCCGCTAACGGTCAGAGTTTGCCGGCGCCTCCATTTGCGTTGCGATGGGAATGCAGATTGCGTCCTCGTGTTCCAAACCACACGTGAACGGCACTACGTGGTTCTCAAGTTTGTTCTCGTGTTCTAAATCGCACGCAAATGGCTCTCTGTTATGGTGCTGAGCCTAATCTTAATCTCTCTAATCCTCCTCCTTTAAAACTACCCTCATTTTTATTTTTAGGTCGAGCCTAGAGGCAGCGCGCATGAGGTGTGAGACGTTTTGTAGTGGAGTAGGGAATTTAAGCCCCGCCTACTCTCTACCCATATTTTCAATTGGCTTGTGTCATTGTCCTTCCTAAATTCTGGCTTCTGATTCGTAAATAGGCTTGTTAGTCCCTCCTTAGTAATCCCTCGTCTTCATTTGTCACTTCCCATGGCAACCGGCCCTTTTACTTCGGTTGCTACACTGTACCTGTTATTTAGACTTTAAGCACTATTTTCTTTATCAAGTAGTTTTTCTTACTGCAGGCACGACGTGCTTTGGTGCCTTCTTCACAACCCCGCACTCCATCCCATTGTCGGTGCCTTCTTAACCCCCCTCCGTGCCTTCTTTACCCCCACCTTCCCTCCTGTTGTCATGACTTTTTTAACACCCTGCCCTCCCTCCCATTGTCCGTGCCTTCTTTACTCCCCGCCCTCCCTTCCGTTGTGTGTCCGTTGTCCGTCCGTTGTTCATTTAGCTACACTGTCTATCAAGTGGGTAGATGAAAGCTATGCCTTTTTCACACGGGACTGTTAAATAAGTCTCTGTCTCACCGAGCCGTTTATACCATCGGAAGTTGCTAGTGAAATCTTTCTTTGAGAAAAGTAAATAAGAGTTTTATTCTGAAAAACAAGAGCTGATTTAATGGTAATATGAGACACATCAGCCAATAATTCTATAAAAACTGCTTTTTGATAGTTTTCCTTATTGAAGCAAGCTCATGTACAAGGTCCAACATTTGATGCACATTGGATTTGTATTCAAACATGGCCGTCTTGTTTGCACATTTTGTGAGTTGCCGTTTCCCTTTGCCCCAGATTGCAGTGAACCAAAGAGCAGGAGGTGGTAAGGAGGCAGACTAGTGCTGTCTCTTTTCTAAAAAAAACTTTTTAAAGCGATTTTCCCTACCCGTGATTGCATCATTTTATAACTGTTTTGCTTGTGGTTGTTACAGTTTAAAAATTGTAGTTTTAACCTGCCCGTGATTGCATAATTTGTCACCTGTTTTGTGTTTAAACTTGTGGTTTTTACTTGCCCGTGACTGTTTTCATTTAACCTTTTTTTCCCCTCTCATTCCCCATGACTCTGTTTTCCTGCCTAATTTCTCCCTTGCTCTGTGCTCAGACCTGTATGTTAAGCAATCCACCCCAGCTCCCATTTTGTGTTAGCGAGTGAGTGAAACCAGACCCCCCCCGTTTTCCCCCCTAGCAACAGGGATATTGTACATCAGAGAGTGAACAGAGGGTGCTCTGAGACAGCAGTAATCTGCTGTGAGCTGTTTAAGCTGCGATTTATAGGGATTGTGCACTTGTTTTTTTGTCTAGGAGAGTGAGTAAAGTTTTATACAAACGGTATTGCTAGAGGACAAAGTTTGTTAGGCCCTTACCTGCAGAAGTCTAGAGTGTGGATTGAGCCTGTCTGTCTCCTAGGAGATTCTGAATAGAGGAGCAGCTTCCAACTACCTGGCCAGCAAACCTTGTCTGAGGTAGCTGGGACCTTATTAGGCTGCTATTGGTTGGTACATGTGTGCAGTGATTGGTGGTTGTATCTAGTGTGTCTATTGGATTAGGGTTAGTGTTCTCATTGGTTGGGTTTTTCAGTGTTCTGATTGGTTTCTGGGTCAGTGATTCAATTAATATAGGGTTGGGACTAGGGTTAGGCTTTCTATTGGAAGTAGGGATTAGGGTTTCCTGTGTGATTGGTTGCTGGGACTAGGGTTGGGACTAGGGCTAGGGTTAGGCTATCTATTGGAAGTAGGGATTAGGGCTTCTTGTGTGATTGGTTGGTGGACTAGGTGTGGGACTAGGGTTAGGCTTTTTATTGGAAGTAGGGATTAGGGTTTCCTGTGTCATTGGTTGCTGGGACTAGGGCTAGGGCTAGGTCCTTTATTGGACGCAGAAATTAGGGTTTTGAGCCTGATTGTGTGCTTGGACTAGGGCTATGATTGGCTGTAAGGTCTTGGTCTCCTATTGGTTCTAGATTTTAGGGCTAGTGTTGTGATTGGATAGGGTTAGGACTAGGGTTCCCATTGGCTGAAGAGGTCACCTGATTACTAGGGCTATAAAAGGCCAGGGTTTAGGGCGTCTCAGCCCGGGCGTTGAGGCTAAGGGCAGAGAGGACAAGGGCAGTTGCCTGTTTGAGCCTGTTCGAGACTGGTTGGGACCAGGGCCAGAAATGCTGCCCATTTTCCCATTCAGTAATACCCACCCTACACATCCACAAACAGAATAACACACTCACACCAAATGTACTCCACACGTTTACTACAACCTAACCCTATGCACATTTCACTGTCTCAGCACCCACTACAAAACCACACAAACCAAACCTATACACCCTTCTATACCAGCTACCACACATTTCCACCATCACTTACAAACAGTACTCAACTCTATCCTATACCACTAACCAATCCACTCATCACTAACACAACCCAATTCCACACCATACTTAACTACAACCCATCCAGACACACACTCTCCACTTTAATTACTCCTAACAGACCCCTTTTTGTCACTAACAAACCTATACTTAGCCTGCCATATTTTCAGCCACCAACACCCTCCTCTTCGTTCTACCACAATAACACAACCACACAACACTTACACTCCACTGCACCACCCAGATTACCTCTTTCAGCAATCAAATCTAACACAAACACTCTCAACTCTTGTTCATCCCCTCTTGCACAGAACATACACTCTACTCACAAACACATCACCACCCCTCTACCTTACAACTTCCACTCGCAAACAATACTATACAAACAAATCCATCTCCTAAACAAATACACCAGCACCTCTTTTCACTACTCCTCATAAACAAAACATATCACGCACACCAGCACAACAAAATCTCTCAAACACCTCATAATACTTACTGTCACAAAATACAAACATACACCCACCTTTCAAACTACACAAAGGAACAAGCTCCAATGGCAAGCTTTCTCTCTTCCACCACACCTAACAACCATACAGTAATACAGCAACTCTTCCAACTTCCTCTCATCCATTGGACAATTTAGAACCTTACTACATGACCCACATGCTGCACCACCACCCCTGACTCATACACCTGCCGCCCTAAACACGCGCAAACAATATAAGCAACGTGGCACACTTCACAACTTCGCTTCTCCATGTCTACTGCACAACAAGGTTACACCACTAAAACAACACAGCGCATCAACTCATACTCAAACACCGTCTCCACCACCCACACATGTAGACCCATCAAAATGCCTTCTTAGCCTGCTGGACGAGGACCACGTTACAGAACAGCTACACGATTGCTATCCTAATACAGCTAATACCAGCACTAAAAACACACCTGCTACAAACCCACACAATACTGATCACTCTTCTACAAAACAAAGTCTCACTGTCACCAAAGCACATTCTCTAAACTGTCTATTAATAAATGCTCGATTGCTCTCTAAAAACAAACATCACATCTATGACCTTCTCACTGATGTAAAACCAGACATACTATTCATAACTGAATCATGGTTGGGAGATGATACGGCTCCAGTCCTGCATGAAGTCATTCCTCAAGGCTATCAAACGATCACCCAAAATCGTAAAGGCAAAAAAGGAGGTGGCCTAAGTGTTGTGTTCAGGCAAACATTACATATCACTAAAGTTGACAACATCTCCATAAAGAATTGTGAGGTTCTTCTCACCAGATGCAATCCTGCACCATCTTCCTCCTGTGACTTACTGCTCCTTTACAGACCTCCACCTAGCAAGGCGACATTCCCAGATGAACTTCTAGACACAGTTGCAAACCTGATAACAATACACTCCAACCTATGCATTCTGGGTGACCTCCACATTTGGTTTGACAAACCCAATATGACCCATCCAAAAACAATAATCACTGGCCTAGACGCACTGAACCTGCATCAGATTGTCCACAAACCCACACACATCGCTGGAAATATCCTAGATGTCATTTTTGCTAATACCAAACTAGTTACCTTTCAAACTATAACTCCGGCCACATGGTCAGACCACCATTTGCTTGCTTTCCAACATAAAACAACACTAAGCGACTCACCTAAAGCCACCTTACATGCATCCACTTATAGACCGTGGAACAAACTCAATTTGGAACACTTAGAAACACAACTAACATCCAATGCAGATCTAGAAACAATAAATTCTGTTAAAAACTATATGAGTGGCTACAGGAAGCTTTTGATAGCCTGATACCACTCAAAACCACACAACAGAACAAAAGAAAACAAGCACCTTGGAGAAATACAGAGATAAAAGACATAAAACTACAAATTAGAAAGCTGCAACGTGCCTGGCTCAAAACAAAAACCAAACAAGACAAACTTCAGCTACAGAAAATTAACAGATTATACAAGTCAGCTATCAAAAAAGCAAAGAAAAGGTACTATTCAGACATAATTTAAAATGATAAATGTGCAAATAAAGAATTCTATAAAATACTCAATGAATTTCGTAAACCAAATTGCCTAGAAGGAACTCATCCCGTTACTCAAGATTTCACAGACAAACTGGCAAATCATTACACGGACAAAGCAGACACGTTAGACTCGTACTTAAAACAGAGACAAAGCACCAGCAATAACCCTTTCCCAAAACAACAACCCAAGAGTACTCTAACTCAGCCTCTCCGTTCCTTCCAACACATTTCACACGATGAATTTATGGACCTGGTCAAAGCAAGCAGGCCTGCCGGCAGCCCTTCTGGCCCGTGTCCACAGCAAACTTTAAAGACTTCCTCTGTTGCCACTCCAGTAAGAAGAATCATCAACGATTCCTTACCTACTGGAATATTTACAGAAGAACTCAAAAAGTCATACATACGCCCTTTACTGAAGAAAACAAACTTGAACCCGCTGAACCCTGAAAACTACAGACCTATTACAAATGGACTTTTCCTGGGCAAACTGATAGAAAGAGCAGAGTTCGCCCAGATGTCACAATTAATTGAAGATAATGCCATACTTTCAGACTTCCAAACAGGATTCCGTCCGGAAAGAGGCACAGAATCTGCCCTCCTTGCCATTTGGGATGACCTGAAGAACACAGTTGACCGCAACGGGGTTGCTGCGCTACTCCTCTTGGACCTCTCGGCTGCCTTTGACACGGTTGACCATGATACTCCGGTACAGAGACTCTACGAAGCAGGTATCGAGGGGACTGCTTTAGATTGGATCACGTCCTAACTTCGAAACAGAACAAATGTCATTCATACCCCACCTTTCTCATCCAAACCATACTCCACAAAATCTGGGGTCCCTCAAGGCTCTATCATCTCACCCATGCTTTTCAACATCTACATGAAGTAATTACCAGTACTGATCAATCAATTTCACCTCACGTGCTATAACTATGCAGATGACACGCAAATATTCCTTCAACGGGAATGCACCAAAGACATTGGAAACTCACCAATTTTCAGCTGTCTCAGAGCCGTGGATCAATGGATGACTTGGAGCCATCTCAAATTGAATGCTTCCAAAATGGAAATACTCACGTGTGGCGATTGGAAACATTATGAACCGATTGCAGCCTGGCCTGATGAACTGGGATCACAAACCTTGGAATGACCATGGACTCCAAGCTATCGATGAATGCCCAAGTGGACAAACTAGCAAGATAAAGCTTTGTTACTATAAAAACTCTGCAACGAATCTTCCCCCATTTGGGATTTCCACACAAGGTCCAAGCTACCTTGTTCTCTCCAAACTTGATTACGCCAATAGCCTCTACCATGGATCACCTTTAACAACCATGAAAAGACTACAACGGATTCAGAACTTGGCTGCCAGACTACTCTTGCATATCAAACCGCGAGACATCTCACCTGCCTTGAAAGCCCTGCATTGGTTACCGGTTGCCAGAAGATCTACGTTCAAGCTGCTTTGTATCACCCACAAAGCATTACATGGAATGGGACCGCTCTTCAGCAGGAATAAAATCACCAAACACATTCAACAAAGGAACCTCCGCTCTAGAGTGGCACCTCGCATCAAAATCTCAAGATACAAGAAAAAAAAACATGGGTGGCACATCCTTCTCTGTTCAAGCAGCCAAAATATGGAACTCTTTACCCCTCAACATAAGATCCACCGACAACCACCTTATCTTCAGAAAACTACTCAAGAATTGGGTCTTCCCCACAAAAGCACCATACGCAAACAGAAATATACAGCATATCCCTCTGTATATAAGCATTTATTTGTACTATAGATATGTACCTATATATATTTGTATTGCTTTGTATAAACATGTAGAATGATTATGTTTAAAAAAAAAGAAAATTTAAGTACAACACTTCAAAACCAGAGTTTATCGAATGCATCTTTAATCTACATATACTTCCTTCCTTTATGCATTTATATACCTTCCATGTACTTGGATCTATATATTTATTACTTTTCTCCCCCAAAAAAGAATATTCAATGCACTACCCTATTTCTCACCCTATACCTCTATCAATATCTTTAATCTACATATACTTACTTTTTGCATCTATATATTTTCCATGTACTTATGGAATTATATATTTATTACTTTCTTCTAATTCAGCATAGCCAATGCACTACCCTATTTCTCACCCTATACCTCTATCAATATATCCTCTACATCCACTCTCATTCATCCCAAACCCCATACCACTACTATGATCCCCAAAATAGCCCTTTCTAGACTCTCCCCTACTCTACCCCTCCTTGCACCATCTGACACCTCTTTTACTATACCGATCCCCCAAAACAAGCCTTTCTAAACTCTTCCCTCTGACTCTTACCCTCCACATCCCTTTTTACTCATCCCAAGCCTCCAACTACTGCTATGACCTCCCAAAAAACCTTTATGGGTTCCAGATCAGTGTGCTCCTCGCTGAAAAAAGCGCTTCAACACCTCATCAGGGGTAGCAAGCACTGTATAAATGCAAACCTTTTTTCCCTCTTCTATCCCTCCGCTACCCTTCTCTATCCAAATAACTTAATAACATATCCACCACTCAAATTACTTTCATATTTCACTATACTAATTCACCACTAATCCTTTATGGGTTCTGGAATAGCGTGCTACTGTCAAGTGCAGGGCCACCACTAACCTGGGTCCGGTCGGATTCCACAGGAATGAAGAGGAGTTCCTCACACTCCCAGAAAATAGTGTCTAGATGAGTAATAACCAACACTCGATCACAGATCACTTTCTTAGGGGAGATATGGGGAAGGATACAGGAAATGGCCACATCACTCTCTCTCTCTCACACCAGAAAGGAGAACAGGAGCCACTGAGGACTGAAAGGGAACAAGGAGACCTATTAGTATCTCTAAAAGATCTATGTTAGGTAAGTATTATAAATGGTTGAATGCATGTCCTGTATAAGAAGAAACTCCACTTACCAGCTTATCACATTCCCAATCTTTTATGTTGAAGAATATTCCAATCCAATCCAAACAAGCTTTATTCGACATGTTAGTCATAAAAGCATCGTACAAAAACATATCATAAAACACAGAATGTATATGGTTTAAAAACTAATTCCAAAGCCTGTTTGATCAATGTAGATTAGAAATATGAATAGCAAATACTATTAAAACAGTTTAAAACCTATTTTAAAAAGACGACGACCTTACTTAAATTCATTATCATAAAAATAATCCATCTGAATAGCTGAGACTACTGTCTACATAACATAGTAAATCATTTACTTCCCTTCTTTATACATGTGCAAATGAGCAATTATAAACACTCCCTTGTTATACAGCAAGTGAAAGAGATCTTACAGCCCACGACCACCCCAAAAATGTTGCTACTGCAACAACAATAGAAGATGACGTGTTGGAGCGTAAAATTCTTAAAGCTTCAATGCTCCTTCTAGTGCCTAATAATTTACAAATTGGCCCCAGCCATGCACGTTGTGGGACAGCATAGGCAGGGCAGACAAACAATAAGTGTGCTAGTGTTTCCTCATTGGCCTGACAAGCGGGGCAATTGGTACCACCTCCTTGTGCTCATCTAGCGGTAAACGCTTTGATTGGTAGTGATCCCACCCTAAATTGGAAAAATAATTTCTGGTCATGCGGCTTTGTAATTAGATCCCAGTATTTTTCTAGACTGGGGGTTATTTTTACTTCCAAAAAGCCACCGGTTAGTGAAGATATCTCACTGCTTCTCCATGTGTTGTTCACTACCATTTCCCAATACTTTTCCTTTAGTATCTCTTTAGGGGGGAATGGGGAACCTGTTGGATCATCCCAGAGTGTTGACATGCCCATAGATGCTAGGGTGGCTCTAACCTCCCGTAGCCATTTAATTCGATGGAAATGATCAGCCTTTAGTATATCTTTGAGGCCTGCAGCATATGAAGCTAATCCAGATTCTACGCCAGTATAATATGGGGCGTAATTTGGCTATATCTGCCAGTGGTTTTCTGCCAAGATCATAGAGAAGGGGGCATACAGGGGTACTTTGTGGGAGAGTTGTAATCTTGCGCAGGAACCTATTTTCGGCTACAGTGAGCTTTGACAGATTCTCGCAGCCCCAGAGTTCTGCCCCGTGCAAGGCGGAGCTAACCACCTTCATATTATATATCCGGAGTACTGGGCTGATTGGTTTCGTGAGTGAGGTGTTATACTCAAGTTGGAGCACTCCTGATAATTGCTGATGCTTCAGGGTTGCCAGATCAAGCTGATGGTTCCATTTGAAATTGTTCTGTATATTAACCCTGTTGGACTTGGCCCTTTTGCCCTGAAATTTTTCGCTTTTATTAAGGGTAACACATGGTGTGTCCGAACAGAAAATGCCAAATGCTGTGTAATGTAGTACACACTGTAGCTCCACCATTTTAGAAAAGCACTGTGGAAAAATGTCACTGTTAAATTGGACGCCATGCCTGCCTGCCCATGTGACGCCTGACTGAGGTGGGTTGGCAGTCTAGTGGTTTGTTTTCCAGCGCCCCCTGCGTTTGGAGAGAAACGTCGCACCGAGGGTGCTCTACTCCTCCCCTGAACCAGTTTGAACCGGTTCCCCAGAGAACCTTCTGGAAGCTGCCAGCCCTGTCTGGTAAGTGGGGTGAGGGCGTATATAGAGGGGGCTGGGCTGCCATGTGCTCAGACAGAGGCAGTGCAGAGCATGGACTGAATGAGAGGGGACACTCTGCCAGGGGATACCGCCACATTGGGCCTGTGTGCTGGCCCCTGGGCCCATCTGCACCCCTCCACCATCCACAGGGCCAGTGAGAGCCCCTTACTGGAGTGTAGACTGCCATGACAGTAGGAGTACCACGTTATGGGGGATGACTGCTTCTAGGAGCTGCGGTCCTGTTCCGATGAGTACCCACTGCCCGTTGATCTGACCCAGTATTGCTGACTGCTCTCCTACAGCCCTGAATCTAGCGCCTGGGGAGCGCTATACCTGCGGTGCCGGAAGGAGGGAGAGGGTGCCTGCAGCGCTGGACTGCCAGAGCTTTACTTATCCTGGGGGACCCTGGAGGTGGGAGCGCTGCCTGTTGCCTGCCAGCACCCTAGCGCTGTGCCCTGAATCCTGGAAGCGCTGCATGCTGCACCCAAGAAGCGCTAGTTGCCAACCTGCCTGTCTCCCCTGCAAGCGCTGTGCCTTCACCGCGCTGGACTGTCCTCTCTGTGTGCCCTACTGCCAGCGCTGTCTTCCCCCCAGGAGCTGCTGTGCCTGCTGGAGCGCTGTGCCCAAGAAACGCTCCAGCGCTGGAGGGGCCTTTTCCCCCCCCCAAGCGTGGTGCCCTGCGTGCTCCACATTGCCAGGAGTGCGGACAGCCCCCGAGCGCTGGCGCTGTGGTCGGAAGTAGCGCTGCTGAAGTAAAGTCACCGCCGCCGCTCGGGCTCTGTTACCTGTCGAGGATCACCGCCGCGGCCCCCGCGCTGGGAAGGACGAAGCGCTGTGCCCTTGGCCCCGCTGCGGGCCGGTTTCCGGCTGAAGCGCCGCTGCTCGAGTCACCGCTGCGGCTCCGGGGCCGAGAGAGAGGAGTGCCTGTGTGGCTGGGAGGTCCGCTGCGGCCCCCGGAGTGAGGGGATCGCCGCCGCAGAGGAGGAGAGGGCCGCATTAGGCCCGAGGAGCGCCAAGGAGTCGCGTTGCCGGGCGACCAAGGCCGGTCGCGTCATCATCGGAGCCGCGCTCCGATTGGTTCTGCGCACACGCCCCTGAGGAGCCGCTCCCCATTGGTTCCCGGGTCCGGAGGCCGACGGAGCCCGGAGCCCAGGACAGAAGTACACCGGAGGGGCTCCACTGCCATCGGGAGCCCCTGAATCCTCCCCAGGACAGCTTGGAACCCGGAGAGCTTGGGAGCGTGGGCCACCTCCCCCGGTCTGAGCCCCGCGTGCGCCAATAAGGAGAGCCTGGGCCCGGCGGGAGCCCACCCCGCCTGCATGTTGCTGCGCCTGCAGCCCGAGAGGACTGGAGCCTGCTGCCGGGAGGCCGCCGAGACGCCTGCAGCCCCGAGAGCCCGGTGAGTGGGGCATTGAGGAAACCAGCAGCAGGGAGGGGGCAACGGGGCACATTGCCGGTGCCCGCCCCCGGGACCAGGGCCCATTTTACTCCCCAGCTGCCCCACTTGATAGCGGGCAGCTGCAGCGGTTGGGGCAGTATTGACCTAGTAGCCCTGGAGTGGGGACCCTGCCCTTGACTTGGTGGGGGGGGTGGTGTCGGGGCACATTGTCGGTGCCCGCCTCCCCTCTGTGTTGCGCTGACTTTACAGCTGCCCCGTATAACAGTGGGCAGCTGCAACGTTGAGGGGCATTGTTTGCCAGGGGCCCGGGAGTCGGGCTCCCTGTGTGAAGTAGGGCTGCAGGAACTTAGAGTCCCAGAGAGGGGCTCCCCAGGCGCAGTGGCGCACAGGCTAATCTGCAGCAAGGGCATGCCAGGCTTGTAAGGCCTATTGTATTTACGCTGATGACTCCTGCCCCGAGTGATTAGCAAGGTTTAACCTCTGCATGAGGGTGTTCACCTATAATGCCTCCAATGAATTTAATGTACCTACATGAGTGGAGCCTGTGTTCACCTGCCAAAAGTTAATGTGTTCCTATGTTGTAGGCCTACCTGATTTGCGACACCCACTGTATGGAAAGTGATTGCGCCTAGAATGTTACAGGCTCTTCCTCATTTACAGTGTAATGTGCATCTAATGTCTAGCTAATTGCACGTCGCCAAATGTATTGAAGTATATTTTGGGACCTACTGTGTTACCTGCTTTTACAGGTGGTTGTTGCTACGGCCTCCTACCGGCCTACTGTTCTGCTGTTATGATGTGCTTGAAGGAATCTACGCACTGGGTTTAAGAGGCTAACTGAAGTGAAATGTTGCCTAAGATTACCTGCGTCACCTATTGCTGACTTAAAGTTAGATAAAGAAACTTGCTTTTACATAACAGCCTGGTGTGGTCTCCTTTTTGTGGTGTGCCTGGGGTGTCGCCCGTGTGTGCTGCGCGGATGCTTCACACAATGCTCCTAGTTTAGCCTTCCCGCTCCGCACCACGCTACCCCGTTTCCAACAAACCCCCAAATAAGTAAAAGCATTGACTTGATCCAAGGGACGATTATTCATTAAAGTGCCACCTTTAAATGTTCTATGTGGATTAAAAGCCATGCTTTTCGTTCTGGATACATTAACTTCCAAGCCCCTTATACAACAAAACTCCTCAAATATCAAGAGGGCACGTTGGAGCCCACTCGGGGTTTTTGAAATAATTAATGTATCATCTGCAAACATTAAAATGGGACTTTTTTCACCTGCTAGTGTTGTGGCATCAGTTGCAATAGATTCCATACAATTCACAATTCCGTTGATGAACAGGGAAAACAATGTAGGTGCCATGACGCAGCCCTGTCGGACACCTCTCTCAATGGGAAATGGACTAGTAATTTTCCCTTGTGAGTCCCAGCGGATTTTTGCATAGTTATCCTCGTGAAGTCTCACAATGAGAGTTAGTAATTCAAGTGGCATCCCCATATTTTGCAGGACCGCCCAAAGTTTGGCACGGGGGACCAGGTCAAAGGCTGACTTGAGGTCAACAAAGGCAGCATACAAGCTGCCCTTGCCCAGGAACACCGTCTTCCAGTAAATTAGGTTAAACCGAAACACCTGGTCGATGGTACTGGTAAATGCCCGAAAGCCAGCCTGTAAAGGGGATAAGATACTATGCTCATCTATCCAGTCTTGTAACTTATTGAGGACAAGCCGCCCCATTACCTTTTGTAAAGAATCTATTAAGCTAATAGGTCTGTAATTACCTGGGAGTGATTTATCCCCCTTTTTAAACACGGGGATAATTTCGGACCCTTTTCAGGATTCGGGAACAGGCGCACCACAGGCAACTGCATTGACAAGCAGGAGGATATATTGGCACCATCTGGCGTTATCATACAGAAATATGTCAGCCGGAATACCATCAGGTCCTGGGGCTCTACCCCCGTTACTGATCTAAGTGCTACTTCGACATCGGCCCTGCAAAAATCCTCGTCTTGATAGAATAAGTAGCTCGGCTCCCCCGAATCTAACTCTACTACATTACGAGCATATTGGGGTTTAAAATGTTTAATCCAGTCCTCCTGGGTCACATGATTTTGTGGCTGTTGTGGCTGGCCACCTCGGTTCCATTTTATGATGTTCCAGAAGTGCTTGGTGTTCCCCGTGGCGCAAGCCTCCTTCAGGTCCTGCCATCTCTCCTCGTCCCAGTCTCTTTTTGCCTTTTTCTGAGTGCTCCTATACATTTGCCTATCTGATCGGACAGCAGCGGGATCACCTACTCTAATGGCTTGTGCTAACGATACGCGCGCCATTCTACATGCCTTATTAGACCAACGGCTAGCTTTCGTAATTTGACTACTTGGTGTCTTACTCTGTTTGACGAAGTATGTACGCAGGAGGGCAAAGAATTTATTATGGGTAGAGATAGTTGTCTCAAGAACCTCAGTTTTACCTATGCAAGCCTCTAGCTCAGCTATACCATTGTCAATATCCTTGGTAATATTAGATAGGAGTTCAGGCTTCTCTAGTATCTTCACCCATTTTAAGCGTCTCATGTCATTGGTGGGGACAACGTCAAGGGCTAGCACTTCGCCGCCTGTTGATGTTTGCGCCTTCTGTCGTAATAGCCTAAAGGAGGCACACAATGAGTTATGATCACTCTCTAACCTGTCCCTCACTATCATATCGTCCAAAAGATGCCATAGTTTCAGACTAAGTACTAGGAAGTCTATCCGACTAGAACTAGATCCATTATTAAACGTATTTGCCCCTCCTCTGTCAGAAACAGATCTTCCATTTGCCGCCCTTAGACCTTTCTCCAGACAAATAGAGTTAATTTGAATAGCCACATCTGTCCATTTTCTTATGGGTGCAAGCTCCAGTTTTGGGATGCCCCACTGGGCATCTTCCTCTTCCGTGAGGTATTGTTCATCATTAGCTAGGGGCTCAAATGGCGAATTAAAATCGCCCGCTATTAAAACATAGGAATCACCTGAATAATGATCGAGAAGATCGTCAAGAGCTGCTAAAACTCCTGCCTTCTTCCCTCTAGTTCCTCGAACATAAACATTATAAATGTCTACGTTCCCAAGGGGACCCATGTTCAATCTTATGGCCATGATATCATTGCTTTGGGTCGCAAGTACCTGAATATTATAGCCTAGTTCTTGTCTGACCCAAATTGTCAACCCCCTGACGGACGGCCCCTTGCACCTCTTGTGGCCGGAATGTAATAATTTAAATAGCCTAAACAGTGGAGGGAGCCACCAGCCAGGTTTCTTGAAAAGGCAAATGTCGTGACACTCAATAAAATCATGCCATTCGGGAGATGCAAACTTTGAGTTCATCCCTGCAATATTCCATGACAACAAGGTTTCCCTTTGGGAGGAGTGTCCCAATATCAATGACCCATTCAATCTCCTAGGGGATGTACTTCTAGTCTCCCTCAGGCCCTCCTCCAAACACGGAAATGTCGTCATTTTTCCTGCAGTTCGATCAGGGCCTGTACTTACACTCTCAGGACTAGGGGAATCATCCCTTGTAGATACACAAACTTTTGGGGATTCTTGATACATATGGGGCACATACTTGAGTCAATCGTTAGTCTCCAATGAGGAGTGTTCCATCTGTCTAGTGTAAGACTGCCTAAGATATTACCTACCCTGGTTATTCGGTGGGCATCGTCTAAACTGCATAGATGACGAATCCGGAGAACTAGTTCTGAACTCCAGAGCAAAGAGATTTTCAACAAGATCTGCCCTTACTAGTGTGAGCTTGATACAATCTGTCTGATGGATTGGGGAGGTAAGCCTACGAGCCTTGATGATATCTTCCCTAATCAATGAGCGGCATCCTCTAACATACCGAATCCAATGGATTGATTTGTTTGTAAGGGAGTCCGCAGTTTCCGTGCCTTTGCTAGAGTCATATTTGGGTACATTCACCATATAAATTCTGTGTGGGTGGGGCACATTGGGATTGTTCAAATCTACCAGGTCAGTTCGGGAGCTGTTCTGGAGTTGATTAATTTGGGAAGAGTAGGTGTATCTACCCTGTGAGGTCTGATCCCTCATAGTTACTGGTCTGCAATGATTAATAGGATTTCCTACTCTATGGTGGGGTAAGCTCGTAGCTACAGAGGGTGTTTGCGTTAGATTTTGGTTCAGGGCTACGATTGGAGTAGTTAAACGACCATTGGGAATAGTACTTTTAGCACCGAGAACTGTTTCACTTCTCTTGGTGGTGGACTGGCAAGGCCGGAATGGAGGTCTGGGTATGAGGTTGCTATGCTCTGTACAGGAAGAATCCCTTTGCAGTAAAAGCTTAACTGTTTTAGTTAGGTCCTCAATCATTATTTTCATCGTCTCTATTTCAAGCCGAAGCAGATTGACCAGTTGGGTCGTGTCATGAACGTCATTATTCCTTCTAACGACCCCGGCACAGCTAGATGGTGGCGCTTGCAGTGGTTGAAGACTTTCATCCTTATCACCATCAGGCACTAACAGCAAGGGAGAAAATCTGTTTGTGCAATTAAGAATGGGATCTAGTTGTGGCAGGTTATTACAACGGGAACTATTAGGGGAATGATCTTCCCTTATTGTATCTTGTTTTCTCTCAACACTCGTGACAACGTGCCCCTTTTTCCCTGATTTAAGAAACATGGCTGGGATGGGGGGATTGCGTTAGGGCTACGATTAATGGAATGAGTACTTCTAGGGAGAGATTTGTCAATACCTGCTTGTGTGTTAGGCGCTGTCTCTAATATATTCTCGCACTCACTAATAAGATTGTCAATGCGGTCAAGCACACAATTGCTACCTGCATGTTTAGGCAATTTCCTGGCTTTTTTCCCTTTACTACCCTTACTAGTGCCACTACCTCCCCCCCCACATCCCTCCATAGATTTTCTTTTTCCCATGTTTCTATAGTAAACACTACCTTAACCCGCTCAACTTTTCCGTGGGTATTCTCAAGTCAGACTTATGGTCAAATTTAGAAACAAGTATTTTCACCATGCAAAAACCTAACAGTGTAACCACATAAGAGTACTTCAAGTTTCGGCGCGGGACTTCTCTTTAGGTATATGAAATACGGAATAATGGGACACCGGAATAATCAGTACCTTAATACGAGTTCATATAACAATCCAGGGTCCAGTCACCAAATGAAAGAGGGGTGGCCCTGCCCTGCCTCTTCCTGGCAATGACGGGCAAGGACGGGCCCGCCCTTGGCCTGGGCTTTGCCCGGGCGTGGCCCGCGCTGTGGGGGTCGAGGCAGCGCTTTAAAGCGCGATGGACACGCCTCCCCTCGCAGCAGCTTCAGACAGTTAATGCGGTGCACCCTGGGACTCCGAGTCCCACGAGGGTGGTGATGAGGCTGTTGTCAAAAGTGGATAGGGCAGCAAAAAAACAAGGGACACAAGTTGGCTGTGTGGCCCTTCGCACCGTGGATCTTCTCCCCGCTGTAGAAGCTGACAATTAGCGCGTCCCGCGCTGCGGGGGTCGAGGCAGCACTTTAAAGCGCGATGGACACGCCTCCCCTCGCAGCAGCTGCAGACAGTTAATGCTGTGCACCCTGGGACTCCGAGTCCCACCAGGGTGGTGATGAGGCTGTTGTCAGAAGTGGCAAGGGCAGCAAAAGAACAAAGGGCACAAGTTGGCTGTGTGGCCCTTCAAAGAATATTAGGAGTTAACATCACTCCTAGTTAACTTGCAGGTAAATGCTTCTATGCAAGCAATGTGGTAGACACAGTTTCCAAGAGTACATAAAAAATAGTCCTCAAAAAATCCAAAGTGCGAGTTCTACCAGAAAGATGCACTTTTCTTCCTTTATAAAGCAATCCCAAAATATCAAAATAAAATTGCGGCTTGTGTCAAGGTTTGTTTGCCTTTAAAACTTGAAGTCCGTGATACGGAATATGTTATACTAGGAGTAAATCAAAGAAGCAGCGTTAGGGGAGTCAGAACGCTCAAGGAGGAGTTATGCCATTCTCGCAGGAGGAGCAGCGTAGGAAGTTGCAGCTTCTGAGAGGGAGTCGGGATGCTGATGGCTTGCGAACGATGTTAGGGCTTCCCGCTGAAGGAGCATCATGAACGGTAGCAACTGCAAATGGAGTTTGGGGAATGCGGGAAATGCCGTGACAGGTTACGGTTGTACCTGAGTCAGTCCACGGAGGTCACAGGGCTTTCCGGTTGACGCAACTCGCGTTTAAGGAACAAACACGGCTGCAAATCATGATTATGAAACGGAATCAGGAAACAATGTATCGTCTTCACCACGAAACAGACGCAGTCCGGGTAGTGAAAGAAGGGAAAGGGCATGGTTACAGGTCAGGAACAGTAAGCCAAGCAAGGGCTCGTTCCGATGACACTATCTTTATGCAAAATGAAAAGGGAGTGTGGACAAAGGCACAATCTAGTTATACCAGTGCCAAGTAAGGGATCCTCTCAAAAGAGAGAGTATACTCATACAAGACATGCATTACAAAGGCCTATATCCTGTTCCAGGTTATCAAACAGGAGGCCTGAGTCCTGACAGCTACTCGCCGAAAAAGCGCTTCAACACCCCATCAGGGGTTACAAGCGCTATATATATGCAAACCTTCTTCCCTCTTCTATCCCTCCGCTACCCTTCTCAATCCAAATAACTGACTAACATATCCATCACTGAAATTACTTTCATATTTCACTATACTAATTCACCACTAATCCTTTAATGGGTTCCGGAGTAGCGTGCTACTCGCCAAAAAAGCGCTTCAACACCCCATTGGGGGTAACAAGCGCTATATAAATGCAAATCTTTTTCCCTCTTCTATCCCTCCGCTATCCTTCTCAATCCAAATAACTGACTAATATCCACCACTCAATTTACTTTCATATTTCACTATACTAATTCACCACTAATCCTTTATGGGCTCAGGAGTAGCGTGCTACTCGCCGAAAAAAGAGCTTCAAGCCCCCATCAGGGGTAACAAGCACTATAAAAATGCAAACCTTTTTCTCTCTTCTATCGCTCCGCTATCCTTCTGAATCCAAATAACTGACTAACCTATCCACCACTCAAATTACTTTCATATTTCACTATACTAATTCAACACTAATACTTTATGGGTTCCGGAGTAGCGTGCTACTCGCCGAAAAAGCGCTTCGACGCCTCGTCAGGGGTAGTAAGCGCTATATAAATGCAATTACAATATAATACAATACGTATGTAGACAGTCCATACTTGAGTCCGTCTTCCTTGTTCATGAGCGTCAAGATCTGTCAGTGTCCCGCTGTTTTTCAAGCGGACTCTTTCTGCAGGTCGGGGGCTTGGGTTCAACGTCATAAGCCAAGATGGCAGCACCCATGGACATACTGTCTGATTTAGCCCTGGATATGGAGTGCTTACTTAACGTTCTCCATGAAAAGAGAGAGCCTCCCGACTTGGGGATATTGCAGCAGTTAAGCAGCCTATGCCGGGAAAAGTACTACAGGTATGAGTACTACACTGACAAAAAGTTTGCACAAATACAGCAGGAGCAAATGATGGTAATTTGCTACAGTAACGGTGGGCACAAAAACATCTCAGTCACACTCAAGGATGGTATTGAAACATTGTATAAGTAATAAAAACATTATGGACACATGTGCGTACCATTAGCAAACACACACCATGTCCATTATGGCAGAAGTAGGCTAACGTACAACTCTGGTCATTCATTGGTTACTCATAGGGTGTTTTTGCCCAGTGCTATTTAAGTCATCTTTGCAACAACAGCAGTATGTTAAGGATAAAAAAGCGCAATGGGCTAGGCATTTTTTTAAATGGAATTTGCAGTGTTATGCCGTTTCGTCCACTATACTTATTGGTCTTTTTTAACCGCCCAATTGAACATCGAGTGAAGTCCATATTTGTGTGGTTTGTCATCTCTAATAACCATAAGCTCTGCTCAGCCTCTACATACCCTGAACAACCTATACCAATCTCTGCCTACCATATGCCCCCTCTGTTCATCCTAAACCAGAAACTGCCCTCTCTGACCAAGCCACGCTTGGAGTAACCTCACTCAAGCTCAGCACACCCTCAGCAGTGCACACCTGTACTTCAGGGAACAGAAGTTGAGAAATGATTGCAGTGGGCGATCACATGGGTCAAAATTTTGTCTTCTACTTTTCTCATCCCAGTCCGGGGCTGTGGGAGATTCTAGAGCAGGTGTCTCCAACTTTTTCTGTTATAAAAGCTACTTATGTTCAATGAAAATCATATCTATATTTTTTTTTTAATCTGTTTATTAGAGTTTTTGTAAATACATATCAACCACAAACAACATTTCCCAGGTGGTCATACTTAAAGTGTTATTTCTCAGTACAGACATGTAAAAGTTCAGTTTCACACACATTGAACCGTTCGCAGTTTCTTCTTTTCATCTCTAAATAATTTTGTGCATAGTTACATTATCACAGTTACATTTCGATGTCCAACATCTCGCCTCTCTTGTTCACATGTGAGGTCAAACTATTGTGTCTCTTGTGGATGCTTTAGGGACCTCACTCCTCAGTGATTCGTTCCTTTCCCCTCCCCCTATTTTCACTCTCTTCTCCCGCCTGCAGTGGCCCTGTTTGTGTGTTCTGCTCTGAGCTAGCCTTGTCTGATTGGTGTTCCATCAAGTAGTTCCGTAGTGGGTCCCATATATCGCGAGGTCTGGAAGTAATTGGCATTAGCTCTGCGTATGCTATCAGCTGATCCTGGCAGTAGATGAGGTAGCGCATTCATTCCTTAAACTTAGGTGCTCTGCTCCTTCCCCATTTGCACGCTATTCTCCGATTGGCCAATAAAAGCCCCAGGGATGCAAATCTCCTGACTGATGTTTCTATCTCTGCTGTGTATCCCAGCAGTGTTGTCAGTGGAGTGTTTGAGACTGGGGAGCCAATCATCTGCTCCAGTGCTTGCAGGACTTGTGTCCAGTATTCCTAAAATGGCCCCACATTCCCAAGCCAAGTGCAGGAAGTCTGCCTTTCTTTATTACATCTTTCGCATCTATCGTTATCTCGGAGTTTAAGTAGATGAAGCCTAACTGGGGTATAATATATACGGTGTAGATATTTGAAGTGTATGATGCGTAATCTACTGCTTGCTTACACTTTGCCTGTGTGCTGGCAGCAGTACGTCCATCACTAATGGCTGTTCCCAGTTCCTCATCCCATTGTGTACGGGATTTCTGTTGCATAGTGGGGCTATGTGACTGGGTGGCCCGGTAAAGCATAGAGACCACATGTGTGGGTGTAGTGCTTTGGAGCAGGATGTGCAGCGGGACAATTGTTTCAGGCTCAGCAGGGAAGTCAGGTGTGGCCGTTTTTACGTCCTGGCGTAATCTAACATATAGAAACAGTTCCAGTGGGGTGGGTTGGCGTTCGCGAAAAAAGGCCTCCTGCGTAGAGAAAGTGCCCTTGTCATACAGATCATTCCATGTTAGTCTCCCGGCCCTCTGAAGCATCCATCGGCAGGCCGTTTCGTGCGTTACCAGTAGGTCTGGATGGTGTAGTATGCCCAGCAGCGGGGAGTACAGCATGGGTGCTTGCAATCGTTTGGCAATATTCTGCCAGGCTGCATTTGTACAGTCGACTGTCGTCGGGTTTGTTCCTCTCAATTGTTTGGAGGAGCCTAGGAATGCTGTGGTCGGGACCAGGGGTTATGTAAACCTGTTCCACTGCCAAGTGTGGCATATACGGAGGAGGCCTTATCCAGTACTCTGCATAATGTGCCTGTGCACACTGGAAGGAAAGTTTCAGGTCTTGTGCTTCGAACCCTCCTCTTGCGAATGGTTGGGTCATCAGTTCCCATTTCAGTCTGGGTTGTTTTCCTCCCCAAGCTAATCGTGTCAGCTGGGACTGAAGAGCTTTAAAAAAATGCCTGCTTGGCGCATACGGTATATTTATGAATAAATAGAGCAGCTTCGGGAGCATTATCATTTTAATTAGAGAGATTCTTCCCGCTAAGGATAAAGGCATGGTCTTGATTGAATCTGTCAGAGACTCAAGTGTGCATCCGTAGTTAGTACGCATCAGGTCTGCGTTGTCTCTCGTTATCGTTATTCCCAAATATTAAATTTCTGCTTCGCACCATTTTAGTGGGTAATCAGTATCAAATCTGCTGACCGCTTGAGTGAGGGGGAATATTTGGGATTTTTCCCAATTTATGTGTATTCCCAAAAGGAGGCCAAAATATATAAATTCCCTAAGTAGCGGGTTAAGACTTACGCTGGGTTCCCGCAGGTATAATGTGATGTCATCTGCGTACAGTGACACTAAAATCTTCCCTGTGGTGCTGCCGGAGTTTAGCCGCCAGAGGTTCCACCGCCAAGGCAAATAAGAGGGGGATAGCGGGCATCCTTGTCTTGTTCCCCTAGTGATTTTAAAAGGGGAGGTGGCATATCCCGTTGATTAGGATTTTTGCTTGTGGCTGATTATATAGCAGCTGGACCCAGGAAAGAAAGGGAGGGAGGAAGCCCATACGTTTCAATACGCTCATGAGATAGTCCCATTCCAGGGATTCAAATGCCTTAGTGGCATCTAAAAACACTGCTACCACCTCTAAATCAGGGTCTATATCCTGCATTAGAGTAAATAGGGTTCGGAGATTATGGGATGTTGCCCGTCCGGGCACAAATCCCGATTGATCTGGCAATACCAATACGTTCATTAGTAAACTCAGATGATTGGCCAATATTTTCGCTAATATTTTTGCGTCGCAGTTTATCAGCGACATGGGCCGATACGAATCGCATTTGTCTTGCGGTTTCCCGGGCTTTGGTAGTGATATTATGAGCGCTTCTCGTAATGTAGTCGGAAGTGTCCCTAGCTGAAGCGCCTCCTCAGAGTTTTTTCAATAGTGGGACCAGGCTTTCACTGTATGTTTTATAAAATTCTGCAATGAGGCCATCCGGGCCTGGGGCCTTTCCTGAGCGCAATTGCATTCTTGCCACCCTAATTTCCTCCTCTTCAATCTCAGCCGAAAGGAACTCCCTCTGACCATGTCCTAACCAGGCTAGCGCTGTCTCTTCGAAGTATGATGTAAATGACACGGGGCATTTCCTCTGTGTGCTGTACAGTGCAGTGTAAAATTTGTGAAATGCCTCCAGTATATCTGGCGTTTCCCTGCATATGGTGCCCTCTGGCTCCTATCTCTAATATAGTGTTGGAGAATCTCTGCTTCCTAGTAAGCTCCGCTAACTCCTTCCCTGGTCCTACTCCTTCCCCAAATTTTCGAGCCTGATGATATTTTCTGCGGAAGCGGTATTCCCTCTCTGCTGTCGCCTGATAGTCTTAGTTTTTCTCTAATTTTCGCTTTCAATTCGCAGTCCTTAGCCCCACCCGACACTCTATCTGATGGATATCTGTTTCCAGGCCCCTGAGCGTGTTTCTAATGTCCCTCAGTATGCCCCCTCCTTTTGCGATGCATAATCCTCTAACAGTGACTTTAAATGCTTCCCATGTCGTGGCAAATGTGGGAACTCTGTCTATATTACGTTGAAAGAATTCTGCTATCTCCTGCTGTAATTCCATTTTAATTAAGGCATCTAGGAGAGCATAGGGCGGCAATCGCCAAGACTGGTATGGCGCTGTTAATCCTGGGGGGGGGTTAGCTTGATCACCACTGGGGAGTGGTCAGAATAGGTACAAGCCAGATGACCGGCGCTCATTAGCCAGGGACCAATGCCCTTGGAGATCAGCCAGTAGTCCAATCTCGACCCGGAGGAGTGTGCTTTGGAGTGATATGTGCCTTCATTACTTGTTTGGTATAGCACCCGCCATGTATCTAACAGTTCGTGTTCCTGCATTATGTCTCTCATCTGTCGCTGGGCGTTCATGTAGTGATAGGGTTGGGGGTGTGACCTGTATATCCTGGGATTTAGTGTGATATTAAAGTCTCCTCCCCACAAAACATAAGTAGACCCTATAGCGGTGATTTTCCCCCATAGCACTCGGAAGAATTCTGGGTCATCTCTGTTAGGTCCATAGCAGCTCACCATGGTTAGTGAGTATGATGCCAGTTTGCCCCACATTATGGAATAGCGCCCCTGTGGGTCTTGCATGGAGCCTTGAGCTACGTATGGGACTCCCTTCTTAATCAATATCGCTGTTCCGCGCGCATATGTTGAATATGTTGCAAAGGTTCGGTGTGCTGCCCAACGTGACGCAAAAGTGTTCGAGCCGGCAGGTCCCAAGTGTGTTTCCTGAAGCAAAGCGCAGTGTATGTTGTGTCTATCTAGGTAAGCGAGGAGATGTCGTTTCTTATGCGGATTGCTTAGTCCCCTCACATTCCACGTCAGAAAATTATAACTAGGTAGGCCAGGTTTTTGCGTCATTCTTGTATCTAGCAATTTGATATTTAGAAGGTTTGCCACTGCGTTCCGGTCTCGTGTGTGTCTGTTGATCTCTGTACCTGTTTGTCATGTCTGTAGCCACCTGTAGCAATATTCCCTCCTTCCCCCCCACCCACATCAGCATCCCAAACTTGCAGTTTGACCTTCCCCCCCCCACAAAAAAAGGTCCAACTACTGATTGTATGCCATCCTCAACGGTCCCCCATCGCCGCACATCTGAAGCTTGGGCCTTGTGCCTTGTGTATCGGGCCTTCCCCATCCTTGTGGGATGTTTCCCAGCCCCCATCCGGGAGATGGTACAGTGTGGCCTACTTTGATAGTGCGGTTGGGTCTCACTGTATTGTAGTAGGTCCCCTAATAATGAGGAATTTCTAGCCTTGCTGTTTGCATTGTGACTGGCTAAAAAATGAAGTGCTAACAAGAGGGACCAAGGAAGACGGCAGAAAAACCAGGCTAACATGCAAAAGAAAATACCCATTACAGGTCAGGGTTTTCCCTCCGGGGGAATCACAGGCGGGAACATCGGTGTCTCCCTGTTAGTCCAGGGGTGCCCGGGCTGTCTTCTGTTGGCCCTTGTGCCCACGGTCGCTGTCTATCATGTCTTTAATCTGTTGTCCTACTTTTGTTCATATTTATCTTTATACTTCCTTTCTGAGTTTCGCCTTTTGCTCCAGTATTATGGTTTCCCTGTTCTGTCTTATTGCCCAGTCATTCGGTCTCTGACATCGCCGATGGTGACTGCGATCACTCTCTGGATGTTTGAGTTTTTGGGGCTTGTCTGGCTATGCTTTTTAGGTAGTCTGTGACTTGTTGGGGATTTGTGAAAAAATGTTGTTTCCCCTGGTGTGTCACCCGAAGATGCGCTGGATACAACATCGCGTAGTTAATATTGGCTTTTTGTAATTTCTTTTTGACAGAAATGTTCGTCTTGCCTCTTGGACCGCAATGGTAAAGTCCGGGTATATGGCGATGTTGGAGCCTTCAAATGAAATTTGCTGTTTTTCCTGTGCTAATCTCAATGCAGCGTCACGGTCACGATAATTAAGGAGTTTGGCGATAGTGGGTCTCGGTGGGGCTCCTGGCGGCGGGCGACTTGCAAGCGACCGGTGCGCTCTCTCCACAATGAACACGTCCGAAAATGCTTTTCTTTCAAAGATGGTCTTGAGTAGGCGCTCAACATATTCCTCCATCCTTCCAGTGTTTGTAGTTTCTGCCACCCCTAAGATCCTGATGTTATTACGCCGGGAGCGCGATTTTAAATCTTCATTTTTAGCTGCTATTACTTTCAGTAGCCGGTCCATGCTCAATAATTGTTCTTTTCGCCCCATCTCTGTATCTTCGAGCTCGGAGATGCGATGTTCTGCCTCTTTTAGACGCTCGTCATGTTGCTCAATTTTGGGAGTAATTGTATCCATCCGGGCATTCATGGCATCCATTTTGGATTCGATCGAATTGAGGCTGGTCTTCATAGTTAAGAGCAGATCTTTTAGGTCATTGACTGATGTTTGCTCTTCTAAGGGTGCCTTTTCTGCCATCTTTTCGTCTGTTTCGCTGTTCTGCACTCAAGTCAATTTCCGAGCCTCAAATTACAGCTTGGATTGCCTACCGTCACTCTTGCCCATATTGTGGATGTACCACTAAGTGGAAGCGTCGTTGTGCCCCCTAGGTGGGTCCTCTATCCCTTATGCTATCAAGTGGCGGGTAGGATTATTTATTTCTGCAGGTCCTGCGCCTTTCTCTGCTGTGGGTTATTGCGTATTGCCTTTTCCCTTATAGTCTCCTCTTCCGCTCCGCTGGCGTGTATGTGCCCAGTATACTTTCTGCAGGGGTAAAGTTAGTTATGTAATCTTGTCTTCAAGATTGTAAGATGCGAGTCCAGCCACTCACCTGAAATCCAGGTCCGTCTGCAGGGGCGATGACTGTTTCTCAACCCCCTCTGAACACCTCTCAGCGCTGCTGAGCAATACAGAAGCCCTGGCAGGTGCCCAAAGAGGGAATGGGATTTGGGACGAGAGAAAGAAGAAAAAGAAACTGCTACGCTACACTTCACCAAGGAGAGGTTGTTATGCTCTACCGCCTGGGCCAGCCAGGATCCGGAAACCGGCACAGCAAAACCACCCGTGATTATTCCTAAAACACACAAATGTATATGAATGCAGATAGCCTCTAAATTCCTTTTCCAATGTTAACAATACAAACACTGTGACTCTATTGTTCTAATTACCTTTCTTGGTGTGATGACGCTTTCAAAGGGGTTTGTCTCTCAATGACCACTATGGCATTAACATACAGATTCTATGAATACAAAACAGGTATTTTGTATTAGACGTTGTATTCAAAGTCCTGATTCTCACTCAGTGTGCTTGATATATCTTTATCTCATTTATCTCACCTGATTATGTGCAAGTAGTAAAGCATAAAACTATGCGTCTGGATGGGTTCTCCAAAGGTTCAGAACAAATTACAATCAAATGTCTGAATAGGTTTGTTTAACAATCTAAGTTCTCAATACCATGGAACAGTTGTGCTTTAAATGCAGCCAAAGTCCTCCAATAACATAAAGCAAGCGCGCTTTAAATGTAGCCAATTGCGCTTTTAATACAACCAATTGCGCTTTTACTGCAGCCAAAAATGCGTGCACCAAAATTCAAGACAGTTCCAGAAAACAAGGAGTTAAAACTGTTGTTGTCCATATACAAATACAGCCAGGAATGCTGATACCAGAAATCATAAAACACATTCAGCCTCTAAAGAGTTAACACCATAATCAAACACTATGTGCCTTAATTGAAGGGTTTGACGAACATTAGCACACATGGTAACCAAAAGCGTCAAGTAGCCCAAGTGGTTATCGTAACAGAACACTTAGCTGTTGCGCGCGAAGTCCCCGAGTCCTGAAATTTCTTTTTCTCCATCTTGAGCCGGCTCGAAGACGGGACGGAATCCTTGCAGACAGCGGTCACGTGGTTGCAGGCAAGGCTCCGATGACGCGAGGCTCCAGGGGAATCCCTTGCTGCGGCAGGAAGTAAAAAGCCAAGCAACTCGCGACTGCTGAGCTTGGCTATTTATAGCCAAAACCCTGGGCGTTGCCGGGGCGTGTGCAACAACGTGTTCAGTACCGTTACTGTGCAAGTGTTGAAACCGCCGAGAGCCTTCTGTTGCCTGGAGACATGACAACAATGTCAGCAGGCGGCTGTAACAAGCGCGCCTGTATGCCATAACTCACTTTTTAGGCCCTCTTAGCCCAATAAGCATTGGCAAGTTCCATTCCTAAAACATAAACAATAAGCATTGGCACCAGCAATGAACAAAATAAAAAACAAACATTGGCAAAATCACATCATTGTTTCACACACACCGCTATGTGACTAATGTTACCACCATATGGATGTTGACAAATTACACAGGGCAGTCTATGTCCTGCGTGACGGGGATTCCTGACAAAGATAAGTGGGAGCTTTGGTCATATTGACATTGTAATTAATGCATCTGGTTTTGAATATGGTGTAGGTGGCATGGGGAGCTAATGGAGTTCCATCAGGATGTGAGTGATGTGATCATATTTCCTCAGGCCTTGTATGAGACATGGTGTGGCATGTAGGATGCCCCTAGTGGTGCCAGAGTGGAGTTTTATAGGCAATGGAGCAGGGCGTTGCCACCATCCTGATATGCGAGTATGAGGGCTTCAACAGCAGTTCTGAAGTCTTTTTTTGGAAGAAATAGTTGCTCTTTCTTTAGAAAAGAGATCTGGTTCCATGCTGTCCTTGTGTTTTTTTAGCAATGTCTTCCTTGAGGGTGTGCATGGTGTCAAAGGTGAATGCGAGTGATTTGGCATTCGGTGAAAGTTGGGCTTCAAAGCCATCAAGGTTCATGTCATTGAGTTAGGTTTGTATTGCTTCTTGTTCTTGGTAAATAACAGGATTTCTGTCTTGGTTGGGTTAAGCTTCATCTAGGCAATGAGTATCAGGTCCAGGTCTGGTTGATGTGCAGGCAGTGTTTGAGGTGTTGGATGTTTGAAGCAGAGGAGGCTTTTAAGTAGAGTTGTGTATCATTGGCATATCAGTTAATCTAGATGCTGTTAAGTGTTAGTAGAGCACAAAGCTGCTCCAAGTACGTGTGTAAGGTACTGGTCTCTGTGCTGCAGCGTGATCCGAACCCAGACTAGTAGTCGTGCAGAAGATAGCATTTTTGTGATCTTGAAGTTGAACATAGACTGCTTTTTCAATGATCTTGCCAATGAGTGACGGGCCGGTAGTTGGTGAGGTCATCTGAGACTAGTGTTAGTTTTTGGGAGTGGGAGGATCTGGCCTGCTTTGAGAGCGTCTGTGAAAATGCCTTGAGCGAGTGAGGCATTGACAAGGGTAAGTATTGTTCGGACATCCTCCCCAGAGAGAGATTTGATGAAGGACAAGGGGAAGACATCTTCATAAGAAGTGGCTTTGAGGAAGGTGAGTATGTTAGTGAGATCTGTGAGATATCGTGTGTATGAGGTTGGGTCTATGTGTTGTGCAAATGCTATGCGAGTGTCTGGGTCATCTAGATTTGGGTTTGATTGTTGAGTATAGGGTGCTGCGTGAGGCACATGATTTTTTCTTACCTTGTAAGTTTTAGTGCAACAGGGCAGGGGTGGGCTATTTATATCACCCGATGCCCAAGACAAGTGGGCTTCTGATCAGGGCAAGGAGATTTAATGTCTTTTTTGTCCCACAGACAACTAGACATTAAATCATAGTAAATGGAATGAGTTGTAGAACTTTAGTGCTCTCAGGCAATCAGGATACGTTTCCATTCACACCTGTCCTGCTGCCGCTTCCATTTTCATTCACACCTGTCATGCTGCCAGGAGGTAGCTGACCACAAAAGGGCCTTTATTTACTATCCTATGGACCAAAATCACTGGTCCTTTCAGGCTCCTTTCCACAATTCATTTTCTCCCACAGAGTAACTTTAAATGATCTGGGCATTGTTTACGATTATTTACAGTGCAGACGTGCCTGAAGGGGCCAAGTTTCTTTACGAGGTGACTTGGAGGGGACTACTGCAAGACAGAAAATACCACCAGAACTCCTTTGCAAGCACTTTTTATGCCAATGCTCATACTGGAGGGCCATAAACCAGCAAGAAGCGGAGGCCTTTAATGCAGCTCAGTTTAAATCAAGTTAATGCTCAGTCCGGACAGCAGAGTAGAAATCTACTGTAAGGTCATATAAACCCATTACTTTAAAACTGCTTTTTGCAGGCCTGCCATAGTGATGCAACTCTTGAAACTGATGTAAGCTGCCATTTGTCACTCTTCCCCACCCCAGTGTCACACAGCATTCAAAAATGTAAAGGCTCTCCTCTTTGGCTATCTCCATTAGCTGTGGCTTTCAAGCAGCTCATGTGATTAAGTGCATAGACATTGACTATTGATAGTTCGTTGGTCTCCAGCTCAGTATTTGCCCAAACTGTATTGAAACACAGTTGGTGCTGTGTTACGAAAACACTTGACCCATGTTGATGGTGCCCACAGCTGTGTTTAGAAAATATCAGGCAATTGCCCGCGTTTTTTAGCTCTCTTTGTTCCTGCTCTCTGGCCTGTGTATGTCGCTCACAGCAGAATGGAGGATGTCACAAAAGATATTCTGGCTCTTTCTGCTTGAGCTAGGCTCCACTTACTGCCAAGAGCGGTGATAGATAAATATCGTCCGGATTAAACTAAATAAATTATAATATCCAAACTGAAGCTTCAGTTCAAAGACCAGAGGCTACAACTATGTTGATCAACAACAACTACTCTGCGTTAGGCAGGCCTGACAATTTGTAGACCATTGCTATAATAAAGAACAGAAAGCGCTTTAAACAGCCCAGCTAATGAGGGTGTCCAACATAGTTCCAAAAGGATTGGCAACACTGAATAAATTAAATGTACATGCAGGTAATCTCATTATAACTGATTTGCATAGTCTGTGATTATCCTGAAAGTCTGGCATGGATCCTGGTTTGTCTTCATGGACAAGTGCTCGTAGTGCACTTACCTAATAAAAAAACCAAAAAAGAAAAACCTGATCCTGCTGCTCCAGATCTTGCCTGACATGATGTCAGATATGCGATGATAAATAAATCTGATGACTGCTTCTTTGAGGTAGTGAATAACTTGCTTGAAGAAAAATACTTGTATGGAATCATAGCTGTTTCCATGCCAAATTCATATGTGCTCCAGAAAACACACTGCCCAGAATGAATATCATATCCTGCGAGTTTCATGTTTTCCACTGTTGAAAGACATACTGCCATGCCAATTATTCACCAACTCCAAATAATTGATCTTTATGCATATGTACCACTGTATCATATTGCTGGGAACCACCACTGAGGCTGGCACACTACTTCTGGGTAGCACTCCTGTTTTGATATTTAAGCAGTGTCTCTGGTAGGATGATACACTGAGCCACAAATAGTGTACAATCTCCTGATAAAGGCATGTATGCTCCAATATTTGAACAAAACTGCAGGCATCTGATGACAGTCAGCACCTCTCCAACGTCATGCAATTTCAAATCTCTTTTTTTGTTTTGACTTCAAAATGGATGGACATGCTAACTGTACACAACCTGCCTTGTAGACAAGGATATCCAAACAGCATTCCCTGAAGTCAGTTATTCAGGAGCATTTACTCTTGTGTTTTAGTACTTAGGTGAACAAGGATAATATCACTTTTCTCAGTAATAAAATCAAGTTTTTCTTCAAGCATTTTTAAAGTATTGTTCTAGTTGGTAGCCAGTTTCATTAAAACAATTGCCTACTATGTTTCCGTGTCAGCCTTTATGATTGATATACTGGATTTGGGGGATCAGGAGACCTTTTTGCAGGACAAGTAGATTTTCGTTGCGTTTTGTCCATTGGACATGTAGATTTAAAAAAGAATTCCACATCCCTGAACAGGGGTTTGGCCCAGGGCCCTTTCTGGCCCTGGACAGGCCCAAACAGATGATAATGTTGGCTTTGTCCGCTCCTGGGTGATGGGATGCTCCGAAGAGTTTATTAAAGTAGGGAGGAGGGTGAAAGTAATGCCACTTCCTGTACAGATGAATGATGGGAAAACCCAGACAGGGATCGTTCTCCTACTATCACCTTGAGGGCTCACTTGTTGCGCCCCTCAAAGTCCAGAACCCATTTTCAATCAATCAGTCAATCAATCAATTCTTCTTTATTCGATCTTAGAAAAAGATCAGAAAAGCACAAGATAAAACAAGCATTTGTAATGCAGTAGGTCTCGCATTTGCGAGAGTTAGAGCTAATGGCATTGAGAATGACAATGCCTTTTATTTATGTGTTGGTTTTCAAAACAGACAAATACAAGGCATTGTCATTTACAATGCCAATAGCTTAAACTCTCCCAAATGCGAGACCTCTTGCATTGCAAATGCTTGTTTATATTAGTGTGTCTTTGTTTTTGTGCATTTTAGGTTTTTGGGAATTTTTTGTGTGTTTTTGGTGACTTTTTATATTTTGTTTATTATTTCCCCTTACTTCCTTATTTCTTCTTTCCTTTCCCTTCCTTTTCCTTCTTTTCTTCTACCTCAACCAGCGCCATGGAAGAGGGGTAGCTTCCTTGCGGGTGGCGCCGCCGTCCACGTGTGCAGCCCCGGGTAATCTTTGGAGAGGAGGAGGTAGCAGCACTTTTTTTTTGTGAAGCGCAATTTTCCCTTATGCTAACAGCAGGCCTGGTAGCGGATACCCCCTGAGGGAGCGTCTGTGGCGCTGGTGGCAGGTGCGCCGGTGCATGCGGTGCACCAGCCAGGTTCAGGGCCCCATCCAGCAGCTGACGCAGCACTGGGCAGACATTTTGGACCCCGAACAGGACCTGCTCGACCTGCTAGGTGTCGAGATTCTGGGGTTCGGTGAGTATATTAATTATTTGTTGTGTTTGTATTCTACTATGCTAAAAACAAAATTCCGAATAGAATGCTCCTCACACTCTGAGGTAAGTTCTGTTTAGTTTACGCCGGTATATTATTGTGTGATCCAGTTTCTAGTTTCTGCTAGGCAGGTGCTCAGCGCTACCTAATCGTACTCTTTATTGGCGCTCGCTTTGGCTGATTAATTAAGAAGCCATTGCAGACTGTTCTCCTGTCACTATAGTGAATCAGTGAGTAGTGCATTCTCTCTGTGACTGTGTTTATGTAGTGTAAGAAAGTGGCTCTGTATATACTGAACCAAAGTAAGGTTCAGTGTGCACAGAGTCCACAGTCCCCAGAGGTTTGGCAGAGGCTAAAGTTAGATATAACCTTACTCTCTAAAGTGGTACCTTGGTCGAGCAGTAAGGCAGTATCAGAGGACAGTGTAAAGCATTTGTTGTACACACTCAGTCAGCAAATGAAGCCACACACTCAAGAACTGAACTCTAGGCCAATGGTTTGTATATAAAAATATATGCTTGTTTTATTTTAGAACCAACAATAGGTATCAAAATATACTTTCTCAGAATGAGATGCTTTAGGTAAATACTTTCAATAGGCAATAGACTTTTGAATGCAATAGTTACAGTTGTTGCAATAGGCAACACAATTTTAAACACAATTATACATTGAGCTCAATGGGAATTTCTAGTTAAATGCGATAGATTACTTTTTGGATTACTTTTCTAACCACAGGACTGGATCCTAGATTCAGTCCTGGGACATCTCCTGTAAACAGTCGAGTAAAAACGTTTTGGTTACAGTTGTGATTTTTAAGGAATATTATTGTATTTTAAAAGTTGGCACAGAAGCTTTTTCACATAGAATCACCAATGTTATCCTATGGGAGGAAATTCACTTAGCAGGTAAGTAGTGTTATCGTTACTTTTTCTTACTCAGTGTTGGATCCTGGATCCAGCACTGGTGCATCTCCTGTAAACAGTTGAAAGAATGTGTTTTTGTAATACAGGCGATTTTTAACGAATATTTGTAAGTTTGCAAAATCGACACTTAGAAACTTTTTCAGCAAAAACCAGGCAATGTTATCCTATGGAAGGAAATTCAAATTACCGGTAAGTACAGTTGTGATTACTTTTTAGGGTCAGTGCTGGGCACCAAGATCCAGCACTGGGATCTCTCCTGATAGCAGGTGAGTAAATTCGTTTTCAGTAATTCGGCTGATTTTAGGTGAATATTGTAAAGTCTCAAAACTCGACACTTAGAAGAATTTCCAAGTGAAACCAGTCAATGTTACCCTATGGAAGGAAATTCAATTCGCCGGTAAGTTACTTTAACGTTACTTTTGTAATCCAGTGCTGGACTCCTAGATTCAGCACTGGGACATTTACTTAAAACAGGTAAGTAATTACGTTTTTGTAGTTTGTACGATTTTTAAAGAATATTCTTGTATTTCAAAAGTTGACACAAGCTTTTTGGAAGAAAAAGTGTCCATGTTATCCTATGAGGAAAAATGAGTTATCGGTTTCGAGGTAAGTAGTCGGTCTTTTGAGTTAGGGTTCTGGGGTTAGACTCAGGGGTCTCCCAGGGTCAGTGATGCACTGTTGTTGCACCCTCAGCGGCACTAGGGTGGCCGGGTGCAGAGTGTTGAGGCCCAATGTTATCCTATGGAGGATAGGGGGACTCCGGTTGGTGGCTGATGGCAAGCAGGCCACTGGGTTGTGGTAGCAAAGCTCCTAGGGTTAAGCTCAGGGCACGTTGGGGACCAAGTTAGCACAGAAGGGGCACCCTCAGCGGCACTAGGGCGGCCGGGTGCAGGGTGCTGTTTTGAGGTCGGGTGCCCTGTTGATTTCAATGGAGATTTTCAGTTTTGGTTTTCAGCTGCAGGCTCGGTCCAGGAAGACTTCCAGGAGGAACCAACAGCTGGGCAGGTAAGTTGGAGGGCTCAGGACGTAGGTGCACCTCGGGTTCCTTTCTCCAGGGCGCAGGGCGGCTGGATGCAGGGGTGTCTTTTGAGGTCGGATTTCACCTTACCGGGCCACTCGCGGTTGGGGGGGTCTCCGTGTAGAGGCGGCAGGCGGCGTCGGGGAGTCCTGGAGGGGTCAACCCACGGTGGACTCGGACTCTGGAGAGCTGGGGGTCCTCGCTGGGACCGGTGGGCCACTTGAACTCGGGCTGTAGGCGACGGGTGCAGTGGTGGTTCCAGGCGTCGGGTTTCTTTTTCCTCAGCAGGCTCGGAGTCTTTGTTTGGTGTTTCTTTTGAACAGAGCTGCTGTTCACAGGAGATCCGGTCTTTGTTGAAGGCAGTCAGTCCTCCCCGGGGTTCTGGAGGTCGCTGGCTGCAGGACAAGACTATTTTTGGCGCAGGATCTCTGGAAACTGCAGACGGGCCGGTAGGGCTTGGGCCAAGTCAGTTGTTCTCTGCAGTCTCCTCTGCTGGGCGTCTTCTTTCGTCCTTTTTCTTCTTAGGTTGCGGGAATCTGAGGAAGGAAGGTTCAGGGGGCCCCTAAATACTAGATTTAGGGGCGTTACAGGTAGGTAAAGGGCAGGGACCAATGTGTCCCTGCCCTGGGGTGGGTATCCATAATGCCCTGTTCTAGCCCTTTTTTACATTTTTTGTTTTGGTTGGAGGAACTTGTTGTTTGTTGGGGCTTGGTGGAGAGGGAGGGAACAGAGTTGGGACTAGAGTGACTTTTCCCTTGAACATTTTGAGTTTTGGGGCTTGGGTCAGCTTTCTTTGGGAAGAGGGGTGGGAAAGTTGTTTGGTTGGAGAGGGTGGGTGTCTTTGTAAATAAATAAAGGGGAAAACTATTTTATTCAATCTAAATTTATGCCTGAAGTAGTTTGTTTTACTTTTACTTTGCACTGCTGCCTTCAGCTAGTTTTACACAGTCTGTTTGTGGGCTTGTAACTTAAGAGAGAGCACAGAGCTTAGTTATAGAGTTATACTTCTCTAACTATCTTGACCATTAGGGGAAATGCTGCCATGGTGACCTATATTGTCCACAACAACCTAGAAAAACAACAGTATTAGTTAGCTACTTACCTGAATATAGATGAAGCAATAACAGGGAAGGCATCACAACTTAAAAAGCGAGGTCCCGCTGCAAGTTCCAACCAGGTGAGCTACAACTGTAGGATTACTCTGAATGATTGATTATTGATCGTAGACAACTAAATAGAAATAGAAAGACTGAGTTAGTGGGTTATCTATTTATCAAAGAGTTACAAAGAATTGACACAACCTGAGTACTACATGATGACACAACGAGAATGCCCGATAGTGCTAAAATACTAAAAATAGCAGTACTAGAAAATTTTGGCCAATGTGGAGCTAGTAGTATTATTTGTGAAATCCTTAAGTTATAAAAAATGGAATCAAAGTCTGGAGTGGACAAGCTTAGGCGTTTCCGGTACTCAACACAAGACCTGAATGATGATGCTGACAACTGATGTTCTTCATTCCATATCTAAAAGATGGTTTACTTTTCATGCATGGGTGGGTAATGGGGCCAGTGTGGGCTGCAGTAAGTTGGTGCTGCGTTCACCACATCTGCCCCACCAAGTGTGTGATCCATTGATGGTGTAAATTAAGCCACACCTCAATAAATCACACAGCCAGGGTGTTAGAAGGTTAGGGGTTTGATGAATAGATGGGAAATGGATTTGGGGAAAGGTTTGACAAAGACAAACAGTACAACACAAGGACAACATTCATCTGGGTAAAGAGCAGCAGCACATCATTTACCATCAATCTGGTATTAGAAGGAAAAAAAGGAATGAGTGTGACAGAGTGCAGGTAAAGGCATTGCAAAACAGTCCTTATGGCCCTGAGAACCAAGTTATCAGATATCTAAATGTTCTGTACTCTAGATTGGGGAGTGAACCCACCCACCCACTTCTCTTAATATGATTGTTAAAAGAAAAATGATACTGTATTGCAAAATGAGGTGGTGCATCTGCATTTTCCTTGGAAATGTCCACTCTTTGGTGCCTGTCTGCAATGATCCGGTAGGTAAGCAGGAGTGTTGTTGAGCTCAGGTAGCTTTCGCCTTTTGTTCGTGTAGGAGACTAGAAGAAGGCCTGTGGATTGTAAAAGAGAAACTGTATTTTAGAGTCAAGGAGAAGGACAGAAGGAAGGTAAGCTTCATGAGGAGTGTATCAAGAAGACTCAGAGGCAGAGCAAAGAAAACAAGAGGGGGACTCACTTTTGCCACAAGTCTAACACACACACACAGCAGCATTTCACAAACACACCTCTCTCTATTCCACATAGCTGAGTACTAGGCCTCAGACTCTTGCTTTACCTTTGAACTGAAGTTGATAATTTCTTGTTTCTAGCTGTTGATGAGGTAGTCCCGCAGCTCACACCTGGAGTTCTTCCATGATCCTCCTCCTGACTCTGAGTAACTCCGTCCCAGACCAGTCATCATCATGACCCGAGCAAGATAGACGTGTAGTGCACTGCTGTTGAAGAACAAGTAGAGAAACAGAATTGCAGTATTTTGCATCGGTTTTTGTTTGTTAACTAAAGTGACTGTTCTGGTCTCTGAAGAAACAGAAAAAAGGGGAGGACCCTACAATTAAATCTGGCTAAGTGTGAAATGGCCAATCACCTCCAGGGAAAAAAATTATCGCCCATCACTCAGGCCCCAAACATTGCAAATCAATAATCATCTCAAGAAATTTCCCGTATTATAGTTCAACACACCCTCCCTCACTGTCAGCCTCTACATCAATCATCACTTACAGTCACTCAATAATCTGATCACTTATTGGTGCAATGGTTACCTGTTCCAATCTAAGCACGGTAGTAGGTAGACTCTCTCCCCCTCAATTCAAGCAGCAGAATGGAATTTGGCATTTTTGGCAATCAAACGATTGTCTGGGGCAGCCATCCTAAAAGATGAAAGAAACAGAAGGATCTTAGGAGTGGACTATACAGATGAATTCATTTTCGCTAAGTAAGTTTGTGAAGGCCAATCACCTCCAGGGTAAAAATGATCACCCAATACTCAGGCCCCAAACATTGCAAATAAATCATCTCTGGCAAGTTCCAGCATTACAGTTCAACACCCTCCCGCACTGTCTGCCATCACATAAATCATCAATCATCATCACTCACACAATCAGTCACTCACCATTGCAATAGTTGAAGTTACATCTTCCAATCCAAGCATGGGTAGTTTGGGTATTAGGTATTCAATCATCTTTTATGTAGGCAACACATTGGAATTTGGTATTAGCAGGCAGTCTTGTAGATAAAAAATGATCTTCTGGGGCAGAACTTCTAGTTCTAAGTGATGCAAAAAGGGATAGGCAATATGCATGCGGGCGGCAGGCATTGTCTCCAATGTCATGAAGGAATTGTGTAGGCTTCTCCAATGCACACTGGTGCAACTGCAATCTGGCAATATATGAGACTAATAAAAAAGGTGAGGCAGCATAAATCTGACACAAAACTAAGGTTCCTCTAGCAACTTTTTTTTTTTTTTTTTGCGAAGATAGAACAAGAAAAAGATTCAACGAGAAAAGATAAAAAAGTTCTATAGGGGCACTGGCATACTTAGTCCAGGAAGTAGAGTTCGTCCTCAAACTCAGGTGGTTTACCCAGAATTTGTTCAGCTAAAACATTTGATTCAATTTTGGGCCAATCACCATCCTCCTCCTCCTGTGCTGCTGTTTCAGGAACGGTGTAATTCTGTGGTATAAAATGTTGGTTCATTTTGATCATAGTCAATCTCTCCATGTTTTGAGGCGATAGACTGGTCCCTCTCACTGTAACAACCGCACCAGCTGCACAGAACACACGTTCAGCAGACACACTGGTGACAGAACAAGCCAGATACTTTATTGCCAGACTGCTGAACTCTGGCCATTGGCACATCTTCCCATGCCAATACATCAATGGATTTTGATCCACATAGACCTCTTTTGGATCATCCAGATACTTCTGGAACATCCTGTGGATGGTCATTGGTGCTTCCACTTGCTCAACCTGTTTTGCCATCGCCTCTCCACTGGACTTGAGCCCTTCTGATTGAAACCAATACAATGCAAAGGTTGGGTCTGGTCTGGTCCTTTTGTTGCTGTTGTTGCCGGTATTCTGGTTGATGGTGTTGTTGGCTGCTGTGAGACAAGACTGCTCTCTCTGGAATTTGAAGGCGGCACACCAGAACTGCAGGGTGGGACTCGAAGTTCAAGGCGTTCTTCTTTTAAGTCTCCATCTTGCTCTACAATCCACTTCCTGTATTTTAAAACATCCCCTTCAAAAAAAGGGAATGAAAGTGGGCAGAATTTTTTGGTACTGTTGATAAAGTAGTGTGGCACAGATGTACTCTTTGGACTTGATGAAGTCATGTTGCAGCCTTGTATTACAAGCCAAGCGAAGAATTAAGGTCTCAACCAAGGCATGCACTTCTGTGTTTTCACTCACACCTGCTGGGGCAAACCTTTCTGACACCTTTTTACCTGGTGCTGTAGGAGATGCAACAATGGGATAGCTTGGCCCATCGTACTGTACTCCTTGCTAACTTCTCGTGTGAAAACCTCAAAAGGGAGTAGCATCTGTGTCAGGCATTTGACTAGGCCCCATGTGTCCACATCCGTGATCCATGGCACCTCCTATATCAGGGCTTTAACTGGTACTCTATTACGCTGAATAATCTGCAACTGCTTCCGGGCTTTAAAAGAATGGCTGAAATGAGTGCAGATTCTTCTGCAGGTGGTCATTATGTTGCTGACTAGGTCTTCCTACTTGAGGAAGTCTTGCACCACCAGGTTGATGCAATGGGCCCAACACAGGACCCTGAAATAGCCTCCGTCTGTGATGGCCTTGACTATGCTACTGGCAACAAATACAATTCTGAGATCTCTGGGTGACAGCCATTTATACACCTTGCTATTAAATTTCTCTACGATGTTTACAGCTGTATGTGATTTCTCCATGGCGAATATGGCCACCATTGCATGCCGCCTAACGCTCTTAAAATCTTTTTCAGAGCCAAGACTTGAACATATCTTTTGCTTTATCCCCGCAAAAGAGACCCAGTGTGCAGAGATGCACATGTAATCAGTCGCCTGACAACTGGTCCGCATGTCTGTCATCAGGTGGATGGTGTGAACAACACTTTGCTGAAAAGCTTGTCCAACCAACTGCAGCACATCATGACGCAGTGGTGGAACAGCAACTCCGGCAAAATAGGTCTTACTTGGTACCTTCCATTTTGGGCAGATGCTGCTACAAATTCTAAGAATCCCACTCCTTTCACAAAAGAAAAAAGGAAGAGGTCCAGCGCTAACATTTTTGACAGCCTCCCATTGTACAAACGTGCGTTTGGGTGTTTCCGCCCGTGGGGCCCCTCCTGCCTAAACATGCCCGTAATAGTAGCCTGTATTTTCTTCTTTTCTTGGGGCACCGACATAGGCATCTTTTGAGAAGTAGATGGTAGTGGTAGACTCAATGTGCATCGTGGTGGGGCAGTCAATGTATGCCATGGTGTCTCCATCTCCCTCTGAATCTTGTGCCATTGTGAAGTCGCAGAGGTGGGTGAATCTGCTGGCTCACTGCTGGGGATAGGGCTGCTTTGTATGAAGATGTCATCCTCTTCTTCCTCATCATCACCTTCCACCAGGATTGGACTTGTAGCTGATGTTACCTGGCTCTCCTCACCACAACGACCATGTTCAGCAATTTTTTTAAAGTGCTCCTCCCATTTGATTAGGCCTGGGCGTAGTTCAAGGAGTTTTGCTACGCGGAACTCCGTGAAGTTACAAAAAAACTCCACCAAGTTCCGTGAGTGGCGGAGTGCAGTGCGAACTGCAGTTTGTGCTGGTATTCCTGCCGCTCAGGTAGAAATTCTACCCGAGCAGCAGCTCGCGAACTTACTGTTCGTGATCGCGAACTTACCGTTCGCGATCGCAAGTGGAGAAAAAAGTCCGCTTCACATCGCGAAGTGGAGTTTTCTGCACTCCGCGAGCTCCGCGGAGTGCAGAAAACTCCGCGAACGGAGCGAAGTTCCCCGCCCAGGCCTACATTTGATCTTGTGGTGTTTTTTCATGTGGGTTGTCTGGCTTCCAGTACCATAATGTGTACCAGGCTTGCCTCGACGAACATTCGTGTGGCAAAAGGTGCATACTGTTAACCATAAAAAGTCCCAAACTGGGGAGGAGCACTTTTTTACTGTGCCACTGCCAATGCCTGATGAAGAACAGGGGGCAGGTGAGCAGGTCGCCGATTGCCTCTTAGCCAGTGCAGCAGGCACAAGTTTGCCGAAAAAGGTTGTGGTCGGCATGCCAGTGGTGGAAATTTGCTTCTTCTCCTACCCACTGGTCACTTTCTTGGCAGCACCTTTCTTTGGGGCCATCTTGAAGCTGTCAGTTGGCAGTCGCACTTAGCTTAAAAGCAGAAGAGATGCCCGTGTTGTGTAGTAAGTGACACGTCACGTTGTGCACAGGCCTTCTGTCTGGCAGTACTGTGGGTGATGTCTCTTCTCTTGTGCATTTAAAAGCAAACATGCAAAAAGAACAATCAGGGAAACATGGCATTGTTGCAGTTCAATTAACAGTACAAACAATATAATTTAGTGTGGTTACTTAAGTTATTTTAAATATTTAGCAACACAGTCTAACTATCCATTCGTAAAACCACACCAATATAAACTTTCATAGTCTTCAGTACACTCAGGAAGGATCAGAAAGAGCAACAACAACATACAGAATTACAGATGTACCTGTTTACTTTATGCGCATCACATTGGGATGTGGCACTCAGGAAGGTGCAGGTGACAATGGAACAATCCTTAGACAATCAATGCTGTTGTTCAGTGCTCCTATTGATGTCAGATGCTAGGAAAATGGAGAAAAAAAAATGTACTTCAAAATTTTTAAAAATGTAAATTAAAAAAAGTAAATTAAATAGAAATTAGAAAAAATGTTAATAAAAAATAAACAAATTAAAATTAAACAAATGTAAAAAACAAAAAAATAAAACAAAAAAAATAAATCTAGAATTAAAAAAAAAAAAAAAAAAACTACAAATAAGTGAAATTATCCTCAAGCATACTAATTTATTAAACTGCTAGCATTCTCAACCATCCATTCAAGCCTATGGCAAAGGGCCACACTGGCTGGATGCACAAAATGGCTGCCAGCCAGTGGCACATGGTCATATGGTCATCAACAACAACAACACTGAGCAAGGAGGCATGGCCACAACAAATATGAAATTTAGGCCTATGGCAAAGCACACTGGCTGGCTACACAAAATGGCCACCAGCCACATGGTCACAACAACAACAACCAGCAAGGAGGCATGGCCACAAACAAAGAAGAAATGCAGGCCTACGGCAAAAGCATACTGGCTGGCTCCACAAAATGGTCACCAGCCACATGGTCACAACAACAAGCATCAGGTCTGGAAAACAAAGAAGACATGAAGGCATTTGGCCACTGACTATACAAAATGGCCCTTGCCCACATGGCATGGGGAACAAAGACAAATGGTGGCTGTTGTGGGGTAGCAATAACGGGCCGGAAACCAGATCGGGTTAAAGAGGGTTTTATTTTCCCAAGTACACGTCTTCTCCTAAACGACAGCTTCTCGGGGGAATATGGAGCCGGTCCGTCTTGCGGCTGGTCATCCGTCTTCTTCCTCGGGGTCTAATCGGGTCTTCCCCCCCCACCGTGCTGGTAGTCTACGTCTCAGAGGCTCCGGAGTTTTGAAGGAAACAACAACACGTGTAAGGGAGCTGAATGTAATGAACTTGAGGGCAGGGAAGTGAGGGAACACCGCAAACCGTGACGCACGTCTAGGAATCAAAGTGAAGGTGCTCAGGGTAGGGTGCAAGCAGGTATGACAACGAAGGAGTCGGCTTTATTCCGCGGGACTCTCCCTCCTCCCAATCCAACCCGCGAACCGTTCCCGTACCTGCGAAAGCCATACTCCTCCTGGAGCGTGGCTGGGCGAAGCATGGTGTTGTGGGCCTCCTGGCACTCGCCGGGCTACTGATGGTTCTGACCCAAGGCTCCTCTTCTCCAGCGATCCTTTTCCTCTGTAACTCTCAACGTCCTCTCCCTCCGCTCCTTCCTCCTCTCCAGTGATCACACACACCGGCTCCGTGGGATCTCCTCTCCTTATTGGGCCGAAGGTGATGACCTCATCAGGGGGCGGAGTTTCGTCATAAGGGATTCCCCAGTTAAAGGGGCCTTCTCGGATTTCCTTTGTTGATTCTAGCAAAGGCAATGATGGAGAGTTCCAATCATCCTGTTGTGGAGAGACAAGAGGGGGAGAAAGTGGTGTTGCCGCCCACCAGTCCGTGACGTCTTTGTTTTCGACCTCCCTCGACCCCACCTTGTCACACACCTCCCCCCCTGGATTCTCCCGATTGGGGAGAGGGAAGATTCTAGACAGATAGTCAGCGCTCCCATTGTCTTTCCCTTTTCTGTGTCGTACCTCAAATGAAAAGGGCTGTAAGGACAAAAACCAGCGTAGAACTCTAGGGTTCTGTGACTTGTTTCTACACATCCACTGCAGGGGGGCATGGTCCGTGTACAGAGTGAATGGTCGGCCCTCCAGATAGTATCGGAGTTTATCTATTGCCCACTTTATAGCTAAGCACTCCTTTTCTATTGTAGGGTATTTGGTCTCTCTAGGGAATAGCTTTCTACTTATATACAAGATGGGATGTTCTACCCCCTCCTCTGACAATTGTGACAACACGGCCCCCAACCCATAACCGGAAGCGTCAGTGTGGAGTATAAAGGCTTTGTTAAAGTCTGGGGATGATAACACAGGACTCGTTGTGATGGTTTTCTTCAGGGACTGGAATGCCTCCACCATCTGCTTGGTCGGGTGTAATAGGTGATGTGGTTTGACAGCCTTACGAAGGGCATCTGTTAAGGGGGATGCCACCTCGGAAAACTGCGGTATAAAGCGCCGGTAGTATCCCAATAGACCCAAAAAAGCGCGTAGGTCCCTTTTGTTGGTGGGGAAAGGAGTCTCCGCTATAGCCCGTACATTTTCTGTCTGTGGTGCTATCATGCCATGGCCCAGAACGTACCCAAGTTACTTCACTTTCTGATAGGCAGCTTTGGATTTTTTTGAGTTTATGTGTAAACCCGCCTGCTCCAAGGCCTGGAGGATAATCTGCAGATGTTCTAGGTGATCCCCCCAGGTCCTGCTGAAGATCACAATGTCGTCGAGGTAAGCCGAACAAAAGGTGAGATGGTCTTGTAGTACCGTATTCATAAGCCGCTGGAAGGTGGCAGGGGCTCTGTGGAGGCCGAAGGGGAGCACGTTGAACTCGTAGAGGCCTTCAGCAGTAACAAACGCAGTCTTCTTTTGGTCTTCCTCGTGCAGGGGCACCTACCAGTACCCCTTTGTTAGGTCCAGCATAGTTATGTATCTGGCATCTCCCAATTTTTCGATTAGCTCATCGATCCTGGGAATTGGATAGGCGTCAAAGGAAGAGATGGAATTTAACGCTCTGAAATCCATGCAAAACCGCGTTGAGCCATCAGGTTTGGGCACCATCGTCATCGGTGATGACCATTTGCTCTTTGAAGGCCGCATGACACCTAGGCGCAACATGTCCTGTACTTCCTTTCTGACTGCTGCCCGTTTTGCTGCCGGGATCTGATATGGCCGCTGTTTTATGATTTTCCCTGCGGGAGTCATTATGCGATGTTCGGCCAGAGTCGTCTTTCCCGGACTGTCCGAAAAAAGGGGTGCAAACGGGACTAGAGTGTTGTGGAGGGCGGCTCTTTCTTCTTCCGATAGCTCCTCATTGATCACGAGCTGGTCCAGAGTGCATGAACTAGATGAATCGGTAGGCAGGGTAAGGTGTGCCGTTTTAGGTAAGGGTCCCATCCACTTCTTTAAGAGGTTTATATGGTACGACTGCTTTCTGTTGGGGGTTACCTGGACTTGATATGTCGTTTTTCCTATGACCCCTACTACCTTGAATGGGCCCAACCATTCGGCCTGGAACTTTTTTGTGGAAGAGGGCAGTACTACTAGGACCCAGTCACCGATGACCAATCTTCTCCACTTCTTTCCACGGTCGTAACAGCTCTTCTGCTTTCCTCTACTCTTTTCGAGATTGGAATAGGCTAGATCCCTTAGCTTCCAAATCTTGGATTTTAGCTGCTGTGTGTATTCCAGTACTCCCCTGTTCTCTTCTTCGACCTCTCTTTCCCACGCTTCTTTGGTCATTTCCAATAGCGATCTCGTCTGCCGGCCATAAAGCATTTCGAAGGACGAACAGCCCAGGCTACTTTGGACTTGGGCCCTGATGACATAGAGCGCCAGGGGTAGAAGGCGGTCCCACTCTTTACCTTCGACGGCTAACATCTTTTTCAGGGTAGTCATCAGTGTCCTATTATAGCGCTCTACAAGGCCATCTGTCTGGGGGTGATAAACTGAGGTTTTTATGTGACGAAGATTTAGGGTACGGCACACCTCCTTCATCAGACGAGACACAAATGGTGTTCCCTGGTCCGTGAGGATTTCCTTCGGGAACCCCACCCTCGTAAAGAGTTCCAAGAGTCGATCAGCTATGTTCCTAGTGGTTGGGGCTCGGAGGGGAAAGGCCTCCGGAAACTGTGTGGCATAGTCCACTATTACCAATGTGTATTGGTTCCCCTTCTGTGTCTTGGGTAGAGGGCCAATTATGTCCATGCCGATCCTCTCAAAGGGGTTTCCTATCAAAGGAAGCGGCTGTAAGGGTACTGCAGGTGGTCGTTGGGTATTGTTCTTCTGGCATATCTCACACAATTGACAATGGACTTTTATATCCTTGTACACCCCGGGCCAAAAGAAATGTCTTAAAACATTTTGGGTCGTCTTCTCTGTGCCTGTATGTCCCACGGTGAGGTGGGAATGAGAAAAAAAAAAGAATCTGTTCCCGGAACGACAGGGGAACAAGTAGTTGAGGGGGATCTTCTGCGTTGCCTTTTCGATACAAAAGCCCATCTTTGATAAGGAAATGGGGGAACGTAGGTGACGGGTTATCCTGACCTACATGTGCTGCTTCCCAAGCATTGAATAAGGTGGCGTCATTAGCCTGAGCGAACCAAAAGCTCCTGTCTAGAACCAGGGTTCCTGCGTGGTGAGGGGGGGTAGTGAGGGGTTTGTGTCTCCCACCCCCCCTGTCTTTGCTCCCTCCTGTTGTACGGTGCGTTGGAATAGCTGTAGGAAATACGGGTTGTCTGTCCCCAGTATAAGATCTTCGGGTAGCCCTAACACCCCAACCCGGACAGTGCAAGGAGCCCCGTACAATGGAAAAAGGGTCACAGAAGCAAGAGGATAGGGTTTCACATCCCCGTGGATGCACCTAATGTGCACTAGGGTATCGAGGAGATATTGGGAAGGCCTTACGAGTGTTCTTTGTATCACTGACTGTCTGCAGCCTGAGTCCAACAGCGCTTTTACCTTCCTCCCATTCACCTGTACACTTATATAGAAGGTGGTCCCCATCTCGGCAGTGTATAAAATGGATTTTGGGATGTACCCCACTTCCATGGGTTCTTCAGCTGGTTTTCGCTTGGGACACAGACGGGCGATGTGGCCCCAGTCGCCACACTCAAAGCACTGAGGTCCTCTAAAAGCGGGTACATCCGGTCTTGAGGGTCTGGCTTTTGGTGTGTCTAAGACGGTGCGTTGCTTCTTCTCATATTTTGTGGGGTTTGTTCGACTCGGTTTCTCAACGTCCCACACTGGGTTGCGTGGTTGGGCTCGCGAGAACGTCATGGCCATTTCAATGGCTTGTTCTGGGCGGAGGTGTGGGTGCTGCTTCAGCCACCTCTGCGTACTATAAGGGAGTGCTTCAAGAAATTGTTCCAAGTATACTCAGTTCATTATTTCTTCTTTGGTGCTTGTGGAGGGTCTCAGCCATTTGTCGGCCACCATCTTGAGCCGAAAAAACAGTGTTTTGGGGTTTTCCCCTGGCATGCCCTTCTCTCTTCTGAACCTTACACGATACGCCTCGGCGTCCAGGCCGAGATGGTCCAAAATAATGTCTTTTATTTCCTGGTAGGACATGCCTCCAGTGGCGTTGGCCACTTGGTATGCTGATTGGGCTTGCCCGGTCAGCAGGGGAGCCAAGAAGAAAGGCCATTTATCCTCAGGCCAACCGCAGGCCTGAGCGGCGCATTCAAAATTTAACAAGAACGCGTCAGGGTCCTCCCCCGACACGTACTTCTGTAAGGGGATGCCCGAGGGGCCGTGAGGTGCACCCCGGGGTTCTCTTTGTGGAGGGGCAACTGGCTCCGTTATGAACTTCTGAAGCCCCTCCATCTGGGCGGATATAGAGTCCTTGAATACTTCTCTGTCGGCCTGGGCCGATGACATTTGCCGCTCTATGGCCCATTCCAGCTTCCCCTGGCCTTTTATGAGGTGCTGGATGAGTGCGTCCATCATGTGGTTACTGACGGGCTGTGGTGTTATGCCCGCTTTCTCCACCACTTGTTGCGGGGTAGCAATAACGGGCCAGAAACCAGATCGGGTTAAAGAGGGTTTTATTTTCCCAAGTACACGTCTTCTCCTAAACGACAGCTTCTCAGGGGAATATGGAGCCGGGTCTGTCTTGCGGCTGGTCATCCGTCTTCTTCCTCGGGGTCTAATCGGGTCTTGCCCCCCACCGTGCTGGTAGTCGACGTCTCGGAGGCTCCGGGGTTTTGAAGGAAACAACAAAACAACAACACGTGTAAGGGAGCTGAATGTAATGAACTTGAGGGCAGGGAAGTGAGGGAACACCGCAAACTGTGACGCACATCTAGGAAACAAAGTGAAGGTGCTCAGGGTAGGGTGCAAGCAGGTATGACAACGAAGGAGTCGGCTTTATTCTGCGGGACTCTCCCTCCTCCCAATCCAACCCGCGAACCGTTCCCGTACCTGCGAAAGCCATGCTCCTCCTGGAGCGTGGCTGGGCGAAGCGTGGTGTCGTGGGCCTCCTGGCACTCGCGGGGCTACTGATGGTTCTGACCCAAGGCTCCTTCTCTTCTCCAGCGACCCTTTTCCTCTGTAATTCTCAACGTCCTCTCCCTCCGCTCCTTCCTCCTCTCCGGTGATCACACACACCGGCTCCGTGGTATCTCCTCTCCTTATTGGGCCGAAGGTGATGACCTCATCAGGGGGCGGAGTTTCGTCATAAGGGATTCCCCAGTTAAAAGAGCCTTCTCGGATTTCCTCCGTTGATTCTAGCAAAGGCAATGACGGAGAGTTCCAATCATCCTGTTGTGGAGAGACAAGAGGGGGAGAGAGTGGTGTTGCCGCCCACCAGTCCGTGACGTCTTCGTTTTCGACCTCCCTCGACCCCACCTTGTCACAGTGGCCTTTTGCACACAGTCACACACTGGACAGACTAAGGAGGGATGGTAACGCAGAGAACACAGCATTAATTCAGCAATAACAAAAACGAAAATTAAAGGGCTAAAAATGTTTACAACACACATCCTCCAAAGGCTCTAACCCACCTATACACTATTTTCAGGGGGAAAAGACCTGATATTCCACAGACTAGGCCACATAGTGAATTAAATCAATATTGCAAGTTTATTAAAAAACATGGAGGAAAAATGTAGTAAACTGTGCAATATTTTTCTTTTACAAAAGAAGAAAAATGAAATGCAAAAAAATAACTAGGCCTTTAATGAAACTGCAGGCCACCCAGCACAATAAATTTTAAAAATCGAATAAAAGTAGAAGTAAATCCAGGTGCGTGCCCCCAATCGAAAAACAACACCCTTATACACCAGTTTTTCAACTTACTTGTGAAATCTTAAATACAAAGTCCTTAAATACAATGGCATATATGCAGCAGACAAGCAGAGTGATCCTTCCAGCTCCAATCCCAATTAAAAGTGACCAGGAGAGGAACAAAGCACTGGGAGAAGCCTGCTGGACAGGAACAGGAAGCTGGAGTCTCTGGAAAAAGAGAAAAAAATGGCATGCAAATGGAAAAAAACTCTGCTTCATGCCCAAATTCTGCAAACTCCACGAGTGGAGCTCAGTTTACAGCCCGCACCTAAGTAAATGTGCTCTTTTGCATTGAATGTGTGCGTTTGGTTTGCGGATCTGCGATGGATCAGCGGATTTGATACTTTATTAAAAAAAGGATTTACAGTTAAAAATAACAACTGTTTGGGGCATAGGGTGGCTCTTAGAAGAGCATTGTGTTCACTGTGTGTATATGATGACTACATATATGAGTGGATGCAGAATTTCAAGTTGCTCTGAAATATTCTGTTGCCTTCGTCCGCGAAGTGAACACCATCTCTCCTGTATATTGCATGCATGTTGAAGCGCAGGGTATTATTGTAGATGGAGCCCATGTTATGGTCTCTGAGGAATGCTGAAACACTTTTATTAACATGTTTCCTGGCTTTCTCTATCTGTGAACAAAATTCAGAAGACCTCTTCCATTTCTGCCTCTGGCATATGTTAGAAAACACCAAGGCAGTGTGAGGGAAAAGTTGCATTAATTGTTCAAAGGTATTCTTGATTAGGATTTCCAGTCCTCCCCCAGTCAGTGTTCCCAGGTAATTGCCACCACAGTGCACAATTATCTGGATGTTTGGAATCCATAATGCTTTCAACAGATGGAAGCAATTGCTGCCACTTTAACCCTCTTTGACCAAACCAACTAATATCCACACTAGGCAAACCCAGGTCCCTTTTAATCCCACTCACAGGGGGTAGGGGCGTGGCTAACTACCGATCATGGTGGATGCGCCATAACAGAGCTCCGGACCAGGCAGTCAAATCCTGCCTGAATCAGCTACGTGGTGGGAACATCGAAGGCTCTAACACACCCCAGAGCACACAGGAGAGGTAGTAGGAGAGGAATCCTGCTGACCCGCCTTGCTCCAGGCAGGAAGGCGATGTGCTGCACACCAGCGGTGCGGGCAATCGAGACCACGTTGTGAGCACCAGAGACCACGGCGGGCCGTACACTCCCCCCACGGCCGAGGCGAGTCTTCAGAGGACACTACTATGCATTCGGACTCTGAAAACAGCTTAACTCTCTTCCCCTCTATTACCTCACAACTCTTGAACAATTATTTGGGATGACTAAACAATGCAACACTACCCACGATCTGAGCGAATCCCAAATATTACGATCAACAGATCCTGATATAACCCCCACCATGCTGTATACTCTATGCTCAACTAATGTAAACAGCCTGGGTCCTGCCTGGCCCTATCCCGATACTAGTAACCAAGATTACACGTAATCTTCGAGGCTCAGTAACCATGTCCCCATGGCGAATGCAAAATGGCCACAGTTGGCACACTCACTGTTATGGTTCTCTGTTTGGCCCATCACAGTTATATTGTTGGACCCAGTATTGGGTTGTAAAGGGGAAAATTTGTTTGCTTGGCTCACCACCAATATTCTCTTCTGTAAGTGTACACTCGCGAGATGTAGGGAGATACCTAACAACGCACACACACGTATGGCTACATTAGGGAAATATAATATTATTACTTGGAATGTCAGGGGAATGGGCTCAGTACACAAGCGGCACAGAATATATGTTCAATTAAACAGGAGAAAAGCACAGATAGTCTTACTCTAAGAGACACACCTTACCAATTCTTGTGGCTGGTGGTAGAGAATTACGCAGAGGCACCAAATATAAGATAGTATGTAGCGTAGAGTCCCCCATGCAGCATCGCTCTACCGCGTATGCGGGATCTGATCTGTCCCCACACCACCACTCATTCAATACCAGCAGGTGTGAAGCCATATAGTATGAATGAACATCTGAGGTAGCCAACCCCCCACAGTACGTCGCTGGAAGCAGGTCCGCAACGCAACTCTGGACGCTCCTCCCGCCCACAGAAATTGACCCAAGGCAGCGCTGACTTGTCGAAACCAATTTGGGGGGACGGGGTGTGGATAGTTCTGCAATTGGTAGAGCAGACGCGGCAGCGATACCATCTTGAAGATGGCCGACCTGCCATAGATGGAGAGAGGCATGTGCGACCATGCTTTTAACTCCTCGCGAACCCGCGCCCATATCGGAACAATATTTCTATCCAAGGACACACTCGACGAATCCGACAGGAAAACTCCCAAGTACTTCACCCCTACCGTGGTAACCTGCACCACCGAGGCCCAGGACCCCAGTCCCGTCGGTTCCCCCAGTACCCACAGGGTCGATTTACGGGGATTCATGAAAAGGCCCGAAGACTCCCCAAATATTTGCATGATACGGAGTAGCCTCGGCCCCGTCTTATTGATGTGTGTTAAGAAGAAAAGGACATCGTCGGCATATAGTGCTATGCGGTCCGTGAGTCCATGTGCCCACTCAAAGCCCGCCACTTGTGCATCCATCCACACCCAAGCCGCTAAAGGCTCCATTGCTAGAGCAAAAAGATACGGTGACAGGGGGCAGCCCTGACGTGTGCCCCTTCCAATAGGGAATGTGAAGGAAGTGGATCCCCCTATGCGCACCGACACAGTAAGATCCGTGTATAACAATTTCAGATAAGACAGAAAGCGTGGGCCCATATTTAGACGGTCCAAAAGTGCAAATAAATATACCTAGCTAAGGGAATCGAATGCCCTATCCATATCTGCCAATAAAAGTGCGGCTTGTTCTCCCAATCCCTGGATGGTGGCTATGGCAATGTGCGCGCAGCGAATATTATGGCGCGTGGCTCTCTGGGGCATAAAGCCAGCCTGATCGGGGTGTATCAGGGTTGTTATATGGGATTGGAGGCGATTGGCCAATGCTTTGGCCAAGATTTTTGCCTCTACATTCAATAATGAAATAGGACGATACGAGGCGTGCTGGTCTGGGGGCCGGCCCGGTTTGTGGAACACTACCACCTCCGCGTGTCTCCAGTCACACGGGAGGCAGCCCTGCTCTCTCGCCTCATCTACCACCTGAAGAAAATGGGGCCCCAGTTTCGAGAAGTATTTCTTAAAGAACTCACATGGGAATCCATTAGGACCTGGCGCATTCCCCGATTTCAGATCTCCTAGCGCTGTACTCCGCTCCTCTTCAGTGAGCGGGAGGTCCAGCTCTGCACGTGCCTCGTCTGAGAGGGCCCGGGGCGGAAGGTCCTCTATAAAGCGGTGTATCATGCCTTCTGGTAAAAGTTCCTTGGGAGTATATAGCTCCGCATAATAATTGGCAAAGCTCTCCGCTATCAGGGAGGGGTCTCCAAGAAGCCTTCCATCGGGGCCCGGTATGTTGGGAAGAGCCTGGGGGCACAAGGCTCCCTGACACAGCCAATGAAGAAGTTTGCTAGACTTGTCCCCCACTGGTAAATCCTACTACGGGATGCCAGCCACGCCAAGCGGGATTCGTCCATTAGGAGGTCTGCATGAGTCTGTCGCGCTAGCAGCAACTGGCGGCTTACTGTACCTCCCCCCTCCTCCCTGCTATTCCGCTCCAGTTCCAGAATGTATGCCTCCGACCTCAGAAGCGACTCCCTTCGGGCTCGACGTGCCGCTGAGCAAAACGATATATCAATGCCCCAGATGGTTGGCTTCATTGCCTCCCACAGAGGTTCGGCTCCTGTTACCGATCCTACATTGAGGTCCAGATATTGCTCAATTGCCTGCCCTATATGTTCCCTATAGTTCTCATCTTGTAGATTCCAAGGGGAAAGACACCACCGAAAGGGCTGCCTCGCAGGACCCAACAGCAGCGTGAGAACGACCGGGGAGTGATCCGACAAACCTCTCGGGAGGATCTCTACGGCCCTCACCCTACTAGCTGCAACTGATGGCACAAATAAATAGTCCAGTCGGGAATATGAGTCGTGTACCGCCGACAGATATGTGTAAACCTGCTCCTCCCCGTGTAGTGGATGCCAGGGATCTACCCAGCCTAACCCCTTCACTGGGGAGTGTAGTTTGGTGGTTTGACAAGTATTGGAATAACCCCCTTGCCTCCATCTATCCCTGGCCATGTCCATAACGTCGTTCCAGTCTCCCCCTATTATTGCCAACCAGTCGGGTATATCCGCCCACAGGGACGTAAGTCGCTCAACCAGCGCCCAGGAAAGCGGTGGGGGGACATAGACACAGCCCAGCACCACCTGCTCCTCGTATATGGTGCACTTGATAAAAATGTATCTCCCCTGAGTATCTGTCCACGTCTTGGAGTGTTTATAGGGAACCCTTCGGTGTATTAAAATGGCAACCCCACGGGATCCCCTTGTGAACCCAGAATGAAACGCTTGAATATAACCATACCTAAGAAGGCACAGGGCCTTTGTTCCCAGTAAATGCGTCTCCTGCAGCAGCAGGATGTAAGCCCGATAACATTTGGCCTGTTGAAATATAGCCCGTCTTTTCACTTTATCTAGCACTACCCTAACATTCCAGCTCACTATCCGCAGATCCCCGTTGTGGGCCGGCATCCTATCTGTGGGGACCGCCATCAATAAGGCCTGTGGTGTTGTACGTGTGAGACCATGAATAACCTATGTGCGAGTAGTGGCTCTGTATAACAGGGTTCTATGATTAAACCACTACTTCCTAAACAACGAATTCCTAAACCACGAATGCTGAACCACTAACAATTCTAAACCACTACATTTGTAACTACGACTTCCTGAACCACGAAAAATATAAAATTAGCTAATTACCCGATTATACCACCCAGTGCTTTCCTGTACTATTTACAATGCACACCTGTCCCTTCACTCGGCACAACAACACGTTGACGTGCTTCAGTGAGTCGACTTCCCCAACTGTAAAGAAATGTCTCCAGTGCGACCTGGCATGTGTAAGCGAAGTCCATTCAGCAGTGCAATCTATTAGGAAAAGTAGTTCATCTGAGGTGGGTGTCGTTGTAAACAAAATTACATTAAATCCGGCTCGACTCGAAACCGTGTTAGTGAAACTTTGCCTGTGAGATGATATCTGAGTTCTTTTTAGTCCCGGTCCACGATTTTGAACTAGAAATAAACAAGGAGCTTGAAAGGTCACTGTGTAACTCAAGTTTCCAGAGCCTGATTCCAGGAGAGCTGATCTGTGCCCATTCTGTCAACACAGGCCTACTAATGTATGCTATTGCAGCTAGCATGGCGCTAAAACATCCACATAATTTCCTGAAGCATGTAAAGAAAAGGTGCAGGCTCTGAAATCCTAATATGAAAGATGACTCGAATAAATTCAAAAAACAGATTTGTAGCCAAAAGTGTGTTTTTTTCATCAAATACTTGAAGAGTTCCTATTCTGTTGAAATAATAATTCATTTTTTTATTTCCCAGTTCAAATTTATGCATGACGGGCAGTGCTACATACACTTTTCAAATAAATTAGTAAACCAGTAATGTGGCTGCCTAACTACAAAATATAGTGGGGGCAGAACAATCCAAGATGAATAACTATCTTCACCCAGACATCTGCTTTTGTTGAGAATGTGTTTGGAAACAGAAGTGCAAACCGCATGCAGCAGATCGAACCAGGTAAGTTTATTTCGTTGTTCAAGTAAGCCGTGGTTTAAACGATTCGTTGTTCAGGAAAGGTCGTTGTTAAAATTCGTTGTTTAGTACCGTCGTTGTTAAAGATTCGTGATTAAGGCTGTTTCCCGTATAACAGTGATGTAGTGCAATCGTAAACATGAAAACCCCAACTTCCCCCCCCCCATTCCTCAAAACCGCTGAAGTATCTGTTGCGGCGGAGGCGGCCTGCGGACCCCAACGGGAGTACCCGGCCCACCTCACCAATGGATCCCCAATAACTGGCCCATAGTCAGCGGGCGTTCCCTCTGTCAATGGAGTCCCGGCAAAGGTACTAGCCCCTCCGTGTGCTTCTCCGGTCTGAGCAGCTGCCTTCTTTTTTTAAAATGAACAGCACCCACCAACAATACCATTTGGAATTCATAATTTCCAGGTAGCATCAACCACCTTTAAATATCTAGGCACCCAAATAATATTCTGGACATCCCTCCCTATATCTATCGGTGGCGGGCCGAATAACAATCTCTAAAATGGTCATGCTCCCACGGTTACTTTACTACTTTACCAACCTTCCAATAGTGATCCCAGCTTCCATTTTTGCTGTCCTGAACACACTACTTTCTGATTTAACATGGGGGAAGGGCAGAAGGGTGGGGCTCCCCGAGTTGCAGCTGGGGACAGATACGGGGGGTAAGGGAGCCCCAGACTTCCGAGAATACTGCTTCGCAAGCCAGCTGCAATAGCTTGCATACTGGCTTGCTGGATGCAACTTACAAGAACTAGGATTTACACCTCAAGTCTTATCCCAAGGAACTCTGCACACCTTACTACTGCCCCAAAACACAATTCCACCAACAGCTCCACTATTACTGTAAATAGCTCTTAACAACTAGAGGAGAGCACTGCAATACACAAACCGAATAGTCCCATATGCCCCAAACATCCCACTGCTGGGTCTTCCCATTCCCACAGAGTTAATAACTAAACGCTGCATACACAAGTGGGACAGGGAAGGGGTGACAACAATAGGGGCTGTTCGCTAATGGAGTGCTGGTGAATCACGAGGCCTTTACTCATGAACAAGGAGTCCCTGGATCAATGTTCCTTCTGCATGTAAACATAACTAGGTACATCAGAAAACACTGGACACCTAACACTGAAAACCTACACACAAATTTGTTTGCGCCCTACTTCTAATGGGCAATGGTCGCCATCTGATCAAGTGGCTCTACCACGGCATTTGAGCACATGCAGCAACATCCCTTGCATGGTTAAGGGAGAAATGTGATGAAGTTTTGGGAAGGGAGCTGCCAGATAGGGAATGGGACTCTATGCTGGAATACCCCCAAAAAGTATCACACAATGCCAAGTTCAAATTTACACAGTATATGATATTACATAGGGCTTACCTCACACCACACCGACTAAATAAAATGTAGCCAGAAGCACAAGAAAAATGTCCAAGATGTCACACACATGACACCGGGTTAATACACATGTTATGGGCATGCCAACGTCTCGCCGCCTTTTGGGCACATATGGCGAACATAATAGGGACAAAAACGGGGACTACAAACTGGGACACAGCAGAGAGTTGTATATTAGGCCTGCAGCGCCATACTAAGACCTAGAAGGTGCAAATGAGATTTGCAGATTTGGTCTTACTCATTGCAAAACGGTCCATTACCATGAGATGGAAATCAGCTTTGCCACCTAACATGCTAAGCTGGCATGAGGAGGTTGTTCGATGGGGGAGGGTGGCGAGTGCGGTCATACACAGGGAGGAATATAGAGGCCTGAGGAAAACACAAATTTCAATGGAATGGGACATGATGTTGAAATCCTTCAAAACTACGGACCCTCCAATACAGTAAAATGATATAGGTCACCCACATCCCATTGGCGTTAACGGAATCGGATAACGCAGTATAAGCCTGGGCACACATGCAGACGAAAATACACAACCCCAAGATGTGTCAACCTGGATGTAGCATCTCAATGGAGTTTACACTAACTACAATCATGTAACTAGCCAAGTGGTGAGCCAAGCGGGGGGAGGGAGGGGGAGTTGTTGGGTACGGGTCCACAAGACACAAATTATTCATGTTGCATGATTCATTCATTTGTTAACATAATTACGTACCTGCTCATGGAGCACAATCTATTGCATATATGTATCTCCACAGAATTATTAAGATAATGTAACATTATGTGTACAATTATAACCGTGCAGTGGCTGTTACTACATGTGTTTATAAAGCATGAACAAAACTTAATAAAATTTGTTTAAAAAGAAAAATGTTACACAGGGGACCGAGCTGAGCGCTGCGGATCTGTTCATGAATCCGTGGATCTCGCCCAAAACTGCTACCGAACTGGGCTATCTTTTTTTTTTTTTTTTTAATGTCCATATGTAAGTAAGTCCGTTTTTATATAGCGCAGCTACTCACCCTTACGGGTCTCAAGGCGCTGGGGGCCGGAGTGGAAATTAAGTGAGCTATTGCCCAGAGTCACATGGTGCTGAGCTGAGCTGCCGCCGGAGCCGGGGATCGAACCGTGAACCCTGTGCTTCAAAGTCAGCTGCCCTGGCCGCTGCACCACACCTCTCCACTTGCCATATGCCGAATGGCTAGTTGTGCTTTTTTTAATTTTAATTTTTTTTATTTTTATTTATGAAGTTTTAGAAACATTACCATCGTACAGATATGAGATAACAACAATGAGTGACTTGCTGCACTTACAAAAACGTGGTCGCCTCCCATCGGCAGGTAAGGGTATATGACAGTGACAGTGTATAGTCTTTTTCCATGGAATTTTACACAACCTTAGTCATCAGCAGGCAATTGCGAGTCCCGCATTCTCAGGTAGTCCAGCAGTGGCTCCCAGATATCTTTTGGTCTTGATGGAGGCGGCAGTTCCTCAGCATACAATGTCAAGTTTTCCTTACAGTAAACTAAGTCTTTGATCCACATCTCGGCCTTAGGAGATGCCCTGCCCTCCCAACACATCGCCACCCTTCGTTTTGCCATATTCAATGCAATTTTTATAAATCTACCAGTGACACCTTTAAGCTTAGGTATTATACATAGCAGGCATGCTTTAGGGCAGCACAGCAGCTCAACATCCGTCATAATCTTCAGCCTAGCGATCACCTCCGCCCAGAATTCCTGTACCCGCCCACAGTGCCATGCGAGGTGCATGAAATCAGCTCCCAGAACCCCACACCTCTTACAATCATCTGTTTCCCTAAGACCATACCAACGTAAGCGGGCAGGCGTATAATATGTTTGATGCAGGTATCTAAAATGAATAATACGTAAATTTGCATTTGGGGTAAGGGCCTCAATAAGCTGACAGGTGTATTCCCACTCTTTATGCGTGTTCTGGGGCAGCAGTTGTTCATTCCATCTGGCTAAACTGCTATCAGTGCCCGACAGGCATTCGTCCCTAGCTGCGCGATAGAGTCTAGTGATAAGTTTATGTCTTGTTGGGCTTAAAAGCAGTGTATGTAGAGTTTGAAGCGTCAGAGGCTCATGCGGGAAGGAGGGATAATGTGCCTTTACCACTTCTTTTAGTCTGCGATATGTAAACATGAACAATGGTGATTTGTTTTGTATATAGTGTAGTCCCTGTAACGTTAAAAAGGCACCCTCCGGGAACAGATCTTGCAATTTGTCTATGCCTGCCAGTTGGAGTGCACGGGCAGCCCCTTTCTCTTGTGTGACCGATAGCGCCGCATGATGCGCAAGAGGAAGCAGAGGTGCATATAACGGTAACTTTGCCGCCAGACGTCCCAGCTCATGCCAAGCTGATATGGTGCAGTCTATAGTGTTGATTTCAGCTTTGGGAGTGCCTCGTTTAGTGCGTGTTAGGATGCTTCTTAGAGGGATTGGGTGTGCACCACCGTCCTCCACTGCTACGTGCGGTATAAACGCATGGGAGTCATACCAGAAGTGAGCGTATTGCGCCTGAGCACACAGGTAGTATAGATGCAAATCAGGTACTCCGAGGCTGCCTTTCTTGTAATCCAGTATGTGTACCCCAGCTCACCCTGGGTTGCTTCCCGCCCCAAACCAGTTTCAACAGTTGTGTGCGCAAGTTCTTGAAGAATTGGCTGGTTAGTTTAATGGGGATGGTATTGAAAAGATACAGGAAGTGCAATCCTGTCAGCCAGTGACAGTGGCAAACCGACCCACCTCATCACCCGACTCTCTAATTTTGAGTGTGCCCTGCCGTAATTTTCACGGATTACTATGTCTGGGCAGCGGTGAACCCATATACCGAGATATTTTACCGGCTCGACCGTCCACTCAAGGGGAAATTCCAGATCATACTGGACAGTGCTTTCAGTGAGAGGCACAGCTATCGATTTAGCCCAGTTGATAGCCAGGCCCGAAAAGTGCCCAAAACGGATATATTCACGTAGGATGGGCTCCAGATACGTCTGGGGCTCCCTGACATACAGTACCATGTCATCCGCATACAAGGATATATTCACTGGTCTCAGTATAAACCTGAGGGCTGACGCGCCATGGCGTTGTCGGATAATGCAAGCCAGGGGCTCCAGCAGCACTGAAAAAAGGAGAGGCGATAATGGGCACCCCTGCCTAGTCCCTCTACGGATTTTTATGGGTTCCGAGGTCTGTCCCTCAATCCGTATCCACCCTACTGGGTCAGTGTATAGCAGTTTCACCCATCTGCAAAAATACACCGGGAGCCCAATTCTGCCTGCGTCGAGCAGCACTGCCACCACTTGTAAATCCGGGTTTAATATGTGAAACAGGGAGAAAAAAAAATTGCACGAAAGCTGTATGAAGTGGATTTTTCCGGTATAAAACCAGATTGGTCCGGCAGGACTATGTTCGGGAGTAGGGGATGAAGCCTAGTAGCAAGTATTTTTGCCAGTATCTTAGTATCGGTGTTAATGAGCGACAGCGGGCGATACGAGTCGCAACGAGATGGAGGTTTGCCTTTTTTAAACAAGGCAATGATCAGAGCCTCACGGAGTGAGGGCGGCAGAGTTCCCGTCTCGTATGCCTCCTCAAACATCGCCAATAAATAGGGCACCAGCTCTTCCACAAATTCCTTGTAGAATTCATCCGTGAGCCCGTCCCTGTCAGGTATCATGCGTTGCAGCGCCTACCGAGTACGTAAAAGGACTACTGGGACCAACGAACTACAACTCCCATGATGCCCATGAGAGGATGGGTATTTAGGCGAGTACGTCGCGCAGGACGCTGCGCGTAATACTGCTTTGTTTTGGATTGATCTCTCTCGGCCGAGAGAGACCGGAGGAAGGAAGCGCCGACGGGGGTTCCTGCTTCAGAGTTCCCTTGTGTAGAGATCCGCTGCTCGGATGGTCAGCGACAGTCAAGTGAGTACTCAGTAAGGAAAACTGAGGAAGCCTGGAGTTCGGCTTCCTGCTTTGATTCAAGTCTCGAGTGCAGAGACAGAGATCCTGTGGCGGAATACGGCGGTGCTACCGCGTATTGCCGTCTCTGGTTACATTGGGTTTCAGGCTTCGGTGAATGTTCTCCCAGCGGAATACAGCGGTGTAATTACCGCGTATTGCCGTTGGGATTGGAAAAAGTTCAGATTTCAGCCCTAGAAGAACAGCGGAATACAGCGGTGAGTTAACCGCGTATTGCCGTTTGTATTCTTTGTTTCCATTATACTTTGGGAAGTGACAAGACTTGGTTTGGGATTCATACTCTGAAGGAAGGCATCTCTAATGGTGACAATTAACCATAGGGTTACCGCTACTCCCTGAGAAGGGGGCTATGCATACTTCTCCAGTCTGGCTTTGAAGTTATATTGCCTGCACTAAGGGGAAGGTTATTAATTATTCTACGGAATTCGAGGTCTCTTTTTTTCCGAGTGTGCAAAACAACCTGTGGGTATGTATTAGGTCATGTGTGGGTTCATTCAAATTGTGAGTCGTGCGAATCTGCAGGCATTAATGATTGTGAGTGTTTATCGTTTCAGGTCCAGGATTGGTTTGTGCACTATTTGAGATTGCCCAAGGACTGTATCTACTTCAGTGTTTATATTCAGGTACTAATGTGTTATCCTTTAGCGAGATATATATGAGAGTAGATATCATACATTTGTTTATATCTATATGTTTGTTGTTTCAGGTTCTATTCCACTGCTGTCCCTTCCCTCTCCTTTCCCTCGCCTGATCACTCGAATACCTTGTACATATTGCTTTCAGGGTGTTGGTGCTATCAGGAGGTGGACCTTTGTTTGCTTCGACTGGATCCTGCGGAGCTGGGCCTGACAGTCCCGGCCCGGTGCTTTTCTGTTAGGGAGGGCCTTAATCGCATCTTTAACTTCGTCAGCTGTTATCGGGCGAGCTAGGTATTCTTGCTGTGCCTTGGACAGCCAGGCTAGTGCAATATCCTCAAGATATTCGTGCAGTCTAGCAGGGTCTGCTGCGCCCCTGGAGGTATACAGCTCGGCGTAGAAGTTTCTAAACTGAGCGGCGATGTCGTGTGGCGAGTAGTGATCCTCCCCTATGTCGTCAGTGATATGACTAATTGTGTGGTGTTCGTGCATCATCTTAATTCTAGCTGCAAGATTGTGGCCCGGTCTCCCGTCCTCCCCGTAAGCCCTAGCAACATGCCTTTTTGACAAATATTTCCCTTCATCTGCCGCCAGTTCATTGTATTCTGTCACAGCTTCCTTAATTTTTGCTAGCGTGCCTGGGCACGGAGCAAGCTCTTGTGCACTTTCAAGCTGTTTAAGTGTCTTTTCCAATCTCGAAAGCCGCCCTCTAATATCCTTGAGGATGCCTGCATTGGTACTGATACATGTCCCCCTAATTGTGACCTTAAAGGCCTCCCAGAGTGTTGCTACGGCACTGATCGATCCCACATTAAGAGCGAAATATTGTTGTATAGCTTCCCTGATCGTGGCCGTGTATGTTGGATCCAGTAGGGCCTCGGCTCTAAATCTCCATGTGAATTGACGGGGGACCGTATTTGGAATACAGAGCGTGAGCCTGACTGGATTGTGATCCGACAATGTTCTAGGAAGCCTAGCTACAGCCGTCACACATGCATTAATCCCGGCGCTGGTAAACCAGCAGTCCAATCTCGACCAACTCCTGTGTGCTGTGGATATCGAGGTGCCCTCCAATGTATCGACATTTCGTATTCTCCACGTGTCAACTAACCCTAGGTTTTCCATTCCCGCTTTGATGAAATGAGCGGCTTTAGGTGAGTGCCCCTGCTGCTGACTTGATTTATCTTTAGTGGGGTCCAGGTGTGTATTGAGATCCCCTCCCCATATTATTTCGGATTCTGGTCCCTCCCGCAGCACAGTCAGTAGGTCCTCATAAAACTTGGGGTCATCCGTGTTAGGCCCATATGTGTTCACTATAGTGAGCAGCACCCCGTGAAGTTTACTATGTACAATAGCATACCTGCAATTACTGTCTATTGTTGAGTTGATAACTATGAAGGGGGTGCCTTTTTTGATTAGTATGACCACCCCTCTTGCGTAGGATGAATATGATGAGAACAACCGGTAGCCCACCCAATGAGCGCCCATCCTAGCTTCGTTTTGTTTAGTCAGGTGTGTTTCCTGAAGGAGAGCAACTTTAATTTGATGTCTATCTAGGTGGGCTAACACTTGTCGAATCTTCTTCGGGCAGTTATCAAAGGGCTGCCTCCAGCTTCAATCTGAGTCCGCCGGGTCCTGTGAGCGCTGAGACCGTGTTCTTTTTTGCACCGTTTTCAAGAAGTCTTGAACAGCTTTGGGGGTGTTGTAGATTTTCTGATGCCCATCATACTCAATTCGCAGCCTTGCTGGATATAACATGGCATACGTGATGTTGGCTATCTGTAGTTGCTTTTTGACCGCTGTAAATTCTCTCCTCGCCGACTGAACACTGGCTGTGTAGTCAGGATAAAAGGCAACCCGGAATCCCTGGTATTGTAATTCCGCTTTCTCGCGGGCCTGCCGGAGCACCGTATTGCGGTCTTGGTAGTTTAAGAGTCTTGCAATCACCAGTCTGGGAGGTGCGCCCGGGGGTGGTCTGGCTGCGAGAGTTCTGTGGGCGCGCTCGACCACGAACATTGCTGAAAGGCAGTCACGGCCAACTAGATGAATGAGCAGCTGCTCCACGTACAGCTCCATCCTGCCGGTGTTGGTGGTCTCCGGAACACCCAAGATTCGGATGTTGCAGCGCCGAGAACGCGCTTCGAGGTCTTCATTCTTGGCTTGAATTATGTGGATAAGTTTTTCCATTGCAGTACCTTTGCTTGCTGTGACTTGTGCTTCATCCTCCACGTTAGAGATTCTCTGCTCTGCCTCCGCGATTCTAGTTGCTTGCTTATCAAGTTTGGACGACATGGAGTCCATGCGCTGATTGAGGGTGTCCATTTTGCTGTCTATGGACAGAAGACTTTGCTGCACAGCTTGAATCATCGTCACCAGTTGCATGAGGTCTGGCGTAGCTGGGGCCTGCTCCTCCTGCTCGTCCTGCCCGCCCTGCGCAGTTTTAGTGATTTTTTGGCTTCAAACGTGAGCCGAGGCTGACTTTTATCTGGTTTGCCCATAGTACTTCCAAACTTGCAAAGACGCTGAGCGGTGCTTCGGTATTTGAACCACAATCAGACCACAGCGGCGTATATGCGCAAAAGTTTAGCTTTTGGGGGCCAGGCACAACGCCCCACCAGCACGATGAGCGACCTTCTTGGAGCTAGCTCTAGTTGCTGCCGCCGCTGCTCAGTGCCTCTTAAGTGGTGCTGTTATGGTCGTAGTTGAGGCCTATGTGACTTTTGTATAGCTGCGTGTAATTTTTATTTTTACAGCAACTGCATTCAAACTCCTGGTATCTCGGCCGACCCAGCGCCTTGTGTCCAGCCTAGTAGGAAGGGGATGTCATGCAAGCCGCCCCGCACATTGCAGTCTCAGCGGGGACGCTCACACCCACCACAGGTCTGTCCCTCTAGGCCCCGGGTGCCTGTAGTCAAAATGGCGGCCGTGCCGGATTTCTGAAGGCCGCAGCCAACCCACAGTGTTCCTCGGAATGCCAGGTATGTGTTAATGGCAGGAAGCACTGCTCCAGGAAGCGCTGGTTCCCCACCTCCCAGTACCAGCAGTTATGCCGCCCGTTGGCGCCCTCCACTTACTCCTTATAGGGCTTCAGGTGACTGTTGGGGTCGTGCAGCGTCGTCAAGCCCGCACACGGCGCCCGTCCACGGCCGCGCAGGAAACGGCAAGGGCAGCTCGTCAGTCCCTCCTACCGCATCGGGTCGCACCCCCGGCCGTTACACTGATGCAGGGCCGATGCGTCTCAGGTAGCGGGGCTGCAGCTCACCAGAACGCAGGCTTCAGTTACAGTCTGCCGCACAGGCCGCGTGGGCTCCGCCAGGCCCTGCCGCGTCGCTCACCCAGGCGCAGCGGTCCCGCGCCACCAAACGACTCCGCTGGACAGGATCTTCGGCTACACCCCTTCCTTGATTATTACATATATTTTGAAGCCCGTGGGCGCTGGGATGAGAGGATTATTTTCGGATAGTATCCGCCTGGCCAGCGGAGCTGCACTAAGGCGCGGCCATCTTGCGGCGGGCTCTCTAGCGCCCCCCCTCCCGGCTATCTTTAAAGAACTCAAACAAAGGGTTAATAAATGTGACCATTCAGAGGAGCTGTATGATTAGTAAGAAAATTAAAGCAGTGATTCTATTTGTTTGCAGCCTCTGTAACCTTGAATGCAAAGTTGAATAGGGTGCCATTAACGGTTGCCTTGTATGAGAGTGGTGCACCATTCTTCTGCTTGGTTTTTGTGTGCTTTTTTGAGACACGTTTGACAACCTGATACTGAGAAAGAAAAATATTCACCAGCAAAATCTTTTAAAAGGTATGAGAATTAAGCTGTAACATAAAAAAAAAAGCTGATACAGAAGGAGTGAGTGCGAGTAAGGTGGATGAAAGTGAGTAGAACTATAGGGAAGCTATGGACACAGTGGACATAGCTATGGACATATATATGGACATAGCTATATCCATATACACACACATGTGCACACATGAATACCTAGAACAATACATTCACTGTATCTGTAAAACCAATGTATAAGACAGGTAGATGGATAAACAGTCATATGTGTGTATTGTACAAAGCGGAGGAAAGAATAAACGGACAGTATTTTTTGCATATCTATTTACAAACTTAAGTAGAACTATAGGGAAGCTATGGACACAGTGATGCATTTACTAATACATTAACACACTCATATATGCATACATTTAGACACCTTGAGACATTGATGCATACAGTTACATGCTCATGGACACTCAATAGAAAAACTTTATTTGCAAAAAGATAAAAGCTGTGCTAACCTGTCTAAAATTGCACTTCTTTACAACGGGGATAAAATAAGATTTCCTAGGAAACTCGTAAAAAAAGCAGAACATTAAAAAATGCAACATGTCCTGTGGAGACTTCCCGTCGTAGCCACAGGGGGGGGGGACGGACTCTGGCCCCTATATGCCCCACTCGGGTGGGCAAGGAGATAATGAAAAAGGGCCATACAGAATCTAGTCAGTAAAAATCTATCGTGCAAGCTTTTCAGCCATAGGAGATAGGGCTCGGTGGATAGAACAGTTTTCAATGGGAAATACACATGCACACTAGGCTTCTTTTTACAAACTGTTGAGTAGAACTATAGGGAACCTTCGGACTCAGTGATGCATTTACTAATACATTAACACACTCATATAAGCATACATTTAGACACCTTGAGACACATTGATGCATACAGTTACACGCTCATGGACACTCAATGGAAAAACTTTATTCGATCTGTCGAAATAGACCATAAAAGTATAGAAAGATAAAAATTACAATACAATACAGGATGATACAAGTGAATTCCGTTATATTAAAAAGATAAGAAAAGTATGTACAGCTACAATTGAAAATCTGGAAGATGAAACAAATAAAGTTAGCAGTCTGCAATCCATACTTCTGGTAATCAGGAGTGCCACAGGGCTCCTCACTGAGTCCAACACTTGTTAATCTATATGTTACTCCCCTCTGCTTGCTCATAAACTTCTTTGGCTTCAAAACAGTGTCACACACCGATGACACACAAATTGTGGCGTCCTTCGCTGGAGACCATACGGACACCGCTCGAAGATTTCAAGAATGCTCGCGCAAAGTTGGGCAGTGGATGGCCCAAAAACGCCTCAAACTGAACGCAGGAAAAACCAAGGTGCTCCTTTTTGGAAACGATACCTCTTTCTGGGGTCCCAAATGGTGGCCACAGGAAATGGGCGAAATTCCCACTCCGATCAATAAAGTGAAAAACCTCGGAGTCTTTTTTGAGTCCAAACTATCCTTTGAGGGGCACATTAACGCTATTACCTCCTCATGCTTCTTTTTGATTAAAACCATCAGAAAGATCCTTCCCTTCATTCCGCTAGAGCTCCAGAAAGCGGTGGTGACAGCACTCATACTGTCCAGACTGGATTATTGCAACGGACTATTCCTGAACATACGTACCCATCTCCTAAATAAAATGCAGGTCCTACAAAATGCAGCAGCCCGTCTGCTGCTCGATTTCCCCAAACAGCAATCGGTAGCACATGCTCTACCTTCCTTGCACTGGCTACCAGTAAAAAGAAGGATCGAATTCCAGGCCCTCTGCACTGCCTTCAAGGCACTCCATGGACTCGGACCGGCTTTCCTGACAAACAAATTGCTACCTCCGCCAATCTTGTAGTCCCCAAAGTCAAATTGGCAACTTGGGGAGGGAGAAGCTTCGTGGCAGGGACAGTGAAGCTGTTGAACTCACTCCCAATACGTCTGAAGACAGAAAACAACCTCATGGTGTTCCGCAAATCCCTAAAAACCTTGCTGTTTAACATGTAGTGGCTATCTCTTTTGTTTCTCCCGTGCAGGCTCACATTTCAGATCTGAGCCGCCGCGCCTAGACACCTCCGGGTATTAGTCCGCGTTACAAATCCCAATTTCATTTCATTTCATATCCTACTACCCAAATTCTACCTTAAATCATCGATTAAAAGTAAAAAACCACATAATATAGCTATAGCAATACTGCTTCTCAACACTGGCCCGATTAGATACAATCTTGATAAACAATCCATGTCATAGTCTGGGGCAAACAAGTAAAATGGTCACAGCCTGAATTAGAGGATACTGATGGGTAGGCTAATCACAGCTTGATCTGAGCCTAACTGCACACCTCAAAAAGCTAAGGACATGTAACATGGAGTTACTAGTAAGCATTTGCATAAAGATAAAAGCTGGTCCAACCTGTCTAAAATTGCACTTCTTTAAAACGGGGATAAGATAAGATTTTCTAGGAAACCCGTAAAAAATGCAGAACATTAAAAAATGCAACATGTCCTGTGGAGACTTCCCGTCGCAGCAACAGGGGGGAAGGCTCTGGCTCCTATGTGCCCCAACCGGGTGGGCCAGGAGATAATGAAAAAGGTCCATACGGAATCTAGTCAGTAAAAATCTATCGTGCAAGCTTTTCAGCCATAGGAGATAGGGCTCGGTGGATAGAACAGTTTTCAATGGGAAAACCACACACACACTAGGCTTCTTTTTACAAACTGTTGAGTAGAACTATAGGGAAGCTATGGACACAGTGATGCATTCACTAATATATTATCACAATCATTTATGCATATAGTTAGACACCCTGAGAGACATTGATGCATACACTTACACACTCATGGACACATTAATATGCTCAATGACTGACTCAGATACTTAGTTATATAGACAGTCAAAGACCCTGGGACAGATTATTAAATATACAGAGGTGCCCATGTATACAGTAATACACTGACTGACTCATTAATACACTAACATATACATGCAATTACACATTCTGGGACATATTGATACATACAGTGACACAGCAATGCACACAGTGATGCATTCACTAATACACTCACACAGTCACTTATGCACACAGTTGGGTACCCTGGGTATTTTGATATGTACACAAGGACACCCATGCATACCCTGATGCACTCCCTGAGTTACTCATGTACTCACTGATACATACACGCAGACACTATGGTAGAGACTAATACATATACTGATATACTCAAACACAGTGATGCATTGAGTGATATATTAAAACACTCACTTATACACACACTCAGATGCAATGAGAGAGTGATAGATACAGTGAGACACTGACACATTCACTTATACAGACAGTGAGATATTCTGTGACACACTGATACATACACTGAGATATCTGTGGATACACTGATGCCGTCATTGACTTAGTCACATACTCTGATAAATACAGTGAGACATCCTGGGACAGAGTAATACGCACAGTGATACACCCATGGGCTCATTAATGCAGTCACTGACACACTCAGTTATACTTAGCGTATCTATAATACATATATCCATGCGCGGCAGATGGATACAGAGTCATATCTGTGTACTGTGGAAAGCAGAGTAAAAAATGAAAGGAAAGTATGTCTTGTATAACTGATTATAAACCCTAGACTAAAGAATAACAAGTTAGTCAGTAAATTAGTAATAAGGTTATTTGTTGTAGATGTTAATTTATTGTTTATTTTTTTACAGACATCTAATTTTGTTTGAGAAAAAAGATTTACAATGCCTGACAAGAGAGAAAGACGAAAGAAAACAGTATTATGAACTGCAAACTCAGAGAGACAAACAAAATAAGGAGGAGAATATCCAGAGGGAAAAAAGAGAAGCTAGTAAGAGTACTAAGCAGTTTCTCAAAATAATATTTCAATATTTCAAAAAATGCAAAATGTGACTACAGTCTAGTCTAAAAATTTAATTTGCACATCAAGTGGAAAAAAACAAGGAGTATGTGGTTCTGAAAGAAGGAAATGCTCTAAGAAATCAGGGTCTTTGTCATGGAGACAGAAATAGTTTAAGGAGTTAAGAGCTAAAATGCTTTGGACTAGAGTAATACAAAATGTGCAGAAAAGGATGAAAAAGTATAAGAGGACAAGTGCTGCACTTAAGCAAAAGGAACACATTAAAAGTGTTGTTGAGCAAGTATTTTTATTAATATTGAATGGAATGAGGACACCAGACAAAACAGTGTTGTGTATGAAGAAAAGAAATGTTATAAAATGGCTTATTAATAGAACAAGTTTTTGGAAATTTTTAAAGGTGAATGGAAGCATACCGATAGTACAGAACCTTATTTCAATTAAGAAAGCTATTTGCAAGAGAACACACAAGTGCATGCAGTTAATTTAACTGGTCATTGTTATGAAGTAAAATCTGGTATTCCTGTTGCAAAATAGGAGATGGTTCCTAGTAATGTAGAGAAGTGGTAGCTGAAGAGGTGCAAGGAAGCGTACCTAGGCCCTAGTATACAAATGGAGCTGTAGTACTATTTGCAGTATTCATCAGGAGTCAATTGATTTATTAAAAAAGTTTATACATGACTTTCCATCCAGAAGTCTCAAACAGAAAATTGCAATTTTGAAAAAATTAGATCCATGCAAAGTGAGAAAATATTGAAATTTACGGGGACTTTCATTAGCACGTCTTTCAAGGAAAGTTTGCAGAAGCACCTTTCATCATTTCAGGATGTTAGCTGTTCACCACTCCAAAATACGAACTTTGGTTACAAGACTTTACTATGTAAAATCTCCTTCCTTATGTTTAGGAGAGATTAATAGAGTTTTATTGTATGGTAGACTAGACGAAGTAGAAAAGGTTTGTGAAGATATTCAGTTTTGGTTGTTTGGCCCAGAAGAGGAGTCTAGAGAAAATGTAAAGTTGGTTACTGGAGGTGTAGAAGAACCGGATACAGAAATGAGTACTGAAAACTTTGCACAACAGATTGCAAAGTTTAACATAGTTTGCTCTGAGAAACCAAACTGCGTTTGTATTTGCTGTGGACGTACTCACTACAAAACACAAACTCGCAATGTAGTTGTGTACTCTAAAGCTGATAAAGTGAACAATGATAAGTGGCAAGAATTTGGTGCACATTTATTTGCTGAGGAAACATTTGATTTGTCCAGACAGCAGATTATATGTATGTACTGCTTTGATAAGTTAGAGAATAATAAAAATGCCAGCTAGAGCCATATATAATAAATTAGAATTGGTGTCAGTTCCAGAAGAGCTTAAAGTATTACAGGAATCAATTCTAATACAATGTGTACATCCATTTCAAGCCATAGTTCGTATGGAGCCAAAGACTGGAAAATTACCTGCAACTGAGCTCCAGAAAGAACTAAAAGGAAAAGTTGTGTATTTACCTTTAGATTTTAAACAGAATATTGAAACTATAGGGGTAGATAAAGATATTGAAAAACCCATTATTATTTTAGTAAATGGTGTGCTAACAAAGAGTAGAACATTATGGAGTTAGTAGATGTTAATAAGGTCAAAAAAGCAACATTATACCTAGCAAAAAATTATGTTTGCTATACAAATGTTGATGTTGCTGAAAATGTACCTTGTATAGAGGATGAGACATTAGCATCAAGTGGACAGATTGAAAAAGTGGATTGATCCAGATCAGAATAAATTTATGAACACTGCAGCATCCATCCCCTGTAATCTAAAGAAATCATTGGTGATGCTATTGATCTGTTTCAAATGAAACAAGCAAAAGGAGCTCCCTTGAGTGTATGGGAAAAAGCTTAGTGGCTCACTGTTTTCCATCTGGAGCAGGAGGCCACTATGATGACCGTGAAGTATAGATACCAGCAGCTGACTACTGCTCAACATGACTGTATTCAGAGGATCCAAAAGTACATCAGTGCATTCCGTACATATTCCATCTTCTGTTTGAAAGTGACTTATCTGGACTTTCATATGCTGTGAATCATATACTGAAGACAGGTGTTAATCTTCAAAATCTCTCTGCAAGGGAATTTGTTTATAAAGTTCTAGAAAAAGATGAAAACTTAGAATACAAGTTAATTAATTTGATGGCGTGCCAACGTGGCACCAACGATTATTGGTATTATTGACATGGAAAACTCAAATACATGCTGAGAAACCTGGGTGTGCCAACTTGGTCTATTACACATAGTTGTGCTGAATATGCATGGGATGACCTGCTTGAATTTTTAAGAGAGGCAAACACAAACATTGAGGTCATCAACATAAAGACAGCAGAAGAACATTGCCCTTTAAATCCTGCTAATGTTTGCAGATATTTTAACCACAGGTTCCAAGCCATGCTAGCTTATCTGCAACAAAAGTAAGCCTCCTCTTGGCGAAGTAACTGATTTCTTTTGGCGTAAAGAGTACCAAGCAAGAGGTGCTCCTCATATTCACATGCTGTTATGGATAAAAGAGGCTCCAAAATTTAATATAACTGTATGTGACATGCGTCATTCCAAAAGATACTACTGACAAAGGCCTGATAGAAAAAGTTCTGCGTTTCCAAACACAGAGATGTGGAAAGTACTGTCGTTGAAAATACAGAAGCAAAGGAAGGCTTTACAGAAGATGTAGTTTAGGCTTTCCACGACCGGTTATTTCACAAAGAAGAGTCAGCAGCTTTTTGTCTGCAGTGAGACATACAGAAACACAGAAATCACCGAAAAATACGTACAGCCTAAGAAGAACAGAGGCTTCCAAGATCATTAATAATTCTAACGCTGTAATTCTTAAAATGTGGACTGCAAATATGGTCATTCAATTTGTCATAGACAACTCCATTGCTGTTGCTCATTATGTGACTTTGTACATTACAAAATCAGTTAAGATTGAAATGAAAGAGATGTAGCAGGAAATTTCTGAAGAAAAGTGTTTAACAAACAAGTTGTACAGCTTTAGTTAAAAAATGCTATCCCATAGGGAGATGGGTTCTTATGAATGCTGTGACAGGTTGAGCCTGGCCAGTTTATTCTCGAAGTCTAGGGGAATTGTTTAGGTAAGTCTAGGCCTAGCAAGCACGTGAAATAGAGTGTTAAAGTCTTACCCAGAAATTAAGTATCTAGCGGAGTTCGACCCGTAAAGTACTGACATTGTAAAATCCAACATGTTGGATACATACTACCCAAGAAGAAGTGTACATCTAAAAATATGTGCTTATATGAAGTTCTTCAACGCGACAGGTACAAAAGTAATGTAATGGAAAACATAGAAGGCAAATTTACAGTACTTGGATGTGATGGTTGTTTAGTGATACATGCAAAAGGAAATGTTATAAACCACAGAAAACTTAGTTGCCAAACTTCAGAGGAAAGAGAATTTTTCTATTTGGCACTTCTTCAACTGTTCAAGTCTTGGCACACTGAATCGGAATTACTTGGAGGCTATTACTTCTACGAAGATTCCTTTAATGCTCTGAAAGACAGTATTGAGTGTTTAGTCTTCCAAAATTATATGCAAATGTTAACTGATGAGATTCAACAAAAGAAACACTTGCTGCAGAGGTAGCTTAGGAGAGTTCACAAAGCAGTCAAAGTTCTGCACCACTCAGTCAAGATCCTCTTGGACCACCTATTATTGAAAATTAAGCTGCAATAGATATGAATGAGTTGGAAAGTGCAATGGAACAAGCTAGACAAGAAACTACACATCTAGAGCAGTTAGTTGCACAACTCAACAATGAATAGAAGGACATTTATATGGAAGTAAAAGAGAAAATAGAACATGGAATTCTCCACAGGAAGAAAGATTGCAATTGTTCATCCTTTAAACCAACTCTATTATATATCAGTGGTCAAGCTGGCACTAAGAAAAGCTTTTTAATTAAAATTCCCACCACTTACCTACAGAAGACAACACAATCAAATTTGTTGTGTGTAGTAACAGCACCAACTGGATTAGTTGCACACAATACTAAAGGAATTTCTCTACATCGACTATTAATGGTACCTGTAGAACAAGTTAATAAACTGGAATATCAGAAGTTATCTGGTGAAGCATGTCATGAGGTAGCAAGAGTTCTGAAGAACAGAGTACGATGTTCTCTTTGGAGGAAAGCTTTAATTGTGTTTGGTAACTTACTGGAACTCACCCCTGTGAGAGGAGAGCTTGTTTTCAAGACGCTGCGTGAACAAACTCGTAATTCATTACGGAGTATTGGAAATGTAAACATTTGCCTGAATTTCCAATACTAGGAACTACTGAAGAATATGTGTCAAGCATCTGATGAGATATATGGTAATATTCTGGAGGGTGTCAGAGTTGGACTTGTGACAAAGGAAGGTAGAATTACTTAGAAACTCGACTTATTAAAAAACTATTTACATGTAAGAAAACAGCAGCACAGCTAATGTTCCATTTGATTGAAGAAGGAAAATCAATTGTTTGTTTAATGTCTTCACTTCAAGAGTGCATCCATTTTAATGAAGAATTGCTGAAACTGGAGTAGAAAGAAATTCTGGAAGTTAAAGCTATTGACAAAATATTACACCAGGGGGTAACAATTGTGCTAAATGAAAAAGTTTAAGGAAAACTGGATTAATGATAGAAATCCATATCTAAGACTGCTGCATTAGAGAAATATTTACGTGTGTGTAAAAACTGTAAAGTAATTTTGCGGCGTAATTTAAATGTTGAGGAAGGATTAGTAAATGGTACCATGGGTAAAGTTATTGATTTTATTAATTGTCGAAATAGGAAGGTGGTTGAATACTTGGCCATAAAATTTGATCAGATTAATGGCATCAAACAGATTGGTCAAAGCACTGTGCGTTTTTTGCTAGAGGAATACTTATCTGAGCAGTGCCAGCAGTTCAAACTCTGTCTAGCGTATGCTGTAACTATCCATAAATCAAAAGGTTAAAGTGTAGATGTGATTTTATTAATATTGGAAGTTTTGTATTTAAAGAAGGTATGCCATATGTAGCATTGTCACGAATTAGAACATTGTGCAGTTTGTTTTTGGTTGATCTTGATGAAAAGAAAGTGGGTGCTGATACTAGTCGTATTAGAGAATACAATCGGATAAGAAGTGTATATGCTCCTCTCTTAGGACAGTATCCTATTTATGAGAAACAAAGAATCTGTCCTAAGCCAAAGCTTAGAAAGCGGATAAATGGATGTTCCTGAAAAGAAGCAAAAAAAAAGATAAGGAAGAAGGTGTTAAGATGAAAAAATTGATAGTGATATTGTATGTTTTCAGCCGGAAAACAGTAATGGTGTCATCTGCTATGCAAATGTGGCTCTCATGCACTCTCCCATTTAACACATTTTGTAAATGAAATTGAACATAAAGGCGACAACAGAATCTGCTCTCATCTGTGTACTTTGCTGGAACCTTTATGTAGCGATAGGATTGTAGTACATTCTGCTTCAGGCTTTTGAGATGTGGTAGACATGCGTAGTGGATCTGTACTATTTTATCTCAACAGTCAAAAAGATGCTCAGGAATTTATTATGGTGATTCTTGGATGTTTGGAAGAAGAAGAAGTTAACATTGAGGGATTATTTGGACTGAGTTACACAGGGAATCATGATTGTGACGATTGCTACTTTGTAACTACTACTCAAATCAATTTGGAAGGATTTAAATACTTAACATTACCAGATTGTAAAACTGTATCTTTTGACAGGCAGATCAAAAATGCAAACCAAAATATGACCTGCTCAAATTGTAGATCAGATTGTATGTTTACCTTGCAGAAACAGAGAATTGGAAAGTACATTATATGGCTGCTACAGCGATGCAGAGCTGATGGATCAAAAATAGAAACTGAAATTACAAACTTCGAAGCAGGACAATTTTCAATTTCTGGAAGAACGTATACAACACTGGCTATTATCTTTCATGAAGGACTTCGTATAACTTCAGGACACTACACTGTGTATTTAAAAATTCAACTGGATCGAAAGAATGCAACAACAACGTCAGTTTCAAACTAAAACTACCTTTCAAATTTCCAAATTCATATCTCTTCTTTCGTCAATGAGAGTTATAAGGAAGATTAGCATTTGAAGAGTGGTGTACGTTGCTTGTTTTTTATGAAAGATCAGTGTGCAAGATATAATTCAGCCTAGCAGGGGTGATGTCTTCAAAATGGAGTCTGAAATTTGAACACGCCTTACGTCTATTTCGAGTAATGGACTATTTCAGTATCATATCATTTTTTGAGGGGGATATATTTGTTTATTTTAGTTTAGTAACTTTACCTAGAACAATGTATTAAGTGTTTGTAGTGAGTGTGATGCATGGTATGAATTATTTGTAGTGTAATACATTGCAGTTCTGTTTTTTTTTCTACAATCTATATGAAAGCAAGAGTCTTCTGGTGGAAGGTTCCCACACAGGAGTGACACGAGCAGAGGGCGGGGAGCTGAGCCGTGTGCCCAAAACGCTGGATTCAGCCTTGGCCTTGCTCCCAGCTTTGCCCCCCTAGTCCCCAGCGCCCAACATGGGATTTAATATTTGGTAGCATCTGGCATCTGCACGGCGTTGGTATCGGCAGTAAGGCGGGGGGCGAGGCGTATCATTGTGTTCCGTGCTCCGTGAGCGGAAAGGAGCACTGGCATTGGCTCGCTAGAGAGAACCTATGGGGTAGCGCACCTGGTGGGCGTCTCCTACAGCGCAGTATGCTGCCCAAGTGTGGCATTTGCTCCTTGCAGTTCCTGGGGCTAGAGAAGGAGACGAGCAACATTGCGGCGGTGTCAACAGAGAAGGCAGGAGCATCACCAGCAGTGAGAGCCGAGTGTCAGCAGCACCAGTAGAGAGAGCAGCACCAGCACCAGTACCAACAGTAACAACTCTGGTCTCATCAAGACCACAAGGATAAAGAAATCCAGATGGGGAGGAAGATCATTTTGGCACCTAGTGCCAAAGCTACAGAACTCCATGCCCAAAGAACTGAGACTGCTCACAGATGAAATACATTTCAGAAAAAAATTAAAGACATAGTTGTTCCCTGGATAACCCTCCGCTCCACCTGTTATCGTTCGCTCCTCAGCGCTGGGAAGCCCCTGGGCAGCTATGCGCTCTATAAAACCCCCTAAACATAAACTGAGAGTAGAGACACAGGCGAGAGCTGGTAAAATCTGGTAAAAGTAGGACACAAACTATGTTCCTCTAACTGTGACAACCAAAGATGCACACTGTTACATATTTTTATATTCTTAAATCGTTAAAATAAACGCTGCAAGTGACAGAGCTAGGTTGGGTAGCTCACCTAAGTAAAACATTCAAAAGAGCTGTACCAACTGTTAACAAAGAGATGGGTAACAGTCACAAAGCTTTGGAGCCCAAGATATCAGGAAACACCATAATTAGATCTCAAGACATTAGATGGGTGTGTACAGTTTCAGACACCCCAATAGTCTTGGATAGCCAATGCCATGCAGTAGAAAAGGTATCTAAAATAATAAAATCGGGACGAAGGGACGGGGCTCCCAGTCCAAATGGCATCCCGCAGGCCATCTTCAGGAGTGATCCAGACTATTGGGCGATCCCACTGTCGGAGCTATATAAAGAGGTAGGAACAATGGACACTCTCCCTAGGAGTTGGAAAGGGTCAATAATCAACCTGATATTTAAGGGTGGTGACAGGTCCGATCCGGCAAACTACAGGCTAATCGCACTTATCGACGCTGAAGCCAAATATTATGCATCATTAATCCTGGAGAATCTGGTGGAATGGTCCAATAACAACAAGTTGATCCCACTTAATCAGACAGGGTTTTGCAAAGGGTTTGGAACAACAACAAACATATTAGCCCTAGCCTTAATATCGGAGAAGTGCAAGCGCTTGCAGAGAAAACAACTATGCTTTATTGATTTTAAAGCAGCGTTTGACCTTGTAGATCGCGGCTTGTTGTGGAGTAAACTAAAGATATTGGGTCTTTCTGAAACAATACTATGAGCCATAATACAATTGTATACAGGCACGTGGATTTGTGTAAAAATAGCTAACGATACAAGACTGTCAAGGGAAATACAGACAGAGATAAGATTAAAGCAAGGCTGTGTATTACCTCCTCATCTATTCAATCTATTTATGGCGGACCTCTCACCAAGATTAAATCAGGTTAATTCCCATCCACCACGCCTGGGCACTCTATGCTTAATGCATCTTTCTCATGCAGATGAAATAGTCTTGCTTAGCCTAACAAGAGTAGGCCTCCAAAGAGCACTTAATGAATTATCAACTTTTGCTAAGTCCAATGCTCCTGCAATTAACATCACAAAAACTAAAACCATGTCTATCAGGAATCGGCCCGGGCATCAACATCCAATTAAGCTGGGAGAAACAACCTTGCGGGTGGTCAGCACTTACAAATATTTGTGGCTGTACATAGATGATTGATTGAATTTCCAATTTCACAAACAATACCTTGAAAAAAAAGGAAATGGTCTAATCTATGCATTCTGTGTCCTTGCAAAAGAATTAAGGGGTCCAGAATTTTAAGCCAATAGGGGCAGTTATGGCTGCCAAACTATTGTCAACAGTAGCGTATGCAGGCATCGTTTTAAATGTTAAAGATGCAAACAAAAACGAACAAAAAAATCTTTGGCCTACCACAGAATGTATCCCCGGCACAGGTGTGACTGGAACTTGGTCTTTTGCAACAAGAGATAGGGAGAAGAAGATATGCTGCTATTAAAACATGGTATAAAATCTGGTTAAATCGATCGAATGTCTTACATGATGCCTTATGGCGAGCCTAGGAAGAAGATCCTCATTCAAGTTATGGCAAATTCTTGAAAACCGCACTGGAGTAAACAAGTACAACAGAATTCTGGGCTCAGAATTGCTCTTTCCCAGTTTTTCGCAGGATGATAAACAAAACGGCCAAACTCCACTCACTACTAGAAGACAAAGGTAAATTAGCCAATCGGTCCCATGCCTGGATGGTTTTCCAATCCTACACAACAGCACATCCGGCAGAATACACACACTTCATGTGAAAGAAAGTTAATGGCTACAAGGTTCGGGTTACTACCAAGGTCCTAGGACATGTAACTGATGTGGTGCAGCAATGCAAGATTTTATTCATCTGATCCGTTTATGTCCCTTTTTAAAATCTATTCGGATTTTGTTATTGAAAAAAGCTTTTAATGATAAGGGCATTCAGTCCTGCAGATCAGCTATAATTAAAGGTCTTGATTTAACAGACCCCTAACTGAACTGTAAGATGATTACATGTTTGATGCTTTACGAAAAGATAATACGGACCAAGGAAAAACACGGCTCCCTGTGATCCACGGATGCCTGTGCAAGTAAGGCACTGCTTTGTTTTATGCTTCGTGGTTACTAGTGCCATTATTAATTTTAAAAACTTTTAAGTGTTTCACTGACAGACTCTATTTTTAAGTGGAGGCAATAGATAGATACTTTTATTGTTGTCTGACCTCTCCGGTCCGTCGCGGGTGAGTTTTTGATTACCTGATTGTGCGGAGAGAGTGTCCTACTTCCTGCTTTACTGCAGCGCCATACTCCTAGGTAGGTTAGCGCTCCAGCCACCCCTCCCTCTACACTTCCGGGGCGGAAGTTTAAAAGATGACGGAAACTCCGGCGCGCAGCGGACACGCTGCGGCCGCGCCAAAGGCGCGCCTAAGGCAAGCCCGTCTGCGCCCGTCCGCGCCTGGACCGGACCCAGGGCCAGAAATCCTGCTAATTTTTCCCCAGGTTATCTCTCGATGGAAGATATATTAGTATTGAATAAAGGCAAAAGTAAAAACTGCAGTATTATAGACTGCTCTTCGTTAAAAAGTAACTTCATCAGACATTGCCCTTCATGTGACTTAAAATTAACGGCTGAACCTAGCACCCTCCTTAATGAAACTAATACCCATCTAAATAAACGAGCATCTACTGATGCTAGTAAAAAAATAAGGAACAAATGGCCGGAAGAACAGGGGAATAAAACAGCAAACAAAGCTGCCAATGACATAACAAACATGCTATCCTGTGTATTGTTAAACACCAGATCCCTAATAAAGCATAGCTGTGAATTCCATTTGTTTATGGAAACTCACAGACCAGCGCTGGTTTTTCTGACGAAAACTTGGGCTGACGCTACCTGTGATATAGATATACAGGCTGCGGTACCTCAGGGTTTCAACATCCATAGATGTGATAGGGAACACAAGCGTGGAGGTGGAGTTGCAGTTATTACTAGAGAAGATCTTACATCAAACTGCAAATCCACTTTAACCTCTTTCGGTGAAATGATATCTTTCACCATAGAAATTAACAGGCAACAATCTTTCAAGGGCATAGTGTTATACAGACCTCCTAGCCCAAAAAAAGACTTTCCACAGGAAATAGCGCGTATCTTGGAAACTTTTATATTGGAATCAAACTATACAGTTATGGGAGACTTTAATTACCATTTAGAGCTGAGCACTGACTCAGAAAATGTCACACTCTTGCAGACTTTCGCGGCGCTTGGCCTAGAACAAATGGTTCAAGAACCAACACACTTGGCAGGTCATACCCTAGACGGGATCTTCACCAATAACCCTAACCTAATTAATATAAAAACTTCTCAGATACCATGGTCCAATCATAAAGCAGTCTTTTTTGATCTGCTTTCTCAGCAACCTAAACTTAATAGGGAAAAGTCACCGTCTGAAATACTTGCGAGAAACTGGCGAGAAGAGACCATCTGAGTAGCATACTTGAGAATATTCCTTTAATACTAACTAACGATGTGGAGGTTGCAGCAAAACAATATAATAATTGGTTGGAAACAGCATCTAATCAAGTAGCCCCTGTTAAAACTGTTAAAATACAAAAAGAAAGGCCGTTTGCACCCTGGTTCTCCTTAGAACTCAGGAAATGCAAGCAAAAATGTAGGAAGCAGGAAAGAACATGGAGAATAGCTTATAAAGACGAAGAGAAAGAAAAATATAAACAGCTGTTGGCTATATATAAAGATCTTATCCTAAAAACTAAAGCAGAATACTATACAAAGAAGATTGAGGAAGCTAAAGACTCTACAAAAGAACTATTTTGAACAATTACAGAGTTAACAAACACCTGTAATAGAAAATCCCTGATAGCAAACCAAGCTTTCTGTGACTCACTAGCAGATTTCTTTTGGATAAAGTAGAGTCCATTTTTAATAAATTCTCCAACTCAAATTTATCTTCTTCTATAGGATCTTCTATAGGATCCACTAATATAAACAAACAGCCATTGGGGGTAAATAAACGAATGACCGAATTTGCTGCCCCATCAGTCGAAGATATTAGAAAACTGCTAGAAACGACTACCTCTGGTTCACCATATGACCCATGCCCACCAAATATAACGAAGTTGGCATCGGAAATCATTACACCTAAATTATCAACCTATAAAGCAATGTGTGAAACAGGTATTTTCCCTAACATCTGGAAAAAAGCAGCACTGCTACCTCTTCTAAAAAAGCCTTCTTTGGATGAGAATGATCCGAGTAGCTATCGTCCAATCTCCTGTCTCCCACTACCAGCTAAAATAGCTGAGAAATTTCTGAATGAACAACTGGTGTCTTTTATCGAAACCAATACACTTCTTGACACTACTCAATTTGGTTTTCGAAAAGGGCACAGTACAGAGACAACTTTGCTCAAGGCCACCGAGGAGATCCGTCAGGCTTTGGATGATGGAAAGGGGGCTGCCCATGTCATAAGTATAATATCAGAACTCTGTTGAAAATTCCCGAATTTTGCTCAGTATCTAATGAGCTAAAAAATTTACATTGGCTCCCTATCAAACAAAGATTGACCTATAAGGCTTTATGTCTAGCATATAAGGCAGTCCATGGTCTTGGTCCGGACTTCCTGAAGCAGAGTTTTAAACAATATTTCCCTGCCAGAAATCTTCGGTCAGCAAACGCACAATTGTTAATAGTGCCTAGATACAAACTTGCACTGTGGGGGGGCAAAAGCATTGTGCGTGAAGCTTCTAGAACATGGAACTTACTTCCTCTTGGTAAAAAAACAGCACCCAGCCTCCTTGCTTTTAGGAAAGCGGTAAAAACCTGGTTATTCAGGATGTAGTGCATCCTTTACCCTCTCCTGACACTTGCATTAATTCTGCTACAGCGCTTAGATGCCTCAGGGTAGTAATGCGCTTTATAAGCTTAAATAACATAACATCCACTGACAAAATTATGATCATGTATGCCCTTGAACCCTATGAATTATTCCTTGGATGATTTAGTATACCCTGTATCTAAGCCCTTTGTTACAAAAGCAATTTACTGTCTGGATTCTAATAGTTTTAATGCACTTTATATCGATAACTGATGTGATAGCAATATTGTAGACTATTTATTTATATGATATAGTAATACGTTTCACTTTGGTTTGTTCTAAATGACACCAAATTGGTTTTTAAAGTAATTTTAAATGTCTTTGGAAATTAATTGTCTTTCAGAATATTGTTATGGGTGGGATTAACTTAAACAATAAAGTATTCTACTATTGTCCTATATGATTGTTCTTTCCCCAGTGTTCAACAATGATTATTTATATAGTACATTGTGTACGATGTACAAGTATAAAAGCTGAGAACAGTAAAAACAGAAAATATATTTAAAGAAATATGTGTTTTACAGTGTTACAATTGTGTACTGCTTGTGTAGTAACATAAATGTTTATTTTTCAGTAATTTGAACTTTACTGTGAAACTTTTAAATATGTCTTAACATGCATTTCTGTTTTCTCTCTTTTATAACAGATCAATGGATTCCATTTTTGGAGCTGTTTCGGTAATCAATTATGTATATAATTGTTATAAAATATATAAATAGATAGAGTAACAGACACTAGGACTCACTGATGCATATAGTAACATACCCTTGCAAACACTAATGCATTCACTCACATACACACGGACTCACTTATACGCACACTGACACACTCTGGGATTCACTAATACATACATTGACACACCTATGAATACACTGATGCATTAACTGACATACTCAATCACTCAGTCATAAACACTCTGACACCCCCCAGTTTCACTAATACATACACCAACACACCCATGCACACACTGATGCTTTCTCTGACAAAATCACTCACTCAATCATATACACACTGAGACACTCTGGGACTAACAGACATACACTGACACACCCATGTATTCACTAATGCATTCACTAAAACACTCTCACACTTACTTCTACACATCCCGAGACAATCTAGGACTGCCTAATACATACACTGACACACCCATGAACACATTGATGCATTAATTGACATGCTCATTCACTCAGTCAAACACACAGTGACACACTCTACAACTCACTAATGCATACACTCACATACCAATGGACACATACGTATTAACTGACATACTATACATATTACAGAAAATCAAATCAGGCTCCCCGCTAGCCCCGGCCCCACCTCATATCCTCGCCCAAGGTGGGAACGCTGTTCTCAGCCAACTATCCAATCTTATTAATCTCTCCTTTGAAAATGGCAAGGTGCCCAAAGAGTGGAAACACGCTATCATTAAACCCTTGCTAAAAAAAACACAATTGGACTCTGCAGATCTGGCCAACTATCGTCCAATATCTCTATTGCCTATCTTAGGCAAGATTGCAGAGAAACACGCGACCAGTACGATCTCTAGTTTCCTTGAAAACCACAACATCATACATCAGACCCAGATGGGTTTCCGACCAAACCACAGCACGGAGTCAGCCCTGCTGGTGGTCACTGAAAAACTCAAATCCATCCTAGACCAAGGGAGAACCGCGGCCGTAGTACTTTTGGATTTAAGCGCAGCGTTCGATACGGTAGACCATACAGTGCTAATCCAAAGACTGGAGAATGTTGGAATTAGACGAGTAGCCAACCAATGGGTTGCGTCATTCCTGAGTGATAGATCTTTCCAATGTATGGAGGCCGGATTTAAGTCAGACACCCTCTCAGCACCTTGGGGAGTCCCTCAGGGATCCTCCCAGAGTCCAACACTTTTTAACATTTATCTCAGCCCCTTGGCACACACAATACAGGAATTTGGTCTCTCCATCGTGTCATATACCGATGACACGCAACTAGTGTTCTCAATCTCAGACTCTCTTAACTCGGACCATAGACAACTCGTCCCCTGTCTGGAAAAAATCGGATTTTGGATGGCGGATTGTAGCCTCAAACTGAATGGGGACAAAACAGAGCTAATGATCCTGGGCAACAATTTCAGCCCCCGCACGGAGATTTCTTGGCCTTCTAGTTGGGGGCCGCCTCCTCCTCCTAAAACAGCCATAAAAAACTTAGGTATGTGGCTGGACCAGAACCTGACGATGGAGGTCCAGGCCAGAAAGTTATCAGGTTCTTGCTTTGGGATACTCCGCTGATCAGAAAAATAATGTCCCTGCTCCCAGAGGAGTTTAGGAAAACTGTAGTCCAAGCCCTGGTGGTATCAAGGCTGGACTACGGCAATTCTCTCTTTCTGGGCTCCCCTAAATATGTCACGAATAGACTGCAGGTTGTACAAAATGCAGCCGCCCGACTGCTGTTGAACATACCCAGACACCACTCAGATAGACCCGCACTGAGAGAGCTTCACTGGCTTCCAGTCCAAGCCAGAATTAAATTTAAGTCCTTAAGCTTGGCCCACAGAGCCATGTATGGGAGAGGCCCCACCCTGATCCAAAAGTTGGTCTCACACTATTCCCCCCGTCGACAACTCAGATCAAGGTCCAACTTCCTGATGAACTCGACCACATTTAAGAGAGCCAGATGGGGTGGAAGGTCATTCACCCATCTGGTGCCAAAACTCTGGAACAGTATGGACCCAGAACTCCGACTAATTGAAAATGAAGTGTCCTTCAAAAAAAGACTTAAAACATGGCTCTTCCATTAAACCCAAGTGCTAAATAGCTTCTGTCCCGATCATCTCAGCGCTGAGATGCCCAAGGGTAGTCATGCGCTTTACAAATCCCATAAACAAACATATGCAGGTCAGGCCTAGCATTCCACCAAGCCCCCACATCTTATTGGAAAATAGATATGCTATACTAGAGGGTTTGTATGGGATAGATTGACTGGAATCCCCTCCCACAAATGGAGTTGACTCAATTACTACCATGCTTGCTATCGACCCCCCCGCCCCCAAATATGCAAGGGCCTAGTATAATTGAAAGCCCCAAAAATAACGCTTTGAAAGTTCTGAGTTGGAACATAGCAGGACTACATTCCAAACTCTTATGCCCAGAGTGGATCTCATTTATTACTCAATATGATATTCTGATGTTCCAAGAAACCTGGTCCGTAAAAGAAGCGTATATTAATGGTTTTGTTGGCTTTCACAACACGGCATCTCCATCAAGCTCTGGTCGCGCAATTGGGGGTCTGGCCACTTGGGTCAACATTAAAGCAGGAGGAAGCGTGAAGGTCGTTAAAACAGATAATGCTAACATTTTAACAGTAAGATATAAAAGAGGAGGCGCACTATATTTAATTAAGCCCTCTAGTTTTAGCGATCATAACCCTATTGAAGCACATTTAGCACTGGCCCCAGGCCAAAGTATAACAAGGAGATCGGACCGCGACATCTTGATCCCTCCACAAATGGCCTAAGGCTGAAATGGAGATCTGTAGCACCTGAATGCCTATTCCAGAAGATAATTATTGAAAATTATACTTTAGTACAGGCATGTCTCAACAAGTCTGATTCTGCCAACGCTGCAGTGGTCCCTTTTGTACACCTCGGTGATGCAATAAAAAAAGAGCTTACGGTCTGAAATTTCAAAACTATTAGTAGACCACAGTGGTTTAATCAGGACTGTTCCCATGCTAATAGCCATTTGCGATGTACCCTTAAGACCATACCAAAGAACCCTGCAGCTGTAGCTGAAGCCCGCAAACAATATAAACAGACACTACGTAACAGAAAAACTGAATTAATGACAACAATGGAATCACTTATTATAGCTGCAAATGGGAAGAATAGCAATCTCTTTTGGTCATCAGTAAAAAAGATGAAACACCCTAACTGCACAGACCCAAAGATTGATTGCCATATTTCTAGCCGGTACTGGGAGAATCATTTCTCTAAAATTTATGCCCATGTCAACTCAGACATGGACATCTTGCCCCAGATCCTGATTTTAGCACAATCCAATTGACTTTGGAGGAGGTAGAGGAGGCATTACAACAGAGTGTTGGGGGTAAGGCACCCGGTCCTGACAGAGTGCCTATAGATCTTTTAAAATATAACCCGACATTCTGGGCACCTTTATTACTAACTGTCTTCAATAGCCTCGCCACCACTCCTATCCCCGAATCTTGGTCAACTTTGATCATAGTGCCCATTTTTAAAAAAGGGGATTGCTCCCAGCCCAGCTGCTATAGAACCATTTCTTTAATAGATACCACTCTAAAAATACTGGGTAGAGTCTTATACAATTGTATAAACGACTGGGCACAAGAAAAAGCAACATTACATCCCAGCCAGTATGGCTTCAGACCTAAAGTGGGCACTATAGAGCAGGGCCTCAACCTTAAATTAATCATAGGAAAGTATACGTTAGCAAGAAGTTCCCCTGTGTACTTAGCTTTTATGGACCTATCAACAGCGTTTGATAGTGTTAATTGGTCCAAGCTATGGTCTATTTTAATCTCCCTTGGTCTGGAAGAAGCTTTAGTGCACTTCTTAGCTTATTTGCACAGAGGAATGAAAGCTAGAATAAGGATCAGTACCAATAGTGAAGTTTCAGATGATGTTAACATTATGAGAGGTGTGAGACAAGGCTGCGTTTTAGCCCCACTTTTATTTATCCTGTATATTAATGACCTTCATCCCTTTTTAACTACTATTACTACTGGCGTCCCCAAGATAGGAAGCTCCCCATTACCTGCATTACAGTATGCCGATGATGCAGTGTTGATGGATCGCACACCGAAGGCCCTCTCTCTCTTAGTGAACGGCTTCGTTAAATTCATGGCATCACTAGATCTGAAAACAAATTTTATTAAGTCCTTCATCATGTCCTGCGGCCCTAAGAAATATAACATGCCATCCCTGAAGTTAGGTCAACATATTTTATCTAGCACTAGCACTTTTACTTACTTGGGTTTGACCTTTAATGACAATGGCTCTTGGAAAGCACACATAGGAAACAGAGGGAATAAACTGTCTAGAGCCGTAGGCTCGCTACTCAGCTTGCCTCGCCCCAAGAAAAGGAACGTTTTAGTTCCCTCACTAAAGATCTATAGGTCACAGTGCCTCCCATCTGCGACCTATGGAGCAGAGGTCTGGGGAACAGAGAACTGTCATCAAGTGCAATTAGAGGAAAACAGATTTTGTAGAAAAATGCTGAGAGTACCGATCTCTAGCTCTAGTTTTATCTGCCACAATGAGTTGGGTCTCCCCTTTGTTGAAGACTATATTAGCGCCCGACCGCTGCTTTTCTGGTATGCAATTTGGCAAAATACAGAAGGAGCACTTACGAAAGACATCATAAAAGATTGCCTTGCATGCGACAATGGTAGGAAAATCCCCGGATAAAGTATTTTTGAATCCTGCCTGCGCACGTTTGGTTTTTGCCAGCTATTTGATAACCCAAAGGGCCCATGTACCACCAGTAAGAAACAGTTGCAGGCGTGTTGGTACCAACTTGTGCAGACAGAGAGAATAAACGGGAGTTAGCAAAATCAAGAGTATCAGCTTACTTAATTAGAAACCAGGGACGGATAGGTCAACCCCAAAGTTACTTGATTGGCCCTACGAATGACTGGGAACGCAGCTTATTGTTTTGTTTTAGGGAAGGTACAATAAAATACTCATTGAACTTCCCATTAGGCTATCAAGCTAACTTAGATATCCGTCCATGTCCCTGTGATGGGAAATCTGGCCAATCTATGCTGCATTTTTTATTCTTCTGTAATTTTTATTCTATATACACCAAAACCATCTTTTTTCCTGTGATTAAGAAGTTAAAACTTGGTGATTTTTGAGAAGCTAATAATGCACTACTCCGATTGGATGATGAAGCTATTAACTGTGTTACTTTTTTTTTTAAAGTTGCAGTGCTAGCGCATAAGTCAATGTCTGCATGACAATTTTAGTTTGCTTTTAGAACTACGCCATCTGTGCTTTTAATTGTTGTCCTATATTTGATATGAATTCTCATTTTTAATTCATCTTATGGCGATGGCAGCTCTGATTTTAAAGCGAATCACGTATATTGTTTGATTTTAACATGGAATTTTATTATGTACTTTTTATCATGTACTTTTATGGTTTGAAATCGTTTAAACCGAATAAAGAAGAAATTGAATTGAACTGACATACTCACTCACTCAGTTCAGTACACTCTGATACACCCCAGGTCTCACTAATACTTACACTAATGCACCCATGGACACACTGATGCATTCTCTGACAAAATCACTGACTTACTCATTTACACACTGAGACACCCAGGGAATAACTGAGACATACACTGACACACCCATGGACAGACCAATCCATTCACTAACACATTCAAACAGTTACTCATACACACCCTGACACACTCTAGGACTAATACATACACTGACACACCCATGGATTCACTAATGCATTCACTTACACACTCACACACTTACTTCTACACACCCTCAGTATCTCAGTGAGTGTATTAGTGTGTTGAAGGGAGTGTCAGTGTATATATTAGTGACTCCTAAGAGTCACTAATATATACACTGACACTCCCTTCAACACACTAATGCACTCAGTGAGTTACTGAGGCACTTACTCATACACACCTCAACACTGACTGATACATATACTAATACACCCATACACATACACTTATACACTATATGTATGTAATAAATAAATGGAACAAAAAACACAACTCTTTTTTCTTTTTTTTGGTTAGTGTCTAAAAATAACCTTTTTTTAACAGTTTTTATTATTATTTTTAAGGATTAATGTACCCCCAAAGAAATTGGTACTGAACCATTCCAAAACCAGTTCCATGTCAATGAACATGATATCAAGGTTAACAAGCATTTGCAATGCAATCGGTCTCGCCTTCAGAACCTTATAAGTATTTAGCCATGCAGCACATTTTCCTGGGTGCTGCAACATCTACTGTTCTTCAACATGGAAGCAGCTGTCCCCGTACTTTGGGAGCTACGTGAAAATGAATACAAATCTGTGCTTAGAAAACAATCAGGGATGGGGGGCGGGGGCCAAATCGTCCGCTGCTCACAGCAGGAGCTGGGGCTGCTCGTTTGCGAGATCATCTGACGCCCACCCCGAGCGTGGATCATGTGCTCTTCTTTATCACCCACCAACTTTCCGTGTGAGCACCGGGGCCGCAGAAGGGCCTGCTTGAAATGCACCCACCAGAAAGCCGCCAGTATGTACCCACGGCCCACCGAGGGCTCGCCTTATTTACCAATAAACAACACAGCTTGTGCAAGCCACAACTGCGGAAGGAGTGGTGTTACTTACCATGGAGGAGTAGTGGTGGGGGCGGTCAAGCAGTGTTGGGGGGAGAGATTAAATCATGTGCGCGAACGGTGCACAAAGTAATCAAAACTGCCTTAAATTTGAAACTGCTGAGCAGCCACCTCTGAGCTATGGGTGGTGGTGGGGGCCGGCTCTGTGTTGTGAAGGGGATTGGGTAAGCTGTGTTGTGGGAGGGTGTGGGGTGGGTGGGGGGCACTGCACAGGGAAATAAGTGATGTGCGCAAACAGTGTACAAAGTAAATAAAAGTGCCTTAAATCTGAAACTCCAAGCAGCGATTTTGGAGCGAGGAGTGGTGGTGGGGGCGGGCTCAGTGTTGAGAGGGGGTGGGGAACGGCACGGGAGAGTAAGCGATGGAGATGCCAGCTACAAATGACGTGCCGGAGCTGGAAATCGGAAAAAGAAACAACTATATGACTACAAAAGGAGGCACATGGACGCTGCACTGCTGAAATAAAAGTGAAAAGCGCGTCGGCTCAACACCCGGTGATTTTGGGCAAATCACTTAATCTCCTAGTGCCTACCAAATAATGAATGTGTCCTTGTGCAATGTAACTGGTGACCTTCGGGTCCGGTTCGCTCTATATAAAACTACAAACAAAAAAACAACGCCTGACCTGCAATAGCCAGATGGGGGGAGGGAAGAGAGGCCATCACACGCCGTACTGTGTGATGGCCGACCAAAATGCTCTCTGAGTGAAATCGCCGGAAAGAGAGCTGAACACACAAAGGAGGGACTTTTACAGAAATGCACCAATAAGAAGCCAGCATTTCTGAATGATGCAGCTAACAGCCAATAGCAATGGGTGGATTTGCCAAAGCCATACAGAGAGATACAACAGAACATCGCTGATGCTCGACCTAAAAATAGAAGCATCCAATGTGGATGGTAATAAGGAAAAAAAAAAGTTAGCAAGGATGAGTATTAACAGTGTGTAAATACTCAGCAACAGACATATTTAGTCCAACAGACATACGACACCGTAAACAACGGGTTGTCATGTGCACCAAATTGAGAGCCACAGCTGCCACCGTTATGGTTGTTGAGGTGGATGGTGCTGCAACAGTCGCAGATGGAACAGAAGGATGGGAAGCAGCCTCCTTCTGACCGCAGCATCCTGTGGTACGTTTTCTCATGGATTGTCATAATATGCTTCCACATAGAAGAGGTGCTGTGACTGTACTTTTTTTGCTGTTCCTCAAGAAGGTTCTTTGCCACAGATGTTGCATTTGACAATTTTAGCAGAAACTTTCTTTTCGCCTGATGGTTATACTGAAGTATCACCAGACATCAACTTCCCTCCTCCGTGGTGCTGCATGGGATTCATCCTCCTTGTTGTCCATCAGAACAGGAACTTCATCAGAGCAAATGTTGATGCTGCAGCCATTGTAAATAGTTGTTGACTGTTACAACAGTGGAAACAGCAGATTCTCCAACTTATGTCCTCCTTTCCTGTTTCCTAATAAAGTTTGATGTTTTGGGTGGGGTTTAATGGGAAAAAAGGTGTGGTCCCTATGTGTCCAATCAAATGAGGAGATTTCGCTTGGTTTCTGAGTAACTCCGCAGTGCCGATCAGTAGATTTGTGGTGCTGTAAAATAGCAATTCGAGTGAGTTTTTCTTAAAAATAAATATATTGTCATACACTGTGAACCTGTAACAGGTCTACCCTATTGACTAAGGGCCTAATTATGAGTTTGGCAGTCCGATTGACTGCCAAACCTATGGTGGTGGTCCAACCGCCGTTTTCCAAGTTGGTAGGTCTGACTGCCATGGGACCGCTGCTACTACTAGAGATCCGTAATCCCTGGCGGCCTTACAGCCGTCTGAGGCCTGCAATATGCTGCTGGTGCCGCTGTGGCACCAAGCATATTATGAGTTTCCTCACCACCACTGTTTTCATGGCAGTGAACCTGCCATGATAAGTGTGGCGGTGAGGAAACTAAGGGCCCCCCTGTTGCCTCAGGGCCAGGGAATGCATGCAGGGAGGGCACATGTGCCCCCCTGTCTGCATGCACCCTCAGTTCCTTCACAGCATTGCCTTCACAGCCCATGCCGTACAGGAACGTGCTTTCGTGGTCCCAAGGCAATGCCTTGCTAAGGCTCACATATGAGCTGTAGTGTAGTTCCTATTTCCCTAATAGGCTCTGCGCATTGGAATAATATACCCTATAGGTTTGACATAGGACTGAGGTCAGTATGTCCCTATCGAGTATATTAAACTTAATTACTTTGTGCCAGCTAGCTCAGAGGCCACTAGAAACTCCTTGTAAACAAGAAGGGAGTAGTTTCTGGCAACCGCATAAACATGACAACTTTGTTTCCCTTTAGAATCGGAACACTCTCAGAATCGTGGAAACAATAGATAACAGTTTTACTCAGCTAATCGTGCATGCTTAGTTTCTTCAGAGTTACACAGAAAGAATAGACGGGCGTTTCAATAAAAAGGATTTATTGAACAGTCTTGTTTCCCGTGTAAGAGATATGAGCTGTTATGATCACAAGACAGTATGCAAGATATATAATGTACAGCGTAAGCAGTAGAAAGAAATAATACTGCGCTAGCATTATCTTTTAGCTATCACACATATATTCATATACATAAATAACGTAAGCTAAAAATGCGAGTACTCATACGATGCGTCTCTAAGCTAGTTCTACCCCAGTGTACCTAACCTAGGTGTAGGATGAGGTAAGAAGTAGGTGAAGTATTCTATAGTATGATATACTAAGAGTCTGATATGCCAAGAGTCCCTCTAGGTTCTAGTCAGTTCCATACCTTGAGAATGAGAGAGGTGGGAATCTCTTTCCGGATCCTCGAACTCTAACACCCCGCGAAGGGAGTCAGAACACTGGAAGCTGGATTCTCTGCGAGCAGGGATGACAGCGTCTCTTGTCAGTGCGTCGGGCCGGGACACGGGCTCCTCTAAAGTCGAGGTCTCCTCCTAACTTGCTTGGGCAAGGGAAGGTATATTTATACCTGGTAGGTGCCTTGGAATGTTAGCATTGACGTGAAGTCGGACAGAGGAAGACGTCAGGAATGAACGCTTAAGGAATAGCGGTTCATGCATAATAGATGAGTTCTTGGAGAAATCAATAATCCTGTGCTAGGGGAACTCCCAAGAGCTTAAGGGTCTGGTTTCTAAGAACTCGTTGTGACGTTAGGGTGGACGGATGTCGGTGACCATGCCTGTATTTGGAGTGCATGGCTAATGCCTAAATAAGGACTGGGATTTTATGCCTATATAAGGGCAATGCGAATTGTGCCTATATAAGGACATGTTTCAGAAAAGCCTATATATGGACAACTAAAGCGGAATACAACACCCACTCCACTTTCGAATGAACGATAATACTTGTAGGAAGGTGGAATCTGACTATATGGTTGCCCCCACTTTTCTTTATGGTGTTTTGCTGGTTTATGACTTAGTTGGGCTGGGATCCTGCTATTCAGGGCCCCAGTCTATCTGCTTTCTCTGTAAAAAGGTTTCCATGTCCCTTAGGCACATCTCTGATTGGAATCTGGAGTGCCCTTATAAGTCCCTAGTATATGGTATACTATGTACCCAGGGCATAGGTACCTCAGAGGCCTACCAGGGGCTGCAGCATGTATTGTGCCACCCCTGGAAGGCCATCCAAACTGACACCACAGGTCTGCTACTGCAGCCTGGGTAAGGTGGTGCATGCACCCCTTACTGTGATATAGGCTACCTATATCACTATATACATACACACATATAAACCTATAAGTCACTCCTATGGCAGGCCTTATCAATCCTGAAGGCAGAGTGCGTGGTTCCTATGTGAGAGGGTGCCCCTGCATGAGCAGGGCCCCTCTGCAGCGTTCGGAGACCCTTCTCTGATGCTGTTTGTAGTGCAGCCTGACCATATACTCTTAAGCGCATTATAACCTCGCGTTAAATGCTAACTTTGGAATGGCTGCACCGAAACATGTCGTGTTTGGTGTCAAACATCTTGGAATACTACCCCCCGCCAATTCTGGCGGCGGGAGTAGCATTCCACCCTTCTACAGGGAGAGACATGTTAACCCTGGCTTGGCCGGTAACTTCTTTCTAAAGCCCTGGCATCACAAAATGGATGCTGCTGCCACAGACACAAGTCTGGCCTCCTGCTGCTGACCGAAACTCCGGCAGGGGAGGCCTGGACAATAGGTTTCCTGTCCCAGGGAGGTGTGACCACCTCCCCAGACAGGATAGTGTGTATTGGGGCTGGGTGTGGGAGCACTCTCGGGTGCTTTGAAGTCCTGCACTGGGGGCACATTTGGTGTCCCTGTGCATACCCCAGTTCAAACCGGATCAGGGGCTTGCAGCCCCTGCTTTGGCGCAAACTGGACAAAGGGAAAGGGGTGTAGCCACCCTCTGCCCTGACCCACCCATAGGTGGGGCCACAGAGTAAGTCCAACCCCTAAACTTGGTATAAGTATAGGAACCCAGTCCTTAGGACTTTAGATTATCCCTGGACGAAACTCTGACACAGAATCCTGGACCTTCGACGCTCTACTACAAGATTAGAGGACAGAAGAATCTCCCTTGGGGTCAAGGAGTGACTCCCCTGCTTGGCAGGCACCAAAGAAGCAAATGTCCGGTCTGCATCGCCTAAGCTCCCGTCGGACGCCGAAGTCTTTGCATCACCAGAGGTGGATTTCCAGACTTCCCCGAGGCTGCCCTGAGTCCCCAGCAAAGCTGAGGCCCGTAGCTGTCGTGGGTAACGTGGAACCGTGACCCCTGGACACCGCACGCATTTGCAAGTGCATCCTCTTCTGGGTCTCCCATGAAGTTGTGCTTTGGGCTCTGAGTAGCCCTAGTCTCCAGCACCAACTGCACCGAAGATCACTGGCCTCCACTCCATGAGTGTCCTGTGAGCCAGCTCCTCGTGCACCGTCTTGAGGCTCCTTCGCGGTCGCTAGCCCGTTGGCTAGTAGCCCTTCATGAAGGCCAATCTTTTTCTACTTGGGCTCCCTGGTTGCTCCAGGCTTGCCCTCACTTACCCTCGCTGGGTGAGTTCCTCAGACCTTGCTGGTCTGTATCATCATCAATCTTCATCTTTATCGAGACTTGCCGTTGCCAAGGCTTGTTGGGTCCAATCCGGTCGCCGACACCTCAGCACTCGACAGACATCGTGTACCAGCCAGAATCCTGCTCCTGGTCGCCGACAACGCCTCCTGGACCTCGTGGCTGAAGAGTCAAGACGACCGTCAACCTACCTGAAGCACTCGACATCGGTGGGCATCTGCTCATCGCCTTCCTGGTCACTGGCTAGTGACCCAGACTCTGTCCCCTCTGCTTTCAGGTTCTTCAGATCTCCGATCCACTCTTGGATCCACCCGGACACTTTCCACTTGGTCGCCAGCAGCACTTTGCAGCAGATCACCATTCAAATCGACGACGAAACCCGACCCCGAAAGGCACCTATGCACCCGGCTTCCTGGGTGAGGTAACACGAGTACTCCGGTGCTCCCGTTGGTAGAGACTCTAGAACGACCTAGTTCTCAAAGGGTTTGCTCCAAGTCCTTCTTTAAGTGTCCCTTTTCTTTAATTTCCAAACCGTGACTTTCTCCATAGAAGTTAACGGCGATTCGCAGCTGTGTAATTACACTGCACGCGTCCCCCGTGGGTCCCCTGTGTCACTACCTTGGGTGGTTCCTTGTGGTCCAAGCACTTCTAGAGGCTCTAGGCCTAGTGTCTAGCTCAGTCGTGGTTCTTATACCACTTTATTGGTATATGGTTTGGTACGCCCCTAGGGCCCAAACGTGTATTTGTGCTATTACTGTGTTTAAATAACTTATAACTTATGTACTTCGAACTCTAGCCTCATAAAGAGACTAGAGGGGTGTGTTTAGTAAGAAATACATATATTTTGAATATATACCTGGTGTGGTGCTCTTTCATTTGGTCACTCAAGAGATTATAGATTGGTAAAACAAGCTGCTTTACATTCCTTCAAGACTTAGCCTGAAGGCTGCTCTCCATAGCTACCACTAGGATAGCTTTCAATAAAGGTTGTCCTTAACCTATCTCCAATAAGGGGTTGTTTGGACTGGTGCAAGGTGCCCACTATAATTAGTGGACAGCATATGCCAGGCCAACTTCTCACAATACTAAATGCTAAACATTAAATGCTAAACATTAAACTGAGTACCACATGTTGCTAAAAACAATTCTAAAAGCATATTAAAAGAAGTCTTTAAAAGAAACTGTTGCTAAAACATGTAATGCAATAGGTACTGTACATTTTAAAGCATTTTTTCATTCTAAGCATATATCAAATAAAATGCAACATGAATGAATAAACAGAAATATACGAAATGGTTGACAAGTTTTCAAAAATCAAAAGCCATTTCATAACATGATGCTAAAATGAAATTATAGTAAAATAAGGTGACAATGTGTCCCTTTTAAAAGTCTGTTTTATATGAATAGTTCTACTGTAAGCAGATTGAGTTGCAATGTATTTTCAAAAATTAGAGAAAAAGTTCAATTTTAATTCTAATTCTAATTCTAAGCATATATTTGAAATAAATGCAACATGAATGAATAAACAGAAATATAGACATATGATGAAATGGTTGACAAGTTTTCAAAAATCAAAGCCATTGCATATCATGGTATTGAATGAAATTTTAGACAAATAAGGTGACAATGTGTCCCTGGAAGTATTCAAAGAAGTCCGTTTTATAAGAATAGTTCTACTGTAAGCAGATTGTTTTGCCATGTATTTTCAAAAAATGGAGAAAAAGAAAAAAGTTCAATTTTAGGAAGAGTTCCAAGTTTTGTTCTGTTTTGAAAATATGGAGGTCAAATTTCATTGCGTCCCTGGTACACTGAGAGCCGAATCAAAGTCAGTGTATGGGTCTGGTGTAAACAGGAAATCATCTATTTCTGTAGACAAAATATCGTCTACCGATGTTGGTGACATTTGGAACACCTCATTCAGAAGGTTAAATGCACAGAGATGAGAAGCATCGCCTTCAGCATAGGATGCCGCAGCAATGTTCACGTCCGTTGTTACCTGTGTGCCTGTTGATCCATCTCGTACCTCAGCAGCAGCAGGAAGCATCTGTGAGATCTCAATGAATGCCGTCATCAGGATTGGTAGCCTCTGGGGACAACACAGAGCATGGGCCGTTATCGGGTCCAGCAGAGTATCGATATAAGTTGGCATGACTGATGGGAGTGTTAGACAGGTGTCTAGCACGCATTCTTCACCGCAAAGCAGGCAGAGTAGAACAGGTAAGATGCAATCTTGCCAGATTGGTCTGAATGACAGAAACCATGTTGTATTAAGTTCTCGTAGACGAGGTATGCCCAAAAGTTGCACTATGCGCTCACAGCACTTCCGTTCTAGGAGAGCTTTCTCCACATCGCTCGGAGTGATGCCGGTGAATAGGCTTGCCATAGCGTAGTAGTAGGAATAGAAACAGGATTCCTGCAACAAGTGCTAGAATTAATGGCACACCACCAAACACCGAATGTGCAAAGTTTGGGATGATTCCGAGGACTGCCTGGAAGGGTGCGAACAGTCCTGAACAGATGGTCTTAAATACATGTACAATCCCGCTCGTATCAGACTTGTTTAAGATACGTCCCATCATTTCTGCGAAATGTATAGGGCAGTTTGTACGAATTAAAGCCTGTATCTCAGCCAAAGTCCTTGCAATTTGTAGATCATAGGTTTCTTTGGCCGAGGTCAAAGGCACGGTTTGTAGCAAAAGCATGGCTTTCATTCTGCTTAAAGTATCAAAATGTATAAAAGAAACATTCAATGAAGGTCATAGAGGCGACTCCCTGACTGTCTCTGTTTGGGGGAGCAATACTTGCATACAGCAAGTAACCCTGGAGTCGACCGTTACCAGATATGGGATTCCTGGCAACATGCCACAGCAACTCTGATCATTCAACATGAGGTAACTCCCATTAGAAAGTTGGCCAAACGTCGGATTAATCACAGCAGCTGGTGTACCTTGCAGGTGACAGGACAAATTTGCCACAGAACCATTACAAGCCCCGTGTAAAGAAATGTCCGGACATATGAGAGAACCGCTTAATGCCTTTTCACAGTTTGTACCGCTTAGAAACACTTCACGATCCCCACTCCGACATCTGTATTCATAAGGTAAATCCCAAGATGTCTTAATGTATTCTTTACCCAACCTTTCATATTTGCCTGCTTGCATTTGTTTGAGGCAATACTGAAAATGAAAAGTAGAGACAGGCAGAGTTATTTTGCCATGAATAAGCCATTCTGTAGCTGGTTTTTCTGCCACTGTGAATGGTAATTTTTCCAGTTTTTCAATGCTCAGCACTGTATACTTTGCTCCCCTTTGTGCCAGTTTGATCTGTTTATCTGTTAGATTTTATTCCGAAAACAGAGACGACGTGTTGATAAAACGCCAAGGCACATAGCCCGCACGCAAAGATTGCAGCGTCCAGCCTAATAACATAATAGAACGTAACTGAGATTGGCCTTGTTGTAACATGGCTAAAGCTTGTTCCAGTATGTCAATAGCAGAGGATACAATGTTGTCCAATGAATAAATTCTGGATGACAAAGTTGTTAACCCATTGTCGACCACAGTGAGAGATTTCTCTAAGTTAATACGATCAAGTTCATGTATTCTTTCTGCGGCCTCTGCCTGTGAAACCTTCCATGTTTCATTATAAGCAGCATAAATGCCGGCATATATGAAACGTTTTTGACGCGGTTTTCTTGGTCCTAGCAAGAATTCCCTAAGGTCTGCGTCTTCTTTAAGTAAAGATAAGTGTTGTTTCACATCTTCAAGTGTAGACTTTTGTAACCAGTCAAGGCACAATTTCCATACACTGTATGTTGTTACTACCCCCGGATGTTGTCTTTGAACATATCGTGGGTCTGGCCTATGGATTGTAAAGCCCTGTGTTTTATTCAGGAATCTTTCTTGACAGATGTTTGTGTCTGTGGGCCAGAGCAACCATTTTTTCCAATCAGGATCAGTTCTGTTTTGTAGTATTGTGTCTACTGTAACCGCTCCCTGTGTAGTGTTATTACTTGCAGGTGTTGGTACAGAAGGTGTGTTCATGTCTTTGATCTTGCTAAACCAAGGCAAGACGTTTGTTGCACAGTGTCATTCAAAAACATTATTTGATGTGGGATGATACATGCTCTAAATAAAGCTTCTATCCCCTGCACTTGCCAATCTTTAGAACCCCAGACAGATTTTGTGTCAATTGTGTCTTTCCAAAAATCAAATCCTTGTCTAGACAGTTGGGTAATAAAGGCTGCAGAATAAATCTGTTTTGTATTAGTTAACATAATTTTCTGACCTGTTTTGTTTACATTCTTATAGAAAAATGTTTCTGGATCAGATGTATTGTACCCTGAAAAATATGGAAACTTATTTGCAAACATTTTTGAACTACCCTTTGGAGGTGTAGAACAATGTTCCCATTGGTTACATTTAAACACATTTCTAGGTGTTGCAGATTTATGCAAGAAATGATGACCATAGTGGTTGTAACAATAAAGCTGTTCATAGTCTGATGAACCCTCTAAGTATTCATTGTTAGAGAACGCAGCAGACCTTTCTAGGTCAGACATCATATCATTTACAGTCTCAAAGTCCCAATCATCAGAATAGGTACTGGAGGTAATAAAGTCACTTAATGAAATTTTAAATAAATGTGGAATCTTCAAAAGTTCCGTGGGGCTAAATATATCGAAATCGGTTTTGTCCCAAACTATACCATCCTGTATAGGAACGGCTGTGATGTTCACTGCTGACAAGTCTCTTGTTTCACGATGGGAAGATTTGTGTGGTTTTAAAAGTAAGTTCACATTTTTACTTTCAGTGTCCAAACGGATGTATCTGCCATTTATAGGCATGCTAAGAGTCATAACCAAAGCTAGCCAAAACAGAAAGAAAAATATTCCAGAAATAATCCATATTTCAATCCATGGTGAAACCAGATAAGTCTTTCTCAGAAAATGAAAAAGGTCTTGTACTTGTTGCTTGAAAGTTTTTGATGCTGGCGTCGTTTCCGGTTCACTCGGATCCTCAGAAAACGTATCAAAGTTAATGAAATAGCCAGAAGCAGTTCGGTCAATTGTTGAAATTGCATCAGGATTTGTTGAAATCGCTGGAACCAGTTGATCACTTGTTACGTTGGTGTAGACAGGTGTATCTGGACGAACTGTTACTTGAGTTTCAAGAGGGATGAGTTCCATAGCATTGTTGCTTAGTCCTTCATCTGTTACTGCTGAATTCTCGATGGTTATGAGCCTTTCAGTCTGAACCTCTTGGATAGTAGCGAGAGGAGTGCGTCTGCTACTAGGTCGGAGTCCATGAGGCCTACTATTTAGTATTGGCCACATACTGTGGTTTGATGAGGTCGATGGACACAAATCTTTTCTCCTTTTTTCCAGCTAGGGGCGGTAAAAGTACTGTTCTTGTTCCGTGGATGGCTAGGACAGGTACTGGTTGTCTGTAAGAAGGTCCAAATTCCTTCTTGTCCGCAATCTTCTCCCTGACTAGATCCCCAACTTTTGGGATCCAGACAAGCCTTGCTGGGACTGCTGGTGTTTCCCCAGTGGTGGTTGGCTTCAGGAACACGTTGCTTTGTTTCAATCTTAGTTCATTTAGGTCCTGTAAAATAGCCAAACGATCTTTGATATCAAAGGGTTTATTTTCCACCACTGTGCCTTTACATTCGAGATCAGGAACCCACATTCTTGTCCCAAATAGGACCTCATATGGAGTGACCCCCCCTAGAGAACTTCTTGGTAAATTATTTAATGAGCGTTGGACCCCATAAAGATGTTTGACCCACCCATCACCCGAACCTAATACTCTAGCTGTTATAGACTGCTTTATGTCCCGGCTTTTCCTTTCCACAACAGAATTTCCCTCAGGATGAAACGGAGAGGAGTACCGCAATGCAACGCCCAAACTGGCCATGGCTTCTTTGTAAGCCCGAGAGCTAAACGGAGGGCCCAGGTCAGAATGTAGCGTGCCTATTGCGTATGTGCCGATAAAGACTCGCAAATCTTTTATAACAGTTCGAGTGTCAGCCGAGTGCTGAGGCCATATCCATAGGAACCTTGACTTAGTATTTGTAGGATTGTATTTGTCCAAAAGGACGCCTGCGCATAGATAGTCTGATGCTGTCTAACAATGGTGTCTGTACTGGGCAGGCTACTTCGTAGTCTGGTGTCTGATGGCGTTCTGCATCACGCTGTATATTACAGTCTATGCAGTCATCGATGAAGATGTGAATCTGTGTATTCATTCCAGGCCACCAGTACATCTCTTTTAATGTCAATATTGTTTTAGAGATCCCTTGATGTGACAGACCCCCCCCCAGTGGTGCTTCATAAATCAAAGCTGCTCTACATTCCATGTTTGGAATTACCCTATCCCCCACTCCAGGGATTCGAGCAAAAGGAACGTTGTTCGCATCAATTACATAAGAGTACTTGAGTGGAAATTTCTTTGGTAACGCTGCACCACTGCCTTTGCTTGAAGCATTAACAGCCAACAATATCTCACTGTCTATTCTCGTTTTTGAACGAGTGATCGCAGCTACGGAAGCTGTTTGAACAGCCCCCTTTGCGGCTTCGTCAGCCAATGAATTCCCTGCAACGTGAACGCCATCACGTTGATGACTCAGCGTGTGTATCACGTGAGCTTTTGGTAGTTCGTTTTTTAACGGAACTACTTGTTCCCAAAGCGTTTTATGCTTTATTGTGCCACCTTTTGCATCTTTGAACCCGTTTTCAAGCCAATTCTGTATATATTCATTATACGACTGAACACAGTAAAAAGAATCACACACTATGAGTGTGGGGAATTCGCGATCTGTATTTTCAAGTGCCAGTTTGAATGCTTGTAGTTCAGCTCGCTGAGCTGTACAATCTCCTAGAGATTGAGTTTTAGTGACCATTGGTCTGAAGTTACCATCTTGCATGCGACCTTTAACGATTTCGCACGCTGCACTGTAAGCTTGCTTACTCCCTGTACGGGTTGTGCTGATCCGTCAGTATAAATTATAAATTCGTACTGATCTAGAGGCAAAATTTCAGTGGGCAGAGGACATTCATGTTCATATTGCAGGAACGCTTGTGTTTTTAAATCAGTATCAAAAACATATTCAACATCTGTTGCAGCAAGAGAATTAACCCATTGTATCCATCTAGGATGTAAAGCTTTTGCATTTGGAATGCTCGCTTTTGTAACCGCCTCTAAGGCTGGTACTGGGGTTACGACAATAATGCGTTTCCCTTGGGCTAGAGCTCTTTCTTTTGCTACTGCAGTTTGAACTGCTGTCAGTATTTTTTCAGTTGAAGTGAAGCGCATTTCTGCTTGTGTATACAAATGTGATTTGTATGCTATTGATACTTTTCACCCTCATTAAATGTTAAATAGGTGAATCCGCATTGTCCCGAAATTATTCGGATCACTAAATTGCGTTGATTTACGCGTGTTTGTAAGTGATTTGTTGCTAACATGTTAGCTTGGAGTGAACGCAGGATTTCTGTGTGTTCTTGTGTCCAATGTTTGATTGAAAAATCAGGTTTGATTAATTCATAGAGAGGTTTAACCCTTTCTGCGTCATTTAGAATGTAAGTTCTTCCAAAATTTAGTAAACCCAAGATGGATTGTACGTTTTTCAGCGTTTTTGAAGGTTGGAGCAGCGCACACTTTTCTAAAAAGTTAGCTGCCAGGCTCTTGCCTTCACTTGAAAGCTCATATCCTAGGAAAAGGACATTGAGATGGGCAATTCTGGATTTTTTAAAGTTGAATTTATAGCCCTCTGAGGCAAAGCCCAATATAATGGTACTCACCCTGTTCAAGTGCCTATCTAGGTCATCGTCTGTCAGATAGATGTCATCGACATATGACAATGCCTCATGATCATAAATTTGTAGTAACTCTGTTACCCTCGCTGAGAATAACCCCGGGCTGTTCTTGAACCCTTGTGGGAGTCTACAAAATTGACGCTGGGTCCCCATTATTGAGAAAGCTGTTAAGTACCTGCTTTCAGGTGCTATGTTTTGACAAAAGAAACCATTTGAAATGTCCAATGTGGTTTTATATTTTTTGCGCACAATGTTATTCATTAATGCTGTACTATGTGCATTTTGCACTGCAAATGTTTTTGAACAAGTGTTCAAGTGTCTGTAATCCAAAACTAGACGATATGCATTGTCTGGTTTGGATACAGGAAACAAAGGATTGTTCATTGAGGAGGTGCATGTTTCAATCACCCCTTGGTATTCAAGTTGATCTAAGATCTCCCTGACCTGTTTTTTAGCTTCTTGCTTTATTGGGTACTGCCTTTGTGCAGTAGGTTGATTTTTTAGCTGTATTTTGTGGTGAGGTGAGTCCTCATCCCATCCTACATGATTTTTGTATAATGCTGGGGCCTGGGCAACTGCCCATTTCCTGGCATAAGTATATTTTAGGTGAATTGGAATATGGTTGGAGAAGGCAGGCATAATGTCCTCACCATGTGGGCACTCCCTGACAAAGTGTGGTGGCCAGTCTTTTTCTGCTAGAAGTGTATTATAACCCCTTGAAAGTTTTTCCCAAAAGAGTATTTTCACCTTTCTTGGTATGTTCTCCCTCCATTCGGAGTGTTATTTCATATAACTTTTGTGGAGTACTAACCCTGGTATCTACAGTCTCTACTGTGATGTACTCATTCAAGTCCACTATCTCCAGAAGTTCCTTCAGGTTCTGGCGAGCTATTGTTACTTCTGCTGCACTGTCCAGCATTGTCTGAGCCCATTCTCCGTTCTTGAGCTGTGTTCTCAGTACTCTCGGCATGTCTGATCTTCAGACCTGCTACCTTCTTTTTTGAGAATTGAGGTTTTGATTTATTTTTCTGAACGTGTTTGTCGTCTTTGGATTTCACGCGTTCTTCTCTATGTTCTGACTGTCCTCTTCTTTCTGATGTCTGTGATGATATCTGAAAGGTACGAGAGGAACGTGTATCAGTATCTTGATACCTGTCAGGTTTTCTTAAATTATCCCTATTCCTGAGGTTATACCTCCTTTCAGAGGGCTCCTTTTGAGGAGACCTACCTCGGGATTGAGAACGTGTCTCTCTTGAATTTTGTTTATTAGTTTCCCACTTCTTTTTAGAAGATGTAGGAGTTTGTTTAATAAAGTACTTCTCAGGACTTTCAGATAGTTTTGGCTTCAAAGGTTTTCCACCCAAACTATCTCTGCCTAATTCTGCATAAGATTGTTCTATTATTCTGGGTAGTTCATGTTTGATGTTCTGTTACATCAAATTCCCTTAATCGTTGGCAGATCGCCACTGATGCTGCCTCCCCTTTAATATTAGATAATATTATTGTTGAGACCTGGTCGAAGTTTTTTAGTAATTTCATACCTAAATTCAGAGCAGGTTCTGCCCCGTATTCGTTTTGAATTTGTTTCAGAACATCTGATATTACTGCAATTGATGGAACACCATGTGTTTTAGTATAGATGGCAGCAAAGACTGAGCCCCAAGTGGTGCAGTCTTCCAGTTGTGGTGTGATCGCCATTGGTAAACAGATTGTTAGGATTCTGTGTTTCTCATATGGGCTAGTATTCGGAAATACTGCTTTGATACGAGTAATTTTTTGAGCTATCCAGAATGGAATTTGCTCACGTTTTGTGGGCATTTTACCCATGACTGCGTGTAAAGTCTGTGGAGTAATTTTTAGTGTATTCCCCTGTTGAGGGGTTTGATTTGGAATGGTCAATGGTAGTTGGACTGTGAAAGTCCGCATGACATATTGGACTAATTGTCTGTAAATGTTTATTAACTCTTGTAGTTGAGCAAGTAATTCCTCGTCTGACATTACCTCGATGTCAGGATGAGGTGTGTAGCCGGCTAGAATCGGCCATGTTGCTCCTGGTCTACCTAGTGGACCGAGCCTGGTAATGTTTTTGTGATATTTTAGGGCGCCTTTAAACCAGAGATGATGCTCCTGGTATGTTAGTGGAATTTCAATATCCTCGAAAGGAATATATTCCTCTGGTGGTTCATCTTCTTTAAAGAAGTGAAACACTCTTGTTACTGGATTTGATTCTGGGAATACTATCCATGAATAGAATACCTCTGTCTGAAAGGATTCGTGTGCCTCTATCCCGAAAACTGCTCTACCACCTCTTGGTGGTAGGCCGTGTTTTATAAGTTTTAGAGTGATGGCTCTCCTTAAATTTGGAGCGATGTCTATAACACCCTCCTCGGTTTCATTTAAACCTGTAAAGTTAAAAGCTGTTACGACTGGGTCAGCTGCAGCTACACCGTTCTCGGTGTCATTGTCCCCGTGTATGGACATTTGTTTTTGAAAAATGTAGAACAAGTTTCAAGGAAACAAAAGATAAGGTGCACAATATTTTGGAACACTGTATCCTTCAACGTTGAACAAACCAAACAGCTAATATATAGGGTTTTTTGTCCTATTTAGCTTTGGCGGATATTTAACCCTACCCACTCCAGACGTCTTATGGAGTATGTGAGTAGGGGTCTCTGAGAGAAAAGCACGACTGAGTTACTCAGTATCTAGCGTTAAATTAGTGCCTTACCAAACGGTTGGGCGCCATGTAGTGTACTTCCTATTTCCCTAATAGGCTCTGCGCATTGGAATAATATACCCTATAGGTTTGACATAAGACTGAGGTCAGTATGTCCCTATCGAGTATATTAAACTTAATTACTTTGTGCCAGCTAGCTCAGAGGCCACTAGAAACTCCTTGTAAACAAGAAGGGAGTAGTTTCTGGCAACCGCATAAACATGACAACTTTGTTTCCCTTTAGAATTGGAACACTCTCAGAATCGTGGAAACAATAGATAACAGTTTCACTCAGCTAATCGTGCATGCTTAGTTTCTTCAGAGTTACACAGAAAGAATAGATGGGCGTTTCAATAAAAGGATTTATTGAACAGTCTTGTTTCTCGTGTAATAGATACGAGCTGTTATGATCACAAGACAGTATGCAAGATATATAATGTACAGCGTAAGCAGTAGAAAGAAATAATACTGCGCTAGCATTATCTTTTAGCTATCACACATATATTCATATACATAAATAACATAAGCTAAAAATGCGAGTACTCATACGATGCGTCTCTAAGCTAGTTCTACCCCAGTGTACCTAACCTAGGTGTAGGACGAGGTAAGAAGTAGGTGAAGTATTCTATAGTATGATATACTAAGAGTCTGATATGCCAAGAGTCCCTCTAGGTTCTAGTCAGCTCCATACCTTGAGAATGAGAGAGTTGGGAATCTCTTTCCGGATCCTCGAACTCTAACACCCCGCGAAGGATGTCAGAACACTGGAAGCTGAATTCTCTGCGAGCAGGGATGACAGCGTCTCTTGTCAGTGCGTCAGGCCGGGACACGGGCTCCTCTAAAGTCGAGGTCTCCTCCTAACTTGCTTGGGCAAGGGAAGTTATATTTATACCTGGTAGGTGCCTTGGAATGTTAGCATTGACGTGAACTCGGACAGAGGAAGACGTCAGGAATGAACCCTTAAGGAATAGCGGTTCATGCATAATAGATGATTTCTTGGAGAAATCAATAATCCTGTGCTAGGGGAACTCCCAAGAGCTTAAGGGTCTGGTTTCTAAGAACTCGTTGTGACGTTAGGGTGGACGGATGTCGGTGACCATGCCTGTATTTGGAGTGCATGGCTAATGCCTAAATAAGGACTGGGATTTTATGCCTATATAAGGGCAATGCGAATTGTGCCTATATAAGGACATGTTTCAGAAAAGCCTATATACGGACACCTAAAGCGGAATACAACAGAGCCTTAGCACTGCACCGCCGTGGGACCACCAAAGCAGAACCACCTGACCTGGATTGCAGTCGGAATCCAGTGGGCAGTCTCAGTACACATTTGGCAGTGTGGCAACGGGGCACTGGCATTGTGGCCCGCTGCCACACCACCAAACTCAGAATCAGGCCCTAAATCTGAAATAGTGTTGTATATAAAAAAGAATTTTATTTTATAAACTTTTGGTGAAGCTGCGGTTGCGGCATAGCAGTTCTCTTGCGATCACATGATCGGAGTAGAAAACCATAGAGTTCTGTCTGACTAGGGTGTCTCGCAGGAACCGTGAAAGTACAGCAAAACTAAACAATTTTTAAAAAAAGACTAACATATTTTCAATAACAAACAAAATTACCAATAATTTTTATTTAAAAAAACAGTTTAGAAATGTATCATAAAATATAATAAAAAATGAAAAAATAAAAGTAGTTTACATTTATAAGAAAAACTATGAAATGATATTATATATTTTAACAATTAAACTATGAACAATAGAAGTTCATGGACAAGCTAATAAACAATAGAAGTTCAAGGACAAGCTAATAAAAACACATGCACACTAATAACACTGTTGTTATGCGCAAATTACACTTCTAAAGTTGCTACAGCCCTAAAGGTGTCAAAGCAGGGTCAAATGTACTCCATCTCAGCCAGAAAGTAAGTCACACACCATACATGGCCCCTCACAGGTATTGCAACACATTCCTGTAGAAAACAAATGGAAGCAGAGAAACAAAATAGCACCCCATATGAAGTGATGTTAAATTTAAATATTTTGACTAACAAAATACGGTTTACTAAATTAAACTTTCAGACTAATTAAAAAATTAAAAATAATTTACATTATTTCAACACAACTTATAATTCCCTACATATTAAGTGAGCATATGAATTGTAAACAAGTTGAACTCTTATTAAATAAAATTAAATAGGTTAGTGATTGAGAACATTGTTTTTAAACAATGTATAAATCAATATATTTAAATTAATCACTTAATCCCCATTTAATTTGATGAGTTATTATGCTGTGATATTTTATTTGATATGTTCTAGGTTGTTACTTATTTAAAATTAATTTACTTTTATTATACGTTAAAATATATTTTTACAATTCTAAAGATTAATAATAAACTACTCATTTTCCTTAAACTTTCCCACAGAGAAATCAACACCACGGGGGTGATCTCCATCTAAGTGTGCAAAGCTAGAAGTAGTAACTTCACAATGGTAAATCGTTTTGTAGGAGGCTACATCCCCTCATTTGAGAGGGGGAGGGGGTGGAGACATGTAAGTCTGCATCTAGGTGTAAATCTACACTCCAAAATGATGAATAGCATAAAATATAGAGGTACACCTTTGTGTAGCAGTAACTATACACATTAAGAAATATTGACGAGTATCTTTACATTTTTTAATTGGCCCTCCTTGTCCTTCTTCCTTCCCCCTTAGAAACTTTGCCTTGTTCCTTCCCATTACTTTTTATTCCTGATTTTGTTTTTCACAAACACGGAGTTACTGTTGGTTTGTTTAATGTTATGACTGTTACTTAGCCAGGCTAGGGCATCTGGGGCCTGATGTAACTGTGGGCCATATGTATCAAAATCATAATTTGCTATTACAAAATAGCAAATTTCACAGAGTCGCTATTTGGTAATCGCAATGTCTGATGTATCATAGGAATCGGTAAAGATTTAGCAATTCCCTAAAATTCGCAATCTCAGTTTGCGATTACCAAATAGCAATTACCTAAATAGGTCATCGCAATTAGGTAATTGCCCAATTGCCAATGTCACGTTTTGGAGCAGCTTGATGACCTCACAATCAGGAAGGTGGTCAATCCATGCTGTTTGCAAGACCCAGAGCCAGAGGAGGCAGACTGTTGCAGCAGAGTACTTTGGTGACCGTTTGGAGTGGTTTTTTGAGCACCAAACCTATAATGAGGATAATGAGGATAATGGCAAGGAGGCTGGAGGGTGCAAAAGAACATTTTAATTCAGTGAGCAAGAACTGGAGGTGCTCACAGAGGAGGTGGTGAAGAGCCATGATAAGGTCTTTGGAAAGAGCTCACTGCAGGTACCAGAGAGTAAAAAAAGAAAAATATGGAAGGACATCCAGGCCAGGATCAGTGCGGTGGGTGTCAGGCAGCGCTCATTCGAAGAAATTTGCAAGTGCTGGTATGACCTACGGACATTGGCCAAGGAGAAGGTAGCAAGCAGGCTTGCTGAGGCAAGGCAAACTGGTGGAGGACTATCCACCCAGCCACCATCCACCCCTTTGGAGGAAATGGTAGAAGCATCTTTGCAGCCAGAAGCCATTGTTGGGGGTCACAAACATTGACTCCTCAACCACACCCAGTACCAGCAAAGGTAAGATGAACAAATTGCAGCATATAAAAGTGTTTTGTTACAAGATTACCAATTAGGAAGACAGTGTAAAACTTTAATCCAAAAACATTCCAGGCCACATAATATTTGTAACCCACCAATGCAAATAATGCTGCACTGTGTAGCCCCATACAAATTCTTGTGGCAAATGACAAATAGAAACACCAAATCAGGGAAATCTTTTTATTTCAAACAAGCACTGTAAAGTGAGACACACAAGTACTTTCTTGAACTAAGCTATGACTTATTCGTGTCGCAGAAATATCTGCACAACATGCTGCAGAAACTGAAACTGCGGAAACTGATGAGACTCTGCCACAGTCAGAGTGTGAAAATATTGTGTCCCCACCACCCACGACACCTGCACCAACCAGACGCAGAACAGCAGTGGCTCCACTCCCTGATTTTGAGAAAGAGGCTGATGATATTCCAACAGACATTCCTACACACCCATCTGAGGATAGATCCTCCCACAGACGTCGGTCCCTTGTCCAGCACCAATCCAATACCCTCATGAGGCGTAGAGTGGCTGTATGACGGCCATCAGAGGAAGGTGACGGCTCAGCTGTATTTGGTGGTCTGGAGGCATCAATGTTAAAGGTGCAATGCCTACAATGCAAGCACATGACGTCAATCCAAAGACATTAATTTTAATTTGAAAGGTTTACTCAGGGTCCAGTAGAGACAATGCACAACAAAGAATTTTGTTTGTAATAATGAAGGAACGAGTTTACCATGGAATAGATGGGACCTGATTTTACTCCATTCTTCTTCTGAGGGTGGAGCTTTACCCCTATCAGTGAAATACGTGTACCATTTGATGCACAGACTGAATTTGGTTTGGCCAGATCCTTCACATATTAATTTAAAAATCTTAGAGGCTACATGTCCTTCTGAATGGATACGGTTGAGGGCAGCAAGAAAGGAAGTAAAACCCAACGGGCCCAATTTAAAAAAAAAATGCGTTGATTTTCAGAAAGTCATATAAGTCCAAGTTCGGTAATGCATACTTCTCTTGCAGTGCAGCAAATGACAAAGGTTCCTTGTATAATATAAGCCTGATATCAATACATTTTTTGGTCTACTCCATGCCAAAAGCCGGGGTGGCTAGGTGTCAGCAGTTTCTTATTATTCCACAATGAGATGGAGAGAGATTCATTAATGTTGGAGGCAAGGGTTTTGTCCACCATATATAAGGCTTTGTGTCCTTAAAAATGTTATTGCATTGGGCAAAATTGTGGTGGGACACAGTCAAGTTCGCCACTAATGGGAATGGGTAGCTAAGGTATTTTTCGATGCTAAGCCGGGGAGGCACATCAGTGGGGTTCAAATCCATCCAAACTATACCCTGAGCCACAAGGAATGTTGTTTGGTAACTGAACCAATCTGGAAGGTTGCAGCACCCTATGTGAGCAGGAGACCTGAGCTTCCTAAAACTCATTCTGGCCTTCGTATTACCCTAAAGAAAATAAGCACAAATTTGGTCTACTGTTGAGAAAAAGGATGTGGATAGGCGGATTGGGAACATGCTAGACAAAGTTAATTGAAGGCGTCACCATCATCTACAGAGTTTCTAATCTGCCCCACCATGAAATATATTTGGGGGACCAAGCATTCAAAAGGTCTTTAATTTTATCAATTGTTTTAGTTTTTTTTTAATATAGATTCAACCAAATTGTTTCAGAACCAAATCCCAAAGTATTTGATAAATTTGGATTGCCACTGGAACTGAGAGGTCCCTGAACAGGAAGGGTTACAGTGGACATTGAGAGCCCTCAGTTTTGTCTCTATTCAAGGAGTAGCCTGAAAAAAATTAGATTGTGTTAATGATGTCCTGAATGGCAGGTATAGCCACGTCAGGGTTTTCCGTGAAGTTTAAAATATCATCCGTGTAAAAGGCTGTCTTACAGACTATATTCCCAAATTTCAGCCCAGCAATATCAGTAGATTTATTCAACATCAATATGAAGGGGTCGATGTCCTGTAGAAAAAGCAATGGTGATAGCAGGCAGCATTGACGGGTGTCCTGTTGCAGTGATACCATGGATGATAGCTCACAACTGACTAATTCTCAATGATGGTTTGGCATACAAAGACATGACCATTTTCATGTATGCCACCCCAAAGTTGCATCTCTTTAAGGCGGCCTCTACTAGAAAAGGCCATGACACTTTATTGAAGGCTTTTTCCAGGCCAAGGGCTAGAGCTGCTAGGGCAGGCGCTAGCGGAAGGGATGATTTTTCCATAACATGACAGAACAGCCAAATATAATCGCTTGCTAATCTGACTTTGATGAAACCTGTTTGAGGGGCATGGATTAACTTTGTAACCAGAGGAGCGAGTTGAGACGCTAACATTTTAACATAAATTTTGGGTTCCATATTTATTAATGACATTGGTCTAAAATTATTTGGATCGGAAGGATCCTTTCCCTCTTTTGGGATCACCACAATAGTGGCCTCCGCAAGGGTACCCAAAACTTTCCCTGAGGAGGCAAAGTGGTTTAGCACCCTTTCCAAGGGGACCATGATTGTGGATTCAAATTTTTTGTAAAAATGTTTGGGGAGGCCACCAATTTTTGGGGATGTAACCGGGACCTGGGGTCTTCTTGGATAGAATGAGCTTAATCACCTTCCGTATCTCGCTACGTTCTATTGTTTTTTCCAGTTTCATACTATTCACAGCAGAAATGGATTTTATTGGCAGGGACTGGAGAAACTTTATACAAATATCTTTGCGAACGGATACTGAGGGGCGTATAAATCAGTATAAAATTTCAGAAAAAGTTTGGGAATGTTGCACATCTTAGCTTTGATAGAACCTAGGGGGGTTTTAATGTTGTAGATTAAGGTGAAATCTCTGTTAAATTTTAAGTTCAACGGCTAGTGATTTCCCAGCTTTGCTTAGGTAAAATAATCTTTTACCTTTCTGTGCTTGGACCCATGAGTGGGCGCCTTTACTAACTATTTTATTGTATTCATGTTTACGTTTTATTAGTGCTGTTAGCGCGGATGGATTTTTCGAGCATCTAAATAATATTTCTTGGGATTTGATATCAGCCAACAATTTGTCCAAGGAGATTTTGCTTTCTTTGCAGTTTTATTGACATACAACTTAGTACTTGCCCTCTAAAAAAACATTTTAAGGTGCCCCAAAGAGTAAAAGGTGAGGAGACAGAAAAGTTGTTGTCCTTTAGGAACAAGGCTGTTTGCTTAATTCCTGCAGGTCAAATTTGTTCTCCAGAACTTCAATGTTCATGTGCCATGAACGGTTTTTTGGTTGAAGGGGCAGGATCCGAAGAGAAATTGAGATGCCCGTGTGATCAGAAATGGTAATGGGCTGAATGGAAGAGGTTAAGGTTACTTGTAAAAGTGCATTATCAACTAATGTGTAGTCAAACCTTGAAAAACTGTTGTGTGGGGGAGAAAAGAAGGTGAAGTCATTGCTGGTGGGGTTATGTAGCCTCCACATATCCACTAGGTCATGATAGGTGCATAGTGTGCATTAGGGTTTCTGTATTTAAAGGCCGAGTTTCTATCTAGGATAGTATCCATTGGCAAATTGAAGCCCCCCTCGCTCCCCAGAATGATTTGAGTCTTCACTGGGAGCAATGCCATCTTGACCGACAACTTGGACCAAAATACAGGGCCATCATCGTTCAGCCACTAAATGTTAACTGCAAATACTTCTGTGTCCCCAGCTTGGAATCCGATAATTAACCATCTGCCACTACCATCCTGCTCTAAGGTAGATTGATAGACCTGATTTCCTGGATATTAAGATTACCACAACATTTTTCTTAGAGATTGCCAGGGAGCAGGATAGGTCATAGCCCTAACCATTACGCATGGAATATGCCTCTTTGTGCCCGATATTTGTTTTGTTCAGTGTGTGGCAATAATCAGAGACTTTGTTGCGCTTCACTGGGTGATTAAGTCCTTTAGTAATGAGGGAAATTACTTTCAGTGTAGACATAGGTCTGACATGAAAGACCATGATGTACTATTTGGTGTAAGGAGTAATCATGACCTACCTATCGTGCAGAGATTTGTGTGCACCAGAGAAAGATACATGGCTCTGAAGGAGGGAAGAGTAGGAGATGTAAGGGGTAAAGAGGGACGGAGAAGCCATAATGGAAGACTAAAAACAAGTTGACTCCCTGCACGCCGGGAGACAAAACAGTCAGCACATTATTACATCCCAAGGTCGAGTTAGACAGTGGTAGTGAAGCACCACATTATAAAAGTCAACCAGGCTTATCATCACTGCCCTCCATGTGCGGCTCGAAGGTATTCTCAAGGAAAGTTTCTAGTTCTGCGGGTTCCAAAAAGATGTGGGTTTGACCCTCGTAGACAATCCTGAACTTGGGCGGGCCCACAAAGGAATGCTGGATTACGCTGTCTGAAAGAGTTTTCCTAAGTGCCAAGAAATATTTCCTCCTCATGACCCTATCTGTAGCAAAATTGGGTGAAATGAAAATCCTAGTGCCCAGCCATTGAAATGACCTGATTTTCCCATGCGTGCTAGGATTAGTTTGATATGCTGAGGGTGAAGATGTTTGAAGGTCAGCACTCGAGGAGTTGTTGCCTTTTTGGGTTTATGGGTAGGTGTCCTGTGAGCACACTCCAGTTCTAATTCTCTTTTAAATGAGATGCTGAGGACTGACGGAAGCCAATTTTCCAGAAAGGCAATCACTGAGGGGACTTCATCCTCGGAGCCCTCAGGGAGACCAAAGTCCTAAGTTTACTCTATCTGTTGCGATCTTCCAAGTTCGTGATTTTACGTTTGAGTAAGGTTATTACCGTATTAGTTAGACCCTTGTGTTGAGCAGGTATGCGGTCTTCGGCCAAACCAGTTCTGCCTTCTGCATTTGACATCCTAAGATTGAGGTATTTAAGATATTTTCTGATTCCAAAGACTTCAATAGTAAGAGATCAGTGTTCATTTTGGTGCTGTGGGCTATATCATGAACATCGTTTAACTTCTTTAGAATAGCTTCAAAAGTAGCAGAATTGTCTTGCTTTTCCTTTATTGGAGAGTCGGGAAAAGGGGGTTTCTGTTTTGATCTTTTAAGTTTGTCTTTCCCTTCCTTCCCCCTCTTTCTTCCTGTGGTTCTTAGAATCTGCCATTTTATAACACCTTAACGTCAAGGTATAGGTTAAGCACTCAGCGCAGAGTGGACCAACATCACAAATGATTCAGCAGTCTTCGTTTCAAAGTTGTGCAAGTCTGATCCATGCCTTGGGCTAGAGAACCGAGAGCTTAGTTATATGATAAGGTACTGGGTAAAATCAAGATGCTTTAGAGTGTAGAGTGGCTTGGCCTGCATAGAGACAAAACAGCACTTGAGCTGAGTATGCTGATTTACTACCAGCTGTATTGTCGCTGAGAGGAATCATCACAAGGCCAACATAGCAATGGATGCAGTAGGCCCTCGAATCGTGGGTTTGCTATAGGATTGTAAATATATTGGGCTATATAAATTGTGCAGGGAAATCACTGGCTGCATAGGGAGAGCGGCCAAGGAAAGCCCAAATGAGAGATCCCAGTGGGTGGGGGAGCAGCCCCAAGTAGAAGAATTGCAAAAATCAAGCAAGGGCAAGAGTACCTGTCAGAGACAAAGCGCAATTCCACCAGTTCACTGGCCCCGAAGCCCGGGAACACTATTGCCACTTAGATCCTGAAGTTGGGAAACTGATGGTGATAATAATGCGACCACTTCCCCTTGCAGGTAGGAGACATGACGTATGTTAGGGTCAACTCAGCATGGCAACGCCATCTTGCCCAGGTGCCACATGGTCAACAAGGCAGAAGACCAGGAGGCAAGACCGCGTCCCAGCAGTCCGCACACTCCTGATTGAAGCGGCTACCCGTGTCCGGCTGGCAAGCGTTGAGTTTGTCACAAAGTCAGGCCAGTCAGGTCTTGTGCGGTCGTTGCATTGCGGTGAGGTATAGAGGGCTCACGGGAGCTTAGAGAGGAGCCGCCATAATGCGTGGACGCCAAGCCACGCTCCTCTTAATCTCTTATTCTTAACCTGTGGGAACACTGCTACCTAGTAGCTATGTCTGGAACTCCTTCTCAAAGTAGTTAAATTCAGAGTTTTGCATGGCCAGTACTGTGTGTGCTTAAGGGCTTATACTGGGCCTCACGTCCTTCCCATGAAGAGGTCTGAACCTTTTCCATTCTGGTTTCCCCAATCAATCCATTTAGGCTATAATAGCTATCTCACTGTGCAATTCTAACTTTCTTGTTTCTTTTTTCTTCATTTGTCTGTGACAGTTTCAGCCAAAACCCTTAGTATACCAGGCATGCTTACAGTAACACAAGCAATTTTCAGCACTCAACCCGCACATTTTCTGAATGCCGATCTTGGGCCTGGTCAAAACTACACTTTATGGGGGGTGTGGCCAAGACACGAATGGAGTAAGACGTGTACTGCTGAGTCTCCGCTCCACCGCGGCATGTTAAAGCTAATAACCCCGGCTGCCGGACACGCCATCCATCAGCGAGTGCCCAGCCCGTTATGGGAGCAGCAGTAGATGCCCCTACCTGCTTGGAAGCTGCTCCGTGAGCATCGAGGGGCCTGCGGTTTGCTGCCGGGAGGAGCTGCTGATGGGTACGTCGCCGTCATCTTGCCCTAGGAGCGGCGAGAAAGAATCTATCCCCCGGCCTTCTTCATGGGCTTGCCGGCTAATTGCTTCTTCCTGAGGGACTCTCGGGGGTGGTCGTTCCTCGGGGGGACCCCGAGCCTCCAGGCCCCCGATGCGGAGCTCTGCATCCTGCGACAGCGTGAGCCGGAGAAGCCCTCGGAGTCAGCCGCTGAGCTGTTTTCCGCGTGCGAAGTGCTCCCCGGACGGCATGACCCAGCCCTTTGGCGAGACAGAAGTAGGTGCTCTCACCTGATTGGGGGCTGCACCGCTCAGTGAGCATTGGAAGGGTCATGGCCTACCGCCGAGCAGAGCCCCGCCAAGCACGCTGCCGCCATCTTGCCATTGGGGCGGTGTGCAAGAATCTATCTCCTGGCCTTGCCCCTGGAATTGTTGACTCGCCGCTGTGCTCTGTGGAACTTTCGGGGGTGATTGGACCTTGGGAGAATCTTTGACCTCCAGGCCCTGACTCCGGGGCTCTGCACCCCTGCGGCGGCGCGAGCTGAGGGAATCGCCTGAGCCTCCCGCTGGGCTGCCTTCCGGGCGCAGGGGGCTAGAACTGCGAGACGTGCCCTCAGGATGGCACCTGGCCACAACAGCCCTGCTGAAGGGCCCTTGAGCCCTGGAGGACATTCCAACATTGGCTGTGCCCACTCTGCCCCCTGGATAGAGACGAACTGCGCAACTGAGGGGATCAGAGCGAGGCCCGTCCACAAGGTGCCCGTATGATTGCCCGGTGGGCCTAACTCTGCTTTTGACTCGTACCTAATTGCCTGGAGGTGGTGGGAGCCCCCCGCTCCCGAGTGCTGCAGGGAAGAGCTGGATGGACCCGGGGAGGGACAGACAGATGGGCACAGTGACCCGGGGAGGTCTACAGCTCCAGCGGAGGCCGGCCCTTGCCGGTGGAAACACAGATCTCCTTGTGTGAGGCCTAGGTGGCGCAGGTTTGTCGGGATCTGGGCACTGGGGACTCTCTACTTCTCCTGATTTTCTCTGTCTGCTAACTGAGCCCCCCTGCTGACCCTGCCTTAGGCCTGGGACCCCACCTTCACTAATCTATCCCAAGCACGGCGCTCCCTGCACCGATCCTTGGCCTGAGTCTACCCCGGAGATCATATTGGAGCTAAAGGAAAGACAACAAGCTCTATTGGTGGCTCTGACGGCCCGTGCCTACTGGCTGAAAAGACAGTGGGGTGACCTGGACCCGGTGATTTCGCCCTGAGGACATGCTTTCACCCTTCCCCCCCACCGCCTATAGTCCTCTACTTGTGTGAATCTGAATAGCCTGGGTCACAGCTGAACCTGACACAAACTTTGCTGCATCACCTTTACGCTGAGGCGATACCAAACTTGGAGCTGCTGGGGCGCTGCCAAGGACCAATCTCCAGCTATGCCCAAAACAAAAGCAAATAAGGAGCCGGAACCCACCTTGTCTAGAGACAATCCGGTAACCTCCTTGTGGTTAAAATCCAATCCGCAGTCACAGCCTGCAACAGACTCCCAGGAGCCCAAGACGGATAGGGATCAAGCTGGAATACCGATTACTCAGGCCTTTATGAACTCTTTCCTCCAAGAAATTAAGGCAGAAATAGGCTCACTCAAACAAGATTTTAAGTCTGGCTTGCAGGATATCCAGAGGGATGTCACAGAAATCGGTGGACGAGTGGATGATCTTGACGCACTATGGATGCAAGGACAGAGGATCACGAGAGCCTATAGTGACGAATGGCGGAGTTGGAGGATCAAAACATTAGTCTACAGCTCAAGCAGGAAGACCTTGAGAATCGAAGTCAGCATAACAATCTACGCATTAGAGGAGTGCCTCACGGACCGGAAGGCAAAGACATCATGGCCTTCACAGCTGACCTCCTCCAGGCGATCCGTGAGAATGAAGACGCATCCTCACCCGCCCTGGACAGAGCGCATTGTGTCCCTGGCCCCAGAGGCCGTCCAGACTTTATCCCGGACATACTCACACGGGTCCACTTCTTTGTCGAAAAAGAAGCCATCCTGAGAAAGATCCAGGGAGCCAAGACCCTATTCTATAATGGCTTTTCAATTCAAATCTTCCAAGACATAGCCCCTGCCACTCTCCACAGGCGATAAGACTTTAAGCCGGTTACAGACAAACTTCGTGAACTCAATATCAAATACCAGTGGGGCCATCCATTCATGTTGATCTTCTCTTGGGAGGGCAAACGACGAGCCCTCCGCTCACTAAGTGAAGCGAAACAGCTTCTTCACCTCCTGCTGGATCCTGTAGATGTGGGTCCTCCTTCCCCACATGGGCATTCTGGAAAACCTCCCCATCTGGAATGGTTCACTGTCCCAACGCCCAAACACAGGAGGCGCCTCCGGGAGCAGGACTCCTCCCAGGCTAAGCAGGATATCATCCACCATATGCGGACTTTGAATGACTCTTCCCCACAATCTCGATCCCCTGAGCAAAAGGAATGATCCAGACAGGGAATTCTCAGGTCTTTAAGCCCTCAAGGTTCAACATAGTTCCCTAGAGACTAGACATGCCGGAGGGGACTCAACTATTTGCAACGCGCTTAAGCATCCCAGCACACTGGGGGGGATGTGTGCTCCCCGAAGCGGAAACACGGGCAAAATTAGCGCTGACTTGAGACCTCCGGCCTTGTCCTCGCTCTCTTTGACACTGGCTCTTGGTCCTCCCGAGGCGTTCCGGCGGCTGGCGATTCCTATGGGACTCTCTGCAGCGGGTCGTGGGAAGCGGAGACCTGAGGAACTGCCTGCGCCTGCCACCTCCCTCACATCTACAGTGTCTTTTTGAAGAGTGACTTCTTCAGAATGGCCCGTCCCGTGGACAGTGGGCTGTTCCTTGCAGACATTGATCTCGATTGGCCATGTTGGCCGCCCTCTGTTGAGAACATTATCTCCCCCATTTTCCTTCCCTCCCTCTTATTACCCTTTGGATGCGTCTCTTATAAGGGAGACTTGGTTGGGTACCCCCAGCCTTGGGAGTTTGGCCACCGTTCGGGGACACCCTGTCGCTCAAACTGCCTTACACACTCCCCTATCCACCCTCTTCTACCAGCGGCTTCCCGGATATGTGGTTTTTGATGGGCTTGTCACGTAGAAAATCCTACTGGGCAGACGATGACGAATCTCTTTAAATTCCTCTCGCTAAACGTTAGGGAACTTAACTCCCCTAATAAGAGACGCCAGATCTGGCGGTATCTTCTTCTCCAGGACCCTGATATTATATTTCTTCAGGAAACCCACCTTCTCTCCCCTGACACTCGTCTCATGTCACATCCTAAATATCCAACACAATACTGGGCTTGCTCCTCCTCTAAAACCGCCGGAGTGGCCATACTACTGAAGGCTGGCCTGGTTGGGAAAGCCCCTAAGGTGATAAGGGGCACTGAAGGGCGCTATCTTAAAATTCGAATACATTGGGGCACGCGACCTCTCACCATCCTAAATATATATGCCCCTAACCAGGCCAAAGACATATTCTTGCGCTCACACTTATGTGATCTGCTAAAACCCTCAAAAGAAGCGATTATTCTTGGGGGCAACTTTAACCTAGTGTGGGATCCTGACTGGGACCTTAGTGCACAAACATATCAGGGTACTGGTGCCATGTCAGCAGCTCTTAAAAAAGCCATTACTGACCTAGGGCTATTAGATGCCTGGAGATATTTATACCCCGACTCCAAAGACTTCTCATTCTTTTCCCACGTACACCGTTCATACTCACAAATTGATTATTATTTTCTCTCCCTCCCCCTGCTCCAATTATTAGTCACTGCAGAGATGTCCGACATTTCAATATCTGACCATGCCCATATCTCCATATCACTTCATCCTCCCAATCCCCAGCGTAACGCCCAACCTCGATGGAGACTACCTCCCCAGGCCCTCCGTGATCCAAACAATTTAGCAGACATCCGGAAGGAGATTGAGGCCTTTTTTATTACAAAAGATACCCCTGATACTTCGGAAGCTGTCAGATAGGATGCTTTTAAGGCGACCATCCAGTGAGTCATATCCTCTATGGCGATAGCCCGATCTCGGGAAGCTCGCCTTCTTGTATCGACCCTCTCTGCTGACATCAAAGCCCTAGAGCGAAAGGACCACCAACTACCCTCACTTCACAATAAACAGCAGCTGGCTGCGTTGCGAGGCCAGCTTCACTGACACCGCACTAACAAAGCAGAACGCCTCCTGCTCACTCTCAAACAAAAATTCTACACAGGGGGAGACAAGGTTGGGACATGCCTCGCGCAGCGCTTACGGAACTTGACAAGAGTTTACCCCTTTCAAATTTCTACAGAGATCTATATGCGGACCAACCCTGTCCCCCAGAGAAAATCACGTCCTTTCTTGATTCTTGCCCCTGGGAACCTATCAGCCCCCCTCACATGAACCTCTTAGATGAACCATTCTCACAAGAGGAGATAGCAAAAGCCCTTAAACAGCTCCCAACAGGGAAAACTCCCGGCCCCGACGGTCCTCCTGTTGTCTTTTACCGCACTTTTTATCCGCAGCTCCAAGACCATCTTCTTCACCTTTTTAATAATTTCATGGACGCCACCGGTCTTACTCCAACTATGTCAGAAGCTGAGATAGTGCTTGTCCCTAAGCCGGGGAAAGACCCTTCTCTTTGTACTTCGTACTGCCCCATTGCCCTCCTAAATACAGACGCGAAGATTTATACAAAGATCCTCGCGAATCACTTGGAACCTTATCTGTCTGGTATCATAGATCTGGATCAGGTTGGATTTATCCACCATCGCCAGGGTGCAGACAACATCTGCCGCATAGCCCATCTCATCTAAAAAGTCCAATATAGAGACATACCTGCTTGCCTGGTGTCACTAGACGCTAAGAAAGCCTTCGACCGGGTAGACTGGTGCTTTCTTAGGGAGGTCCTGAGGTGAATAGGACTAGGCCCGATCATGATTTCCAGGCTGATTGCCCCATACACACAGCCGACCACATGTATTTGCATCAATGGCCGTCTTACTTCACCCATCCCCATATACCGAGGCACCAGGCAAGGGTGTCCATTATCTCAACTCCTATTTGCCCTGGTAGTGGAACCTCTGGCGATTGCAATCCGCTATTTTCGCCCGCCATCTCGGGTATTCTCCTTGGAGGACATGAACACAAGATTTCTTTGTTTGCGGACGACCTCCTTCTCTCCCTAACTACTCCGTCCTCATCTCTCCCAGCACTAGCTGCACTCCTGCGCTCTTTTGAGGACGCCTCAGGTTTTAAGATCAATTTAGCCAAATCCCATGCCCTGAATCTCACGCTACCGTCCGCAGAGGTACGAGATTTACAAAACCTGATTCCTCTGAAATGGTATGAGAAGACGATACGATATCTAGGTCTGGACTTGACCCCTTCGCTTTCTTCCTGGACTCAAGCCAACTGGCCGAGCTATAGACGCGCCATACAGCAAGAGATTCACAGATGGCGTAACCTCCCTCTTTCCTGGTTAGGACGCATTAACACAGTAAAAATGTCACTCCTCCCAAAGATATTATATTTATTTCAAACCCTCCCTACCCCAATTCCACAAATTGATATTCAGTCTCTCCAACGCGATTTAATCAAATTTATCTGGGGCAAGTCTCGCCGACGCTTTTCTAACAAAGTCTTGATGCTGTCCCGAGACCAGGGGGGCTAGCATGCCCTAACCTCCTTGACTATTATTGGGCCTGCCATCTCTGATACATCTCAGAATGGGTGGTTCGGGAGAGTAAAAAGCACTGGTTCCACATGGATCCGGCGGTAGTATGTAGACCTCTGTGGGACCTAGCCTGGCTTACCCGCCGGGCTCACCCTCGTAGTGCATACAAAGCCACTCCCACGAGAATGGTCTTAGACATATGGGACAAACTGGCGATATCTCGGGCCTGACCTCCTTCCCTTTCCCTAACACCCCCATAGCACGCAACCCCATCTTTCCTCCTACTTTGCAACCTCGAACCTTTAGCGCCTGGACAGAAGGCGAGTGTCGCATAATTCAGGATTTATTTCAGGGTGACAAATTTATCACTTTTGACCAGTGTAAAAAATCATTCCACCTTACCGACAGGGCACAGATGCAATATTATCAACTTTGTCACTTGCTACTCTCTCCCACCTACACACAAGGAGCGACCAGGCAGCTCACTGCCTTCGAGACTCTGGTCCGCAACTTTGAAGGCTCGAGAGGATTGATCTCTCGCACTTATAAAGTACTGCGACATTCTCAACAACTGTTCGAGGGAACGTTGTGGTTGGTCACACTCTTCTGCGTACCTCTCCCCTCTCGGAGTCTCTTTCACACTTTTCTCGGTCACTTGGCAAGAAAGAACCATGTGTTAAAATATCATAGTTTATTAAACAATTCAAAAGCATAAAAGAAAATACTTCAATTTAAGTGTTGCCCATCAACATATGGGTAAGATCAGAAATAACTGCATCAACAATGTTAATGATCAATTGGTTCAATTCAATCAGAAATGTATATCTATAAATTAATCCATGAGCAGCCGATCAAGGGGCAGCCCTGAATTCAAGAGTGTTACAAATGATAGCATTCAGAGGACAAACTTCATATTGAGATAAAATAACAATATTCAAGACTACACATTTAAACTGAAATAAATGCAATTGCTTGGGTACAGATGACCTGAAGTAAATAATCTGACAAAGCCAAAAGGCAGAATTATTGAGTCAGATAGTCTGACAAAGTCAATAGGCAGAATTATTAAGTCAGATAGACTGACAAAGTCAATGGGCAAAATCTGACAAAGCCAGTAGGCAAAATTATTAAGTCAGATAGACTGACAAAGTCAATAGGCAGAATTATTAAGTAGGAGCATTATCACCTTGGCAATAGGAGCTCTGGGCCCAGTCAGGAGAACGATTGATCAGTCGGGAACCCTCACACGGCACCTGGGTGCTGGTTTGAGGAGAATTCGAAGCCACACCCTGGGTGCAGCTGTTTTATATGTTTGAATGCAGAAGTTTTATCATCTCTGACGTAGGTCCTGACGCAGCCCTTGACCGCCCTCTTACAGTAACTATGGAAAATTCCACACTTAGAACTGTGAAGTGGTATCATGGTGAAATTAGGGGCTTTTGACAGGTGGTCAGTGCTCCTGACCGCAAAAAGTAAACAAAGGATAATTTTTACCATAAGAAAGCTCAGAGTTAACATTTTACTACATTAATTCTTTGTCACGTAGTCGTCTTTCACCGCTTCGATTAAGCAAGCGCGGAAAGTTTCATAACTAAAAAATATTGCCAATGTACTTGTGAAACCGCCAGATGTACCAAAAATGTCCTACGTGTGTGTGCTAATCTAATTCTCGTAACTGTGGAAATTTACAAGGGGGGAAAGTCTGTCGCGGAGGATGGCGCAAGCCTCTGCTGTCAGGTTAGTGAAGTCTATGAGACCAGTTCTTAATTTATTGGGCCTACACATATCTCTTACAAAGGTATGGTTGGTCTTGTATGTAGGTCTGTGAGAAGGTGAACTTGGGCCTATGTGTGGATTTGTAAGAAAGTGAAGGACCGTGGACAACTTAAAGACCCTTTATCTAGGCCTCAGTGGTGGGGCTTATCTAGGGATGCCAGGTTTGAAGGGTATTGCAGAATGGGGTGTGGGTGTCTGTTAGATGGTAAAACGGGACCCTCCTACACAACTCCAACCCCACATGTGCCAAAAACAATGGAATATAGATCTCGGCGAGGAGGTTCTCCCAGAGAGCTGGGACCGACTATGGCGAGATATCCCAAAAATCCATCACAGCATCCCACAGAGCGAGTCGGCATACAAGCTCATGACACAATGGTACTTTACCCCTGTCTGTATCCAGCAGATGGTACCGGGCTTTACCCCCAACTTGTTGGAAGTGCCAGGGGGATAGAGGTGACCTCATTCACATTTGGTGGTCCTGTCCCAGTCTGATTCTATTCTGGAAAGAAATCCTTAGCCATATCAAAGACACAGTGGGATTCCCTATCCCTAGCTCTCCCATAGTGACCCTGTTCGGCATTAGACCCTCAACATTGGTAGCCATGACTCCTTGTGATTGGCGCTTAATAACACAAATGCTAGGGGCGGCATGGCAGTCCATTGCTCTTTATTGGAAGAAACCTAACCCCCCTCCTATTGCCACATGGTTTCTCCGCCTATGGCAAGTTCTGGCCCTCAAGTTACTTACTGCCTGTATCAACCATACAGACACTGAATTCAGTTGCACCTGTCAGCCATTAAACCAGCATTTCTCCCAGATGGAGCACTCCCGCTTGGTCCCCCCTCGCCTGAGAGCTTTACAGCTCTTTGATGACCCCCATGTGCCCTACTCAAGAGGTGTACATCAGGCTTCTCCTACTTCATTGGACCCGTAGGGGGATGTCTCCCCCCCCCTAAAAGGCTCTAATCATCCTCCCCAATGACAACCTGAACGCATCCTTCCCTTCCTGTCCCTTTTACCTGGGTTTCGTCTTTCCCTCCCCTGTTTGATGGTTGAGTCATACATCCACTACTCCCACATTCTGCTAACAAAAACGCGTAGCGCTTAATATATGAGCAAAGTACTACACAGACATGCTTAAACCCCATTCACTCCGCCTCTCCACTGGGGTTGGGCCCATAAGACCCCTACAAAATGGTTCTTTAACTCATGGAGATGTTTTTTAATAATAGTGTTTATTTGTATTTCAAGCTAAGGAACCAGCATATTGACTCCCCACCCTTCTTTGGTTTATATTTTAACGTCTGTTCCCTGCAGGACTCCATCCGTGTATTATGTTATATGGGATGTATTTTGCTATGTGTCTTCTCTTGATTTTCCCTGTTCAATTTATATTCAATAAACAGATTTGAAACAAAAAAACTACACTTTATATGCAACCATGTATGAATCACCACATCAAGGTTTATGTCTGGTGGAGGGCACAGAAGATGTTCATATTTCAGCAGATGTTCAATTTTATTTTTAAGGGGTGAAGAGAATAGTATGGGGCTTAAAAATTAAGTCACAAAAAGTACCCCACAATTATATAAATAACATTAACTAACACTGGGTAGGTATGGGAAAGTGTTCTATGAAGCATCCTAGTTGTTACCCACTGGATTGTGGGGAAGGAAATAATTCCTTTTGTTTATATTACCCTCACACACCCTAGTGGTGTCATGCTTCATCATCGGGTCACCCTGACTCCTAAAGGTCAGGGTGGGCTCAACCGTTTATCAGGGAGCTCTTGAAAGATATGGCCAGGGGGTCTTAAAGATAAAAAATCCTCAGGCAGTTCCCAGTATCCCTTTATTCTTGGAACTGTCGGGGATATTAAAATATAAAAAGCATATAAAGGGTCAATTGGATGTTTGTGGTCCTATGACCCTAGTGCCAACATGTTTCAGCCCAATAAGTGGCCAAAAAATGGTCCTGGGCTTTCTTCAGGGCAACAAAAAGATATTCCCTCCCTGGAAAGAGCAGAGGGACAGTACCAAGCTACTCCTATTTTTGTGAAGGAAGGGCAGATAGCTGCTCCTTCATATGAACAGAAGATAAACTTATCTTGTGCTTTATGGTTTCCTTTTTACTCCATCTGTAAAAAAAGGGCTAAAAAGAAAAGAAAAAGAGAACATAACGCAACAACAAAATTAGCACAGCATTGAGCACCTGTCCAGTCACTTTTTCAGCATTGCCCCTGTACAAAGACCACACCCCTCCCACTCTGAAGGTGATTCTCACAGTCAAACAGAAGATGTGTAGAAATTCTCGGAATAGTGATAGCCAAAGGTCACACAGCAATCTTTTCTCGAAACTTGATGGAATGTTTCAGCCAGCTTTGGTTGTTTCCAGGAGGGAGCTTTCACCAACTAGGAACAGAAGGCCCTTAGGAAGCAAACTTGCTGTTGCTCAGGAGACAATGTTGTACCATTTTGTCAAGCTAAACCCCCCTTTTGGGCATGGTGATTTCAGTCTACCATTACACGGAGGTGCTACTCATTCATGGGTGTGAAAACTCTGCTAGAATATTGCCCTAAGGAGTTGAACAAGCCTCCTTATGTGAGTATATTGTAGGGGCATAAGACTCATTCCTTTCCTGCAACTCAGGGCGGGACGGTGAGGACAGAAACACATTTGAGAGTAAATCCAGCCTTCAGTGGAGTACAATTTAGAAAAAGGCCTTTCCTGCTCCCAACTTAGTCTTCTACATCTAAGTCCCACTCTCACTCTTTCTAGGATGCAGTTATGAATAGAGAGGATATTAGATCACTGAGTGAAGGGTCACATGGCAAAAAGAACAACAACTGTCTCATAAATTACTAGTGCACAGACGGCAAATGAGAAAAACCAAGCACTATTAGGAACCAGTACTCTTTGACACCACCCTAGGCCTGGGTGTGAAATTCTGCTCCGCTCGCGTAGTTCGCAGAGTTTTCCAGAAAAACTTATCTCCGTAAAGCGGAGCGGAGTTTTTTCCTTGCTTGCGCTCGCCAACATTAAGTTAACCATAGTCAGAATGCCTGCAGAGTGTCTGTGCTTCAGATCTGCAGATGTCAGGAAGCTCCCATTTCCCAGAAAACCTAGAAGTGGAATAGGAGGCGCATAAGAAATAGTCTGAGCAGTGAGCCGCAGGCCTCAGCAAAAATAGTAAACCACTCCTCCCCGCTCTCCTGGGAATTTTAACCCTGTTTTGTCCCTTCTCAAATCTTTTCCAACTACTTCTGAGGTTTTATGCATGTCTCATGCTGTTTTAAGTGTTTCGTGGCAGGAATATTGATTTTCCTCACTGTTTATTCCAGTTTTTTAAAACAAAAATGCTTCAGCCTACAAGCCCTTTGTATTCTGTCTATTGGATTACCACACGGAGTGGAAATCTTGTTTTGCCAGAAGAGGTCGTGGATCTCAAGACTTAACTCAGGCTCGCAGAAGAGCGTGCATCCACAGGAGAGAAGATGTACCCCCACTTTCCCCTAAGGCAGTGCTGCCTGAGTATTGATAAATCACTCTAGTATTGGCTACAGTCTCTAGGGAGAGAAGAGACAAAGGAATGGACCATCAGGGGCGGACAATCAGTGGAGCTTGTTAGATACAGCAAGGTTCCTCAGTACGGTTACCCAAACACTTCATAAACAGAAAATAACAAAGAAGAGAGAAAGGAAAATATATATTAATATCTCTATCTAGAAGGCAATACAAACTATAATTAATGGTCTATCTACTTCTTTTACACATTGTTTGTGCATTAACACATAAAAAAGTGGGCTCCAGATCGCTTTGTAGTGGTCGTTTGAACGTTGTTAGGCTTCAAACAAAAATATGTCTCTTCATAGAATTTCCAAAGTAAAAATAAAGTCTCTGGGCACTGGTTGTACAAAGAGTTAAAATGTTCTTCTTATGAAAAACTGTAGCATAGGTCTGCCACAGTTCGAGTTATCTATAATAAGCTACAATGGTTCTGTCGGGGAGAACCCAATTGCTTTGAAAAAAATAAAATTGAAACCAAACAAGTGAACTTGCTTAATACCTATTAAACAAGTCTGAGAAGTATAACATTTACTTTAGTAAAATCATGAAACGCATATCAAATGACTTGGAACACATATCAATTGGTGTAGGAACACAGATCAAAGCAAAACACCTACTCGTATATGCTTTTCAGTATTTCCTGTATTGACAGCCCTCTGATTACATGTAAATATTGATTTAAGCTTTAATTGATATAAAAGAAAAAGTCTTTTGCAAGCATATACGAGTAGGTGTTTTGCTTTGATCTGTGTTCCTACACCAATTGATATGTGTTCCAAGTCATTTGATATGCGTTTCATGATTTTACTAAAGTAAATGTTATACTTCTCAGACTTGTTTAATAGGTATTAAGCAAGTTCACTTGTTTGGTTTCAATTTTATTTTTTTCAAAGCAATTGGGTTCTCCCCGACAGAACCATTGTAGCTTATTATATACATACCCAGGTTCTGAGGGACACAGGGTCGCCCCATTGTTACCATACAGTTCGAGTTATCAGCGTAAAGAATTTAGAGACCAAAAGAACATTGAAACATAATATCTTGTTGCAGACTCGAGACGCAGAAAACTGCCACACATTTGACTCTGCTCCGGACGTCCAATGCAAATGAGCAGGGAGAGGAGGCAGGCAGCCCCAAGCTTCCGCGTTCACTAGCGCGGTGAGCGAAAGTAAAAATAAAAAGATTGACATGGCTCCGGGCATTCCCTGTTGCCGAGTAAGAGAGACAGGCAGCCTCCCGCTTCCACGTATACAAACGCGGTGAAAAGAGGCTGAAAAAGACTCCGGGCGTTCACCGCTGACGAGCGGGAGATAGGCAGGCAACCTCCAGCTTCCGCGTATACAAACGCTGTACGTTTCCACAGGATGTCAGGCTTTGGCGTTCAGTTAGCGCAAACAATCCTCAGGGGAATAAGCAAAATTGACCAGTACCAGGTACGAGGGGTTTTCTCTAAGGAATCCAGAAGTCTGGGCGTGAAACCAGGAGTATCAGGAGGATGTAGGAGGGAATCAAGACGAGGGGGCGGGGCGTGGTCTGACACAGCAAATGAGTAAGCCAAGCAGAGTAAAATGTGAGAAGCCCTCTTTTATCTCTGGCCCACCACACCTGGATTGGATTCCAGTGAGGTTTTGTGGCAATACACAAACAAGGCAACTGGAATCCTAGCTGAAATGCATTATGGGATGTGTAGTGGGAAGTGAGGAATACCAAGCCAGGGCGCAGGAAGCTCGAGGTGCAACAGTGGAGAACCATGAAGGACAGGGAGGGCATCTGCCTCAGAAGTAGGATGGAGGATGACCTCAAGAGGTAAAAGATTGTAGAGGCACAGAAGCACCTTAAAGAGGCTAGTGAACAAGGTCCTTCTCCTGAAAGTAGTTCTGTCCCCAAGGACTCCTCCAGGGAAGACCAAAGAAAGGAGTGGGTGTCAGAAATAGCCACTCCAGACACAAGCATCAGACCCATTTTTATACTGAGGATTCCGGCATCGAAGACAGGTGTCATCATGGCCTACTCGCCGTGGAAGACTGGCTCAACACCAATCTTGCCACTGAAGACCTTCGGAGGTTCATCAAAGATGAGACATGAATCCCATCACTCGATGTAGAGAAATTCAGAATCCAGACTTCCATTGTCAAAGCATTCACAGTCTACATTGGCTTGTAAATCTTTGATGTTGAAAGAAAAATCCTCAAAAGGATTTATTTGTTTTCGGAATCTCTGCAGAGGGAACCACCTTCCGGTGATAGTAATTCCTCCAGAAGATCGAGTGTAGTCTCCATTGAAGCCTTTAGACTTTTCTTTGACTTCAAAGGTGGTGACAGTCCCAAAGACCTGGCTGCCTGTTGGGGACTGGACTCTTTGTCCCAGCTGCCACTGCCATTGCCCTGAGGAGGAGGGGCCATCATGACATGTGCTCATAAGCGCCTGCTGTTCCCCGCAGCGCGGGACGCCTGGATACCTGCCTGTGTGTTGGGGACTGGACTCATTGTTCCAGCTGACACTGCCATTGCCCTGGAGAGGAGGGGCCATTGTGACGCGTGCTCATAAGTGCCTGCTGTACCCCGCAGCGAGTGAAGCATGCGGCCAAGGGCTGACCCGTCCGTGCCTGTCAGAGCTCGGAGGAGGCTGGGCACACCCTCTTGGCTTTGGGACCCTCCTATGGACCTTGGACTCAAACGCAGCTGAGCAGCGGCTACAGACCCCACCCATTCCCGCTAGGCCCCGTAAGGCCATAGACTGAATGTAGATATTCCATGCAGGTACTGTACCAGACGACATTAGGCGCAGAAAGCTGTTATGTTAGGGCCGGACTAACTGTGACAATAGCAAAAGGGACTATAACAAGCACTGTGACTATTGTATTTACAATCACTGAATCACTGCTAAATCAGGGTTAAACTTTCAATAGACCAGATACTCTAAAACTTAGGGTTGTCCCAGAAGGAGGGTTCCACCCTTGCCTTCCATTCTGCCTTTCACTTTTAGCAAAAGCAAGGGATAAAGTCTTGACCCATCTTCTTAATTTCTCTACACTCCACCTAGTGAGTGAACTTCCACTGGCACTTTTCCCTCGCATGTACAACTGAAATCCATCCTGAACGAACTAGGCAACACTGTGTTGCTAAAACATGGGGAAGAGAAAGGCAACAGAGGCACCGCCCCGGATAGGGCAAAACACCCAAATTGAAAAGAAGCACGGGGGAAACTGCACAATAGCCGACATAGATATCCTCATAGAGGAAGTAGCGACAATGCTAGGGGGAGCTACAAAAAACGCCATCTAAAAAAATTACCTCCTTCCATACAAAGCAGGGTGTGCACCAACATCAGAAAATAGCGCACCGTGGAGACACTTTAGAACATGTAGCACAGGTTTTAAGCTAGCAGGGACCATTGACACAAGCAACAATAGTGGAACATGGAAGCGCCCAATTAATAAGGGGAGCTAGGAATAGCTAAAGGAAAATATTAGCCACTGCAAAGAAGAATTGGGAGAAAGCTAGTTGACTGGGCATCCTGCAGGCGGCACAATCCAGCAATGCAACAGTATTTTGGAAAATAGTAGTCCTTGGAGGGAAGGATAAGGTCACCCATACTGAGCACCATCTGGATCCTGCAACCTGGACAGAACATTTCACCAACTTATATGCAGATCCCAAGCTCCCCACTCACGAATACCGTGTACTTGCAAATAGTGCGGGACATGCGATCCACTTCACCCTAGAAGAATCAACGCAAGCAATCAACTCTATTAAGCTGGGATAAGCCCCAGGATTAGACAAACTCCCCGGGGACTTGTTTAAACATGACGAAGTGTGGGCCCGTTATGTTAACCTGGTTACTAATTCTGTAGCCTCAGGAGCACCAATCCCAACTTCGTGGAGGGGGGCAGAAAATAGTCTCCATCCATTAAAAAAGGGAGCAAGCAAAAGCCGGAAAATTAAAGGCCAATTAGCCTAATAGACGTACTACAAAAACTTTAAGCTATTATAAGTCCCGTGCCGGCCCATTGTTGTTTTCCCTATGTTAGCAGGAGATATTGCAGGTTGTCCACTGCTTTGCACACAATATCTTACAGATATATTTTCGCTTTGTGCCACATTATACTTTCACACAGAACACACTGTTGTTTTTGCTCTCTGTTCTTTCCTGGAATTTAGTCTGAACATGTAGACAAGGTCGAACAACAATGCCCCTTGTTATTCTGTTCTGGTCAGGCCCTAGCACCTAGACAAAACACACAAATGCAGCAGTTGTTTGGGAACACATTCTTTTTGTCATATAGGTATGTACAGCTAGGTAACACACACTTGGAGAGGGACTTTTCCAGTGAAAAGATCGTGACAGCACCTGCGATGTAGAGCTTTCATCTGTGTATTCTGAGGTGCAGGGTCTGCTGCCAACACTTAGAAATCTTCTGATATATAATCGTTTTGTTTCTATAGAAGGGGAGGGAGGTTAGACTACACCGTCGTATATAATGACAGCTCCTTTTTTGATTTACGGACTACTTGCTATGCTAACTGTATTTGTGTTAGGCATCTTCCTACTTGTTGTGGCACACATACTGCATACTAGAGCACGATAGTTAAAATAAACATTTTAAACTTTCCTCATGTCTCTGTCAGAACTCATTGTGGACTAGTACGAGTGGGAGAATGAAAGGGTGTGTCCTGCAACCGCGATTCCTGAAAGGGTCGGGAGTGTTGTGTTTTGGGGTGTCTAATCACTTGTTCCTCTGTGAGTGAGTAGGAGGGCAAGTGAGACACTATAGCTAATCATTCCCGGGCTCATAGGTACTCAGGTGGTAGGATGACTCAGTCCCTGCCTACTAAGATCCCATAATCCCAAGCATATTTCTGTGACTCTGTAGAATCCCTGCACCAATGCCAGACAGCTCCTAAATAGGCTAAATAAATGTATAGACAATAACCACATACTGTCCCCATACCAGGCTGGATTTAGAGCTCGTACAAGCAAGTTTTTAGATTCCTGTGCATTCTCTAGAAGTACACTAAGATAAAGGGGGGCCATATCTACATAGCATTTGTAGACCTAAGGGCAGTATTCGACCTTGTACCCAGAGGACTACTCTGGGCATCGCTGGAAAAACAAAGAGTACCCGCAGATATTCTAGATCAGATGGTAAGGCTGCACCATGATAACTATGCGAGAGTCCGCTGGGGTACGAACGGAGAGCTCACTGAACCAATTCCCATAGAAAGAGGAGTGAGACAGGGATGTGTGCTCGCGCCCACCCTGTTCTCACTCTACATTAATGATGTGGTCGATTGTCTAAAAAAAAAAAAACGACCCCCCTAAACTCAGTGGAATTCGGTTCCAGCGCTATTATCTGCAGACAATACCATCTCGATCTCGCAGATGCTGAAGGGTCTCCAAAATATACTGGATGACTTCAATATGTATTGTAAGGAAAAAGGCCTAGAAATAAACATTGGGAAAACCAAATACATGGCCATAAACCCCCACAAGGACTTTAGAAGAAACATCAGGGTGAGCGACCAAAAATTAGAACATGTATCAAATTTCACCTATTTAGGCATAATGCTTGACTCAAAGCTGTCATGGAAAACACAGATAAACCATTCTACAATGGCCCTTGCACAGGGGTCCGGGGCCATCTTCAAAAAGTAAAATCTATCTACAAGCAAACCAATCACACCATTACTAGAGATTTATAAACATAAAGCACAGGCAGCTGCCTTATATGGATAAGAACTGTGAGGAATGGGTGGCACCAAACAACTGATATCTGGGGAGAACAAGTTTATGAGAAAAAGTTTGGCTTACCATTGGCAACACCACTTACCCCAATATTTCATGATCTAAATATAAAGCGGATAGGGAAAATTGTAGTACTACGGCCGCTGCTCTATTGGATTAGGACATGGACAACGCAAGAGTTGGGGGACTATAGAGAGGGCATTAAAGAGCTTCTAGATCTTGACAGATGCCTAACCTTCCCTTGGCTTAGATAGGTCAAGAAATGGCTCATAGAACTTGGCCTTCTCTCCTATTGGATGGAGCCACAGCACCTAGTGCAAAGCTCCAAGAATACCCTGAAACAAGTATATTGGGGATATGTCTTAAACACACTCCACGGGATCCCAATTTGGGTAGATTTACAACACAATTCCGTAATGTTAGACCAAACCCATGTCACGAAGAGTTCCTTGACACTATTCAGCCACACTTGGCAAGAAGCTTGTACCTGAAATTTGGGTACGAAACTCTCCAAATCAAGAGCTATACTACAAGGTGAGGAACCCAGGGAGAGTTAACCTGCACTCTAGGCTATATTGTAAATATCACGCATATCCTCTTCTTTTGCCCAGAATATGTCAGGGCAAGGAAGAAATGGATTCGCCGGCTGTGCAGAAGGTTAGGGTTCAGGAAACACCAAGACACCCTAAGAGTGTTAAAACACAATACAACACCATACATAATTTTTATTATGTCTAAATACTTGTTAGCAGTAGGATTCGCATGGAGTAAAATGGGGGTTGAAACCGTGATGTTGCAGTGAATAATATATTCCTCCCTTTCAAGCACTTTATTGTGGATGATGGTAGCTTTCATGTAAATATTGTATATTATCTATTGCATCAATATCAATTGATTTTTATAGACATATGTATTTTAGCGGTTTTAACTGGAACAAAAGTTACCAAGCGCCTAGCAAACTATGGCTCTCCCGCTATACAGGATCTAAAGATAGGCTCTTCCTTCAGGCATGGCGGACCATATAAGGTTCGTGCCTGGGGCTGAGTACTTGCTTGAATACTTTGGACTGAAATGCAAATAGAAAAGCCATGTATGTTATACCATTGAGCAGAAATTCACTATGAATGATGGATAGCCGTATGCACAAAAATAAAAAATAATAATATATTTTAACCTTGTTTTACTGTGAACTTTTTATGGCTGGTGGGCGAAATAAAATATTAAATGAATTACACCACCTCTACCAAAAACTTTCTAGAAGACCTAGTGATCAAAATGGTTTCCATCACCAAAGGCGTCATCATAGGAACCGATAGTTCCTGCTGGTACTACTTTGCCAACTTTATCCCTTTGTAAATCCTGATATTACCACCTCATAAAAGAAAGAAGGCCTCCTTTATTGGCATATTCCATTTATTCAGCCTCTGCTTTAGATATGGATTGGGCATCTAAACTCCCACCTCGCCTCCAGGCTCTCCATACATAGTCTGACTATTAGATAACACCTCTACTTTCCAGGAGGTGCTGTAGAGGCAATGTCAAATTAAACATTCCAGTAGAGACTGCTTAGGCAGTCTCAGATCGCTCAGGTGGCTCAATTCAGAGCACAATCTAGACAATTGCCTCCTGTTTCCTAGTTCAGTTGAAAGGCCACAAATAATTCTTAACTCCAGCTTCAAGGAAGGTGGCTCTAAGGCTCTTAATAATATAAGCCTGAGCAAGATCTGGTGTTTCTAAGATCCAACCCCTAAATAAGATTCAGACATAGTTTCCACTTTAAGGAAACATCACATTTGAGCTCTGGAAACATCAATGCTGCCAGATAGAGAAAGCAAAAAGCACAATATTGTAGGCACAAATATGGGCAGGGTGGCAGGTATAGGTTCAAATGCTAGTGCAGCAGCCCTGCTGGGCCATTATGAAAGTCCATGTGAGAACCAATGAAAATATTTTCGAATGATCACTCTCAGGACAAAAAGAAGGATTTCCTGTAAATTCTTCATGAGGGGATCCTGGCCTAAAATCCAGTTATATGTGCATCATTGGATTTTGCTGACATTGCTTCAGCAGAATACTACCATAGAGTAACTTTGCATAGGTCCACTTTGTTTTTTCCAATCATATTGAAAAATTATGCTTAGAAGAACATCTTAAATCTGCTATTTTCTGGGTCTATTCACATGGGGTTGCATACACATAAATAGATAAGGTGGAAGAATTTAAAGAACAAAAGAAGTTCTTTAAATGCCAATTGAAGAATAGGAGGGACCATCAATGCCAGCATCAGATGCTTTAAAGCCCTTTTTATCAATTGCAATATCAACAGCACTAACAGCCTCTGGAGAGGCAGCAGTACCTCAAGAGGAAGTCACCGAGGGTCCCTAGTTCACAAAAACAAGACTCTGGCAGAAAATCCTAGAACAATAGACAATGGCTTGCCCACTTCTCTTCTTCTGTACGTCATTCTTTTGTTAGGGAAGTGCTACACATCTTGAAGAGTGGCGCAGCATAACGAAAATGATGTGCAAGATTTCTATGCTATAAATTGCATAGCACATTCTCCTTCCTTAACTCATAAGAAAATGCAGACATTTCAGTTACGCTTGCTGAAGGAAGAATTATAGATTCTCCTACAAAAAAGGGCAATAGAACCAGTCTGAATTTCACAAAAGGAAAAGGCATCAATTAGAGATATTTTCTCATTTGAAAGAAAGGCCCCAATATAATTTACAGGGCGATTCTGGATCTAAAGAAAACTAACAGATTAAAAAAGAAAACATTTCAGATGCTGGCCCTTCAGATTATTCCACAGTTGGGCATGGGAGACTGGCTGTCTTCAATGTATTGCTATTTTTAACATTCTAATCCTAACAGAACACAGGAAATTTCTAAGCTTCCAGATGGGGAATGCACATTTCCATTACAGTGTCCTTCCATTTCGGTGAAGTATTCTCCCAGAAACAGTTCCCAAGTGTAAGGTGGTAGTAGGAGCCTATCTTAGACGACAACGACAACTAACTGGATGACTGGTTGATCCAAACAGGTAGTCCTCGGGTTGTGCTGAGAATTTCAGATTACAATCTCTCTACTCACTAGATTTGGTCATCGAGTGAACTTTCAGAAGTCAACCTCCACCCAAATTTAAGCAATGGAATTCATTAGAATCCACTAATAATACAAAAATAAGGAAGGCATTCTGGAAAATTCAGAGTCCTTCAGTTAGGCAAATCTTTTCTAGACTCCTAGGCATCTTGTATCTTTGCAGTCCTGATAGCCAGACTACACGAGGACTCAACAGTGCTTGGTGGATCAAACAAATGGAAGCTGGGAGGCCAATCTCCATCTTTCTCTGGAAGCACTGTAATCTCTTCTAGGATGACAAAATCAATCCAATATCTTACAGGGAGTACCTGTCACCCAGCTAATGCCAACACAATCTAGTGGGACAGATGCATCCCTTCTAGGGCGGGGAACCCATCAAGACAATTTGACCTTCAGGGAACATGTCCAGAAAAAGAGGAGAAATATCAGCATGATGGATCTCGAGGCTGTCTACCTAGACCGGTAGGCTTTCCTTCAATCTCGGCAATAGCAAGGTTTATGAAAAAGATTATGAATACTGTGATCAGGTACTGTCTCAACAAACAAGGGGGAACTGGATCATGGGGCCTCGAGAGAAGCTTAAACAATCTGAAAGTGTCTTATTCGTGGGGGACTGTCAATAATTGCGATTCACTTGCCAGGATTCCAAAACACCCAATTAGGTGCGCTCAGCAGAATATGGGAGGAGAATCACAAGTGGGTTCTAGCCAAAGTGGTGCTAGAACGTATTTTTGAAGCATAGGATACTGTCGAATAGATGTTTTTGCTACAGCATAAACTGCAAAATTCCAAAGTTAGGCCTCCTGATACCTGGAGCCAAATTCTCAAGGAAATACCATTTCAATGAATTGGGTACAGCATTTTCTGTATTCTTTTCCCTGCATTCTACTCACCCCATCTGTACTTCTCAAGTTCAAACTGTCAAGATCAAGAATGATACTCATTACTCTGAATTGGCCAAGGCATTGACGATACACACATCAATTTCATTTATTTGATAGAGCTCAGAAGAGGCTGCCATGCAAGTTAAATCTCTTGACCAGATTCCTGGGTTGAGTGTTCCATCTAGGTCCATCATCCTTGACTTTACTTCATGGCTCTCAAATTCATTCAATAAGGACATTTTAATTTGCAAAATATTGAATGAATGTACTTAAGAAGTCTATATACGAGAATGTGATACACATTCAAACAAACTTTTCTCAGTGTATTGTGTCAGCAGAAGGATTTATGCCATATCTCTTGTCAAGAAGTGATCACTTTACTGTACCTTTTAGATCTAGCTTAAGCAGGGCAGCAGCGCTTGTCCATTAGAATGCACTTTGCACCCATCACAACCTACAGAAAGAGCCCCTCACAGAAATCCCTCATTACTATTCAAGTTGTAAAGGATTTCTTGGAAGGCATAAAGAAGGTTTTTCCTCACATTAAGAAACCATCTCTCATGGGAATTAACTGTGGCTTTATCTACGGTACAGGCTCCACCATTCGAGCAGATAACACAAAGCTTCTTTGCAGCATCTATTGTGGAAGGTTGCTTTTCTCATTGATGTCACCTCAGTTTGAAGGGCTAGTGAAATGTAGTCTGTCTATGTAAGAGCTCTACATGTTTTTTCACTCTGATACCGTGGTCTAGAGGGCTTTACCATATTTTCTGTCCAAGTATGTCTCAAATTTTCATTTAAATCTGTTTATTTTCTAATCAGTATTTTTCAAGAAACCTGGTACTGAATCATACTTTAGTTTTACTTATGCAAACCTTTAAACTTTTTTACAGAGATCTCAGTTGTTTTTTAAAACAGTTTATCCAGCCTCTAAACAAGGAGCAGCGAGATGGATTGCTTTTTGCATCTGCTTATGTTATCAGTTAGCTTGCTAGGGAAACCTATAACCCACTCAACCATTTAAAACATGGTGACTTGGCTAAGTAACATTCTGCATCAAATATTTGTAAAGCTGCTACATAGAAATATGTTCATACTTTTACTGAGGACAATTTTTTGTTTGGATTTTGATGCTAAACATTGCATCTGTAGGCTACTTGATGCAAGCAAAATGTTTTTTAAGACCTCATTAGCAGGTTGGTAATAGGTTCTTGCCAGCCTGTTTTCTTTTGTACTCAAGAAGCTTATCTGTTCTAATGTTGAAGGCTATCAATGGAGTTTCTGCGATGCAGAAGGAAAAGTTACTAACTTGCAATCCTAGATCTGTATCCTAGATCTTGAATAAAAGACAGTAAAGATCTGGCTAATTAAAGATAGTTGAGATAAGACCCTCCCCCCCCCCAGATTCCACCAGTACAGTGCATGATGTGATAGGGAAGGTTGCTAGATTCTTAAACAGAAAGTATCTTTTTTCTCAGCGCTGCACGACGGCTGTCTACCTGGCTGCATTTTAACATGTATGAGTTAATTCTTACATGCACACATATATGGTGCACAACTGCTTTATGACAATAAAATTCCTTTTCTGGCCGAAAAGGTGTAAATATGGCCACTTTATCTAGTAGACCGAACAATGCCTGATTGTAGTTGGACATCTCCTTTTCATACCAGTATCATATGGAGGCTCTTAAATAATGGTTTAAAGATTCCAGGATTTAAATTCTTGAGATCTCTTAAGGCTTGAGTGATCCTTTGTTTTAGGAGCAATCATCGTATAATCACCAATTAAAATTTCTTGGATGAGTTCAACCACCAGTAGATTGTCACACGTCAAAAGCCAGTCAAGTATATTTAATTGTTTAGGAATTGGAGCTATACCACATTTTTTCAGTCAAAGGGCTGTTAACTGATCGATTTGCCCCATATACTGATGTGCTCTAAAGGTTTATATGCTAGCTTCCCTCCAGGACATCTGTGTTCTGATCCTGGCTTCTGCCAATGACCAAAGAAATGTGTGAGGCTGGTGAAATCAAAGGCCCCCATGCCTCAAATGGTAACTGTGTGTAGCGTGTAAAGTGTGATCAAAAAACATCAGTACTATCCCAATTACTTGTTTCTTTCCTATAAAATTCTTGCTTCTGTAACCATATACCACACAATGTTTTTGAGATACACATGTTGAAATTAAACTGTTCATGTAAGGCACTCCACCATTTCTTCACATTATATGAGGTATGTACATGAATTAATATTAGTAACTTTTTAGTAAAAGATAGGCACTAATTTCCCAGTTAGATTGGTGCTGCTGTTAATGTTTGTCAGTTATCCTCGCTGAAGCCCAGTATGGCTTCAGGAAGGGGAGAGGCACAATAGATCAATGCCTCAACCTCGCCCTAATTGCCGCAAAATATTCTGTTGCCAAACATTTGCAGCTATTTTTGGCATGTATGGATCTGTCTGCGGCCTTTGACTGCGTGAGCCACACTAAATTGTGGTCTATCCTGGAGTCTTTGGCCGTGGACCCACCCATAATCTAATTCATCAGAGACCTGTACAGACACGCAGAGGCAGTTTTCCGTTATGGGAAAAAAAGGGGAGTGCACAAAACCTTTTAGGATTGATAAAGAGGTAAGACCGGGTTGTGTTCTTGCCCCCTTTCTCTTCTCCCTTTACACAAACAAACTTTCCGAAGCTCTGATTGAAAAATGCAAGGATGTCCCAGTGGTAGGCTCATATCCCCTACCTGTCATGCTTTATGCAGATAATGCCGTCCTTTTAGCCAAAACACCAATGGCCTTACAGCTTTTGATTGAGACATACTCCACATATATGGCAGACCTAGGCCTACATGTTAATAAAACAAAAACTTATGTGATGGCCATGGGCAGGGCCAAGAAGCAGAAAGTAATGGGCTTTCATGTAAATGGCAGAAGACTGGATAGAGTGGACAATTTTATGTATCTGGGAATTTTCTTTGACGATAAATTAAAATGGTTCACTATGGTTAGGAACAGGGCGCTCCTGATGTCTAAAAGCATTGCTGACATCTGGAAGTTTGCAGCAAAAATAGGGAATAAACCAGTAAAAGAAATGTTAGAAATCTATCATGCAAAAACAAGATCCATAGTGTCATATGGTGCAGCTGTTTGGGGAATTGCAGACATTGACTCCCTTCAAGTAATAGAAGATACATTTTTAAAGAGACTATTAGCTACCCCTACATCGTGCCCAAGCATTTTAATTCACAACGAATTAGACTTTCCGTTCATTTCTGATACCCTGAAAATTGCTCCCCTTCTAGCCTGGCTTTTAATTTGGAAAAGGAAATCGGTCCCTCTGAACCATCTAGTACTAAGGGACATCCTAAGCTTGGACCACGCTTCCTCAATTAGATGGCTAGCATACGTGAAACAGTCCCTCACAGAATTAGATCTGGAGCATCTGTTCAACTCACCGTCTGAGTGTATATTCTTTTCTAAATCGCGTCTAAAAGAGCTCTTTTATAACAAATGCAACTCGCACATGTGGCAAGAGAATCAAAATAAAATCACAGTGACCACATACTTTGCATCACCAACTCCAAGTAGTGGTCATTTATCCTACATCTCATTTGTCACGAACATCAGCCACCGCTTTGTATTGACTAGATTTAGACTGAATTACATCCCATTAATGGCCGCCTACCCGGCCCAAGTATTTTCGATAAACCAGCTATCTTTCTGCCCTTGTGACGGTCTTTCCCTCCAATCTATTTCACATCTCTTATTCTTTTCTTCATTCTACATCGTAGAGCGGAAAACATTAATTATTCCACTGTTGAAAAAATTCTGCATTCCATCGCACAAACAAGCCCTTTCCGAGCATTGGAAACTCCGTACATATGTTTTATACTCCCATGTAGCACACTTTTAGAATTTGCACTACCACCCACCAGCGGGGGCAAGCCGTTTTATGTATAGGGTTTCTACGACTTTTTAAATCAATTTTATAGCTGTTTTATTAATTTAACATCATCTTTTTTTAATAGTTACTAAAGCTGAACCGTTGTTTTATATGATGTATACTACACTTCGATGATTTTATGTACTTTTTATGCCTTTATTTGAATGCGAAATAAAGATGTGTAGTAAAAGATAGGCACTAATTTCCCAGTTAGATTGGTGCTGCTGTTAATGTTTGTCAGTTTTTGCGACAACTGCAGTGTCTACTTTTCAGTCTCATTTCTTCCCATCTTAATCCTGGCCTTTATAGCGATCACTAGGCGCTTATTTTTTTCTATCCATTTTTATTATTTTGTGTTTAATAAAACATGAATAAGGTATGCATAAAATACATAGTACATTTTCATGGAACTTATATTAGCGCTAGTACTGTTAGTGCATATCAATCAGTGGCGATACAATGAAATAGGGAGCACATATGGATCAACTAACATACCATCCTCGCTAGGTGCTTATTTTTTTGACTAATTTATATAACAATGTGTTTAGACCTCACTTGCATCATCTGTTTAATTGTATTGTTATTCTTCAAACCTACGTCCTCTAGTGATGTAAAGAAATGAGTGCAGCCTATGCTAAGAGGATTTCAAATGGTCTTTGGTCAGCCTCCATTTAAGAATTGGTAGCTTTGCAGATTCTGTTTTTTACATACTTTATCATTTTCAATACCTGTACAATAAGATGACCTGCAAAAACAATATGTATTCCTGGATCAAACAATTGACACAGATTCATGACATTCAACGCAATTATTATATTTGGTAAAGTAACTAGGCGGGGAGGGAGAAACACAGGGGAGGAGATGGGGATATCATTGCAGTCAGCATACATCTTACAAACCACCCAACACCTAAACTGTTGTTGGATCATCTGATTCATTAGAGCTTTAGTGCCCCCCATCCTATTTTAAGTTCTTTTCCTCACTAGGTCGGGTACATGATGAGCCATCTGCCAGGACCCCAACCTAGTTTTTATTTATGTCCTGAACGATTTCCATATCTTTCTGAATATAGATAGTCATGTTATCCGTAATGAAATGAAATGAAAAGACCATTTGTTAAGCGCGATAGCTACCCTAAGGCGCCCTAGTCCTATGCTGTCATATTCTCCATCACTGAAATCTGCATACTTTAGTCCACCAGAAGCCTACTGGAGGAGCTGTCTTCTGTTTCCAGTTGTGTGCCAATGTTATTCAACCTGCTAGCACAAATTGTGTAGCAAGACAGCCCAAGTGGGTATACATAGGAATTGTCTGCTCTTCCCCTGGATGACCCAACAGTAACATTAAAGGGTCCATTGGAAGAGCGATCCCTCTAGTATATTTTATATGGGCCCAGGAGAGCCGCCCAATATGTTTGGACCAGTGGGCAAACCCCCCAATTATGGTGCATGATGCCCCTTTGTTGACATTTCTTTGAACACTTGTTTGATGTCCCAAATTTGGCTCTTAATCTAGCCAGAGTGAAGTACGATCTAGTTAGGACCTTTTATGTATTCTCATTATATTGAGTGCAAGTGGACGAGGTAGTTGCTCTAGCCCATATTGCCTCCCACTGCTCGACTCATTAGACAGTTCATATTCCCATTTTCTCATGTAGGAATGATGCACTGGGTCTGAATTTATGTTGAGGGCCTGTGAGAGAGGCCCAAGATGACACTCAGACTAATGGGATGGTCAAATTATGAATCGAACAATGTCAGATCTCCAACCCTCCAGTTCTGTGATTCCCCAAACCCAACCACTGTAGCATTTGTTATCAGTTGAAAACTATCTTCTCTTCGAAGAGGGTCATAAAATCACATTCCTTCCTAGAACGCACCCTGCCCTTATAGAAAAAATTATGCAATCTACGAGAGTGTGCTCCCTCCCTGTTTAAAAGTGAGGTGTCAGCAAGGTCTGGTGGAAAACAAACAAGTTACTTACCTGTAACAATAGTGTAATTTGAGATGTCATCAGTGATGTCATGAGTGATGTCACTGACCATGTCATGAGTGATGTCACTGACCATGTCATGAGTGATATAATATGTGAGGTCATCAGCAGTGCATTGCGGGGGCGCGAGTTATAGTTAGCTCAGCTAACTACAACGGCTGAATTTCTCTGGTTTTGTATGAGTAAGATGTCAGCTTAACTATAACGTACCTGAAACCAATGGTTTTTTCAGTGAATTTCTAAGGTTTTTTAGATGCTAATTCCAAACTATAACGTCTCTTAAACCTGTGGTTTTTTTCAGTGAATTTCTAAGTTTTTTTAAATGCTAACCCCTAAGTATAAGTCCCTCAAATCTATGCTTTTCTAGAGAATTTCTAAGTTTTTTTAAAGAGTTTCTTTTATTTAAAAATGTTTGTAAGTGTTTTTTTTAACTTTTCTTTCTAAAATTTTACATAGATTTTTAAAATCTTCTTTAATAATTACAATCTCTTTTTAAAAATATATATATCATACACTATTAAAGATTTATAGTGTTATTTATTTGAACGATTACAATTTTTAGTAACTTGAAATATTACTCATTAGTCATCATTTTGTACAGTCATCATTTTGTACAGTATGTTATTATATGCTAGAATTATGAATAGAAAAATAAAAATAGTTTTTAATATTTTGGAGTAATTTTATTTACTTTTTTTAGTAAGTTAAGTTTTGTATGATTACTTTTAATAGTATATAATATGCATTGTTGTATGATTAAAATAAATGTGTCTTTTGTTTTAAAAAAAAAGGGTCGCGGATCGTTCGCGAACCTATGCGATTGGTGTGCGAATCCGTTATATGAATGTAAGTGTAAAATACATATTTACAATGAAATAATATATATTTTAGAGGAAGAGGTTTAATACTGAGTGTAAAAAAATTATGTGTAGTTGTAAAATATCTTTTACTCATTTAGAGCACATTTTTATCTACGCGATACATTCGCGTAGAGGTCGCGAACCCTACCGGCACGTATTTCCAGGATCGCGCAGGGGTCACGACTTCGGCGTAATTTTTAAAAGTATGAAATGTCACTGTGGAAACTTTAAATATCGGTTTTGCGTAAAGACTTTCACTAACATACTTTAAAAAAACAATTTATAAACAGCAATTTATACTTTAGAAGTAAGTATAGCAGATTTTACGGGTGCGTGACGTATACGCGATGGGTGCGCGTCCCGTACGCGAATCCATGTCACATGGAAAAAGCTTTTTGATTGGTTTAAAAGCTTTTCATTCTGTTAGAGGGAGGATCCAACACCTGTTTTATTCTTCTTATTTTGGGTGTGTCTTCCTGTCAGGACATCTATTTTGTAGGCTTTTCCAATTTGTTATTTATTTTTGGTGTTTTGACTTCTTTCAATGCTATGACATCCAGTCATCCAGAGGAAGAACTGCTGGAAGATCCAGAGGAAGTTGAAGAGCCTGTGAAAAAAAGGAAAGAGCATAGTGTGGGCTTTTTCACAGTGCCTGAGGGGGAGAAAAAGTTAATGCTAGAAAAGTTACGTGCACTCTGTAAAAAAGAGTGCTTTCACGTGGATCAGACAAAAAATATTCTTGTGGGACGTCATCGTTGAAAAAGCACCTAGAAACGATGCTTCCTAATTGATTGGCCAAAGAAGGGATGGCGCGTCAAAAGAGGGAGCAAGCTGCCCAGGCTGATCCTAATCAACCATCTACATCGGGTGCAGCAGTTCTACCTACACCTCAGCCGCATATCTTTCCTGAGCTAGCAGATGCTAGCATATACTGCAGGAAATGTCAAGCAAACCTGTGTGTTGGAGAGCAATGCATTCATGCCATAATTAACTTGATAAAAACACACAAGTGTTCATTTTTTTGGGGAGTTTGACAATCATGTCTTTCTTTGTTTTTTAAAAAGTCTAAAACACCCCAAAAAATAAAAAATTGTTTGAAAATACAAAACAAATCTCAAAATAGTAAAAAAAAAAAAGGTTCTTATGGAACCACCTACACTGGTTAAAAATAGAAAAATTGTATGTAGTAAAACTGATTGCTTGGATAAATGTGTGTGTATGAATGTATGGAAGGTGTATGGATTAGTGGATGAGTGCATGGGTAGTGCCTGAGTAAATGGTTGAGTGCAAGAGTACTCCCTGAGTGATTGCATGAGAGTACGGGTAGTTCCTGGATGACTGCATGAGTGCAAGTGTAATGTCTGGGTGTTTAGATCAGTGCATGGGTAGTGCCTGAGTGAATGTTTGAGTACAAGAGTAGTGCCTGAGTAATTATATAAGTACATGGGAAGTGCGTGAGTGATTGAATGAGTACAGGGATAGTGCCTGGATGAATGGATGAGTGTATGGGAAGTATTTGAGTGAGAGTATGAGTGCAAGAGTAATGCGTGAGTCATTGAATGAGTGCATGGGTAGCGCCTGAGTGAATGGATGAGTGCATGAGTAGTGCGTGCTGTGTTACAACATTCGTTTTATGAGATCCCTAATCACTTTTTAAAAACACTAAATAAGTTGCTGATAGAACTATTATGGGGTCAAAACGCAAAAGAGTGAGTTTAACAACGCTGCAGAGAACAGGGCAGAAAGGGGAGTTGGAGATCCCCCATATGGAACTGTATTATATGGCCTCCCAACTCCAGCACGCAATTCATTGGCTAATGACAATGATAACTGGGAAAAAAGGTTACTTGCAGGAACTTATGGGGGAGACTCCCTAGGGGGACACCTAATGAGGGGGGCGGGAGTTTCGCAGGCCTGCCCATACATAATTCAACACGTGACACAAGTATGGGAACGTGCAGTCAAAAAAGTGATAGGCCATGCCCCATATGCCCCGGACATGCCGCTCTGGGTGATACAACCTTATGCTAAAATAGCGGACTCCATGTCAGTCCATAAATGGAAGGAAGGCGGCTGCCTGACAATGAGAGACCTATTCTCAAATAAACAATTCATCAACCACGAAAGCGCGGAGGTATGTTTGAGTTAGGACGAGGGCAATTTTTGCAATACAGAAAGATATCGCATGTGACCAGGGAACTGTGGGCGTCCTTTCCAGAGGAGCCATCAATAACAAATGTGCTCCAAGTTATGTTGTATATGGCGCAGGGTGGTCGTGTAATCTCGCACATATATCAAGTGCTGAGGGAAGATTTGAAAGCCCCAGCTTTGCCGGTCCAGGCACGTTGGAGAGCCTCTATCGGAGCGGGAATGGATCAAAGTGCATGAAGCGGTTAAGGAAGTGAACTCTAATCCGCGGTTTAAATTGGTCCAGTATAATTTTATACACCAAACCTATCTCTCCCTCAAAATGTTAGGTAAAATATTCCCGAATAGGTCTAATGAGTGCTCACGCTGTAGAACTCAAGAGGAGGATTTTCTCCATGTGGTGTGGCACTGTCCGGTCATCATCTACTACTGGACGGAACTTTTAGATAAATTGGAAAAGGCCACGGGCTGGACGGTCTCCAAAGAAATGCGAACAGTGCTGCTAGGACTGTTACCCACCCTCAAGAAGAAAAAGCTAAGTAGGAAGCTAGTAATACTGGGAATTATATTAGCAAATTTTTGAATCGCGATATCCTGGAGGAGTCCCAACCCACCTCGCATAAAGAGGTGGTTAAGTGACTGGAGTGAATGGGCGACAGCAGAAGCAATACGTATGAAAAGGGTTAGACACGAGGAAAAAGTGGAAGACTACTTAAATGCATGGACGGCAATGCTAGCAGACATTAAAGATATGCAGACAGCAATAGCAACACCCACTACGAACACCCCATAGTAACAGCATTCCACGGATAAGCAGAAAAAACATGAAATAGAGCAAAGATAGAGTGCAGGTGACACTAAACTGATTAAAAAGGGATCCTGGTAGTGCTGTGACAATGGGACTAATATACGGAGCTGGGTGGGCAGGGTGGGGGGGTTAAACAGGGAACAAAGGAAATCTTTTACCAACTAAATTTATGTACAGACTAGATAATGTCTCTTATGTTTGTATAATATGCCAATAAAGATATTTGGAAAATAAAATGAGTAGTGCGTGCGTGGAAGGTTGGGTGCAAGGGTAATGCCTGGGTCATTTGACGTGTGCATGGGTTGTGCCTGAGTGAATGAGTAGCCTAATCACTATTCCATCTGCCAACATGTTTTAAACCTCACTTTTTTGTTGTTGTTTATTTAAGGTTTTTCCGTTTAGAAAAAAAAACCACAATACAGATAACGTTCATTGCATCTCCGTAGTATACATAACAAGCTAGTTACACATGGTGATAATTTAATTTTCTCATTCCATTACTGCTATTATGTCCATCAGTGCAGTTTCTTATGCATGTTTACAGTCTTCTTTTGCAATTGTATAGCCTTCCCCTCCCGGGCCTTGTTGGTTATTGCACACTTTTAACACTTTGTTTGTCTTTCCCTCTACTGATCCCATGTCGGATGTGCCAAAAGATATCCTCTCAAGGGATCCCATATGTCCATTGGCCTAGATGTTGGTGGGAGCAGCTCTGCGTACACCAGGGACTGCTCCTGCCATAATATGAGATCTTGCAGCCATGTCTTAAAGTCTTAAACCTCACTTTTGTGCTGCAGCATCACTATTCAGCAACTACTGAGAGTGTTGGGCCTAGCCAAATATAAACCAGCAACCCTTTGCATGTGTCTGTTGTAACTCTCACTATATTCCTGTAAGCAAGCATGCATGTATCTGTACCTTTTGCTAGTGGCATCATATTTTAAAGAAACATACAAATAGATGTATACCTGTGTTTTATACATCTAGCATCTTCAGATGCATAACACATGTGAGAATACATGTGCAAGTAGAGACATACCTCAGTTACAAGACCATGAAGTCCTTTAAACTTGTCAGACTGCACTTCTCATTTCAAAGAGACACCTAAATGTATGTGGCGTACTTCAAGTGTACCTTTTCTCAGACTCATACGAAGTAGCCTAATCACTATTCCATCTACCAACATGCCTGCGTGGTCCCCCGCAAATCATTAACAAAGCCCCAGGGAGGGATTTCCCCCGGGACCTGGCCCAACCGGGGGCTTAAAAGAAACAAAGCGCGGGAGACTGCGCTTCGTTTTTAAAAACTTTTTCCACTGGATTTGCGGACCCTACGCAACTCCAACCGAAATTCTTTTTAAACATTTTGGGGGGGGGGCCTCGGGGTCCCTGTGGGACCCCCTGAGATGGCCTAGGGGGTCAGGGTTTTTCTACCCTGCCCCCTTTTCTTGTTTTTTTACCGTTTTTCTTGTGGCTCAGTTCAACCGAGTCACAAGATGGCTGTCAACATTTCCTAGTTTGAAGTGTTGGCTGCCAATCAGAAGTCAGCTCGTGATCGGGAGGGTTCGTGGATCCACCGCGGTCACCAGATACTAATATTTTTTTATGTATGAATTTCTCAGGAACTACTGAACGGATTTATACTATTTAAAGCAAAGAGTGCACTCTGGACCACATTTGGTGTAATTCCGTTCAGCAGTTCGGGCTGTAGCTGTGACAAACGTTTCCTTCTTTTTTCTCAACCCCCGCTTGACAAATCACCCCGAAACTTTCAAGACAGGAGCTGACCTGAGAGGGCCATTAGTTTTGAAAATTTCGCGAAGATTCGTCAAACGGCGCCAAAGATATTGGCAAAAGAAAAATGCTGTTTGAATAGAAACAAGGTCCTAACTACAACTACCTACTGGTGACCGCCAGTAGTTTATATATATATATATATATATATATATATATATTCACTGAAAAAACCATAGGTTTTAGGGACAGTTATAGTTAGTTGGACATTGCACTCGTAGAAAACCCATGAAATTCCCCCGTTACAGTTAGTTCAGCTAACTAACTCGCGCCCCCGCAATGCACTGCTGATGACGTCACATATTACATCACTCATGACATGGTCAGTGACATCACTGATGACATCTCAAATGACATCACTGATGACATCATGCAGTGACTGTGTTTCTATGAAGTTTAAATATGTTTAATATATATGCCAAGGTGTATTGAATAATGAGTGGGTGTATAAGTGTCTGTATGGATGATTTAGTAGGTGCGTGACTGACTCTATAAGTGAGTGATTAAACGTATCTTACTAAATGCATGGGTTAGTAACTAAACTGTGTGAATGTCTTTATCCGTCTGTCTGTTGGTGTGTAAGTGGCTGCATGGGTTTGTAAATAGCTACATGAGTGTCTATATGAGTTATTGATTGGTTGTCTGAGTATCTGTATGGGTGCCTGAGTGTTTGTGTGGGTGGGGTGTGTGTGTGACTGCACATAGATGTATCAGTGGGTGATTCACTGGGTGCATGGTTTCAAGAGTGCATCTGTGATGGACTGTATGGGTGGGTGAGTGTGTGTATGGGTGTGTTAGTGAGTGAATGTATATCTCAGTGGTACATGCGTGAGTAACTACATGTGTGAAAGTCAGTATATATGTGTGTTGGAGTATATAAATGGGTATAAGTGAGAGTGTGTGATTGTGAGAGTGGCTGTATGGATGAGTGTGTACTTGTATTAGTGATTGTATAAGAGCGTAAGAATGTGCTAGTATTTGTACAAGTAAGTGAGCTGGTGTGTGTATAACTGTTTAGGTGAGTAAATGGCAGTGTGATTAATTATTTGCATGACTGACTAGGTGTGTGAGTACCTCTATGGATGAGTGGCGGTGTGTGAGTGTCTATGTAGGTGTATGAGTGCATATGATAGTCCTGTACTTGAGTGACCGTAAGTATGAGGGACTGTACGGGTGAGTGGATGTGTGTGTAGACCTAAGAATCAGTGAGTGGGTATGTAGTTATTGGTGTTGGAGTGTCTATGGTTTTGAGAATGGCAGTCTGTAATTTAGAGTGGGTGTATCAAAAGTTATATTAGGGTGTGAGAAGATGCATGAAATTATCACATGGATGATGTCATCAGTGATGTCATCAGTGATGTCATTTGAGATGTCAGTCATCAGTGATGTCACTGACCATGTCATGAGTGATGTAATATGTGACGTCATCAGCAGTGCATTGCGGGGGCGCGAGTTATAGTTAGCTGAACTAACTATAACGGGGGAATTTCACGGGTTTTCTACGAGTGCAATGTCCAACTAACTATAACTGTCCCTAAAACCTATGGTTTTTTCAGTGAATTTGTAAGGTTTTTTAAATGCTAATTTCTAACTATAACGTGCCTGAAACCTATGGTTTTTTCAGTGAATTTCAAAGGTTTTTTAAATGCTAATTTCTAACTATAACGTGCCTGAAATTATGGTTTTTTCAGTGAATTTCAAAGGTTTTTTAAATGCTAATTCCTAACTGTAACGTGCCTCAAACCTATGGTTTTTTTCAGTGAATTTCAAAGGTTTTGTAAATGACAATTTTTAAATGTATTAATTGTTATATTTATTTTTTTGATACTGATTTACTACATTTTTTTAAACTATTTATTTTTAGATATTTTATTTTTAAATTACATTATAATTACATTATACATTACATTACAAAATATACTTTCTCAGAATGAATTACTTTAGTTTAAATACTTTGCAAATAGGCAATAGACTTTTAAGTACAGTAGTTACAGTTGTTGGAATGGGCAACACAATTTCAAACACAATGCAACATTGAGCTCAATGTGAATTTCTAGTTAAATGCAATTAGTTACTTTATGGATTACTTTTCTAACCACAGGACTGGATCCTAGATTCAGTCCTGGGAGATCTCCTGTAAACAGTTCAGTAAAAGCGTTTTGGTTACAGTAGTGATTTTTAAGGAATATTATTGTATTTTAAAAGTTGACACTTAGAAACTTTTTCACATAGAATCACCAATGTTATCCTATGGGAGGAAATTCACTTAGCAGGTAAGTAGTGTTATCGTTACTTTTTCTTACTTAGTGGTGGATCCTGGATCCAGCACTGGTGCATCTCCTGTACACAGTTGAAAGAATGCGTTTAAGTCATACAGGCGATTTTTAAGGAATATTTGTAGTTTGTGAAAATTGACACTTTGAAACTTTTCTGCTGAAAACCAGACAATGGATTCCTATGGAAGGAAATTCAAGTTACTGGTAAGTACGGTTAGAATTACTTTTCAGGATCTGTACTGGGCTCAAAGATGCAGCACTGAGGTCTCTCCTGATAACAGGTGAGTAAATTGGAATTCGTAGTTCGGCTGATTTTTTAGGAATATTATAAAGTTCCAAAACTCCACACTTAGAAGAATTTCCAAGTGAAACCAGTCAATGTTAGCCTATGGAAGGAAATTCAAGTTACTGGTAAGTACGGTTAGAATTACTTTTCAGGATCAGTACTGGGCTCAAAGATGCAGCACTGAGGTCTCTCCTGATAACAGGTGAGTAGATCGGAATTCGTAGTTCGGCTGATTTTAGAGGAATATTTGCACAATGGTGAAGGAAGGGGTGGGGCCTGAGGTGACATGTCTGCAAACACGCCCTGTGGCGCGTTTTAAGTTGGAGAATTAATTCCTCCTCAATCCCGAGGGTCCCTAGGGGCCAACTAGCCCACCAGATACCTCCAGTATGCGCCAGAGAGCTGCGTTGCAGAGAGGTGTTCAAAGGTCACGCCCCTTTTGCACCTCTCTGCACCGCAGCTCTGTGGCGCTTTCTGGACGTACCTGGTGGGCTAGCTGGCCCCAGGGACCCTCAGGATTGAAGGGGATTTAATTTCCCATCTTAAAACGCGCCACGGAGCCTGTTTGCACACATGTCACCTGAAGCCCCTCCCTCACCACTGTGCAAACGCGCTGCCGTGGCGCGTTTTAAGTTGAGGTATTAAGTCCTCTTGAATCCTGAGGGTCCCTGGGGTCCAACTAGCCCACCAGGTACCTCCAGTAAGTGCCACAGAGCTGCGTTGCAGAGAGGTGTTCAGAGGCCACGCCCCTTTTACACCTCTCTGCAACGCAGCTCTGTGGCGCTTCTGGACGCACCTGGTGGGCTAGTAGTCTCAGGGACCCTCAGGATTGAAGGGGATTTAATTCCCATCTTAAACGCGCCACGGGCCTGTTTGCACACATGTCACCTGAAGCCCCTCCCCCTCCTTCACCACTGTGCAAACACGCCCCGTGGCGCGTCTTAGGTTGGGGTATTAAGTCCTCTTGAATCCTGAGGGTCCCTGGGTTCAACTAGCCCACCAGGTACCTCCAGTAAGCGCCACAGAGCTGCGTTGCAGAGAGGTGTTCAGAGGCCACGCCCCTTTTACACTCTCTGCAACGCAGCTCTGTAGCGCTTCTGGACGTACCTGGTGGGCTAGTTGGCCTCAGGGCCCTCAGGATTGAAGGGGATTTAATTCCCATCTTAAAATGCACCACGGGGCCTGTTTGCACACATGTCACCTTTAGCCCCGCCCCCTCCCTTCACCACTGTGCAAACGCGCCACTCTCACAATCACTCACTCTCACAGATAGTCATTTATACACTCCAACACTCACATATACTGCCTTTCACATATGCAGTTACTCACACATGTACCTCTGAGGCATCCATTCACTCACCAACACACCTATACACACACTCACCCACCCATACAGCTCTTCACAGATGCACTCTTGAACCCATACACCCAGTGAATCATCCACTCACACATCTATGCACAGAGTTACACCCCCCACCCACTCACACAGCCACTCAGACACCCATACAGATACTCAGACAACCAATCAATAACCCATATTGATCCTCATTTAGCTACTCACCAACCCATGCAACCGCTTACACACCAACTGACAAACTAAACTGTGTGAATGTCTGTATCAGTCACTAACACATGCATTCAGTAAGACACAATTAATCACTCACTTATACAGTCAGTCACACACCAACTAAATCATCCATCCAGACACTTATACACCCATTCATTCTTCAATAAACCTTGGCATATATATAAAACATTTAAATTTTATAGAAACACTCAGTCACTGGATGATGTCATCAGTGATGTCATTTGAGATGTCATCAGTGATGTCATCAGTGATGTCACTGACCATGTCATGAATGATGTAATATGTGACGTCATGAGCAGTGCATTGCGGGTGCGGGAGTTATAGTTAGCTCAACTAACTATAACGGTGGAATTTCTACGGTTTTGTAAGAGTGAAATGTCCAGCTAACTATAACGTCCCTGAAACCTATGGTTTTTTCAGTGAATATATATATATTATCTACTGGCGGTCGGCAGTAGATAGTTATAGTTAGGACCTATTTTCCATAGGAAATCCGCAACATTCTATTTTAAATAACTCTTGTGTCGGTTGACGAATCTTCGGGAAATTTTCAAACTTTATGGCCTGCTCCGGTCCGCTCCTATCCTGAAAGTCTCGGGGTGATTTGTCAAGCGGGGGCCGAGAAAAAAGGGGAGTCCCAAAACGTGTTTTCCCCATTCATTTTCCCATAGGAAACTTTAGCCACGGCTACAGCCCGAACTGCTGAACGGAATTACACCAAATTTGGCAAAGAGGTAGTTCTTGGTTCAGAAAGAACCCTTTTTGTTAAATGGTGTAAATCCGGTAGAACCGAGGAACAAGAAAGCAGTAAAAAAAAGTGCGCAAAACGCAAAAAGGGGGCAGGGTAGAAACACCCTGACCCCCTAGGCCTGCTCAGCAAAAAACACGCTGGGTGCGCGGATCCGGCCGATTAAAAAAAAAAAAACAAACGAAGCGCGGACTCCCGCGCTTCGTTCTTAAATGGCCCCCGGGTGGGCCAAGTCCCGGGGGCATGCGGAGGTTTATCATATTTATGATGGGGGGGCCTCTAAGGCCCCCCCAAGCCCCGGGGACTGCCACCCCCGGGGCTATAAAAGTATAATGGTGGCGGGGGCACACGGCCCCCCCGCAGCCCCGGGGACCGCCACCCCGGGGCTTCTTTTTTAATTTTGAAATTACCTGTGTGGGGGGCTCGAGCCCCCACACGCCCGGAGACCGCCACCTCCCCGGGGTACTAAATAATAAAATGTGGGGGTCCGTTTAGGACCCCCGAGCCCCGGGGACCACCACCTCCCCGGGGCTTGTCACAGGATGGGAGGGGGGCCGCGCGGCCCCCCTCCTGGAGCCTGTGGTGGCCCTGGGGACCGCCACCCCTTCCTGATCTGGAGGTACCTGGTGGGCTGGTTGGCCCCCAAGGACCCTTAGGATTGAAGGGGACTTAATCCAACTTAAAACACGCCACAGGGCGCATTTGCGCACTTGTCAAATCAGGCCACGCCCCCTCCCTGCACAACTGTGCAAATGCGCCCCCTGGTGCGTTGTAAATTGGGGGATTAAATCCCCTTGAGTCCTGAGGGTCCCTGGGGTCCAACTAGCCCACCAGGTACCTCCAGTAAGCGCCAGAGAGCTGCGTTTCAGAGAAGTGTAAAAAGGGGCATGGCCTCGGACCACCTCTCTGCAAGGCAGCCCTGTGGCGCATACTGGAGGTACCTGGTAGGCTAGTTGGCCCCCAGGGACCCCCAGTATTGAAGGGGAATTAATTCCCCATCTTAAAACGCGCCACAGGGCACGTTTGCAGACTGTTGCTGGGAGGGGGCGGGGCCTCCGGCACGATGCTGATCTTTTTTTACATATTTTTTTTTTAGAAGGGGGTTGGGTGGCCCCCCTTCTTTTTTCTTTTTTTGGGCCCTGGGGACTCCATCCCCCAGGGCCTGACCCCTTTTTAAAAAAAAGAAATCTAAACGGGAAGGGGCCGCGTGGGCCCCCTTCCCATGGCCAATTCCGGCCCCCGGGACCCCATCCCCCGGGGCATGGCCACATATATGTATTTATTTAAGGAGGGGGGTCTTGAGGCCCCCCTCCTGAGGCCTCTATTGGCCCGGGGACCCCATCCCCCAGGGCCAGCCTATATTTTTTATTTTTATTTTTTTGGGGGAGGGGGGCCCACGTGGCCCCCCTCCCGGGCCACTTCTAGCCCCGGGACCCCATCCCCGGGGCCGGCCCAATCCGTTGGGGACCGTGGGGGAGCCTCAATGCCCCCACGGTCCCGCCGGCTCCCCGCCTCCTGCGGGAGCCGGCATTGCTTTCCACACGGGAAGCTGCTGACATGCAGCTCCCCGTGTGGAAAGCAATCTGCTTTGGATTTTGGAAGAGAGAGCAGATTTCCTGCTCTCTCTTCCAAAATCCAAAGCAAGTTTGCTATGACAGGGCGGGAGCCGCACGGCTCCCGCCCTCTCATAGCAAACAGCAGTGTCCCGGGGGTGGGCACCCCGGGACACTGCAGGAGCCGGCCCTGGGGGGTGGCGGTCCCCAGGGCCATCACGGGCTCCAGGAGGGGGGCCACGCAGCCCCCCTTCCTTCAATTAGAAAGCCAAGGGGAGGTGGTGCTCCCCGGGGCTCGGGGGTCCGTAATGGACCCCCGCATTTGCATTTTAGTGCCCCGGGGAGGTGGCGGTCCCCGGGGCATGTGGGGGGGCTCGAGCCCCCCACACAGGTTTATATATATTTTTTTAAAACAAGCCCCGGGGGGTGGCGGTCCCTGGGGCTGCGAGGGGGCCGTGCGCCCCGCAAATATTTTAGAAAAGCCCCGGGGGTGGCGGTCCCCGGGGCTTGGGGGGGGCCTTAGAGGCCCCCCCACATATAAAAAAACAAGCCCCGGAGGTGGCGGTCCCCGGGGCTGCGGGAGGGTCGCATGCCCTCCCGCATATCATTAAGAGAGCCCCGGGGACGTGGCGGTCCCCGGGGCTGCGGCAGCCACCGCGGGCCCCCACAATTAAAAACTATACATTGGGCAATGCCCCTGGGACCTGGCCCACCCGGGGCCTCATTTAAATGAAGCGCGGAAGCCCGCGCGTCGATTTTTTATTATTTTTCGTCCGGATTCGCGCACCCAGGCCTAGGGGGTCTGGGTGTTTCTACCCTGCCCCCTTTTCTTGTTTTTCGCGTTTGTTTCACTGTTTTCTTCTGACTCGGTTCTACCGAGTCACAAGATGGCTGCCAACACTTCCTGGTTTGGAGTGTTGACAGCCAATTAGAATAAAGATCGTGGTCGGGAGGGTCCGCGGATCCACCGCGCCTCTAGATATCGATATTTTTATTTTTTTAATTTCTCAGCAACTACTGAACGGATGTACACCATTTTTAAAAAGGTCGCTTTCTGAGCCAAGCAGTACCTTTTTGCCAAATGTGGTGTAATTCTGTTCAGCAGTTCGGGCTGTAGCCCTGGCTAAAATTTCCTATGGAAATTAACTTGGAGAAAACACTTTTTGGGACCCCCCTTTTTTCTCAGCCCCCACTTGACAAATTACCCCCAATCTTTCAGGATAGGAGCTGACCTGGATGAAACATTTTTTGGGAGAATTTCGCGAAGATTCATCAAACGGTGCCAAAGTTATTGGCAAAACAAAAAACGCATTTCCTATGGAAACTAGGTTCTAACTATAACTACCTACTGGCAGTAGCGGTCGGTGGTGGGAGTGCCGCCGGGCGCTGACGTGGGGCAGGGTGGGGGGTAATAAAGTACGGATTACGGGCGATTACAGGTAAGTACACATATAAATAAATAAAACAAATTTCGTTTCTCGCGCTGCATCACATTTGGCGATGCAGCGCGAGAAACGAAATTCGTTTTATTTATTTATATGTGTACTTACCTGTAATCGCCCGTAATCCGTAGTTTACTACCCCCACCCTGCCCCTCCCCCGCCCCACATCAGCGCCCGGCGGCACTCCCACCACTGACCGCTACTGCCTACTGGCGACCGCCAGTAGGATATATATATATATATATATATATATATATATATATATTCACTGAAAAAACCATAGGTTTTAGGGACAGTTATAGTTAGTTGGACATTGCACTCGTACAAAACCCGTGAAATTCCCCCGTTATAGTTAGTTCAGCTAACTATAACTCGCGCCCCGCAATGCACTGCTGATGACGTCACATATTACATCACTCATGACATGGTCAGTGACATCACTGATGACATCACTGATGACATCTCAAATGACATCACTGATGACATCATCCAGTGACTGTGTGTTTCTGTAAAGTCTAAATATGTTTAATATATATAGGGAAAGGCGTATTGAAGAATGAGTGGGTGTATAAGTGTCTGAATGGATGATTTAGTACGTGCGTGACTGACTCTACAAGTGAGTGATTAAACGTATCTTACTGAATGCATGGGTTAGTGACTAAACTGTGTGAATGTCTGTATCCGTCTGTTGGTGTGTAAGTGGATGCATGGATTTGCGAATAGCTACACGAGTGTCTATATGGGTTATTGATTGGTTCTATGAGTATCTGTATGGGTGCCTGAGTGTTTGTGTGGATGGGGTGTGTGCGACTGTGCATAGATGTGTGAGTGGGTGATTCACTGGGTGGATGGTTTCAAGAGTGCATCTGTGATAGACTGTATGGGTGGGTAAGTGTGTGTAAGAGTGTGTTAGTGAGTGAATGTATGTCCCAGTGGTACATGTGTGAGTAACTACATATGTGAAAGGCAGTATATATGTGTATTGGAGTATATAAATAGCTATAAGCGAGAGTGAGTGATTGTGATAGTGGCTGTATGGATGAGTGTGTGCTTGTATCAGTGATTGTATAAGAGCGTAACAATGTGCTAGTATTTGTATGATTAAGTGAGCTGGTGTGTGTATAACTGTATAGGTGAGTAAATGGCAGTGTGTTTAATTATTTGCATGACTGACTAGGTGTGTGAGTACATCTATGGATGAGTGGCGGTGTTTGAGTGTCTATATAGGAGTAAGAGTGCATATGATAGTCCTGTACTGAGTGACCATAAGTATGAGTGACTGTACGGGTGAGTGAGTGGATGTGTGTGTGTAGACCTAAGAATCAGTGAGTGGGTATGTAGTTATTGGTGTTGGAGTGTCTATGGTTTTGCGAATGGCACTCTGTAATTTAGATTGGGTGTATCAAAGGTTATATTAGGGTGTGAGGAGCTGCATCAGATTATCACGTGGATGATGTCATCAGTGATGTCATTTGAGATGTCATCAGTGATGTCATCAGTGATGTCACTGACCATGTCATGAGTGATGTAATATGTGACGTCATCAGCAGTGCATTGCGAGGGCGCGAGTTATAGTTAGCTGAACTAACTATAACGGGGAATTTCACGGGTTTTGTACGAGTGCAATGTCCAACTAACTATAACTGTCCCTAAAACCTATGGTTTTTTCAGTGAATTTCAAAGGTTTTTTAAATGCTAATTTCTAACTATAACGTGTCTGAAACCTATGGTTTTTTCAGTGAATTTCAAAGGTTTTTAAAATGCTAATTTGTAACTATAACGTGCCTGAAACCTACGGTTTTTTCAGTGAATTTCAAAGGTTTTTTAAATGACAATTTTTAAATGTATTAATTTTTATATTAATTTTTTTCATACTGATTTACTACATTTTTAGAAACAATTTCTTTTACATATTTTATTTTTTAAATTACATTGTAATTACATTATACATTACATTACAAAAAATACTTTCTCAGAATGAATTACTTTAGTTTAAATACTTTGCACATAGGCAATAGACTTTTAAGTACAGTAGTTACAGTTGTTAGAATGGGCAACACATTTTCAAACACAATGCAACATTCAGCTCAATGTGAATTTCTAGTTAAATGCAATTAGTTACTTTATGGATTACTTTTCTAACCACAGGACTGGATCCTAGATTCAATCCTGGTACATCTCCTGTAAACAGTTGAGTAAAAGCGTTTTGGTTACAGTCGTGATTTTTAAGGAATATTATTGTATTTTAAAAGTTGACACTTAGAAACTTTTTCTCATAGAATCACCAATGTTATCCTATGGAAGGAAATTCACTTAGCAGGTAAAAACTGTTATCGTTACTTTTTCTTACTCAGTGTTGGATCCTGGATCCAGCACTGGTGCATCTCCTGTAAACAGTTGAAAGAATGCGTTTAAGTCATACAGGCGATTTTTAAGGAATATTTGTAGTTTGTGAAAATCGACACTTTGAAACTTTTCTGCTGAAAACCAGACAATGGATTCCTATGGAAGAAAATATAAGTTACTGGTAAGTACGGTTAAAATTACTTTTCAGGACCAGTACTGGGCTGAAAGATACAGCACTGAGGTCTCTCCTTATAACAGGTGAGTAAATCGGAATTCGTATTTCGGCTGATTTTAGAGGAATATTTGTATGTTTCAAAAATCAACACTTAGAAACTTTTTCAGCAAAAAGCAGGCAATGATATCCTATGGAAGGAAATTCAAGTTACTGGTAAGTACGGTTAAAATTACTTTTGAGGATCAGTACTGGGCTGAAAGATGCAGCACTGAGGTCTCTCCTGATAACAGATGAGTAAATCGGAATTCGTATTTCGGCTGATTTTAGATGAATATTTTAAAGTTCCAAAACTCCACACTTAGAAGAATTTCCAAGTGAAACCAGTCAATGTTAGCCTATGGAAGGAAATTCAAGTTACCGGTAAGTACGGTTAAAATTGCTTTTCAGGACCAGTACTGGGCTGAAAGATACAGCACTGAGGTCTCTCCTGATAACAGGTGAGTAAATCGGAATTCGTATTTTGGCTGATTTTAGATGAATATTTTAAAGTTCCAAAACTCCACACTTAGAAGAATTTCCAAGTGAAACCAGTCAATGTTAGCCTATGAAGGAAATTCAAGTTATCGGTAAGTACGGTTAAAATTACTTTTGAGGATCAGTACTGGGCTGAAAGATGCAGCACTGAGGTCTCTCCTGATAACAGGTGAGTAAATCGGAATTCGTATTTCGGCTGATTTTAGAGGAATATTTTAAAGTTCCAAAACTCCACACTTAGAAGAATTTCCAAGTGAAACCAGTCAATGTTAGCCTATGGAAGGAAATTCAAGTTACTGGTAAGTACGGTTAAAATTACTTTTCAGGACCAGTACTGGGCTGAAAGATGCAGCACTGAGGTCTCTCCTGATAACAGGTGAGTAAATCAGAATTCGGATTTCGGCTGATTTTAGAGGAATATTTGTATGTTTCAAAAATCAACACTTAGAAACTTTTCCAGAAAAAAGCAGGCAATGATATCCTATGGAAGGAAATTCAAGTTACTGGTAAGTACGGTTAAAATTACTTTTGAGGATCAGTACTGGGCTGAAAGATGCAGCACTGAGGTCTCTCCTGATAACAGGTGAGTAAATCGGAATTCGTATTTCGGCTGATTTTAGAGGAATATTTGCACAATGGTGAAGGGAGGGGGCGGGGCCTTAAGTCCCCTTGAATAATGAGGGTCCCTACGGGCCAACTAGCCCACCAGGAACCTCCAGTATGCGCCAGGGGGCTGCGTTGCAGAGACATGTACAGAGGCCACACCCCTTTTTACACCTCTCTGCAACGCAGCTCTGTGGCACTTTCTGGACGTACCTGTTGGGCTAGTTGGCCCCCAGGGACCCTCAGGATTGAAGAGGATTTAATTCCCCATCTTAAAACGCGCCACGGGGCCTGTTTGCACACATGTCACCTGAAGCCCCGCCCCCTCCCTTCACCACTGTGCAAATGCGCCCCGTGGCGCGTTTTAAGTTGGGGGATTAACTCCCCTTGAATCCTGAGGGTCCCTGGGGTGCAACTAGCCCACCATATACCTCCAAAAGCGCCATAGAGCTGCGTTGCAGAGAGGTGTAAAAGGGGCGTGGCCTCTGTACACCTCTCTGCAAGGCAGCCCCTGGCGCATACTGGAGGTTCCTGGTGGGCTAGTTGGCCCCAGGGACCCCAGTATTCAAGGGGAATTCGTTCCCCTCTGCAAACGCGCCAGGGGCGCGTTTGCAGAGTGGTGAAGGAAGGGGCGGGGCCTACGGGCCCGATCGTTGTTTTTTTTCCTCCCTGAAGGGGAGCTGTGTGGCCCCCTTCCTTTTTCCTATTTTTAGGCCCTGGGGACCCCATCCCCAGGGCCTTACCCCTTTTTTTTTAATTAAAATAAAAAAACAAAACAGGAAGGGGGCCGCGTGGCCCCCCTTCCCTGGGCCTGTATTGGCCCCGGGGACCCCATCCCCCGGGGCATGGCCTCTTTTTTTTATTTGGAGGGGGCTGCGTGGCCCCCTCCTCAGGCCATTTAAGGCCCCGGGGACCCCATCCCCCGGGGCCGGCCTTGCACCTTTTTTTAATTTTTTTAATTTTTGTTACTTTGGGGAGGGGGCTGCGTGGCCCCCTCCGTGGCCTCTTATGGCCCCGGGGACCCCATCCCCTGGGGCCTGGCCTCTCGTTGGGGACTGTGGGGGGTCCCCAAACCCCCACAGTCCCGCCGGCTCCCCGTGTCCTACGGGAGCCGGCATTGCTTTACACATGGGGAGCAGCTAACATGCTGCTCCCCATGTGTAAAGCAATCAGCTTTGGCTATTGGAAGAGAGAGCAGGTTTCCTGCTCTCTCTTCCAATATCCAAAGCAAGTTTGCAATGACAGGACGGGAGCCGCGAGGCTCCGTCCCTGTCATTGCAAACAGCAGTGTCCCGGGGGTAGGCACCCCGGGACACTGCAGGAGCCGGCCCTGGGGGTGGCGGTCCCCAGGGCCACCACAGGCTCCAGGAGGGGGCCGCGCGGCCCCCTCCCTACATTTTGAAAGCCCCGGGGAGGTGGTGGTCCCCGGGGCTCTGGGGTCCAAAACGGACCCCCATTTTAATTTTTCTTAGTGCCCCGGGAGGTGGTGGTCCCCGGGCGTGTGGGGGGCTGGAGCCCCCCACACAGGTTTTTTAAAATAAAAAAAGAAGCCCCGGGGAGGTGGCGGTCCCCGGGGCTGCGGGAGGGCTCAGAGCCCTCCCGCACCATTATATATAAAGCCCCGGGGGGTGGTGGTCCCCGGGGCTTGGGGGGCCCTTAGAGGCCCCCACACATAAAATTAACCCTCCCCCAGCATGCCCCCGGGACTTGGCCCACCCGGGGGCCAATTAACATCGAAGCGCGGGAGACCGCGCATCGATTTTTTTTTTTTTCGGCAGGATTCGCGCTCCCTGAGCGCATCCTGCCGATTTTAAAAAAAAAAAAAAAAATTTTTTTTTTGCCCAGGGGGTCCTTGTGGGACTCCCTGAGCAGACCTAGGGGGTCAGGGTGTTTCTACCCTGCCCCCTTTGTGCGCTTTGCGCACTTGTTTCTGTCCCTCGGTTCTACCGAGGGACAAAATGGCTGCCAACACTTCCTGATTTGGAGTGTTGACAGCCAATTAACATAAAGCTCGTGCTCGGGAGGATCCGCGGCCCTAGATATCACTATCTTTTTACTTTTGATTTTCTCAGCAACTACTGAACGGATTTACACCATTTAACAAAAGGGTTCTTTCTGAAACAAGAACTACCTCTTTGCCAAATTTGGTGTAATTCCGTTCAGCAGTTCGGGCTGTAGCCGTGTCTAAAGTTTCCTATGGAAAATTGCATGGGGAAAATGCGTTTTGGGACCCCCTTTTTCTCGGCCCCGCTTGACGAATCCCCCGAGACTTTCAGGGTAAGAGCGGACCGGAGCGGGCCATAAAGTTTGAAAATTTTGCGAAGATACGTCAACCGGCAAGAGAGTTATTTCAAATAGAATGTCGCGGAATTCCTATGGATAATAGGTTGTAACTATAACTATCTACTGGCGACCGCCAGTAGATAATATATATATATATATATATATATACCTATATATGTATATTCACTGAAAAACCAAAGCAACCCTGCAATGCACTGTTTATGACCTCACATATTACATCACTGATGACATGGTCAGTGACATCACTGATGACACAATCCAGTGAGTGTAAGTATTTTGGAAGAGTTTATGATTGTTAAACATATATCCTAATGTACTATAAAACTTAAAGTAGTATACTAGGTGTACTACTAATGAGTGATACTACTTTTAATATACACCATGTGCGGGGCTTTGTGACTGTAGGTATCCTTGCACGTATGGGTGTGTGACTGGCTGTATAAGTGGTTGTGTGAGTTGCTGTATTGGTAAGTGAGTAGGTATGCCAGTGGATGTATGGGTGGGTGAGTGATGGTGTAAGTGGCTCTATCAGGGTGTAAGTGGGTATGTAGCGACTGTATGAGTGAGTGAGTGGACATCTGAATGGCTGTATGAGTATGTGACTGGGTGTGTAAGTGGCTGTATGGGTAAGTGAGTGGCTGTTTGAGTAGATGTTTCGTTTGTTGACTTTGTGTGTGAGTGACTGTATTGGACATTAAGTGTTTGTGTGAATGGCTGTATGGGTGAGTACATGAATGTATGAGTGCTTGTATGGATGTGTGAATGGGTATGTAAGTGGTTGTGTAAGTGAGTGCATGAGTGCTTTTATGGATGAGTGAGTGGCTGTGTCGAGAGGCTGATTAGGTGAGTGAGTGGGTGACCGACCATGTAGGTAAATAAGTGGGTGTGTGAGTAGCTCTATAGGTGAATGTGTGGTTATGTGGCTGGCTGTATGGCTGAGTAAATGGTTGTATGAGAGGCTGTATGGATGAGTGAATGGTTGTATGAGCCGTTGTACGATTGCTGACCACCTCTCAGTAATCCCACTGTGTGGGGCTAAATGGAGGTAACAGGAGGTCTCCTTGGCCCCTGAGGACCCTCAGCAGCCAACCAGGAGCATGCCAGGAGGCACGTTTGCAGAGTAGTGGAGAAAGGGGACGGGGCCTCAGTGATTTGCTGGCTTTTGTTTTTTTAATTTTTGCTATTTTTTAGGAAGAGGGCTGCGTTGCCCCCCTTCCCTAAACATTTTGGGCCCTGTGGACCCATCCCCGAGGCCTAACTTTTTTTAATTGGAAAAATGGGAGGGGCTGAGTGGCCCTCCTCCCAGGCCAATTGCAGATCACCCGGGCCTGGCCTTTCATTCTTTTCCGTTTAATATAAGGGAGGGAAGCCGCATCCCCTGGGCCCTGCCCCTTTTTATATTATTATTATTTTTTTAAAGTAAGGGGGCCGCATGGACCCCCTCTTGGAGCAAATTTCAGCCCCGGGGACCACAACCACCAGGACCAGGCCTTTTTGGCCCCGGGGACCCCATCCCTTGGGGCATGGCCATCTCATTCGGGAACGCGGGGAGCCTGAATGCCCCCATGGTCTTGGCTGGCCCCCACCTCCTGTGGGAGCTGGCATTGCTTTTTACACCCAGGGAGCTGCTAACATGCATCTCCCTGGGTGTAAAAAGCAAAGCGTGCTCCGCTTGAGCAAGCAAGAGCATATTGCTATCGCTTGCTCAAAGAGAAGCACACTATTTGCTACGGGATGGGGGGAACAGTGCTCCCGCCATCCCATAGCAAACTGCAATGTCCCCGGTGTGGGCACCCACATTGCAGTTTGCTATGGGAGGGGGGCCATGTGGCCCCCCTCCCATCTTGTATGTGGATAGCCCTGGGGAGGTGGTGGTCCCCGGGGCTCCATAACATACCCCCTTCATTAGTGTATTGGTGCCCCGGGGAGGTGGCAGTCTCTGGGCTGCATTGGGGGCTGGAGTACCCCACACATCATTATTTATTTATTTTAGCCTCGGGGAGGTGGCAGTTGCTGGGGCACAGGGGGCCCGTATGGCCCCCCATACAATTGAAATAAGCCCCGGGGAGGTGGCGGACCCCGGGGGGAGTCTGCAAGGTCACCCCACATAAGACGCAATAGCCCCGGGAGGTGGCGGTCCCCGTGGCTGCAGGCAAGTCCAGTCCAGTGGGCCCGCCCATATTAGTAATAATAATAGCCCCGGGGAGGTGGCGGTCCCGGGGGATTTAATAAGCCCTAGGAGGGGGGTTCAGTGTGCTCCCCTCCTACATAGATTATATGCCCCCAAGACCTGGCCCACCCGGGGGTTAATTTAAAGCAAGCGCAAAAGCCTGCGCTTGCTTTTTTATATAGATTTTTGCAGCGAATTCACTTCAATTATTTTTTTACATGCTTTTATGCCGTGGGGGGGTCCCAGGGGCACCCAAAGACCATGGCTTGTGTGGTCCGGGTATTCCTACTCCGCCCCCTTTTCTTTATTCTCCTTTTTTTTGGGGCTCGGTGAAGCTGAGTCCCAAGATGGCTGCCAACACTGCCTGGTTGAAGTTTGGCAGCCAATCAGAGCAGTGCATTTCCCTGAAGACTTTGTGACATGAGAGATCACTATAATTTTAAGCTTACATTTCTCAACAACTACTGAACAGATTTACACCAAATAAGCAAAAGGCACTTCCTTGAACCAACATCTACCTCCCCATCCAAATTTGGTCTAAGTTTATTCAACGGTTCAGGCTGTAGCTGTGGCTAAAGGTTCCCCTATACACCCTATATTCTCGATCCCTACTGCACGGATCACCCCCAAACTTACCATGACAACCAGAACCTACCTTGACACTTTTTTGGGGAAAACTTCATGAAGATTGGTCAAACAAAGCCAAAGTTATAGGCGAATCAAAAAAAATAAATCCTGTGGAAACTAGGACCTAACAATAACTACCTACTGGTGACTGCCAGTAGGATATATATATATATACACACACATATACATTAACAACACTTCTCCTCATTCAATAAGAAAAGTCTGCACTTGGGAATGTAAAAGTTTTGCTGTTTTAATTCATCTCAAAGAGCAAAACTTTCACATTCCCGAGTGCAGACTTTGCTTATTGAATGAGAAGTGTTGTTTATGTTTCCAACGCTTACGGTAGCGCTTTTACTTGCACCACCAGCGGTTAGGATGCACACTGGCAAAACCGTATATATATATATATATATATATATATATATATATATTCACTAATCTTTTCATTTTACTCATCCCTGTGTATGTTTGCAACAGAAGAGCAATTCAGTTGTTTTTTTTTTGTGCTTTATCATTCTTCCGTTTGATAGTAGACTGTAAACATTATTGTATGAGAGCATAAAAGTGCTCTCCTTTCTGTGGAGTGTGGTATATTTCACTTCCCTGAAGAAACCCAAAGTACATATGTATTTATTGAGTGTAGTTATTTGGAATTTAATTTGGAACTATTTATATTTTCCATAACTCCCCCCCTTTTTTATCTGTATCCTCCTTTACTGGGGAGGTGAGAGGGTCTATGTGAATATAGAAGAGCTTCAGGCTGCAAAACTAGTGTTACATGTAAGTAACTTGTTTCTTCTGCAGCATGAAATCTCTTCTTGATTCACATGCTGTGCATAGACTATGTAGCGGTATTTACTACTTGCGGAAGAGAGAGTAAAGTATGAATAGTGACAAATAAATCTTCTATTAGGACCTTTGCTTGTATGTTTAAACAACTATAATTGTAAATGTATTTATATAGCGCTTACCCCATGACGAGGCATTGAAGCACTTTTATTGACGAGTAGCACGCTACTCCGGAACGTAAGATTAGTAGTTTGTACAAAATAGTTTATGGAACATGATCAGCCATCACTAATAGCTGCTGCACCATCGACCTAAAGAGGATGTCTGTTTATGTACTTAATAAGCATGAAACAAACTTTTTATATTTAGTTTAATTTCTGTGCTCTCAATATGCTTCAACTTTATTTGTAATTGTAGGGTGCTGATTTCACTGTTACCAACCACTAGTATGTTTTATTCCCAGTTGTGTGACTGGTTTTATAAGTAAGAGTTAAAAAGGCGTTGTATACCTACATGACTCAAAGTGTCATGCTTATTGTCCTGTGTGTGGGTGTCAGGACAACAGTGCATTTTGCTGGGTCTTTACTTGTCCCAAACTACAGTCAGTCGATCGCCCGTTATGGGAGTCTGCTGCCTTTTTTGTCTCGGTAGTCAACCTTCTTCGGTGCCACTCTTCCTTGAATAATCATAAGGTGGTGTCTTTATAAAGGTCATCTTGAAGTTTGTCTTGCCTCCCAAGACAAATTAGAAGTGGACTGATTTTTAAAGTATTTTGTGTGATGTGTCCCTCCATTTGGGCCTTAGTTGGACGTTGTAATGTGGTCCCTAACACATATTTGATCGTCCGATGAAGCGGAGTTGTGAAGTGCCTTTACACAGACTTGATCGTCCTTGGACGCCGCACTGCGGAGACCTTGAGCTGACCTGTATGGCCGCTTTCAACCACGTTGATCCTCCATGAAGTCGAATCGTGGAACTTGTTTCACACACACCCGATCATCTTTAGAAGTCGGATGGTGGCTCATTTTTTGTTTTTTTCTGTTGCAATGTGACCCAGGACATATTGCATTTTTGCTTCACCAAAGAATGTCACCCTTATATCTCCATGGCCCATTATTCTGTTGCCTTGGTGTATGACACTGTTGCGGAATCTACTTTGGCACAGGACACTGTTTGCTGTAAAGGGTTTTACATATATTTTTGTTATGTAGCAAAGTTAACCTTTAAGTAGTGTGTGTAACATTGTTAACCTTTCACTGTTTCATAACCACAACTTTGTTCTGTTAAGGCTTAATGAAGGGCATTATGGTGTATATTTGAACCACTTTTGGGCTTTGCTCTGTCTGTAAGGTACTCTTGTCCCTGCTGCGAAGTAGCAGAAGTCAGAATAACCTAATGTTAGTACTGTGTTTTCATACCTGGATGTTTTGTCCCAACCCTATGCCCTTGTGAGAGGACAAATAGTGTTCTGAGGTTAACACCCTCTGTGAAATTGTATGAAAAACCTTGAAACTAAAGTTGTATTTTAAAAGAAATGAGTGCACCTTACATTCTGTTTAGATTAAAGCAATGTAAAAAAAATCTTTGTGTATAGGAATTCTAAGGGTATTGTTGGGTAATCAGATTTCTAGTGGAATTTTCTGAGGATGTGTTGTAAAAAGATAATATTTACCCTTAATTAGTTGTGTTAAAATCGTGGGATGATGTTGATGTATGATTTTCTAATTGACTGCCATTGAAAGAATTGCACTATTGCAGGTTGATATTGTTAAGGGTCGGTGCTGGCAGTGAGTCATTAAGAAATCTTATTTTTCTGCCCAGTAAGGGTAGATAGCAAGAGTAACCACTATAATGTCTTGTAACATGTTTGAACACATCATAGTTTGGCTGCCCCAAATGTGGAAAACAGATATGCTTCATCACAATGTAGAGATGTGTTGTATGCAGACTCTCAGGTTAAACTTCCTGTAAGTATAGCATACATGTATATATACATGTGGCCAACAGTTAATTTCTTAAACTTCTTATCTATTTATTTTATTATATGTTTGTAAATGTACCCTTAGCACTTCTCACCAGAGGTTACTCTGTGTAATTCTTTCTTCACATGATTTGGACTTTAAATATTATTTATAGATAACTCTTACAAATGTTATTTATAGATAAAAGTGACATAGGCAAACCATGGTGTAAGGTAACTGATCATGCCTTGTGCAGCATACACATACTATAATTTTTCGTTCTAAGCATTGTGGTGTGTGCAAGATATGGTTTATATGATATGACCCATAACATTTGTCCTACTGCAATTGATTGTAGAGATCTTTGGAGGTGTTTGACCTCAATAGTGCCCCTTGAGGGAAAGTATACTATCCTCATCCTTTGAAATAACTGCCTACCTTACTACATTATTTTTATAATATTTCTTATTATTATTACCATAATTATCATCATTATTATTATTTTTAATACAACCATTGTATTTCCTTTATTTTCTCCTTTGTAACTCAAAAGGGCTGTTGTACTGCAGGACTGCAGACTCCTAATGTGTTAGCCTTATTTAAATGTGCACAAGCCCTCTTAATTTATCCCCTGTTTTGAATTTAAGAACTGTAAATGGCCATTGTCAGTTTCAGAAGTAAACACAATGGAGTTATTATTCTGAACATGCAAGTTGAACTGTCAGTTTTATTTAACAATGCATTTATTATTAGTATTTATTGTGTGTAACACTGTGTAGCTTTTTAATTGCCAGTTAAATCTTTGTTTATGCCAATATAGGCACAAAAGTTAGTGTTCTGCCTCACATAGGACCAGAGTTTACAGTTTGCCTTGGAAGTGCGATGCAAAAGAAACACTATTTGTTTCACTTTGCTGCTTACATTGAGTATGTTTTGTGTTGGAGAAGGAAACTAAAAATGCACATGCCCAAATGTACCTCAATGTGTGCTTGTGCAAATATATATGCAATTACGTACATGTATTGAGAACCATTTACACATAGAAACACACCCATAAATGTCGGGTGAAATCTAGTTCCCCAGTTTTTATTTTTAGAAAAAATCGACTGGGCCTATCCTTCCATTGTTTTTCAGTATTTGTTGGTAGCATGTAAGTTCAGTATTTACATGGTTAATGAAGAAACATAGCAGACTCTTAAAAGAAAAACACGTTGCCTCTGAACTGCTCCTGAGTTTCTGTTCTGGCACTTCCCTTTATAAAAGTGTTTCTGTGCCTTCTGTCTCTGAACAGAGCTGGGGAATGTTTGTGTTCCTTTTTGATAATTGTAATTGTATTTATACAGCTCTTCCTAACCCTGACTATGCGTCGGAGTGCTTTTTGGCGAGTAGCACACTACTCTGGAACCCATAAAGGATGAGTGATGGAATAGTATAGGAAAATATGAATTCATTTGAGCGGTGGACATGCAAGTCTGTTAGTTGGATTGAATAGGAAAATGGAGGAATTGAAGAGAGAAGAGTGTAGAAAGTGTCATTTGGAAGATCATAGTAGTAAGATGAGGTTTGAGATAAGTAAATGGAGAGATGGAGGGGGGAAGATGGAAGAGTCTGTAGAACGGGTTTAGGGGGATCAAAGTACTAAAATGCAGTCTGGGATAAGTCAAAGGAGGGATACATGAGCGTAGAATTTAGAAAGGGTTGCTTGGGAGGTCATAGTGGTAGAATGAGGTTTGAGATAGGTCAGAGAGTGGAGGTAGAGGATATATTGAGAGATGTATAGGGTGAGACATAAATTAGTGCATTGCAGAGAGTCAAAGGTTATGTTTTTCCTTATACAGTATGAGTAAAGTAATACATATATAGATACATAACTACATAGGAGTATACATGTGTAGGGAAGATAATATATATTGAGATTTAAAGCTGTATTGTATAAACTCAGACTTTCAGGTGTTGTTGTACTTGAAGCTAATTTATTTGTGTATTTTTATAGCTTATGGTTTTTATAGTGAAGCACTTGTAGATAAAACAGTTATGATAATATTTACATATTGTGATAGATTAATAAAACAGAGACCCATGAGCATCTAATCAAATAACTTATATGAAAACTATACAGAGACCTATATTCATGTTAAGTATAGAATAATATATACATATATTTAACCATAAGTAATATAACAATTGTTTAGCAGACCTAAAGAATATCTATATATTTTTTAAAACATAGTTATATATATATTTGTACAAAGAAATACACAGATCTAGATACAAACATATAATCAAATTATAAATGCTTACATACACAGGGATATGCTGTATATTAGTGTTTGGTGGTTGTGTAGGAAAGAGCCAACTCTAGAGTAGTCTTCTGATAATAAGATAGTTATCCGTGGCTCTTATGTAAGGGGGGTAATGCAATCCAAAGTTTGGCTGCTTGAACAGAGAAAGATGTACCACCTATGTTTTTTTTCTTGTATGGTGGTGTTTTGAGGCGAGGTGCCAATCTGGAGTGGAGGTTCCTTTGCTGAATGTATTTGGTGATGTTATTCCTGATGAAAAGCGGTCATGTTCCATGTATTGCTTTGTGGGTGATACAAAGCAGCTTAAAGGTGGATCTTCTGGCAACCGGCAACAAATGTAGGGCCCTCAAGTCAGGGGAAATGTGGGCTTGTGGCTATACATGCAGATGTAATCTGGCAGCAGAGTTCGGAATCTGTTGTAGTCTTTTAATTGTCGTTAAAGATGATCCGTGGTAGAAGCCATTGGCATAATCAAGTTTAGATAGTACAGGAGACAGAGATAGTAGCCTGGACCTTGTGTGGAAATCCCAGGTGGGGGAGAATGCATCACAGAGTTTTCATAGTAATGAAGCTTGATCTTGCTAATTTGTCAACTTGGGCATTCATTGATAACTTGGGGTCCATGGGGTGTGGCAAGCAAGTTGGCCGAATAGACGTTTCTCCACAAGCTCCCATCTATTTCAAATAAATACTGCTGAAATCCTGTGTTATCCCTGGCCTCCCCCTCCCCTCCTATACTCATCTGGCTCCTTGTCGATTCGGGGAAGCTCCGGAAAGTGGTTTGAGGCTCCCGCATGCTGAGATGGCGGCCCTGAGACCCAAGAAGCGTAGGCTGGATTGGTGCCTGTAATGGAAGACAACAGCAACTACAGGCTGTGACGCGGGGTGCAGCACGAGTACTGTGGATAGCTGTACCCCTGCATGGAGGCACCCCCTGACTTTATCGAACTCCCTGGGGGCCTGGAGGACGGCGGTGAGAACTACAGTGGACCCCGCTTCCGGGTCGCTGAGGACTGCCTTGGACTTTTGCAGCAGTGAGTGGTGAGCAGCACAGCCTTGTCATGAGGCCTGGCATAATCTATGCGCCTGGGTTCGGGGCTGCCTCCTGTGCACTGAGACTGGGGAATCTGAGCCTTAAGATCCCCCATGGGGCCCCTGGGATGCGCCCCCGAATAGTAGCCAGCCTGGGATTTGGGACGTGATGTCCCTTGTAATTACTGTGGTGAACTGTTCCTCTAGCCTTGCGGCATCGGCTCCCCTTTGGGCCCACAGAGCGAGGGCAGAGTCCCATGGCAGCAATGTGTGGGCTCAGTCTCCTCCAGGATCTATTGGAGGAGTGAGAGACTGCTCTCGAGTGGCTCCAGGCCTCAACAGTTCTAGTGAGAGGCCCTGCTCCCTGCGTTTGTTTGCCCCTGATGGTGTCGGGACCAGTGCTGGAGGACCTGACCCCCAGACCTCCCTGACAGTGTGGCTTCTGAATAGGGCCTCTGCTTGACAGGGTGATGGGGGGGCTGCATGATCCTGGGGCCTAAGAACTGGAGTGCATCCTGCGAGGCCTACTCCTGTGCCTGCAGCTGCTCCCGTGATGGGCCCCTTGTGTCTGGTGTGAAGCAGGGGACCCGCTAGAAACTGCCATATACATGTCTGCAACCTGGGGCTCAAGGTAGGAATTCAAAAACTATTTATACCTGTGCGCTTGCCCAAGTGGGACCCCTGGCAGAAAGATGCTTCCTGGTGGTGGAGGACAGACCCTTAAGCTCAGATGTGCAATGCTGTGATGTAGCCTGTTCATCGGCCCCGCTGGGTGGCGTTGATGCTATTGAGCCTTTCTATTCCCCCTCAAACGCTATATGCATGTTAGCCACCTGCTCCCTGTGGATCCACTAACTTTAACTGGAGAGTCACGCCTGCCAGGCTACCAGAGAGCGGGGGTCCATCCTCCTTCGCCTAAATAATCCAGCATTCTGGGCACAGGGGACCCTGAGACTTCAATGTGGCCACTCAGATTGCCCCCTTTGGCGGTGGTGTGGGGGCAGTGCCGTAGCCCCCTATGACCAGGGCACCTTGAAATCCTGAACTGAATAGCCACACCTGTGGCCTTTGCTTGACAAAGATACCTACAGTACTAGTCTAGGAGTGCCTCTAGACCTGGTCTGGTATTGTTGTAGTGCTCTACTGCTCACTATTCTTGCCACCATGGTAAAGGACAAAGGCTCTAAACCAGCACAGGTGAGCAAAATTGTCAACTATACCCACTTGCTGCAGCCCCCTGCTCAGATGGAGAACAAGGGGGACCATGGCCCCGGAGCACCTGTTGCATAAATGGAGAATCCTACCCCTTCCCTGGTGGATCTCATGGCAGCAATCCAGGGCTCCAAAGCTGAATTGGGCAACAAGATTAAGGCAGTTGTAGTGGATGTTAACTTTCTCCGAGCTGATTTGTGCAAAGTATTGGACCATGTGGCCATGACGGAAAAAAATGTAGGCACGTAACAACAAGAAATCCGCTGCCTGCGTACCACAGTCTCAGATTTGCAGAAATTGATAGCGTGCTTGAATGAACCCCTCGAGGACTCCGAGGGTGGGTCCTGAGGAAACAACCTCAGCTTCATGGGATTTCCAGAACAAGCAGAGGGGCAGTCCACTGTACTGTTCTTGGAGGAGTGGATTACTGCAATCCTTGTACCAGAAAGACTTTCCAAGTTCTTTACCATCAAAAAAGCCCAAAGGCCGCTAGCTCTACAGCCGAAGCCGGGCCCTCCGTGAGTTATCATCGCCTGCCTGTTCAACTTTCGTGACCGCGATGCCATCCTGCAGAGCATCAGGGTAGGGGGCCTCCATTGTATCAGGGGAACCCCTCTCCATATTCACCGATTACACCCAAAGAGTGCAAGAACAGAGGAAAACTTTTATCGCTATAAAGAAAAGTATGAGATATCTCAACTTGAAATATAGCTTCCTTTTCCCAGCAAAACTCTGAGTTCAGCATTGTGGTTTGGCCCTGTTCTTTTTTAGTTCTGCTGAGGCCAATGACTGACTGGACACCCTCCCACAAAACTCTGGTCAAAGCACGGACTGACGGCTTCAAAACCCGCAGCAGCAGTCTGCCTGCTCTGTCAGCTTGGGACGTCGGAAAAGCCTGGATGGCAGTCGACAATTGGGAAAGATCATGGTGTGTCCAGATGAAATGCTCCGAGCTATGGATGTGGTTCCAGACTAGAGGGAGTCCTTTCGACATCGCCATAGTGCCTCTGGCACACCTAGTGACAGCAGTGGCATGAAATGACCTCAGAGGTTTGCTTGACAAACAGTGAGTACTGTGTGAAATTGGGGTTGGGGTTGGGCTCCTGATAGACTGACTACTGAGCTCCCTGTGATGGAGCTGGCTGGAACTGCCTCCAGTCATGGGACGCAATCATTTGCGACTGAAGACAAAAAATGAACTCTAGCCGGGGGAAAGAGACTGGTGGTTAATTCTACTGCATAATGAATGTTCATCCTGCTGTTCTATTCTGTTGATGGGATGCTGTATGAGGGAGCTGTGTGACGTAGTGGGGGAGCTTGAGTGTGTTTCATTCAACTCCCACCCTCTCTTGCATCCTAATCTCTAGCATTGCATAACATATCATTATGTTGCCTTATTTCTGATTTGCTTTAGTTTCTATTTGGGGTAATGGGGCGGCCGTTGTTTACCCTCAATTGTCATGACGCTGGGCGGGTGGATCCGGTGCTGCTGCCCATTTGAAAGAGGGGAGTTGGGTGTTCATTTTGTGTTAATGGGTTTGTCGATATGGTATATTGCATCTTGCTTTTGTGCATCGCAGACTCTATCACTGCCTCAGAGTCACCCTCGTGGAGGGACACTGGAGATGTGGCAATCCCATCTGGAGGGGTAGGGAAAAGTACCATTGTTTATAGATGGCCGAATGCACTGCTCAGCTCATGACGTGGAATGTCTGCAGTATTGCCCAACTGGAGAAGCGTAGAAGGGTTCATGCCTATTTAAAATGCTATAAGTTGTCCATTGCATTCCTACAGGAAATCCATATATGGGGAAATTTCATTTTCTCTCTCCAAAAGCGCTGGAGAGGGCAACTATAAGCCACGTCCTACTCCAGTTATGGCCGAGGTGTATTCATTTGAGTGGCCCCGGGGATGCCCTTTCTCAATCGGAACCACGTTTTTCTGTATTGCACCCTGGATGTGCAGGAGGTCTGTTTAAGCAATGTGTATGCACCTAAGAATGATTTTTCTGATTTTTCCACCCTTGTGGCACAGTCCACCTCCCCATACTTAGCAGCTGATATTATTTTGACGGGGATTGTAAATGTGTCCTGGATGGTGAACTCGACCGTATCCCACCTTGACAGCACACCAAACCCCATATGACAGAGGCATTACGTGGCATGATGCGTGAATTGCAACTTAGCGACATCTGGCGGGTCAGATACCCACAAGTTGAACAATTCTCCTGTTATACCCCCGCCAAAGGCACATACAGTCGACTGGATTATTGTCTGGTCTCTGATGCTCTGGCACCTCTGGTCTCCGGAATCTCCTGCTTGCCTCAAAATCTGTTGGAACATTCCAGTGTCCTGTTGGTTCTTTGGAGAATGAATGGTAGGCCGGCGATACCGCTCTGGCACCTCCCTTTGAAGCCACAGTTGCAGACACACAGACACATTACTTCCATGAGAACTGGGGCATCTCGGGCAGCAGGGCTATGGCTTTGGAGGCGATGAAATACGTCCTCTGCAGGATCTGCCTTAAAACAAAATATGGAGTCCAGCAACAGCTTGAAAAGGACATATGGGAATGCGAGAGGGCTTTGGGTGATATAGAAAGAGTGCTCCCCTCACATTCAGATCGACTGAAGGATTGGCGCGAGACCCGTAGGTCCCTTCTAGACGACTGGCGTAGATTAGAAAAACACACTACTCTTTTACGTATATGGCCAACGACTCCATCCTGAGGGAGGTATGACTGGAGCGATGCTGGCCCGTCTCATAAACGGGAGGATTCTTGGACCCCAATCCTGATTTTAAATGATAATACAGGACATTCAGTTTGCACACAGCGGGCCATTAGTGAGGTCTTTCATTCCCATCTGAATTACGTTTATGCTACCCGGACCATTCGGGGTTTATCCATGGGATAAGCACGCTGCATAATCTGAGACAGCTTTCCCATGTCTATCATGCCTCGCAATGTCCTGACAATGCGTTTGTGTTGGTCCATTAACATGGAGCAGGCGTTCGACTCTTTGAGCCAGACGTATTTATGGCATGTCCTGAGAAAGGTCGGGATAGGACCTAAATGTATTCAATGGGTCCAGTTACTACACACGGACTCTTGTGCCTGAGTGCGTTCAAGTAGGGAGGTCTCTGGCTTGTTTAACCTATATAGGGGTACCAGGCAGGGCTGTCCTCTTTCGCCGCTCCTGTTCGCACTTACGATGGAGCCTCTGGCTGAGAGACTCCGCAAAACAATGAGCCCGCGGAGGATTACAATAGGGGACACCATTCATGTGGTCTCCCTTTACTTGGATGATACCCTGATATATCTTAGTTGTTCGACCTCCTCTGTACGCATACTCATGTAGGTGGTGTGGACGTTCGGGGAGATCTCTGGGCTATGGGTCAACCCCTCTAAGTCACGAATCTACCCTATGGGTTCCCTGATGGGGACATCCCTTGAAGGTCTGCCTTCATTGGGGCTTCCTAAGGAACTACGTGACGTCCGATATTTGGGAATTCGGTTAGCGCCTACTGAGAAGGCATTTTTGGACCTTAATGTTGGGAGAGTAGTACAGGGACTACAGGCCTCCGTACGACTCTGGAGGGACCTGCCTCTCTCCCTTATGGGAAAACTTGCCATTGCAAAAATTATACTGTCCCTAGATGCCTGTATGCACTTCAGGGCACATTCTATGTGAACCCTCGACAATACTTTAAGATGATTAATGGCCTTCTTGTTGACCTATTATGGGCAGACAGGCGTAGACAGGTAGGTCTCTCCACTCTGAAGAGCCCATGGTCTTTGTGTGGTATTGAGGTCCCCTACATGGAACTCTATTATATGGCGGCACATTTACACCATGCCGTCTCCTGGCTAGATGCGGAGAACTCCTGGGAGAAGACCACTCCTGGCATTACTGAGTGGCTCTTCGGTCCCCCCTGAAACACTTTATTTGATACGTCAGATGGGGAGGTTTGGGAGGGTGCTGCAACAGGCCCCCGTCCCTATGCTCCAGACCTACCGCTTTGGATTCTTCAACCTTTCCGCATGATAGCGGAGTCTTATGTCGACCCAAAGGTGGAAGGATGGAGGATGTCACACATTAGGGGATCTATACCAGGAGGGGTGCTTTGTTAATTATGCCAAGGTCAATTTTTGCAATACCAAAAACCTTTGGCCATGGTGAGAGAGATATGGCCCACCTTCCCTGAAGCCCCACCCAGTTCTAATACTCTCACCACACTACTGGGGATGGCCTGGTATTGGCGTCTGATGTCACACCTTTATAGGGCACTAGGTGAGAATCTCCAGGAGGGGCCCTCCGGATCCAGGCCAAGTGGGAGGGGTTACTACCAGACCCAATAACAGGGAAAGACTGGGTGTGTATCTATGAAGTGGTCCGCATTGCCAGTTCCAATGCTAGGTTTAAACTCATACAATATACCTTCATTCACCAAACGTACTTCTCCCCGAAAACCCCACACGCCATCAATCCTACACGTTCCGACACATGCCCCCTGTGCCGAAGCCTGATGGCAGATTTGGTAAACATGATTTTGGACTATGTGATTCTCTCACCCTATAGAGGGGCTGGCCCTCAACAATCTCAATAGGGCCTCTGGGTGGAGTGTCCCACTGGAAATATGGCAGTGATCCTGGGTCCAACCCCCTCCCCCTCCGGCAGGAAACCTAGCAGGAAATTTGTTCTGTTGGGCCTAACGCTAGCAAGATGCCAAAAAGCAATAAAATGGTTAAGTGCTGCACCTCCTAGATATGCCGACTGGCTCAGGGATATCACTGAATGGGCCACGGCAGAGGAGGTTCAGATGAAACATGTCTGCAGCAATGATAAATTGGTGGATGATCTCCAATCTTGGGCAGCCATGCTTGCTGACCTGAAGGAACCTTCCACAGATGTACCCACTGAACGACTAACTGGTGCTGATCATGTTCAAATTGATGAATAGCCATGCTGTGCCATTATGTGTACTGCTTCTGATTTATGCTAACTAGAACACTTTTGCACAAGAGCTGGGTGGGGTCGGGGTGTTAAATATGTATGTATGATCTTATTGATGAGCTATTCAACCTACCTGTGTCATATTCCTGTGTACGGCATTGTTACTGTTTGCCTCATCTCAAAATTCAATAAAGGTCATTAAAAAACAAAATGGAGTCCATGGTAATTGCAAGGTTTCTTACTTCTGCAGATATTTTAGGAGGTGGTCCCAGATTGCCAGACCAGACGCAGAGTGGGTCATGATTTTTCGAATCATATGAGTATCTCAGTTTTGGAAGCATTCAATTTGAGATGGCTCCATGTCATCCACTGATCAACGGCTCTGAGGCAACTAAAGATTTTTTAGTTTCTAATGCCTTTGGGGCTTTCCAGTTTGAGTTTTTGTGTGTTAGCTTCATAGTTATAACATGTGAGCTGACATTCATTGATCATTGCTGGTAATGACTTCATGTAGATGTTGAAAAGCATGGGTGAGATGATAGAGCCTTGAGGGGCCCCTGCTTTTGTGAAGTACAGTTTGGATGAGAAAGGGGGAGTATGGATGACATTTATTCTGTTTTGAAGGTAGGATGTAATCCAGTCGAGAGCAGTCCCCTCTATTCTGGCTTCGTAGAGTCTCTGTATTAGAGTGTCATGGTCAACTGTGTCGAAGGCCGCTGAGAGGTCCAAGAGAAGTAGTGCAGCAACCCCGTTCCAGTCCAGTGTATTTTTAAGGTCATCCCAGAAGACGATGAGTGCAGATTCTGTGCCTCTTCCTGGGTGGAATCCTGAACTCTGAAAGTATGGAGTTATTGTCAATGATTTATGACATCTGGGCGAATGCTGCTCTTTCTATTTGCCCAGGAAAGGTCCATTTGTAATTGGTCTGTAGTTGTTGGGGTCATGCGGGTCCAGGTTTGTTTTCATACAAATGGTCATATGTATGACTTTTTTAGGACTTCTGGAAAGATTCTTGTAGTTGAAGAATTATTGATGAATCTTCTTACTGGTGTGGCAGCAGAGGTAATTAAAAGGATGTTTTTGATTTGTGGTGGACAAGGGTCAGAAGGGCAGCTGGTTTGCCTACTTCCTTTCACCAGATCCATAAGTTCACTTTGTGATATTTGTTTGAAGGAATGCAGAGTTTGGGTTAGCCTACTCTTTTTTTTTTTACAACCAGATTTTATTGGTTTTCAAAAGCATCAGCTACAATCATGAATCTTCTGCACTTTCAATCTAGTACATAGTATATGCTGTTGGCAATCTTGGTGCATTTATTTAATACTTAATCCCGGCAAACTATCCCCCCTCCCCCCTTGAGTTGCACCTATGTATATATAGTCTGATCTCCGAATATCCATGGGTTCCTTCTTGTCGAGCGTCGTTCCTAGCATATTACTGCATCTATCGACCTTGTCCTTGATGCCCTTGTCCGCTTTCGTTCTTCATCTGGGCTTCCCGGTGTTGGGGAGCTCGCCCCACTATTGTCCTGTCTATCCGCTGCCAATTCGCTTACTAGATTTTCCCAGGTTCTTGCCCTATCGATCTTACCTATCCCTCGGTTAGCCTCCCTAAGCAGCAGTCTATCTTCCGGCCCACCCACTTCTCTAGCTCCCTTTTCCAGGAAGCAATTCTAGGCCCTCTCAGTGCCTTCCAGTTTCTGGCTCTCTCTCTTTTGGCCAGAACATAGGCCAGATCCTGAAACCTCCCAGTCGTTCTGTTTTTTGCCGTGTGTGGGAACCACCTTAGCAGGAAATGTGCTGGGGTGTGCGGGAGTTCCTTGTCTATGAGGTCACCTATCACTGGTCTGATCTCCTCCCAGAAGGTTTGTAACGTGAAGCAGCTCCAAAACATGTGGATGATGTGCGCCTCTCTGTCTCCGCACCTCGGGCAAGCTGCTGCGTCAATGCCAAAGTATAGCCTAATGCGGGACGGAGTTAGGTACCCCTGTGCAATATGTAGAAATGAATCAGTTTGAATCGCGCATTCCTGGACACTTTCGGGATCCGCTCTAAAATCTTGTCCCATTCTACCTCTGGGATCTGTTTGCCCACATCCTCCTCCCATTGTAATCGCAAGCGCTCTAGTGGCTTCTGCATATCTTGGCGCATTGCCTTATAAAGGCAAGAAACTGTCTTGATTCTTCCTGCTGAGAGTGCTACATACCTACATCCCACCAGTGCCCGCGGTTCTGTTCCTCCTCCACCCAAGTGTTTTCTAATCCTTCTGGTGAGGGCCCCATGCCTAAGGAAGTGGCCTCCCGGTAAATCATATGCAGCCTGGAGTTCTTCAAACTGGAGTAGCGCGGAATCCTGGTATAGATCCCCCATCTTTGTCACCCCTGCCGATTCCCAGTCCTCCAACCCTGCCCAATGAGCCCCCTGGGGCAACCATCGCAGCATTGTGATCGGTATGTCTGGAGAGTAGGGAATCCTGACCCCCACCTGTCTCAAGTATCTAGCCCAGCATCGCACCACCACTGTGGTTTCCATGGTATCGTCAGACGCATTCCGTTGGGCCCTTAGAAAAATCTCTGCTAGGGTTGCAGTATCCGGCGCGGCAGGATATTGTTCCAGTTCTGAGTCACGACTCGCCACCAGCCATTGAATCATCCAGTACAACTGGGCGGCAAATAATACCCCTCAAAATCTGGGACAGCTAGTCCCTCTTCCACCGTCGGGCGCTGTAATGAGGTCAGTGCTACTCTTCTACGCCCTGACCCCAGATAAATGACATGACCAGTGAGTCAAGATCTTTGAACATTGCTCTCGGGATCCACACCGGTAAGGTTCCGAAGTAGTACAGAGATGCGGGAGCGCCACCATCTTCAGGACTGCCACCCGCCCTGCGACTGACAGCGGCAGTGCGCTCCAGAATTCCATTGCAGACTTCACTGATCTGATTGCTCTACCCACATTTCCCTCTAGTAACTCCGCCGGTTCATGATATATTTTAACTCCCAAATACTGTAGGCGGCTGGGCTCCCATTTCAGGTAGCCAAGATCAGGCGGCGGGAGGGCATTAGATATCATGGGGTACAGGCTAGACTTCCTCCAATTAACCTTGAGGCCAGAGATGGCACCGAAATGGGCTAGCATTCTCTGCCCCCTCTCAGTCCACCCTCCTTGTCGTCGAGGAACAGTAGGAGGTCGTCCGCGTATAATGCGATAAAGTGCTGCACCTCCCCCACTCTTAAACCATTATAATCCTGTCCGCTTCGCGCCCTGCACGCCAGCTGCTCCATGGCCAATGCAAACAGGAGCGGGTAGAGGGGGCACCCCTGTCTCGTACCCCTCTCCACCCTCTGCCTGGGACAAATGGTTTGTCCGGTGCGCACTCGGGCCGTGGGCGTCGTATACAGTAACTGTACCCATGCTAAGAAACCTCCTCCCAGTCTTATCTTGGACAAGACCTCGTAAAGGTAAGACCACTCTAGGCTGTCGAAGGCCTTCTCAATATCCACCGCGAACACTGCTGCCTCGTGCTTATCATACCCAGTGGAGTCCATGACCGCCAAGAATCGCCTAATATTTATGCCCGTGTTCCTCTCAGGGATAAACCCCGCTTGGTCCGCGTAAACCAGGTCAGGCATATGTGGGAGAAGGCGCATCGCTAAGATTTTGCTCAGGATTTTGTAATCCATATTTTTCATAGACAGGGGCCTGTAGCCTGTGTAGTCATGCGGTTCCTTCCCAGGCTTAGGCACCGGGACGATAAGGGCCTCTCTACTACTCTCCGGCAGTATTCCGGCTCCCAGGGCCTCCTGATACATGGTGATCAATCTGGGAGCCAGCTCCTCTACGTATATTGCATAAAACTCGGCCAGTAGGCCGTCAGTGCCTGGGGTTTTGTTCCTTGCCATGCCCTTAATGGCAGCTCGTACCTCCTGCTGCGTTATGTCTGCTCCAAGCTCTTCCGCCTCCTCAGGGGCCAATCATGCTATCTGCAGGCCCGCAAGATATTCCCCCACATCTGCATGATCGCCCTCTCTCGACCTTCTATACAATTGTGCATAGTAGCTGGCAAACACTTCGTTGATCTTCGCCTGCGTAAAGTGCCAGATCTCCGTCTCGTCCTCTATTTCCACTAGTGGCTGGCTTCTGGTCACCGGGTTTGCCAGCCACGCTATGAGCGTCCCTGACTTGTCTCGGTCGCCATGAGTGCGTTCTAGATATTTCTTGTAATCGAAGTATCTAAGCCTCTGTCTGCCTCGCCACTTCCTCCTTGGCCTCTACAAAGTGTCCTGGAGCTCTGGGAGTCCTGGCCTCCTACGTTCCAGCTCTCTGAGGGTTGTCTCCGCTCCTTCCACTTCTCTCAATATGACATGCCTGACCCCCGTAGCGGGCGTTATGCATTGGCCCTGCAGGACCACCTTAAAGGCGTCCCATTCGGCATTCAGCGAGGAGGCTGTCCCCACATTAGCCTCAAAATATTGCTCTATTTCCCCCCTGATCTCTTCATGCAAAACCTGGTCTTCCAGTGCATCCGGACGGATCCTCCACGTAGGTATCGCTGATACGGGATGCATCCATCCCAGAAAGAGGACCAATGGATTATGGTCCGATATCGTGTGCACCAAGTATTCTGCTGCAATGACATGGCGCTGCGTGTCTGCTGAGCACAAGAAGGCGTCTTGCCTCGCGTGAACCTCATGGACTACCGAGAAGTAGGAGTAGTCTCTATCTTGGGGATGCAAGGTCCGCCAGGCATCTACCATCCCCCATCCCTGTCTCCAGGCCGTGAACGCTTGCGAGGCGCACGCTGCTTGTGAATCTAGAAGCGTGTCATCTACACTGTTAAAATCACCCCACACTAGGGTAGTGCCCATCAGGTACTGTGTCAGGCAATGGCTCAATCTCGCAAAGAAGGCTGGCTGTTCTACATTGGGGGCATAGACGCTAATCAGACTAATGTCTCGGCCTTCTAGATGCCCCTTTATGGCCACATACCGACCCTCTCGGTCTACCAGCGAGCCTGTCAGCTGAAATGGGACCCCGCTTGGATCCATATTAGGGCCCCCCGTGCATATGCTGAGTAGGTAGTATAGAAAAGTTGGCCCCTCCATCGCCTGTGTAAAGCTTGTCCCTCTTTCTGAGTGAGGTGCGTCTCCTGTAGTAAGGCTATTTGGGCTCCCCTCCTTCTTATGTATGAGAGAACCTTGTGGCGTTTCGTCATTGTGTGCATACCCCGGATGTTCCAAGTCATGCATTTATACCTTTGCCTATCAGCCATTTGGAAGTATCATTGTTCCCGACCCATTTCCCTCCTTATGTACCATCCCCCAACCGTTCTCCCCACCCGAACCCTCATGGTATCTGATATGCTGCAACTCAAGGATCCGCCTCCCGTTAACATTAAACGTTGTCCCCAACTCCCACTCCCCAGGATAAGTAGGATAAGACCCCCCATCCAAACTAAGGTCAAAGGTCCGCAAGTGACTACTTGCAGGTCGATCAGTCAATTGCAAGGGGGAAGGCTGCTAGTCCGCTGCTCTTCCAGTCTGTGCAGCCGCCCCTCAGTTCCATTGTCCCATCAAGACCCCCCCACAGCGCCATCCCCTCCAACAGTCCCTGTACCTCATTGCTGGGCCGTGCACGTCTAGTTCTGCTCCAGACCTGTTCATGGGAGATCCCCACTCCCCTTATCTAGGCAATATTGTCTGCCATCTGCGGGGTTACATCTGGGAGCACTACACTCGAAATCTCAGATTCACTAAATCCATGCTCTGAGCCAGTGTCCGCTGCTGTCTCGCTGCCCTCAGGGAGTACAAGGTTCCTCTCTTTGCCGCTGATCAGTGCCACCACCTGCATTGCGTTCTGGCGTTCGATCTGTACCTCTTCTTGTGTCGGGGCCAGGTTTTCCCTTATGGTTTGTCGACCTCTGGATCGGTTCTCTCTCCGTCTTCCCTTCTCCAGTTCCTTTGGCGGCGTCCATCCGTCGTGTTTCTCCAGCCAGTCGGCTGCCTCATGTGAGGTCCTGAAGAATTCTGTGCCCTTCTCTGTAGTGATTTGCAGCGTGGCCGGGTACTGCGTCGCATACTTATAATTTAGCTGCCACAGTCTTTGCTTTACTTCTCTGTAGGATCCTCTTTGCAGTAGAACTTCTTTAGAAAAGTCTGGGAAGATTCTCACCACGGAGTTGCCCACCTCTATGTCCCCTTTGAGGCGCGCCTGGGTAAGTATGTGGTCCCTGTCTCTAAAATGGAGAAGCTTCGCTATCACCACCCGCGGCGGTGCTCCAGGCACAGGCGGCTTCGCCAGGACTCGGTGTGCCCTCTCTAGGGCGAAGAAATTTGACAGACCATCCGGGGCTACTTCCTCCCGTATCCATTTTTCCAGGTAGGTTAGCATGTTACGGCCTTCTATTTTCTCCGGTAGGCCTATGATTCTGATGTTGCTCCTGCGTGATCTGTTTTCAGCATCCTCTGCTCGGAACTCCAATGTCCGTACTTTCGACTCCAGCGCAGTTATGCCCTGTTTTATGTTTACCATGTCCGGCAGCGTCTCGTAAAGTTGGCTCTCTGTTGTCTTGACGCGGTCTGCCAGCTTTTTATGGTCTTCTCTGAGTAGGCCTGAGTCCAAACCCACTGAGTCGATTTTGGTTTCCAGGCACTCCCGGGATGAGGTGATGGCCTGCAGAATGTCCTGCAATGTAGGGTCTCTGGGGCTGTCTGCCTGCGAATGGGCCTTCTCCCTCTCCTCCATCGGTTTGTCTGTTGGGGCCTCCTCCCTGTCCTTCTTGGGGATCTTCCCCATGATGCCAGTTCTATCTGTAGTGCCTCTGGTGCTGCATGTGTTCCCAGGCTGCCCCTGGTGCTCTCCACCGCCCATGGGGCTTGTTCTTCTGGTAGGCGCTCTGCAATCCTGCGCGCCCTCTTCTTCGCTCCCTGGTCCATTACGTCTATCTTCATCTTGACGTCCCCCGCCGCTCACTCATCCCTTCAGGTGTGTCCAGTGACCATGAAATATTCTTTAGTCCCTCTGTCTGGCCAAGCAGGAGGGTTCAAGGCTGCATCATGGCCAGGCCGGGCGGGCCTGCTACTTGGACGGGTGCAGGCCCCCAGGTCCTCACCTGCTAGCTCTGCACTCTACTTGGGTCCTTTGTTAAGGGCCTCCATCGTGGGGTCGCCGGGGCTCTGCGGGCATCAAGCAAAACAGGCCACGTGCTGTTCCTCACCGTGCGGCCCGAGGCTCTCCCCTTCATCACTCACACTTGGCTTCCCTTGGTTTCTCTTCACCCTCTGTGTCTGTTTGGGGTTCTGGGCCCACTCCTTCCTTGTCTCACCAGTCAGAGTGGAGGGGGGGCCTCCCCCTGCATCTCCCTCTACTAAGTTGCCTAACTCTATTCTCGCTGCCTCCCACTGGCACCCTCACGGCCTGCTCACCTTGCGGGGGTCACCGTGGCTTGTGCCCTCCCTTGGTCAGCCACCTTCTCCGTCGGGGCTCAGAACCACCGGCTGCTGCCCGGCTCCACTCTTATATGCGCAAGGTTGCGGGCTCAGCTGCAGTCCACGCCCTGCTTCTATGATGCTGCCTCTAGAGGGGACTCCCTGAGCACTGTCCCAGTCCCGGACTAGACGGGGGGGGGAGGGAGGACGCACTGGCACGGTCTGCACAGCTCGGCCACTGTCGCCAATTCAGTGTCCCTCACAGCTTCATCATTAATGGGGGGAGGGAGGAGGACCCACAGCCCCAATCCGCCATGGCCTAATCAGCCCCGCCGGCTCAGCTCTCTCATCCACTGCATCGGCCTTTGGCGGGCGCCGTCATCTAAGCTCGCCCAGCAGTCACAGGCAGTCCTCTCCCCTCCTCCAGTGCAGCCTCCACAAGGATCGCATGGCCCAGGGCAGGTCCCAAGTTGGAGCGAGAGGAGAGGCACCGTCTTCTTCAGCCCAGGCAGGGCAGTCAGCTCCTTGTTACCTCCTTGCCCATCACTCTCCGACGGTCGCCACCATCTTGGCGCGCCCCGCTGCCACGCCCGGTTCCTTCCTCTCCGCCAGCACAGTCCTGAGGGGGGGGGTTCCTTCTGTATTCAGGCCAGGTCCCACGAAAGAGCGGGAGAGGGGGCCCCTGCAGATATGGGCACCGCAGCTCCAGCAACGCTGCCAGCCGGTTATTCTTCCCCACACCTGCCTCTCTCCGTGGGCTCCGCCATCCTGCCTCTCCTCACGGCCCGAGTGGCGCAGTCAAATCTGCTGATTCTGGCCGTTTTCCAGGGGATCTTCGGTCCCTGATGCACACTGCTCCCCTTAGACAGCTGTGGGGGTGCACTGTGGGGGGTTAAATCTCACTTAGGGCGTCAGGATGGTGCTGGATGGTGGCTGGGCGACCGGAGCTTCTTGAGCTTGCTGCTCACTCCTTCGGCGCCAAGCCACCTGGGTTAGACTACTCTTGGAGGAGATTTTTGGAAATGGGTTGGTGCTGAGGGTTTTCCTTTGTTTTAAATAGGGGTCCAACGTGTCTGCTTTGGTTGTGTAATGATTTTCCAGTTTGCCAGTGTATTCTTGAGTAATGGGATGAGTTCCTTCTGTGCATTTAAGCTTATGAAATTCTGAGAGATCTGTATAAAATTCTTTTTCTGCTCATTTAGCATTTTGAATTCTGTCTGAATAGGACTTTTTTTTTTTTTAGTTTTTTTGATCGTTGGCATGCATATTCTGTTAAGTTTGTGTAGGTGAAGTTTGTCTTGATTGCTGTTTGTTTCGAGCAAGGTTTGTTGCAGCTTTCTAGTTTATTGTTTTATCTTTTTTAGTTCTGTATTTCTCCAAAGCGCTTGTTTTCTTTTCTCCTGTTTTGTTGTTCTTTGTGGTATTAGGATATCGAAAGGTTCCTGTAGCCACTCAAAGGTTTTGAATGGAATTTATTGTGTCTAGATCTCTGTTGGAAGTTAGTTGTATATCTAAGTATTCAAAATTGAGTTTGTTCCATGGTTGATAGGTGGCTGCATGTAACGTGGTCTTAGGTGTGTTAATTTGTGGTGCTCTATGTTGGAAAGCTACGAAATGGTGGTCTGACCATGTGACTGGAGTACTCCTTTGAAAGGTAACTAGTTCTGGATTTGCAAAAATGACAACTAGAATGTGTCCAGCTACGTGTGTGGGTTTGTCTACGATTTGATGTAGGTTCAGCCTGACTAGGCCAATGATGATCGCTTTTGAATGGGGCATATTGGATTTATTATACCAAATGTATAGGTCCCCAAGAATGCATAGGCTGAAGTGTAGTGTTATAAGGTTTAAAACTGTGTCTAGGAATGTTGCATTGTTAGCTGGTGGTCTGTAAAGGAGGAGGCACTTACAGGAAGAAGTTGGTGTAGGATTGCATCTGGTGATGAGGGCCTCACAACCTTGTATGGAAATGTCGTCAGCTTTGGTGAGATTTATTGTTTGCTTAAATATATCATCTAGTCCACCTTCTCTTTTCCCTACATGATTTTGTGTGATAGTTTGATAGTCTGGAGGAACGGCTTCATGCAACACTGGAGCCATGTCATCTCCCAACCATAATTCAGTTATGAAGAGTAAGTCAGGTTGTGTGTCAGTAAGTAGGTCGTAGATGTGGTGCTCGTTTTTAGAGAGTGATCGAGCATTTATTAGTAGGCAGTTTAGAGATTGTGTTTTGGTGGTGGTGGTGACTGTTTTCTAGAAGAGTGAGCAGTGTTTTTTTAACTTTGAGCAGGTGTGTCATTCATACTGGTATTAACCGTATGAGGATAGTAATAGTGTTGTTTTTCTATATCGTGTTCCTTGTCCAGCAGGTTTAGAAGGCATTTTGTTGGGTCTGTTTGTGTAGGTGGTGGAGATGGTGGTTGAGAGGGAGTTGGTGAGCTGTGTTGTTTTTGTAGAGTAGTCTTGTTGTGTAAAAGACATGGAGATGCGAAGTTGTGAAGTGGCATGTGTTTATTTTGTTTGTGTCTGTTAAGGGTGGAAGGTGTATGGGTTAGGGGTGGTGGTGGAGCATGTGGGACATGTTTTAAGGCTCTAAATTGTGAAATGGATGAAAGGTGGGTGAATGAGAGTTTTGGTGTTGGCGTATTTCTGGTAGGTGTTGGTGTGCTTCTCCCAACCATGCACTTTTAGCAGTAATGACAATATGTGACTCCTACATATTGCAACCCTTTTTGTCTTATGTAGGGTTCACTGACAGAATATCGATGTACAAAATATAGTTGTTAAAAATATCGATGAAAAAATATAGAAAGCAAAAATATTGACTCCCTATACTTAAACAGGTAAGTACAAAAATATCTGGAAAAAAATATTGATGTAAAAAATATAGTTGTACAAAATATCGATTTTTATATATATATATATGAAATAAAATAATATTAAATATCTTAAAAAATAAATAAAATTTATATAAAAGAATAAAGTAGATTTAATATACATTTTAACAAATAAACTTAATTAAAAAAAGTTAAACATACATAATTCACATATATTTACTTTAAAACAATTAATAAACTATTAATTTAAATTTATTTTATCATTTTAAAATTATATAAAAATGTACAAATATATATTTGTAATTTTACAGCTCAGCATGGACAGCACTGTGCTAGTCCTATGCTTAAAGACTTTGCTGTAGAAATGGCAAAATACTTTGTCCCTTTCTATCTCGGAGTGGATGGCACTGTGCTAATCCTATGCTTAAAGACTTTGATAGAAAAGCAGATATTTGAGGTGAGCAGATCTAGAGTGTCGCTGGTGTTGAGGGCGCTCTATACAGGAGCTGCTTTCCATCTAAAATTGAGAACTACCCAGAGTTCTCTGCTTCTTTTTTGTATGTATTATATATATATATATATATATATATATATATATCGGAGTCATTGAACACAATGGAATGATAGATTATAAAAATTAAAATGTCATTACCAAATTTATGCAGCAGAAGGTGTACAGGAAACAATTAGCAGATTTGGGGACCCAAATCATGTTATTCACTGCATTCAGGATCTTTTACGAGAGTCCAAATGGAATTAATCAGAAACAAAATAACATATACGAAATAGGACTATAGGTGTTGCACTTTATGTATTTCGATATACATTATATTTTAAATCACTTTATAAGTTTTGCACTATAGCACTTTCACTTATAGCAATAAAGACATATAAGAACTATAGGCCACTGAGCCAACATTGTTGAAAGGTGTAACTTCAATATACTATGCGTGAAAAAACCAAAATGTATTTGACAGTGATTTGCGCATAAGGGACTCGAGAGCACAGGGTAACGACATACAGGAAAACTATTATGGATGCATATTGACGTTTACTGCTGGCAATTCTCGAGCAATGATGGCTATTACCTAAAATATTTGAATGAATTGGATTTTATATTGTTAATAGATTAAGATGCCAAAATATTTGTTAAATATTGTTTAACATCGGTAAGCCATGTTAGATTTTACTCCATTTCACATTTTATGTTTTACATGAGGAAAATCAATGAATGAGGAATGATATCGTTGGATGTCTTCTATGTCTATTGGGGCTTTGCAACCGTGGTTGAAACCACACCAGCACCTGTCACTTTAAATTCACTGATGTAACACCATCCCATGTCATGTGATCAAGGCTTGTAATGAGCTGAAACGCATTATGGCGGCTGTGCACGAATAAAATTCTGAAGCACCTATTGTGGTCCGTATCCGTTTTTGAAAAGGAACGCTTTGGAGAGACGGAATCCTGTTGATATATATATATATATATATAAACACATATATATATATATATATATATATATATATATATATATATATTCACTGAAAAAACCATAGGTTTCAGGGGCATTATAGTTAGTTGGACATTTCACTCGTACAAAACCATAGAAATTCCCCCGTTATAGTTAGTTCAGCTAACTATAACTCGTGCGCCCGCAATGCACTGCTGATGACGTCACATATTACATCACTCATGACATGGTCAGTGACATCACTCATGACATGGTCAGTGACATCACTCATGACATCACTGATGACATCTCAAATGACATCACTGATGACATCACTGATGACATCACTGATGACATCATCCAGTGAATGTGTGTTTTTCTGAAAATTGAATATGTTTTATATATGTATATCTCAAGGTCGATGGAAGAATACATGGGTTTATAAGTGACTAAATGGATGATTTTTTTTTGTAAAATTGATTGTATAACTGACTGATTAAGTGTATCTTAGTGAATACATGGGTTAGTGAGTAATGTTTAAATATGAAAATATCTGTATCAGTCTCTCACTTTGTGTATAAGTGGCTGCATGGGTTGGTGAGTAGCTACATGAGTGTCTATATGGGTTATTAGTTGGTTTTTTGAGTATCATTATGAGTGTCTGAGTGTCTCTATGGTTCGGTGGGGGTATTACTTAGTGCATAGATGCATGAATGAGTGACTCACTGTTTGTATGTGTTGAAGACAGCATGTGTGGAGGACTGTATAGGTGGATGAGTGTGTTAGTGAGTGAATGACTGTCTCAATAGTGTCTTTATGAGTAACTACATATGTTTTAAACTAGTATATGTGAGTATTGGTGTATATAAGTGAGTATATGTGAGAGTGAGAGATTGGAAGAGTTCCTGTACAAATAAGTAGGTGTTTCTATAAGTGATTGTTTAAGAGAGTAAGTATGTGTAAGTTTCTGTAGAAGTAAGTGTGGTAGTGTGTGTATAACTGTATATGCAAGTAAATGGATGTTTGATACTTTGTTTGCATGTGTGACTATGTGTGTGAGTAACTCTAAGGATGAGTGGCAGTGTGTAACAGGATGTATAGGTGTATGAGTACATATGATGAGTGAGTACATGTATGAGTGACTGTATAGGGACTGTTGGTGAATGAGTGGATGTGTGTGTAGATCTTGGAATTACTGAATAGGTGTGTTGTAACTGGTATTGGTATGTCCATTGTTTTGAAAATGTCAGTTTGTATTTTTGAGTGTGTGTATCAAAGGTTATATTAGGGTGAGAGGAGGTCTGCCACTCTATCACAAGGATGATTTCATCAGTGATGTCATTTGAGATGTCATCAGTGATGTCATGAGTGATGTCACTGACCATGTCATGAGTGATGTAATATGTGACGTCATCAGCAGTGCATTGCGGAGCGCTGCGAGTTATAGTTAGCTGAACTAACTATAACGGGGGAATTTCTATGGTTTTGTACGAGTGAAATGTCTAACTAACTATAATGCCCCTGAAACCTATGGTTTTTTCAGTGAATTTCTAAGGTTTTTTAAATGCTAATTTCTAACTATAACGTGCATGAAACCTATGGTTTTTTCAGTGAATTTCTAAGGTTTTTTAAATGCTAATTTCTGACTATAACGTGCCTGAAACCTATGGTTTTTTCAGTGAATATATATATATTTATTATACTATGTATACATGTGAAAATGTCTCGGTCCGCCTGTTTGCCTCGGTGGCACGGAAAAAATGGGTGGAACTGACGTCAGCACGCCGACGAGGTCGTCTTATGGCTCCGATGACGTCATACGGTGTCGCGAGCGGAGCCGTGCTATTATGACGTCCTCGTTGACGTGGGAGAGCTAGGAAAGAATTTCCGTGGAATGCTGGTGCAGGGGATATGTTTATGTTGCCACTCCAGAAACCAAAACCAGTGACCAGAGGGCAGAGGCCATGCAGATGGCACACGAGGTGGGGTGCCCAGTCGTGTGCTCCGGCGGGGCAGCGAAGTGACAAGCACCACAACCCACAAAAAAGGTAACGAGGGCACTGAATAACACAGGATCTTCTCTTTGTATCTGGCAAGAACAACGAAGTTAAAATGCCCTAGTACCAAAATGTAGAATTAGTGCTACAATGGTCTTCAAGAGGACCTACGATGCCGCTTCTGCCTCCCGTACCCTGGAGGCGGCACATGGGTCACGCGGTACGGTCATACTGCGGTGGGACGCACACTCGTTGACCTCTCATGGCACTGCTCCACACTTCAGGGAGGACGCTTTCCATTAGCTATGTTTTCTGATGACGTTTCGCGCCGGCCCCGTCCAACAACAGAACTCCTTTAGATCCAAACAGACTCTTTCACTCTCTCACCGGAAGTGAAACCAGGCCACGCGGACACTTTCACAATACAACAGCCGGGAATGCACTTTTCGGTACAAAAACCACATTCCTTCCTCCTAATTAATCAAATAAACATCTCACTGAAGAACAGGGGCCAGCTTCGATCGGTAAGCAGCCGTTACAATGACTTTTTTACTTCGCGATACCATTACAACACATACATTACCACATATGCGTTGTACATCGCGAAGTCATTACTACGCATTTTTTTAGAACGCATGGTCATTTACCACGCATGCCTTTACATTGAATTTTGTTGTAAAGGTATGTATGGTAAATGACCATGCGTTCTAAAAACATGTAGATGATCCACGTCGTAAGGAAACAGAGGCTGTTCCATTTCCTCACAACGACGTGCACCGCCCCTCAGAGATGACGTGAAGCAGGAACCCTTGAGGAGAGAGGAACCACAAGGAGTGAGAGGTAAGGGGGATTGGGCATGGGGTGGGGGTTTCTTTTCTAGGGTTTAGGGTAGTGCAGTGGTGTTTGGGTGGTGTAGGGGATCGTGCTGGGGTAGTGTTTTAGGGTTTAGGGTAGTGCAGTGGTGTTTGGGTAGAGTAGGGGGTCATGCTGGGGGTAGTGTTTTGGGGTTTAGGGTAGTGCAGTAGTGTAGGGGGTCGTGCTGGGGGTAGTGTTTTAGGGTAGTGCAGTGGTGTTTGGGTAGTGTAGGGGGTCGTGCTGGGGGTATATTTAGGGTTTAGGGTAGTGCAGTGGTGTTTGGGTAGTGTAGGGAGTCGTGCTGGGGTAGTGTTTTTAGGGTTTAGGGTAGTGCAGTGGTGTTTGTGTAGTGTAGGGGTTTGTGCTGGGGTAGTGTTTTAGGGTTTATGTTAGTGCAGTGGTGTTTGGGTAGTGTAGGGGGTAGTGCTGGGGTAGTATTTTAGGGTTTAGGGTAGTGCAGTGGTGTTTGTGTAGTGTAGGGGTTAGTGCTGGGGGTAGTGTTTTAGGGTTTAGGGTAGTGCAGTGGTGTTTGGGTAGTGTAGGGGTTCATGCAGGGTGTAGTGTTTTAAGGTTTAGGGTATGGCAGTGGTGTTTGGGTAGTGTAGGGGGTTGTGCTGGGGGTAGATTTAGGGTTTAGGGTAGTGCAGTGGTGTTTGTGTTGTGAGGGGGTCATGCTGGGGGTAGTGTTTTAGGGTTTAGAGTAGTGCAGTGGTGTTTCTATAGTGTAGGGGGTTTAGGGTAGTGCAGTGGTGTTTGTGTAGTGTAGGGGGTCATGCTGGGGGTAGTGTTTTAGGGTTTAGGGTAGTGCAGTGGTGTTTGTGTACTGTAGGGGGTAGTGTTTTAGGGTTTAGGGTAGTGCAGTCGTGTTTGTGTAGGGGGTCGTGTTTTAGGGTATAGGGTAGTGCAGTGGTGTTTGTGTAGTGTGGGAGGTCATGCTGGGGGTAGATTTAGGGTTTAGTGTAGTGCAGTGGTGTTTGGGTAGTGTAGGGAGTCATGCTGGGGGTAGTGTTTTAGGGTTTTGGGTAGTCCAGTGGTGTTTGTGTAGTGTAGGAAGTCGTGCTGGGGTAGTGTTTTAGGGTTTAGGGTAGTGCAGTGGTGTTTGGGTAGTGTAGGGGGTCATGCTGGGGGTAGTGTTTTAGGGTTTAGGGTAGTGCAGTGGTGTTTGTGTAGTGTAGGGGGTCATGCTGGGGGTAGTGTTTTAGGGTAGTGCAGTGGTGTTTGGGTAGTATAGGGGGTAGTGCTGGGGTAGTGTTTTGGGTTTACGGTAGTGCAGTGGTGTTTGTGTAGTGTAGGGGGTCGTGCTGGGGGTAGTGTTTTAGGGTTTAGGGTAGTGCAGTGATGTTTGTGTAGTATAGGGGGTAGTGTTTTAGGGTTTAGGGTAGTGCAGTGGTGTTTGTGTAGTGTAGGGGGTTGTGCTGGGGGTAGTGTTTTAGGGTTTATGTTAGTGCAGTGGTGTTTGGGTAGTGTAGGGGGTAGTGCTGGGGTAGTGTTTTAGGGTTTAGGGTAGTGCAGTGGTGTTTGTGTAGTGTAGCGTGTAGTGCTGGGGATAGTGTTTTAGGGTTTAGGGTAGTGCAGTGGTGTTTGGGTAGTGTAGGGGTTCATGCTGGGGGTAGTGTTTTAGGGTTTAGGATATGGCATGGTGTTTGGGTAGTATAGGGGGTCGTGCTGGGGGTAGTGTTTTATGGTTTAGGGTAGTGCAGTGGTGTTTGGGTAGTGTAGGGGTCGTGCTGGGGGTAGTGTTTTAGGGTTTATGTTAGTGCAGTGGTGTTTGTGTAGTGTAGGGGGTCGTGCTGGAGGTAGTATTTTAGGGTTTAGGGTAGTGCAGTTGTGTTTAGGTAGTGAAGGGGGTTGTGCTGGGGGTAGTGTTTTAGGGTTTAGGGTAGTGCAGTGGTGCTCGTGTAGTGTAGGGGTCGTGCTGGGAATGTTGTTCATTTCTATGGCAAAATGAACCCCTCATTTTGTTCCTTTTAAATTAAATGTTTTAAGAGTTACCAGTTTATTCCAATCAAGATGGCTTCAGGTGTGCCATAATTTTGTCATAAGTAAGGCTGTTAGCACTCTAGTTGTTCTTTAGAACACTCTGGGAAGCTGCAGTAGAACACAAAGGCATCAACTGACAGGCTGCTCCCGTTGAAATATAACAGGAAGATATTTGAGAGCACACTTGAAACATGTCCTAATTTTTCTTTCTACAGCACTAACCATAATTTCTATGACAAAATGAACCCCATCATTTTGTTCCTTTTTAAATTAAATGTTTTAAGAGTTACCAGTTTATTCCAATTAAGATGGCTTCAGGTGTGCCATCATTTTGTCATAAGGCTGTTAGCACTCTAGTTGTTCTTTAGAACACTCTGGGAAGCTGCAGTAGAACACAAAGGAATCAACTGACAGTCTCTGCCTTTGTTGGATGTACATGTTTTACTGAGAATGTCAGACTTCATTCTCACATGACTGAGAAAGATAATGTGAATTTACAGAAAATATGCTCTCATTTTAGCTTCTGGAGCACCTTTCAAAACTCTATGGGACAAGCATGTGAAAATAGTTTTCTCTCAAACATGATTCATGATGTCCCAGCAGAAGGTTTTTCACAGGGTAAAATCAGCTTAGAACACACCACAATTCCTGAAATTAGTATGGTACCATCAACAAATGAATTATAATGTAACTAAAGTCTGTTATCACCCTTTATAGTTCTCCTTTTGGTAACCCTCAAAATCTTTGATTCACTACAATGCATTTCAATGGGGTACTATCATGTATATTGGTCCCAAGATGGTTGCCAGCAATTCCAGGATGAAGTGCTGACAGCCAATCAGATCTCACAATGACATGTGTGGTTAGGCTCCGCCCAGATATATATGTGATTTTACTTTTGATTTTCTCAGGAACTACTGAACGGATTTACACCATTTAACAAAAAGGGTTCTTTCTGAACCAAGAACTACCTCTTTGCCAAATTTGGTGTAATTCCGTTCAGCAGTTCGGGCTGTAGCCGTGTCTAAAGTTTCCTATGGAAAATTGCATGGGGAAAACATGTTTTGGGACCCCCCTTTTTTCTCGGCCCCCACTTGACGAATCACCCCGAGACTTTCAGGATAGGAGCGGACCGGAGCGGGCCATAAGTTTTGAAAATTTTGTGAAGATTCGTCGACTGGCGCCAAAGTTATTGGAAATAGAATGTTGTGAATTTCCTATGGAAAATAGGTCCTAACTATAACTATCTACTGGCGACCGCCAGTAGATAATATATATATATACATATATATACATACATACATATATTCCTTTACCAAAACCAATATGCGTGCTCTCAGGAAAAACACAGATCCACGGCTCAAATGCTGACTGCGAAAACGTTTAATTACATGACGCGTTTCGAATGCTACTGCATTCTTGGTCACATGTAAAGTGCACACCAAATAAAAAGCCTTAAATACAGTCACATGGTAATTGAGTTCAAAACAAATGCAAACAGTCGTAAAAACAGGGCGGCCATGTTGGACAGGTGTAAAATCAATGAAAAGTATACATACTTAAAATGAATTCACATACTGTTGTCATAGATATCCCAGTATAATCAAAATAATTCACAAAATGCGTGGGAAAAATACGTGAAGAACATATATATAGAACACATCAGTGTATAATAATTTCTATGCTGATACTGAGATACAACCCAAGTGGGCCGAAATTAAATCAAGTTGTCAGACAGCCTCAGAGCCAAAGACAATACGATGAATAAGCATGTCAGTCATGTACACTGTTAATGTAAACATAAAATAAGCAGTATAGTTATACATAACGAACATGCAGGTGGAAAAAGAAGAAGAAGGAGCCTCCAAAATAACACAGGCTTTGCTGAGAATCCCGGGCAAGTGCCCATGTACGTACCAATGACAGAACTTATCTGTGGCTCAACTTTCCTGACAAAATGCTGGCTAAAGACAACAATAATGCAAACATGTAAGACCGCTACCTTGAAGTCAAAGAGGTATGTCCTGCTGCAATAATAAGTAAAAACAATATTACCATATGGCGAGGTGATAAAAAAGTGAAACATGAAGAAAAGGTTAGGCGGCCCGTGCTCATGGTGTCAAGTGAAGTGGACCCCTTCCTTTCCTCCTGCAAAGGAAACAAAAACATACCAGTTAAAAACAATGACCTCCTAACCAGAGGTCAACTACAATTACAGTTTCAAATGCACTATGTTATGAAAAAAGAAGAGAGATAGCGAACAGTACCCAAAGGTATAGTCACATGAATTTCACCAAATAATGTAGGCTAATACCGGTACGATGCCACCGGAGGAGAGACAGATACTGAAATCGACAGTAAACAATGAGGTGAAGAATACAATGTAGAACAATATAAATATAACATAACAAATCCTCAGTGTGGCCTATACTGTTTTGAGGTGTACGGCCAATTCTTCATCCTGGTTGAGCCCCGGGAATCTTAGTTTGGAGCTCAACAATATACTTGGATTCTTTCTGTCTCAATCTGAGTGTTCTGTCCCCTCCCCTAGGGTCATTGCTGATTTGCTCTAAGATGAAATAGCTGAGAGCTGAGGAATCAGAAAAATGTTTAGCCTGATAATGTCGAGCCACAGGATATTTGGGGTCGTTATTGGTAATGGCACGCATGTGTTCTAAAACGCGTTTCTTAGCCATCAAGGTAGTACTCCCAATATACCATAATTTGCATGGGCATTCTATTGCATATATCACAAATCTAGTGCTGCAAGTAAGGAATTGTTTAATGACCCTCGTAAAGTTCCCAACAGTGTACTCTTTGCGAAACAAACTGTGTCTACATGCTTTGCAATGTCCACAGGGAAAGAAACCCTGTAGACTGTGTTCACTGACAGTGGTATGTCTGGTAATGTCACTGTGGACGAGCATGTCCCGAATATTCTTACTTCGTCTGAATGTAATACTGGGTCTTGTTGTAATCGATCCCCCTATAGTTGTGTCATTTTTGAGGGTTTCCCAATTCTTGGCCAGGATGTGTTTCACGTTCCTGATATCTGAATGATACGATAATATCATTCTGGTATTGTCATCACATGTCCCATCACTAAGTGAAATCTTGTCAGTCAAAGTATCCTCTCTGTTGATCCTCTCTACTTTCTCTATGGCTCTCTTCAATACCCAATTGGGGTAACCCCTTTCTCTGAATCTCTCCAACATGTTGTCACGTTCAATGATAAAAGATTCATTGGTATTGCAGTTTCTTCTTGCCCTCAGCAGCTCACCAAAGGGAATGCTCCACTTGAGCGTCTCTGGATGACTGCTGAGGGCATGAAGAATACTGTTTCCAGCAGTCGATTTACTGAAAGAGTGAGGTATGAATCTTATTGTTCTTGACAACAAGCTTAACATCTAAATATTCCACCTCTGTATTGCTGATCTTACCAGACAGTAGTATATTGCATGTGTTAATATTCAGTTTGTCAATGAAGTCCTGAGCTTCTTTCTCCGAACCCTCCAGACAATGAACAGATCGTCAATGTAACGGAGCCACATGACGACCCGCCCAAAGTCACTGGAGAGGGCAGGGTCAAGAAAGATCTCCTCTTCCCACAAACCCATGAAGAGATTCGCTAGACTAGGAGCAAAGCAAGATCCCATCGCTGTTCCAGTAGTCTGAATGAACAGCGCACCATCAAATAAGAAGATGTTATTCTTAAGACAGAACTTGATCATTTCCAGGATCATATAACTATGCTCCAAGAATCGAATATTTCTCCTCATGAGAAAATGTCTACAGGCCAACAGACCTTGTTCATGGTCAATGATGGTGTATAGTGAATGTACATCCAATACAATGAACCTGTACTCAAAGTCCCATACAATATTCTGTGTCTTGACTAAAAATCCTTAGTATCACGAACATAGCTGGGAAGATTCATAACGTGTTCCCTAAGAAAATGGTCAATATATTTCGACACGTGTTCAGCCACACTGCCTCTAGAGGACACGATAGGTCGTCCTGGAGGGTTGGTAATATCTTTATGCACCTTAGGAAGCAGATACAATACAGGCAAAATGGGGTAATCCTTCTTCAAATAGCTGTACTCATCACGTGTGATGATACCCCTGTCCCTCCATTCAATCAGTTTATCCCATAAGGTAGTTATGCTGTCATTGTAAACATCTTTGGTGACAGGGAGATAAAGTTATGGTCTCTAAGTTGGCGAAGTGCTTCATTAATATATTGTTCCCTATCAAGGATCACAATATTCCCACCCTTGTCCGAGGGGCGGATGATGATATCTTCATCATCCGCAAGTGTCTTGAGTGCATGTCTTTGTTCAAAAGTCAAATTCTGGGATCTTTGTGGGGTTCTGTATTTCTTATGTCTCAAATCAGTGAGAGCTTTAGTGACATTCTCATTAAAAGTATCAATCCCATCATGGGGAAGAATGGGAAAAAATGTGGACTCAGGTTTAAAATTGGTGTTAGCTGCAGAGTCATATGTGATGTCAAGGTCGGAAAGAATACTTGTTTCATTAGCATTCAAGTACCTATTATCAGGATTATGTTCAAGTTCCACCATGGTAACCAAGGTGTTGATATCCCCTATAGTTAGGTCACTGTCACTGGTAGTAGGTCTAGATGTGGTGGGTGCATTGTGGTTCAAACGTTTTAATTTGTGCCATTTCTTAAGTTTGAGCTTCCTTACAAACCTAAAAATGTCTATTCTGGTATTAGTATATTCAAAGGAAGAGGAAGGGCAAAAGGACAAACCACAATGCACCCACCACATCTAGACCTACTACCAGTGACAGTGACCTAACTATAGGGGATATCAACACCTTGGTTACCATGGTGGAACTTGAACATAATCCTGATAATAGGTACTTGAATGCTAATGAAACAAGTATTCTTTCCGACCTTGACATCACATATGACTCTGCAGCTAACACCAATTTTAAACCTGAGTCCACATTTTTCCCATTCTTCCCCATGATGGGATTGATACTTTTAATGAGAATGTCACTAAAGCTCTCACTGATTTGAGACATAAGAAATACAGAACCCCACAAAGATCCCAGAATTTGACTTTTGAACAAAGACATGCACTCAAGACACTTGCGGATGATGAAGATATCATCATCCGCCCTCGGACAAGGGTGGGAATATTGTGATCCTTGATAGGGAACAATATATTAATGAAGCACTTCGCCAACTTAGAGACCATAACTTTTATCTCCCTGTCACCAAAGATGTTTACAATGACAGCATAACTACCTTATGGGATAAACTGATTGAATGGAGGGACAGGGTATCATCACACGTGATGAGTACAGCTATTTGAAGAAGGATTACCCCATTTTGCCTGTATTGTATCTGCTTCCTAAGGTGCATAAAGATATTACCAACCCTCCAGGACGACCTATCGTGTCCTCTAGAGGCAGTGTGGCTGAACACGTGTCGAAATATATTGACCATTTTCTTAGGGAACACGTTATGAATCTTCCCAGCTATGTTCGTGATACTAAGGATTTTTTAGTCAAGACACAGAATATTGTATGGGACTTTGAGTACAGGTTCATTGTATTGGATGTACATTCACTATACACCATCATTGACCATGAACAAGGTCTGTTGGCCTGTAGACATTTTCTCATGAGGAGAAATATTCGATTCTTGGAGCATAGTTATATGATCCTGGAAATGATCAAGTTCTGTCTTAAGAATAACATCTTCTTATTTGATGGTGCGCTGTTCATTCAGACTACTGGAACAGCGATGGGATCTTGCTTTGCTCCTAGTCTAGCGAATCTCTTCATGGGTTTGTGGGAAGAGGAGATCTTTCTTGACCCTGCCCTCTCCAGTGACTTTGGGCGGTCGTCATGTGGCTCCGTTACATTGACGATCTGTTCATTGTCTGGAGGGGTTCGGAGAAAGAAGCTCAGGACTTCATTGACAAACTGAATATTAACACATGCAATATACTACTGTCTGGTAAGATCAGCAATACAGAGGTGGAATATTTAGATGTTAAGCTTGTTGTCAAGAACAATAAGATTCATACCTCACTCTTTCGTAAATCGACTGCTGGAAACAGTATTTTCATGCCCTCAGCAGTCATCCAGAGACGCTCAAGTGGAGCATTCCCTTTGGTGAGCTGCTGAGGGCAAGAAGAAACTGCAATACCAATGAATCTTTTATCATTGAACGTGACAACATGTTGGAGAGATTCAGAGAAGGGGTTACCCCAATTGGGTATTGAAGAGAGCCATAGAGAAAGTAGAGAGGATCAACAGAGAGGATACTTTGACTGACAAGATTTCACTTAGTGATGGGACATGTGATGACAATACCAGAATGATATTATCGTATCATTCAGATATCAGGAACGTGAAACACATCCTGGCCAAGAATTGGGAAACCCTCAAAAATGACACAACTATAGGGGGATCGATTACAACAAGACCCAGTATTACATTCAGACGAAGTAAGAATATTCGGGACATGCTCGTCCACAGTGACATTACCAGACATACCACTATCAGTGAACACAGTCTACAGGGTTTCTTTCCCTGTGGACATTGCAAAGCATGTAGACACAGTTTGTTTCGCAAAGAGTACACTGTTGGGAACTTTACGAGGGTCATTAAACAATTCCTTACTTGCAGCACTAGATTTGTGATATATGCAATAGAATGCCCATGCAAATTATGGTATATTGGGAGTACTACCTTGATGGCTAAGAAACGCGTTTTAGAACACATGCGTGCCATTACCAATAACGACCCCAAATATCCTGTGGCTCGACATTATCAGGCTAAACATTTTTCTGATTCCTCAGCTCTCAGCTATTTCATCTTAGAGCAAATCAGCAATGACCCTAGGGGAGGGGACAGAACACTCAGATTGAGACAGAAAGAATCCAAGTATATTGTTGAGCTCCAAACTAAGATTCCCGGGGGCTCAACCAGGATGAAGAATTGGCCGTACACCTCAAAACAGTATAGGCCACACTGAGGATTTGTTATGTTATATTTATATTGTTCTACATTGTATTCTTCACCTCATTGTTTACTGTCGATTTCAGTATCTGTCTCTCCTCCGGTGGCATCGTACCGGTATTAGCCTACATTATTTGGTGAAATTCATGTGACTATACCTTTGGGTACTGTTCGCTATCTCTCTTCTTTTTTCATAACATAGTGCATTTGAAACTGTAATTGTAGTTGACCTCTGGTTAGGAGGTCATTGTTTTTAACTGGTATGTTTTTTGTTTCCTTTGCAGGAGGAAAGGAAGGGGCCCACTTCACTTGACACCATGAGCACGGGCCGCCTAACCTTTTCTTCATGTTTCACTTTTTTATCACCTCGCCATATGGTAATATTGTTTTTACTTATTATTGCAGCAGGACATACCTCTTTGACTTCAAGGTAGCGGTCTTACATGTTTGCATTATTGTTGTCTTTAGCCAGCATTTTGTCAGGAAAGTTGAGCCACAGATAAGTTCTGTCATTGGTACGTACATGGGCACTTGCCCGGGATTCTCAGCAAAGCCTGTGTTATTTTGGAGGCTCCTTCTTCTTCTTTTTCCACCTGCATGTTCGTTATGTATAACTATACTGCTTATTTTATGTTTACATTAACAGTGTACATGACTGACATGCTTATTCATCGTATTGTCTTTGGCTCTGAGGCTGTCTGACAACTTGATTTAATTTCGGCCCACTTGGGTTGTATCTCAGTATCAGCATAGAAATTATTATACACTGATGTGTTCTATATATATGTTCTTCACGTATTTTTCCCACGCATTTTGTGAATTATTTTGATTATACTGGGATATCTATGACAACAGTATGTGAATTCATTTTAAGTATGTATACTTTTCATTGATTTTACACCTGTCCAACATGGCCGCCCTGTTTTTACGACTGTTTGCATTTGTTTTGAACTCAATTACCATGTGACTGTATTTAAGGCTTTTTATTTGGTGTGCACTTTACATGTGACCAAGAATGCAGTAGCATTCGAAACGCGTCATGTAATTAAACGTTTTCGCAGTCAGCATTTGAGCCGTGGATCTGTGTTTTTCCTGAGAGCACGCATATTGGTTTTGGTAAAGGAATATTTATGCCGGTACGCTCTGCCGGCGAGTGTGCCACTTCTCACGGGTCCCCAGTGATTCCAGTAGGAGCTCGTGTGCCAGAGGAATACATACATATATATATATATATATATTATCTACTGGCGGTCGCCAGTAGATAGTTATAGTTAGGACCTATTTTCCATAGGAAATCCACAACATTCTATTTGAAATAACTTTGGCACCAATTGACGAATCTTTGCGAAATTTTCAAAACTTATGGCCCGCTCCGGTCCGCTCCTATCCTGAAAGTTTCGGGGTGATTCGGCAAGCGGGAGCCGAGAAAAAAGGGGGGTCCCAAAACGTGTTTTCCCCATGCAAATTTCCATAGGAACCTTTCATCGCAGCTACAGCCCGAACTGCTGAACGGAATTACACCAAATTTGGCAAAAAGGTAGCCCTTGGTTCAGAGTCGTGCCTTTTGCTTAAATGGTGTAAATCCGTTCAGTAGTTCCTGAGAAATTTGAAAAAGAAAACACATATATATCTGGGCGGAGCCTAACCACACATGTCATCGTGAGATCTGATTGGCTGACAGCACTTCATCCTGGAATTGCTGGCAGCCATCTTGGGACCAATATAAATGATAGTACCCCATTGAAATGCATTGTAGTTAATCGAAGATTTTGAGGGTTACCAAAAGGAGAACTATAAAGGGTGATAACAGACTTTAGTTACATTAGAATTCATTTGTTGATGGTACCATACTAATTTCAGGAATTGTGATGTGTTCTAAGGTGATTTTACCCTGTGAAAAACCTTCTGCTGGGATATCATGAATCATGTTTGAGAGAAAACTATTTTCACATGCTTGTCCCATACAGTTTTGGAAGGTGCTCCAGAAGCTAAAATGAGAGCATATTTTCTGTAAATTCACATTATCTTTCTCAGTCATGTGAGAATGAAGTCTGACATTCTCAGTAAAACATGTACATCCAACAAGGGCAGAGACTGTCAGTTGATTCCTTTGTGTTCTACTGCAGCTTCCCAGAGTGTTCTAAAGAACAACTAGAGTGCTAACAGCCCTACTTATGACAAAAGTATGGCACACCTGAAGCCATCTTGATTGGAATAAACTGGTAACACTTAAAACATTTAATTTAAAAAGGAACAAAATGATGGGGTTCATTTTGTCATAGAAATTATGGTTAGTGCTGTAGAAAGAAAAATTAGGACATGTTTCAAGTGTGATCTCAAATATCTTCCTGTTATATTTCAACAGGAGCAGCCTGTCAGTTGATGCCTTTGTGTTCTACTGCAGCTTTCCAAAGTGTTCTAAAGAACAACTAGAGCGCTAACAGTCTTACTTATGACAAAAGTATGGCACACCTGAAGCCATCTTGATTGGAATAAACTGGTAACACTTAAAACATTTAATTTAAAAAGGAACAAAATGAGGGGGTTCATTTTGCCATAGAAATTATGGTTAGTGCTACAGAAAGAAAATTTAGGGCATGTTTTAAGTGAGATCTCAAATCCTCTTCTATTTCATTAGAAAATTCTGACATGCAGACTGAAACAATCACTTTCAATACCAGCAGTAGACTTCCAGTTAACTCCCTGGTGAGCAGTAGCTTTACTACAGTGATCTAATGAACAACTAGAGTGCTAACATTCTGAATTTATGGCAAATGTGTGACACATCTGAATGCCTTCTTGATGGAATCAAAGTAAAAACTGAAAGCATTTCCTACTGAGGAGACTGCAGTAAATGACGAAATTAGGAAACTTCATAACAAATAAGTCTCCCAAGATGGCCACCAGAGAAAAAAGAGCCCAAATGTAGCACAAATATCGCCCAGATGTAGCCCACATATAGCCCAATGACAGAAGTGTGCAAAACACTTTTTATTTTTAGTTTTTCTGCAGTTTTATATAGTGCAAACTGGTCAGGTATTGGAGCGTTACATCTTACTTGGACCCCTTATTGCGTATTTTGCACGAAGTACATGAGATTGATCTTGCGAAACATTGAACTTTACGATTCTGTTAACCTGAAGTTGCTCTGAACCGGGCTTTGTAACACCCGTTTTTACCTACTGGTTTTAATTAATTCTCACTGTATTGTATTAGAAAAGAGGATTTACTGTTTTAATGTACACTTTTATGATCTATGTTTCTAAATCAGATCAAATAAAGTTTAATGAATTCTATGGCAGGACGGAGGCGAGGATTATGTATATCTTTCCTCACTTTATTTGCATAGCAGTTCAAAGAAAACGTAACACAACAATCATTAAACAAAAGACTACACAACCCATGAACCATTAGGGGGTAGTCTCCAAGGCAACTATAGTCCAATCATATCACAGTCCATCGTATATAATATTGTGACGTCCCTTCCGCTTCCTCTTTCTTCACTGCTCATCAGTTAAGTGCATTCCTTACATTCTTGGCTTAATCTGACGTTGTTGCTGTTTGTATAGCGGTTTCTTGTGCACGTTATTAGCATTATTGCTTTGGTATTGTTTCATATTCCCTGCGCAGCAGGCTCTTGCCCGAGCGCATTCTCCCCCTCGCAGTTTCTCCCGCTGTGTGCTCTGCGCACGGTGAGATCCTGTCAGGTGCGTCTGGTCCGAGCGAGGCAGCTCCGTCGAGCGCTCCCGCTGGTCTTTATGCACGTTTGGCAATCCGGTCACTCCTTTAGTGTCCGCTTGATTCCCGACCAACCCTCGCCTAATTTTGACACCGCTACGCGGTGATTTCCCCACACGGCCACGTTAGTGACCAGCGCCACCTGGTGGTGGTAATTGGTATTGCACCTCAGTCTATTCTTATAACAGCTTCGGGAAAGCCCAGCTGTTGGAGCACCGGCGAGGGGGCTGTCTTAAGGATTTTAAGGGTATTTGTTCTGTGCTCACACCCTCTGCTATCATGTCTTCTCCAGAAGACCATTTTTACTCCTCCTACCAGGAAGTGGAGGAGGAATGGCCCCCAACTTCTCCCTCCAGCAGTGGACCAAGCCCTCTCTCTGGCTATTTCTAGGGCGCTGGCTCCTCTTAGGGATCAGGGTGATAAGCTGGCGAAAAGCATCCCTGGGGTGTTCAGTGACCCAGATCTGGTGGTGGCGGGTCCAAGTAGCTCCCAGATGGGGAATAAAAGGGCCAGTTAAGCATAACGCGGGGCACTTGGAAGGATTTGATAAACTTACGGAGACCTTCCTCAAGAGTGCGCGAACGCTAAAACATGCACTCCTGCCGGGAGGAGGAGGGGCCCGGAGAAAATTGTGACACTGTCTCCACTATTGTAGACCCCGACGGCGGGTTTCCCTTAGAGGGAGAGGGTGTATCGGAGGACGATTTCTCCTCCGATGAGGATAAGGACTCGGGGCGTCCCTGGCGTCCAGAGTCCCACTCCTCTCAGTCCCCGGTTGGGGACGGGGTCCACTCGGACATGTTCGAGCCTACCCAAATTTACCATCCTAGGTCGGCAGAGTGGACACCTGACGCCAAAGTGGCAGAGTATGTGGTGGGAAAAATCCATCAACCCCTTGAAAAGGAGGTCAGGAATAGGATGAGGGGAGAATGCCCCAGGCCCTCACTGAAGGGGAAGGTGGCACACATGCCTGAAATTGATGAGAAACTATGTACCTTTTTCTCCAAGTATATGATGGATCCCAAGAAAGGAATTGATAGGTCTTGGACGTGGTAGGGCCCTTGACCCAAATTATTCAATTGACGGAGCTGTTCCAAAGAGTCAGGATCCCCTTTGTCCACGGATATTGTGGCTGGTTGGGCGCACTACCCTAAACCCTAAAACACTACCCCTCCACTACCCAAACACCACTGCACTACCCTAAACCCTAAAACACTACCCCAGCACGACACCCTACACTACCCAAACATAACTGCACTACCCTAAACCCTAAAACACTACCACAAGCACGACTCCCTACACTACCCAAACACCACTGCACTACCCTAAACCCTAAAACACTACCCCCAGCACGACTCCCTACACTACCCAAACACCACTGCACTACACTAAACCCTAAATATACCCCCAGCATGACCCCCCACACTACCCAAACACCACTGCACTACCCTAAACCCTAAAACACTATCCCCAGCACGACCCCCTACACTACCCAAACACCACTGCACTACCCTAAACCCTAAAACACTAACCCCAGCATGACCCCCTACACTACCCAAACACCACTGCACTACCCTATACCCTAAAACATGACCCCCTACACTACACAAACACGACTGCACTACCCTAAACCCTAAAACACTACCCACAGCATGACCCCCTTCACTACACAAACACCACTGCACTGCCCTAAACCCTAAAACACTACCCCAGCACTACCCCCTACACTACCTAAACACCACTGCACTAACATAAACCCTAAAACACTACCCCCAGCACAACCCCTTCACTACACAAACACCACTGCACTGCCCTAAACCCTAAAACACTACCCCCAGCATGACTCCCTACACTACCCAAACACCACTGCACTACCCTAAACCCTAAATCTACCCCAGCACGACCCCCTACACTACCCAAACACCACTGCACTACCCTAAACCATAAAACACTACCCCCAGCACGACCCCCTACACTACCCAAACACCACTGCACTACCCTAAACCCTAAAACACTACCCCAGCACGACCCCTATACTACCCATACACCACTGCACTACCCTAAACCCTAAAACACTACCCCCAGCACGACCCCCTACACTACTGCACTACCCTAAACCCTAAAACACTACCCCCAGCACGACCCCCTACACTACCCAAACACCACTGCACTACCCTAAACCCTAAAACACTACCCCCAGCATGACCCCCTACACCACCCAAACACCACTGCACTACCCTAAACCCTAGAAAAGAAACCCCCACCCCATGCCCAATCCCCCTTACCTCTCACTCCTCATGGTTCCTCTCTCCTCGTGGTTCCTGCTTCACGTCATCTCTGAGGGGCGGTGCACGTCGTTGTGAGGAAACGGAACAGCCTCTGTTTCCTTACAACGACATGGATCGGCTACAGTGTTTTTAGAACGCATGGTCATTTACCATACATACCTTTACAACAAAATTCGTTGTAAAGGCATGCGTGGTAAATGACCATGCGTTCTAAAAAATGCGTAGTAATGACTTTCGTGATGTACAACGCATGCGTGGTAATGCATGCGTTGTAATGGTATCGCAAAGTAAAAAGTCGTTGTAACGGCCGTTTACCGATCGAAGCTGGCCCCTGTTCTTCAGTGAGACGTTTATTTGATTAATTAGGAGGAAGGAATGTGGTTTTTTTACCGAAAAGTGCATTCCCGGCTGTTATATTATGAAAGTGTCCGCGTGGCCTGGTTTCACTTCCGGTGAGAGAGTGGAAGAGTCTGTTTGGATCTAAAGGAGTTCTGTTGTTGGACGGGGCCGACGCGACATGTCATCAGAAAACATAGCTAATGGAAAGCGTCCTCCCTGAAGTGTGGAGCAGTGCCATGAGAGGTCAACGAGTGTGCGTCCCACCGCAGTATGACCATACCGCGTGACCCATGTGCCGCCTCCAGGGTACGGGAGGCAGAAGCGGCATCGCAGGTCCTCTTGAAGACCGTTGTAGCGCTAATTCTACATTTTGGTACTAGGGCATTTTAACTTCGTTGTTCCTGCCAGATACAAAGAGAAGATCCTGTGTTATTCAGTGCCCTCGTTACCTTTTTTGTTGGTTGTGGTGCTTCCCACTTCGCTGCCCTGCCGGTGCACACGACTGGGCACCCCACCTCGTGTGCCATCTGCAGGACCTCTGCCCTCGGATCACTGGTTTCGGTTTCTGGAGTGGAAACATAAACAGTTGCTCCCAAAGGACTAGCCTGAACACTTAGGTGAATATCCCCTGCACCAGCATTCCACGGAAATTCTTTCCTAGCTCTCCCACGTCAATGAGCACGGCTCCGCTCGCGACACCGTATGACGTCATCGGAGCCATAAGAGGACCTAGTCGGCGTGCTGACGTCAGTTCCACCCATTTTTTCCGTGCCACCGAGGCAAACAGGGGACCGAGACATTTTCACATGTATACATAGTATAATAAATATATATATATTCACTGAAAAAACCATAGGTTTCAGGCACGTTATAGTTAGAAATTAGGATTTAAAAACCTTAGAAATTCACTGAAAAAACCATAGGTTTCAGGCACGTTATAGTTAGAAATTAGCATTTAAAAAACCTTAGAAATTCACTGAAAAACCATAGGTTTCAGGGGCGTTATAGTTAGTTGGACATTTCACTCGTACAAAACCATAGAAATTCCCCCGTTATAGTTTGTTCAGCTAACTATAACTCGCGCGCCCGCAATGCACTGCTGATGACGTCACATATTACATCACTCATGACATGGTCAGTGACATCACTGATGACATCACTGATGACATCTCAAATGACATCACTGATGACATCACTGATGACATCATCCAGTGAATGTGTGTTTTTCTGAAAATTAAATATGGTTTATATATGTATATCTCAAGGTCGATGGAAGAATAAATGGGTATATGTGTCTAAATGGATGATTTTTTTTTGTAAAATTGATTGTATAACTGACTAAGTGTATCTTAGTGAATACATGGGTTAGTGAGTAATGTTTAAATATGAAAATATATGTATCAGTCTCTCACTTTGTGTATAAGTGGCTGCATTGGTTGTGAGTAGCTACATGCGTGTCTATATGGGTTATTAGTTGGTTTTTTGAGTATTACTATGAGTGTCTGAGTGTCTGTATGGTTCGGTGGGGGGTATTACTTAGTGCATAGATGCATGAATGAGTGACTCACTGTTTGTATGTGTTGAAGACAGCATGTGTGCAGGACTGTATAGGTGGATGAGTATGTGTATGGGTGTGTTAGTGAGTGAATGACTGTCTCAATAGTGTCTTTATGAGTAACTACATATGTTTTAAACTAGTATATGTGAGTATTGGTGTATATAAGTGAGTATATGTGAGAGTGAGAAATTGGAAGAGTTCCTGTACAAATAAGTAGGTGTTTCTATAAGTGATTGTTTAAGAGAGTAAGTATGTGTAAGTTTCTGTAGAAGTGTGGTAGTGTGTGTATAACTGTATATGCAAGTAAATAGATGTTTGATACTTTGTTTGCATGTGTGACTATGTGTGTGAGTAACTATGGATGAGTGGCGGTGTGTAACAGGATGTATAGGTGTATGAGTACATATGATGAGTGAGTACATGTATGAGTGACTGTATAGGGACTGTTGGTGAATGAGTGGATGTGTGTGTAGATCTTGGAATTACTGAATAGGTGTGTTGTAACTGGTATTGGTATGTCCATTGTTTTGAAAATGTTAGTTTGTATTTTTGAGTGTGTGTATCAAAGATTATATTAGGGTGAGAGGAGGTCTGCCACTCTATCACAAGGATGATGTCATCAGTGATGTCATGAGTGATGTAATATGTGACGTCATCAGCAGTGCATTGCGGCGCAGCGAGTTATAGTTAGCTGAACTAACTAGAACGGGGGAATTTCTATGGTTTTGTACGAGTGAAATGTCCAACTCACTATAACGCCCCTGAAACCTATGGTTTTTTCAGTGAATATAGATATATATATATATATATGTATACCAATAACATAAAATCTCATAAAAAAAACATTTTATTATAAATTAAAATATTGAACTATTTAGAAGTCTTTAAATTTAAATGTCCCACTCCAGTCAGTGCAACAGCAGGGAAAGTGCTGGATAGCAAAGGTGTAAAAATTACTATTCCCACTCCAGTGAGTATAACAGTAGAGAAAGTGTTGGATAGTGGAGGCGTACAAATTACTATTCCCACTCCAGTGAGTGCAACAGTAGGGAAAGTGTTGGATAGCGGAGGGGTAAAAATTACTATTCCCACCCCAGTGAGTATAACAGTAGAGAAAGTGTTGGATAGTGGAGGCGTACAAATTACTATTCCCACTCCAGTGAGTGCAACAGTAGGGAAAGTGTTGGATAGGTGAGGGGTAAAAATTACTATCCCACTCCAGTGAGTATAACAGTAGGGAAAGTGTTGGATAGCAGAGGGTGAAAAAATACTATTCCCACTCAAGTGAGTGCAACAGTAGGGAAATTGTTGGATGGCGGAGGGGTAAAAATTACTATTCCCACTCTAGTGATTGCAACAGTAGGGAAAGTGTTGGATAGTGGAGGGGTAAAAATTACTATTCCCACTCCAGTGAGTATAACAGTAGAGAAAGTGTTGGATAGCAGAGGGGTAAAATTACTATTCCCACTCCAGTGAGTGCAACAGTAGGGAAAGTGTTGGATTGCAGAGGGGTAAAATTACTATTCCCACTCCAGTGAGTGCAACAGTAGGGAAAGTGTTGGATTGCAGAGGGGTAACAATTAATCTTCTCACTACAGCCAATTCTAAAATTAAAAACAAACAAAATAGTAACAAAAATATTTAAAAAACAAAATTAATGTAATATATAAATATGTTCAAAATTAAAATACAAATAAATGTATTAATTTAAAAAAACATTATAATGTTAAATGCATATGACAAAAACCTACAAATATTATATACTTCCATAATTAACAATTAATTACCAATTAAAGAAATATTATTAATTAAAAAACAAATTAAAACTCATAAAAATTAATTAACTTCCCACACTTTACCCCAGCTAAAATTAGACTGTAAAAAATTAATTTCAAAATTAAAACTTATTTTCAATTAAAAAACTAATAGTCTTTAACAACTAATTATAAAGTAAGTAAAATGATTTTACTCCCCTCCCTTTACCCCTATAAAAGTAAAACCCAAACGCAAAAAAATAAACAAATACCCTAATTAAATATCAATTAATTAATTAATATTAATGATCAACTAATTATTAATTGATTAAACAAATTATGTCCCACCCTTCACCCCCATAAACCCCACAACCCACACCTAAAATTAATTACTCAATTTCCATATTTAATATTCAATTAATTAATATTAATTAACTAATTAATAATTAAGTACAAATAAATTACTTCCTACCCTTTACACCTATAAACCAAACAACCTGCACCTAAAATTAATTACACAATTTCCATAATTGTCAATTAATTAATTAATTAATATAAATTAACAACTAATTATTAATTAATCAAAAATTATTTCCCACCCTTTACCCCTATAAACCCCACAACCCGCACCTAAAAAAATTACACAATTACCATAATTAATTACAAATTAATTAATTATATTATTTAACAACCAATTAATTCATTACATATAAATTACTTCCAAAATTAACACTATAAAATCTCAATTAAATAAATATTAATAGATAAAAAATATTCATTAATTTATTATAATTAAATTACTACCCACCCTATTCCTCTATAAACCCACAACCCGCTACAGAACTAAAAAACGCAAAATTTAATTAAAATAAAATTGATAACTACTAAAAACTAAACACATTAAAAAACAAACAATACTTATACAAAAATACAAACATCACATACATTTAAAATATAAACTAAATACATAACACTAATTTAAAAAAAATCGATATTTTAAACTATATTTTTACAAATGATATTAATGACTTCTATATTTTTTAAAACGATATTTCTTACCTTAAATTCGATATTCTTGACCACAATATTCTTGCTGTTGATATTTCTGTGTCACAATATTTGCAACTCGATATTTGGGTAGGTCGACATTTCCAACTCAATATTCTGGGGTCGATTCCGATTCGGGCCGGAAAACGTACCGACCGACTCGGTGCGGGAATTTATTCCCACCGACACGAACCGGCGCCGTCCGACCCGGGTAGTACGATGAAATGCATGTGAAACCCGACCGACTCGGACGGAACACAAAACGAACGACCGAGCCGGACGGAAACAAGCCATCCGGCCGGAAAAACACTCGAAACTAACCGACCGACACGGACCCGGATAGCGACCGAACGAAATGTACCCGCGAACTCCGACCCGCGTAGTACGATGCTATGCGTGCGAAACACGACCGACTCGCACGGAGCACAAGCCGTACGACCACACGCACACAAAACCCAGCCGAATCAACCCAATACTCCGCAACCGACTCGTACGCCGCACATGAAACCAACCTGAAACACAGCGGGAACGAGTCGGACAACATCGCATCAGACAACAGCAGCGTCCGACTCGGACACAAGAACGACTCCTACATGCACCCAAAGCACCAAGGGAAAAAAGTTAAAAAAAAAGGCCAAACAAGCTACCACAAAGTCAATAAATACTGGGGGTGGGGGAAAAAATGGAACAAGGACACACCCCCAACCCCACCTACATAAAGGCCACAAATCCCTACCATGAGCCTTTGCAAATTCCACAGACCTGCCAGCAAACAACACCATCACACAGCAACCACAGACACACTCACAGCTCATGCATCACACAAGCCACACACCATTACCACACTTACAAATAGCACCCTCACACACACCCAGCTAAACCTACACTCACACCCCACCACTTGCACGCACACACACACACATCAATCACCACCACCACCCATCACCATGCCCCCAAAGAAGAACCACAAGTTCCTAGATTGTGAATTGGAAGTCCTGGTAGACGAGATACTCAGGGTAGAGCCACAGTTGTTTGGTACATTGGTACAACAGACCCCCATGTCGCAGAAAACCAAGATGTGGGTGAGGATTGTCGACAGGGTGAATGCACAATCACCATGTTTGCGCACAAAGGAAGACATACAGAACAGGTGGTATGATGTGCGCAGGAGGGTCCGGGACCTACTCAAAAAGGACTACATCATCAGCCAGCGCACCGGCAGTGGCCCTCCTGCAAAACCAATATACCTCAGGCCCTGGGAGGAGAAGGTGCGGGCCATCCAACCACCAGTGAGCGTATATGGACTAACAGACATCCCAGAGCCTGGTGAGTACACAACTTATACACACAATATGGTGTGACAATACACACACAGCACCCTCAAAGGGATAGGCAAACCATGCACCCTCACCAAATACACAGCAAACAAAACATACTCATCCCAAGATGTGAATGCCAGTCAGACAAACACAATACCTGCCATCTCATGGTGACATCTAACTGTGTCATGACATCTACAAACCTAACAACAAATACAGCAAGGCAGTGGCACAAATAGAACCAACAAACACTCACAGATATATTGACATCACTAGAACACCACCTCACAGGGAAGATCACTGAAAGGAAGGAATTCTGTGTATGCTGGTAAAGTCAGTGTAGCCAATAGCATCATGGGAGTTGGAGTCATAGATATTGCTCAGCCTCACAATTGGCCCATCAACACCACCCTGAACCATGCTCACATCACAGGGAGTGGAAAAGGACTCACAAGATGGCTGACACAGGGCACTGCTGGGGGAACACAAGGCCCTGCAGGCAACTGTGCACCAACAAACAACACGACCACATTGTCAGCCATCTTGCCATTGCTCTCACACTCACACACACTGAAGTCCACTCAAAAGGAAGGAAGGATGGGCATGCTGGGAAGGGGGTGGAGGCAATAGCATGATGGGAGTGGTAGTCACAGATGTTGCTCAGCCTCACAATTGGCCCATCAACACCACCCTGAATCATGCTTACATCACAGGGAGTGGAAAAGGACTCACAAGATGGCTGACACTGGGTACTGCTGGGGGGAGCACAAGGCCCTGCAGGCAACTGTGCAACAACCAACAGCAGGACACCACTGACTGACATCCTGAAAGACAAATTGCACTCCCTGCAATGGAAGCATGTCCCATGGTGGGATATCTGGCTGGGTGGGAAGGAGGACTCACAGCACTGACCATAGTCACAAGAACCTCCCCTCACACACACCCCAACACTAACTCCACAGAACCCACCTGGGAGAATGCAATGCCTCACATTCTAACTCAAGATCCCACAAAGACCAACCAGCCGGGCTCATACTGTGTGAAGCACAGGTACACTCTTGGGACTGGTAGCCAAACAACCGCAAGGAGAACACTCTCAGCCAACCTGTCAGCACAGGCACCCCACCCCACAGGGAAGCAGAGTCAAAAGGAAGGAAGGATGGGCATGCTGGGAAGGGGGGTGGAGGCTATAGCATGATGGGAGTGGTAGTCACAGATGTTGCTCAGCCTCACAATTGGCCCATCAACACCAACCTGAACCATGCTCACATCACAGGGAGTGGAAAAGGACTCACAAGATGGCTGACACTGGGTACTGCTGGGGGGAGCACAAGGCCCTGCAGGCAACTGTGCAACAACCAACAGCAGGACACCACTGACTGACATCCTGAAAGACAACTTGCACTCCCTGCAATGGAAGCATGTTCCATGGTGGGATATTTGGCCTGGGGGGAGAAGTCGGCCCGGATGGCAACCAAACACCACCAATGCTGGTCAGGCACACACCTCAACATTCACATTGACATGCCACAGGTTGGCAGGACAATGTGCTACACCAATATCACTCACTGACTGTCATAACTGAGTAGAATGCAATGTCCAGGGCCGCATCCAGAGGTACAGTCACAACTGTCCGGTGTTTTAACAATTGATGCCTGTAGAAACATACCATACAATCTGTGTCTCTCCCCAAAACAGGTGAAGATGGGGACTCAGCAGCAGATGAGGAGGAGTCCCTGTCCCAGGCTCCGGGGGACACAGAGCTCACTGGTGTGGATCAGCCTCTGCACTCCTCAGATGGCGAACAACAAGCTGGACCCTCCGGTGCCAGTCATCATGCAGCACCAGCAGGACCAACATCTGCACCCCTGCACCCACCCCTCCAACAACTGCCAACACACAGGCCACCCCTGCCAACACGGACACACCAAGGACCACAGGTGACAACAGCGCAGGGACCCAGGACCAAACTGGAGCCGCTGCCATCGAGCCCACTAACAACACCCAAGTGGGCACACGGTCACCTGTGCGTGGCACCGCAGGCCCTGCACGTGTTGCCAGGGGTGGTGGGAGGGGTGGTAGACACAGGTCGCTATTTGCAGAGGGGTCAGGACTGCGTGATGACCCACAACTGCCACGCATTGCAGATGCGTACCAGACCAGCACCGGAGAGGTCACCCAGGTAGTGGGGATCCTCAAGGACATACAACAGCAGCAGGCTGCCCATCATGCCCGCTTGGACTCCCACATGTCCCGTGTCGAGACACACATGTCTCGCATGGAGTCCAAGTGGGACACATTGCAAGAACTCACAGCGGTGCATAGGGACATACTGACATGCCTCCGCCAGATCAGCACCAACATGGCCTCACCTCCCTGTGCGCCCACATCTGTTGCCACTACATCCGCAACAGCCACAGGGAGGGAGGAGGACTCTGGTGGAGAGTACCCTGCACCGCGGCAGCCTGCACCTGAGGATCCCCCCCAAGAAGAGGGGCCGTCCAAGCAGGCCAAACTGAGAGGCCGATGGCCAGCTACATCCCCCAGGAAGCCAACACCTGTTCTGGAACTTTTCCTCTGTGTGCAAACTGCACGCCCTGTCGATGGCAACCCAACTCGCCCACATGACATGGGGAGCTCTAGTTGTACAAATTCATCAGATGACTGTGGACTATACCCTGGACATTCCATCTACCAGGACTTCCAATTCACATGGGAACTTTGAATTCCAATTGCTATGTACAGCACCCACCATCCTGTGCACCATCCCCACACCTTTTGTAAATAAACTCACCATATAACCATATCTGCCTCTGTTGTGATTCCAACGTGGTCTCTGTCATGGAGATGGTGATCAGAAATATGACACTGTGCATGCTGACTGCTACAGCAAGTCCAACACCATCATGGCAGTCATGGCGACGTGACACATATGAGGGAGACACACCACTAGGGACACACAACACATACACACCAGGGCCATATGACTCATCCCCTACACTGATGTTGCCTGGAAATACAGTGCAATGCACAGACACCACACATATTCACAGTCTGTCTCAACTACAACACAGGTGCAGTAAGCAAATGTCACTCAGATGTGTGACTACGGACAACGCACACCCCAAAATGTAGAACAGGTTTATTACACATTTGCTACATGTTGTTTCCACTACAAATGCAAGCTAATCCCACCTGGCTGTGGCCACAAAGTCAAACAATGCAGAAGATAGAAAGTCCAGGGGTGTCTGGCACATCACCTGTAGGGGAACAACTGCTGCCACCTTGGAAGCTGAATCATTGATTCGGGGGATCCAAGTTGTTCTAACAACTCCAGCAGCACCCTGTGAAGGACAGACATGACACACTCAAAAGCACAGAAGAACAGCACAGAATGGCAATACTCATGTCTAATACCTGTCACAAGTTAAATACACAAAAGCAAGTTAGCATGTCTACACTGTTGGCAAGTACAGACCACCTGCAAGGACATCTCCGCATGCATCCAGTCAAGTTGCACATGGCCACACTCAAACAGCACCAGAGCACCACACACACATCATGCAAATCAAATTCATTGATAGTACAACACTCTGGATACTCACATTCAGCTGAAGAAGTTGGTGATGAGCTGTGTGCGGACATCACCATCATCATCATCATCACTGGCATTGTGGCCCAGGCCTGGATCCTCCACAGGTGGCGGATGTTGGTCATCGTCATCCAGGATGAGAGGCAACTCCTTCCGCACTGCCAGGTTGTGGAGCATGCAGCAGACGATGATAATCTTGCACACCTTTGCTGGGGCATATGGGAGGGCGCCTCCTGTCTTGTCCAGGCAGCGGAAGCAGCTCTTCAGGAGACCAAAGGTCCGCTCAATCACCCTCCTGGTCCGACCATGTGCCTCATTGTAGCGCATCTGGGCTGGTGTCACAGGGTTCCTGAGGGGTGTCAGCAACCACGGCATGTTGGGGTATCCCGAGTCACCTACAGACAGACAATTGCACATTAGCCAACATTGAAAAGTGTGCGGAAAGCAACATAGCACAACACACACAATGGTACAAAGTCAGTACACACCGACAAGCCAAGCACGCTGGTTCGGCATCTGTGACATCATCCTCGGGATGCGACTACTCCTCATCACGTAGGCATCGTGTGCAGAACCGGGGAAACGGGCACAAACATGTGTGATGGTCATGTTTGCAAGACATACCACCAGAGCATTGACAGAATGGTAATGTTTCCTGTTCCTGTATGCCTGCTCATGTGCCTGTGGTGGTACCAAAGCCACATGTGTCCCATCAATGGAGCCAATGACATGTGGCATCCTCCCCAGGGCATAGAAGTCACTCTTGACGTCAGTGAGTCGGTGACGTTGTGGGAAATAGATGAACTGGTTAAGGCATCTCAACATCGCCACCAAAACATCGCGTAGCACACGGCTGAACATAGTCTGTGACATACCACCAGTAGATGCCACAGTGTGTTGAAAGGTACCGGTGGCAAAGAAGTGTAGGGCTGCCATCACCTTCACCTTGGGGATCAGCGCTGTTGGATACGGTCGGCCAGGCTGCAAATGTGGGTCCAACCGCACTGCCAAATCCTCAATCAGCTGCCTGGTGAAGCGGTACCGCCGGATGCTGTCACGTTCCACCATCGTTGCCAGGTCTGGGAATGGTCGATGGACAGCAGGAGCCCTGCAGTGCAGAGGTGAAGAAGTCAAGATTGTCAGTCACCCCACATATGTGCCATTCACCATACTGTAGTTCACATGCTACATCAACAGCAAACACTAGTACTTGATGTGTGTCTCGTTCTGTTTGGACACATATGGCACCCACATGGACATCATGTAACATCTCTGTTCAACATGTGTGGACAACAGGTCCCAGGGTGTGCTATGTGAAACCATTTGGCTGTGTCACAGTACCCATTTACTGCACTCACATTCCACACACATACCACAGTGACATCTGGACAGATGCGCCACAGCCATCTCAACTCATTGACAGGTAGATTCCCAGGGAGCCTGTCTTGCCACATGGACACTGGCATGACATGGCGTATCATGTACACGTCAGAAAAATCAAACATGACTCCCACAGGTAGTGCCCCCTGTAGCCTCTGCAGGACAGACATGGACGTCAGTGACACACACACACAACATCTAAGTCCATGCACAAACAACGTGGATGTGGAGACTGTCTCCCATTGTGCACATGGAGTCAGACATGTGAAACACAACATGCACACAGACTGCGGAGGGACATGACTATTGTGGCAATGGGCCACCCTGTGATGTACATGCTTTCCCACATGAGCCTTGGGGTATGTGACATGTCATACATATACACAACCTGGAAATGTGACCATGCAACATGCTCCAAAATGAAGAGTTGCACATCCCAGTGGTCATGTGCACGACACACAAAGGACCCTGTCCCCATTAACATGTGCACAGCCTGGGTGTGTCTGCCCCCAAGTGCCAGCCCAAAACAACATGTACACACCCATACACAGATAAGGTCATGCTGCCACACATGCCTTAGATACAGTGTGGACTGGGTGTGGTGTAGTAGGTGTGCCCCAGAGTCCCTGGAAAGTATATGTGGCTGGCATAGATTCACCATTGACCAGCATGGTGACACATGCGTGTGACCTGTACAGGGACGCGCTGTACAGCAATGGTCCGATCGGTGTGCCCGCCGGACCATTGCATTGCATGTGAGCGGGTACGCGTTGTATTGCGGGTACGCGTTGTACAGCAATGGTCCAATCGGTGTGCTCGCTCGGACCATTGCATTGCATCTGAGCGGGTACGCATTGTATCGCGGGTACGCGTTGTACAGCAATGGTCCGATCGGTGTGCCCGCTCGGACTATTGCATTGCATGTGAGCGGGTACGCGTTGTACAGCAATGGTCCGATCGGTGTGCCCGCCGGACCATTGCATTGCATGTGAGCGGGTACACGTTGTATCGCGGGTACGCGTTGTACAGCAATGGTCCGATCGGTGTGCCCGCTGACCATTGCATTGCATGTGAGCGGGTACGCTGCTGTATTGCGGGTACGCGTTGTACAGCAATGGTCGATCGGTGTGCCCGCCGGACCATTGCATTGCATGTGAGCGGGTACGCATTGTATCGCGGGTACGCGTTGTACAGCAATGGTCCGATCGGTGTGCCCGCCGGACCATTGCATGTGAGCGGGTACGCGTTGTATCGCAGGTACGCGTTGTACAGCAATGGTCCGATCGGTGTGCCCGCTCGGACCATTGCATTGCATGTGAGCGGGTACGCGTTGTACAGCAATGGTCCGATCGGTGTGCCCGCCGGACCATTGCATTGCATGTGAGCGGGTACGCGTTGTATCGCGGGTACGCATTGTACAGCAATGGTCCGGATCGGTGTGCCCGCCGGACCATTGCATTGCATGTGAGCGGGTACGCGTTGTATCGCTGGCACGCGTTGTACAGCAATGGTCCGATCGGTGTGCCCGCCGGACCATTGCATTGCATGTGAGCGGGTACGCGTTGTATCGCGGGTACGCCGTTGTTCATCAATGGTCCGATCGGTGTGCCCGCCGGACCATTGCATTGCATGTGAGCGGGTACGCGTTGTACAGCAATGGTCCGATCGGTGTGCCCGCTCGGACCATTGCATTGCATGTGAGCGGGTACGCGTTGTACAGCAATGGTCCGATCGGTGTGCATGCATTGGCTGGGGCCTGGCATGGCAACGGATGCGGTTTTTGAATTTACAGCGAGTCTGATGCAGTAAATTCAGTTGGCCGGCCACAACAATGTTGCAAATTCATGGGTGTCATGAAGTTGGATATTTGAAGGATGCTGTGGGCGTGTATTGGAGCTGCTATTCCATGGATTGGCCAGATTCAGAAGATGCTACCGACTTGGACCTATCACTTTGGACACATGGGACAGTATCTGCCTCTGCAGCACACATATAATGCTGGCTGTTCCCCTGAGAGCTCACTTGCCTGCACTACATGCTCCTGGACGACATCTGCCACTACACTGCTGCTGTCTCTGCATACTCTGGCTGCTGCAATGGCACGTACTGTGGAGAGAGCCCCAGCCTTCACCCATGAGGAGAACCAGGCACTGCTGGACAGCCTCCTTCCACAGTACAGCAAGCTGTATGGGACACCAGGGGAGCAGGTGAGTGTGCTGTCCACTGCCTCACTAATTGTGCATGTTGCCTGACTAGCAGGATTTACAGTGTGCACACCACTGGCTAGCATGCCCACTGAGTAGTTCGCACCCCCAAAGTGTGTAGTCACTTGCACTGAACAGGTACAGTGGAGTGACAGTGCATTCAAACAAGGTTCACTACCCATGCAATGATACCATGTAGTAACTGCTGGCAAACTGTCCATAGCCCTCGTTGCACTGCCTGTGTACATCATATGCCCCTGTGATTGAGACATGTATTTCCAACTGTGTGATGCACGGATATGTTGCATGTGTAGTAATGGCCTTTTCACTTTCTCATCCTCACAGGTTGATTCCCATCGGAAGCAGAACATCTGGCTGGACATCGTCCGGGCAGTCCGATCCGTGGGGGTCTACAAGCGCCGGATCCGCAACTGCCAGAAGAGGTGGCAGGACCTTCGTGGCTGGACCCGGAGGATTGCAAGGGTCCAGCTGAAGCTGTCGCCTCCTCGCAGGAGGGGTGGACACCGGACCCTGACCCCTCACATGCTCCAGATCCTGCCGGTGGTGTTCCCGGAGCTGGATGGGCAGCTGAAGGGCAGACAGCAGCAAGGAGGGGGTGAGTCTAAGACTGCACTGTGAACTCTGTCTAACATGCTATGTGCCCTCCTCTGGCCTGGTTAAACTTCCCCAGTACATCAGTCTTGTTGTCCAGTACCCATGTCCCTCTGTTGTAACCTGGCCACTACCCATCTTATGCGCCAGTGTGCTCCTTACGCTCAGGATAATTGTGTCACTTGGGTACAGGGTCCTAGCATTTTGCTTTGCTCAAGGTGGTGACAGATTTTGTTCCCGTGACATTGTGTTTGCCTTCATGGGTGGGTCAGTTGCTCACACAATGCCTGAGTCGTGCTATGTAGTCTGGGTGTAACTTTGATATGTGATCCACTTGCACATCTAATTCACCACATGTCCCTGGGGTATTTGCCACACCCCCATTCTGCGGGTGGGTAAATTGTCTGGGCCTCAGGAGTATGTATGTCAAGTGTGTCACACATGCTTAGCCACCTGCCCACTGACCAGGGCTCATCCCTCTTGCAGGTGGAGCTGGACAGTCATGCCTACTACAGGGCATACAATACTCTCTGTACTCCCACTCCCGTGTATCATCTGACATGCTGTGCTCAGTGAAATGTTGCCTCAGGTGTCTGCCTCTGTGTTGTTGTGCTGTGACTACGTTGTCGTGACTCCTGTGATGTCCTTCGGTTAGGGGTCAGCATGCCATCTGCTATTGGACCATGTGAGACAAGACTTCTGTGACTCATAGGTGTTTGATCACTTGACTGTGCAGACATGTGTATGAGACTGTGACTTTCAGGCAGCTGTTCATCATTCACAGCACACTGTGAGGTGCTCTGGTTCAGGGAGTAGTGTTTCATGTCTCCCATTTGTCCAAATGGTGTGCAGTGTACAAATACTGGTTCAGAGGATGTGGTTAGTGGGGGATGAACATGTGCACTTGTCAGTTACATTACTTGCCTTCCCCATGTCCTAGGATAGTGACAGTGCAGACTGTTGTTTGCTGGCTAACATGGCCATGTGACTTGAGACAGTGATGTATTACTTTGCAGGCATGCCTGTGTCATGGCATTAAACTTCCTAAGGGTGATCCTGCAGGGTGGTGACATGTGCAACAAGCACCCCATTGTGGCATTGACTATCCGGACATGGGTGCTTCATGGGGTCTGTTGCTGGTATGCATCACATGCATTTCTGTTTAGGCTCAGGCCGTCCATTTATCCAGACACCTGCACTGACTCAGTGGCAAGTGATGTGAGGTGGGCATGTTCACATACTTCACCGTGTTCTCAGCAATGTCCAACTACTGTGTAGGTGGTGCATGTGTCCACACTGGGGTCTTACCATCAGACGGGCACCAGACAGATGGGTGCAAGGGCAGGAGGGGTGTCTGTTCCATGGCTGACCATCAGACTGACAATTGGCTTCTCCTAATCTGTGTGATGACTTTTGGCAATGTTCTACTACTGATGCCAGGGCTTGCTCTGTGATGTGCTGTACTTACTGTGGTGTGTGCGGTCAGTGCAGGTGACTGATGTTTGTCTGTTTCCCTAATTGTTTGCAGATACATCCACAGCCACAGGAGGGGACAGCTCCATGGACCAGGAGGAGCAGCGGAGCCAGACTGGGTCAGCGTCCGACGAGTGGTCAGAGGGACCCAGTGGCACGGAGGGCGAGGGGAGCCACACCGAGGAGTCCTCAGCACCATCCACCTCAGCTGAGGACCACAGCAGCTCGGAGGATGACTCCCTTGTGGAGGCGGGTGTCAGCAGCCACCACACCCCAGCTACTCTGTCTGATCCCGCCACCACCACCACCACCACCGCCCTCCCATTGGCTCCCATTCCTGAGGTCCGTGGAGGCTCCCGTGCTCGGGAGCATGTCTCCTTCAAGCCAGGCACCGCACCCCCTGCCCCTGTGTCCCCTGCTGCCCTGAGTGAGGAGTCTGTGTACCTCCTTCGGCAGCTCCATGTAGGGCAGACAGCAATGCTGACTGTCCTCCATGCACACACAACACTGTTGACACAGCTGGTGTCGTTCATGGAGGGCATCTCTATGGGTATGTCTGCCCTACAGAGGAGCAATAGGTCCATGGACTCCTCCCTGACGGCAGCAGCATCCCTCCTCCAACAGTCCCTCACCACTCCCACCTCTGCCCCATCCACACTTCCTACCACCCTACCTGTCCAAAGCACATGCACACCTGCACAATCACACCAACACACAGACACGAGCAGCACACACCCACCCAAAACCAAGGCAAGACGTGCACACAAGCATCCTCAGGGGTCTGATTCCACACACACAGGGGATGGGGAACTGACACACACACAGGCAACCACAGTCACTCCGCAATCCTCAAGATCCTCTCCCTCCAAGACCCCTTCCCTGGCCTCACCTGCAACCCCACATACACAGCAGCTCTTCCTCTCTGACCTCGGCCTCTTCCCCTCCAATACCGCTGATCCAGCATACCGGGGGAAGAGGAAGTCCACACACAGAGAGGAGAGTGCCCTCGCCCCCGGACACCCTCCCCCAGGCAGAGTGAGCCCCCACCCGCAAGTCCCCCCGGACCCGGAAGAGCAAGACCCCGCCACCACCCTGCAAGTCACCCACCCAGTCTCTCACCTCCATCCCCCAGGCCACCACTCCACAGGTTCCACCGCCACACCCTGCCCCAGGTTCCCCCACACACCGATACCGCATCCCCAAAGTGCTCAGACCCTCCCCCTGCCACTTGCTCTTCCACCCCCAAACCAGACGCTCTGCCTGTATGTGCCACTGGTGTGGAGACCGTGTCCCCCCTCTGTCCTGCCCAGCTCTTCTGCCCCCCTTCCACTCCCTTGGAGTCATGCACTGCGGTGGAGTCCACAACAACCCCATCTGACTCGGGCACTGCATTGGGGACCCAGCCCACTCCATCTGCCCAGCCCACTGCAGTGGTTGCAGCACCAACACCATCAGACTTGAGCCCTGCGGTGGTGCCGGCCCCCCCTGAGTCAGACACCTCCACTGCAGTTGCCGGTGACACTCCAGCACCCACCTCACCTTCCCTGCCTCCTTCTGGCATCCCCTGATCCAGTCCCTGTGGTGCCTGGCCTGCCCCTCGTATGCCCCTCCAAGGGGGATGTCCCCTGTTGGTACCTGTGCAGGTAAGCAAGTTGTGACAAGTAGTCACACATCACCCTGTTGGGACTGTGTATTTGGACTGGACATTGGCCGTTGTTAATTTTGGACTTTTGATTTGAGTTGCACACTTGCTGAATAAAGCCTCTTTTTGTTTACTTGTGGTTAATCTTTGGTGGTACATGATGTAGATGTGTAGTATCATGCATTTGCTGTTGTAATTGTGTTCAGATCAGGTAAATGAAGTTTTGCTGTGATGGGCTCCATGTGGTTCATGGGATATGTGTCCTAATATAGTCTGGATCTATAGCATCCCTTGCTGCAGTCTGAGGGTGTAATGTTCAGCATTTGACACAGGGATGTACGTTTAGCATTTGTATATTACCATCTTTGTCCTACACTGTTGCACATCTGTTGGGCTTACCACTGTCCAATGTTCCTAGTACCCTGTGTGCCCGTCTCCACTGGACACGCAGTTTTGCACATCAATTTTGGAGGACTCATCTGTGTATTCAGTACAACTGGATTGCCACGTGTTTTGGGTGTATGCAGATGACTGACGTGACACTCCCGTACCCAGGCTGATGTGAGCAGAGGCTTCTGTGTGTTGTAGTTGTTGACTCACTGACGGAGTGTCCTGCTGATATGTTTGAGTCGTGCACAGACAAGGTTTGGCACAGCGGAGCTTCCACAGGAGTGGAGTGCCCTCATGGCTGTGTGTAATCTGGTGACATTGCGTGTGCCCGTGTTGTGTGTTGTGTGAGCATGTCTGTGCATGTTCCCTTCCCTTTTCCTACACAGGCTGTGTCCCTAGGGATGTTCCTGTTTCTGATGGTTGCAGAGTTGGTATGTGTTCATCCAGCATCTTGGACCTGGTTTCTCCGTGATGTGGTTGCATGGCAAACTGATGTTCATGAGGTTGTCATCCCAGGTTGTCTTTGTTGTCAGGGCTGGGGATGTGGGCAAACGCAGATGGGACACATTCAGGATTCCCTTGGCACTTGTTGTTTACACAAGTAATGTGATTTTGAGTTTGTGTTAGCTTTCAGTGATTGTGATGCGTTGTGTGTGTGACTGCTGCCACTCCTCAGGGTCAGAGCTGCAATGTCGGAAGTTGTGTACGTGTGTTCTTTGTGTCTCACCTTGGCTTCTTCGTTGGTGTGTGACTATGGCCAGGATCCCATTGTTTGTGGTGGATTTCACATCATGCGCATGTACGGTGTACTGTGCAGTGTGTCATGCATAGACGAGTCATGTTGAGTGGGCATGTGTGATGGGTTTCTGCACCTTAGTTCCCCCCACCACCCGTGGGATTGTCATGGGTGCATGTACAATGTCACCAGTCCATGTGAGCTTCACTGCTGCACATTGTTGCAGATGAGGGTGTGTGGTGTTGAGTGTGCAAATGTGAGTTGTTGCACGGCTAGACCACTACCTCCATATTGTCCTTGGCTGGCAGGCCGTGCTGATTGATTGGAGCTTGTGTAGGTGTGATGGTAGTTTGTAGCTGAGGACACATGGCTGTGGTTCACAGTGTGATCAACATCTACCTTTGTCATCACAGTGGAATTGTCATGCAGGCTAGTGTCTGCACAATGTGGGGTCCCTGGGGGTAGTGCTGTGGTGGGTGTGTCTCTTGCTGTGTTAGTTGCTGTTCCTACAAGCTTGTGTGACATGTGTAATTTGGGCTCCCTCTCATCTGACAATGCCAGATTTCCCACATAGGGGAATCCAATCCATGAGTTACTTGTGTGTGGCACTGTATACACATCTGTGTAATTGGGATTCAGGCCTCCTCATGTGTTGTGTGGTTGCCTGGGGACACTGGCACACACCCCCATCACCTGTTGTCTTTGATAGGATGTGTGAGTCTGCCTGTTTGTGTCAGTGCATTTGCATCACTGCATTGGCATTTCTGTAATGTGCCATTGGCTGTATGTGGTTTGGTGATTTTCCCCTGCTCTCCCTGGTACTCCTGGGTCATCAGTCAGCACAATGATCATGGTTTGTATGTCCCATTGCGGCCATGGTATGGTATTTGCTCACCTGACATCCACAGTCTCCACAGATTATATACATTTGTGTGTCCATAGGTGCAGATATGTGGGTCAGCATCATGATGGTCACTTCTGTCATTGTGGAATCGGCTGATTGTTGGCAATGTGGTCCCCATGTGTGATGTTTGTATGCACATGGACATAAAGCGATGTTTCTGTGACACTGCACTGTTAGCCTCCCCCAATATATGTTGCAATGGGACACAAGCAGTACTATGCCACAGATGTTTTGGTTGTTGTGTGACCAGGATTCATCCATTCAGTTTGTCTTTGCCAGCTTTTACCATGCCTACACTTACCTTATGATCACCGTGGTGATGGGGCTTTAGGCACCATTGCCACACTGATCAAAGGGTCCATCAGCCTTGGACCCCACACTTACCTGGTGACTGTGGTGATGGGGCTTTAGGCACCATTGCCACACTGATCAAAAGGTCCATCAGCCTTGGACCCCACACTTGCCTTTTGGTGACTGTGGTGATGGGGCTTTAGGCACCATCGCCACACTGATCAAAAGGTCCATCAGCCTTGGACCCCACACTTACCTTTTGGTGACTGTGGTGATGGGCCTTTAGGCACCATTGTCACACTGATCAAAAGGTCCATCAGCCTTGGACCCCACACTTGCCTTTTGGTGACTGTGGTGATGGGGCTTTAGGCACCATTGCCACACTGATCAAAAGGTCCATCAGCCTTGGACCCCACACTTGCCTTTTGGTGACTGTGGTGATGGGGCTTTAGGCACCATTGCCACACTGATCAAAAGGTCCATCAGCCTTGGACCCCACACTTACCTTTGGTGACTGTGGTGATGGGCCTTAGGCACCATTGCCACACTGATCAAAAGGTCCATCAGCCTTGGACCCCACACTTGCCTTTTGGTGACTGTGGTGATGGGCCTTAGGCACCATTGCCACACTGATCAAAAGGTCCATCAGCCTTGGACCCCACACTTACCTTTTGGTGACTGTGGTGATGGGCCTTTAGGCACCATTGCCACACTGATCAAAAGTTCCATCAGCCTTGGACCCCACACTTGCCTTTTGGTGACTGTGGTGATGGGGCTTTAGGCACCATTGCCACACTGATCAAAAGGTCCATCAGCCTTGGACCCCACACTTGCCTTTTGGTGACTGTGGTGATGGGCCTTTAGGCACCATTGCCACACTGATCAAAAGGTCCATCAGCCTTGGACCCCACACTTGCCTTTTGGTGACTGTGGTGATGGGGCTTTAGGCACCATTGCCACACTGATCAAAAGGTCCATCAGCCTTGGACCCCACACTTACCTTTTGGTGACTGTGGTGATGGGCCTTTAGGCACCATTGCCACACTGATCAAAAGGTCCATCAGCCTTGGACCCCACACTTGCCTTTTGGTGACTGTGGTGATGGGGCTTTAGGCACCATTGCCACACTGATCAAAAGGTCCATCAGCCTTGGACCCCACACTTACCTTTTGGTGACTGTGGTGATGGGCCTTTAGGCACCATTGCCACAGTGGCCATGGTCAGCTTGTATTGTGGAGGCCACACACTTTTATGTGTGACACATGTGTTAGTGGGTCACATTGTATGTTCATTGTCATGTTTAGTGTTGTAGGCATTTGACATGGACTACACACGCTTGTCATGTTGTTTGGGTGGATGTAATTTTCTGTTATTCCTTATGTGGGAGTATGCTGGTTGTGTCATGCATTACCTGTCCTATGAGTAGGGTTGGTGGTAGTGATAGGCATCCAGCCCCCCATGAGTAGGGGGGTGGTAGTGATAGGCATCCAGCCCACCATGAGTAGGGGGGTGGTAGTGATAGGCATCCAGCCCCCCATGGGTGGGGATGGTAGTAGTGGCAGCCATCCAGCCCCCTATGGGTGGGGATGGTAGTAGTGGCGGCCATCCAGCACCCCTGAGTAGGGGTGGTGGTAGTGATGGGCATCCAGCCCCCCATGAGTAGGGGGGTGGTAGTGATAGGCATCGAGCCCCCCCTGAGTAGGGGGGGTGGTAGTGATAGGCATCCAGCCCCCCCCTGAGTAGGGGTGGTAGTAGTGATGGGCATCCAGCACCCCTGAGTAGGGGTGGTAGTAGTGATAGGCATCCAGCCCCCTATGGGTGGGGATGGTAGTAGTGGCAGCCATCCAGCACCCCTGAGTAGGGGTGGTGGTAGTGATGGGCATCCAGCCCCCCATGAGTAGGGGGGGTGGTTGTGATAGGCATCCAGCCCCCCCTGAGTAGGGGGGTGGTATTGATAGGCATCCAGCCCCCCCCTGAGTAGGGGTGGTAGTATTGATGGGCATCCAGCACCCCTGAGTAGGGGTGGTGGTAGTGATGGGCATCCAGCCCCCCTGAGTAGGGGTGGTAGTAGTGATGGGCATCCAGCACCCCCGAGTAGGGGTGGTGGTAGTGATAGGCATCCAGCCCCCTATGGGTGGGGATGGTAGTAGTGGCAGCCATCCAACCCCCTATGGGTGGGGATGGTAGTAGTGGCAGCCATCCAGCCCCCCATGAGTAGGGGGGGTGGTAGTGATAGGCAATCCAGCCCCCCCCTGAGTAGGGGTGGTAGTAGTGATAGGCATCCAGCCCCCCATGAGTAGGGGTGGTAGTAGTGATAGGCATCCAGCCCCCCATGAGTAGGGGGGGTGGTAGTGATAGGCATCCAGCCCCCCTGAGTAGGGGTGGTAGTAGTGATGGGCATCCAGCACCACTGAGTAGGGGTGGTGGTAGTGATAGGCATCCAGCCCCCTATGGGTGGGGATGGTAGTAGTGATAGGCATCCAGCCCCCCATGAGTAGGGGGGTGGTAGTGATAGGCATCTAGCCCCCCCTGAGTAGGGGTGGTAGTAGTGATGGGCATCCAGCACCCCTGAGTAGGGGTGGTGGTAGTGATGGGCATCCAGCCCCCCATGAGTAGGGGGGGTGGTAGTGATAGGCATCCAGCCCCCCCCCCTGAGTAGGGGTGGTGGTAGTGATAGGCATCCAGCCCCCCCCTGAGTAGGGGTGGTAGTAGTGATGGGCATACAGCACCCCTGAGTAGAGGTGGTGGTAGTGATGGGCATCCAGCCCCCCATGAGTAGGGGGGGTGGTAGTGATAGGCATCCAGCCCCCCCCTGAGTAGGGGTGGTAGTAGTGATGGGCATCCAGCACCCCTGAGTAGGGGTGGTGGTAGTGATAGGCATCCAGCCCCCTATGGGTGGGGATGGTAGTAGTGGCAGCCGTCCAGCACCCCTGAGTAGGATTGGTGGTAGTGATGGGCATCCAGCCCCCCATGAGTAGGTGGGGTGGTAGTGATAGGCATCCATCCCCCCTTGAGTAGGGGGGTGGTAGTGATAGGCATCCAGCCCCCCCTGAGTAGGGGTGGTAGTAGTGATGGGCATCCAGCACCCCTGAGTAGGGGTGGTGGTAGTGATGGGCATCCAGCCCCCCCTGAGTAGGGGTGGTAGTAGTGATGGGCATCCAGCACCCCTGAGTAGGGGTGGTGGTAGTGATAGGCATGCAGCCCCCTATGGGTGGGGATGGTAGTAGTGGCAGCCATCCAGCCCCCTATGGGTGGGGATGGTAGTAGTGGCAGCCATCCAGCCCCCCATGAGTAGGGGGGGTGGTAGTGATAGGCATCCAGCCCCCCCCTGAGTAGGGGTGGTAGTAGTGATAGGCATCCAGCCCCCCATGAGTAGGGGTGGTAGTAGTGATAGGCATCCAGCCCCCCATGAGTAGGGGAGGTAGTAGTGATAGGCATCCAGCCCCCCCCGAGTAGGGGTGGTAGTAGTGATGGGCATCCAGCACCCCTGAGTAGGGGTGGTGGTAGTGGCAGGAATCCAGGCCCCTATGGGTGTGTATGGCATTGGTGATGCCCATCCCACCCCTATGATTGTGCAGTTGCTAGTGTACGTCATTTGTGCATCCCTATGTGTGTGTGACATATTTTAGGTACGTGTAGTTAGTTTGTATTGTTGGTGTTTGACTTACCGTCTGCGCCGTATGTGTCCGAATCGGTCCCGGTAATAGATGTAGAGTATTGGTAGGACCTGCGCGATGGGATTCATGGTTGGTTCGTCTCGTTCGGGTTTCGCGTGTCTTCGACTCGTACTCGTCGCTGGCTTGTTCGTCTCGTAGCCGTGGATCGTTTAGTGACGCGAAACGGAGCTTATGTGCGGCTCTCCCGGATGCTGAAATGTGCCGGACGTAGCGACGGGTTCAGCGCGTACGGAAGACGCATCGTACTAGTCCGGCCGGAAGGTGCTGTGTATTTGGTTCCGTGCGACTCGATTCGGCGTTTACGGATCCGGCTCGGGCGGAGAAAAGGAGCTGGATTGGGTAAGTTCGGCTCGCTCGGAATCTGGGCTGTTATGCGCATTGTACTTGTTCGTTCGGTAGAGTGTTCGAGTCGGTCGGGAAACACGCGTTCGGCTGGTAGTTTTTCCGGACGAATACTGTTAGGTGCGCTTCCGGCCCGAATCGGAATCGGCCCCTAAGTCTACATACCCTTATGTAGCACATCATGTACATTGATATATACACTTTAATGATTTATTTTCAGTGTATAATATGTATATGGGATGAGTAGTGTTATAAAATAATTAAATTAAATAAATTAGTGTTTTGGACATGGCCCCTCTTAGGGGGATTTCCCTAAAACATTTTGCTTTTTGTCCTCCTGGTTTTTCCCAACTCTCTTTTCATGATCTTGGGACTCTGGCACTTTCCCACTGTACTTCAGTGGGAAAGTGCACCCACCCTTCCTACACATGCCAGGATAGGGTGCTTAATTCACTTGTTTGGGTTTCGTACCTGTGAGTGCCCATTAGAAAGGTACACCACATACCCAGGGCGGGTACTGCACTGGCTAGTAGTGGAATGCAGCACTGATTGTGCCACCCACAGGATTAGCCTGTAAAACATGTCTCCTTCTCAGGTTGGCCTTTCTCACTCATTAGCCAACCCTGAGGGGTCCTTTCACTACCAGAGTGGCCCTAAGGTAAGTCCTGAGGGGTGGAGCTCGGAGTAGGTGAATGGCCAGGTAGTACACCTGCGTTTTCACTGCCCACAGAGGGAGGAACCCCCATATGGGTTTCCCCTACGTAGGGGGGGGTCGACTCTCCCCACGAGACACCTCCCGGGGGTGGCTGACTCTCTTGTTGTGGCCTTAGGGCCTGGGGCACTTTCCCACTGTAAATGCAGTGTGAAAGAGTGTGCGCCCTTCCTACCCATGTTAGGAAGTGATGCTTACCTAGGTTTTCTAAACATAGGTCAGGTCTGCCATTGCAGGCCTGTGTGTGCGCACTCATACCTATGGTGGTTGTAAACCGGGGTCTAGTCTGCCATTGCAAGCCGGTGTGCGCACGTGCACCTATGAAGTTTAAAACCTGTGACCCCCCGTGCCATTGCAGGCCAGTCTGTGCACTTGCATCAGTGATGTGCTTCAACTTGTGTTCAGTCTGTCATTGCAGGCCGGTGTGTGCATTTGCACCTATGGTGTTTCTAAACATGTGTCCAGCCTGCCATTGCATGTCTGTGTGTGTGCAATTGCGCTTCTACTCAGGCTGGCCTTTCTGAATCACTAGTCATCCTTAGAGGACCTTTCACTACCACCAGAGCACCCTGAGGGTATGTCTTAAGGGGTGAAGCGAGTGGTAGGTGAAAGGCAGGGCAGGTACATGTGTGTTCCCTGCCCAGATAGTGAGGAATACCTGTGTGTTTTCACTACATATGAATTTTTCTCTTCCCATCGCAAACAAGGGAAAATGGTTGATATTAATTCAGGCTAGAATAATGGATTGTAGTGGAGCAGCCTCATAATGTATCCTATCATTGGATTCTAGAGAGCGGGCATTTCTCTGCTCTAAAACTCTTTGTGTTCCTTTTTGCCTGGCTCCAATCCACACTGGAGGAGCAGATCTGGGCATTTCCCACAGACAGCTATAAAACAATGGGCATGCAAATGGAATGACAGACCTCTGCAATTTGCGGGCCTGGCTGGATAGATTGTGGGAAGAGGTTTTGACACTTGGCCTCTGGAGCCAGATCATGGTCCCACTAAAGATTAAGATCTGCATTCCACAGCCTCATGGCAGACAGGACTGAAATTTAGGGGAGACATCTGTGGTTCAAAGGGAAACCCTTTGCACCACCCAAAGGCACACTACAATATAATTACTAGTGACATACTTCAGCAGGGCAGAGGTACACTTTTGGGGATGTGGAACCAGAGAACCTGGAACTGCATGGTGCACACTGCCAGAGGAATCTGTAGTGCACAAGGAGGATTAATGCCATTGAAAGGGACCGCGTGCCCTTCCTGAATAGTGGCTGGCCTGGCCTGACCACCTGCTGCTGTGTGGCACTCTGGTGTGTGTTCTCCAAGTGCTTGTTGGCTTGCCCCCTGCTCTTCCGGAGGTCTTAGGGACATCAAAGATCTCCTACAAGGGACCCACACTGTCTACTTGTTATGCCTGGAAAACAGTGCCCTCTTAAAAACTCACATCGCCTGCTGGTTCCCAACTAGTAGCGCGGTGTGAGCATGGAACTAAGAATCATCTAAGGCATGTGGCCCCAACAGAGTGGGGACCTCAGCATGCATAAGCGTCTTGTTGGTGGTGAGCGGTTTCACTGGTTGCAGGATCCAGCGTGGCCCACTTCATTGATTGTGCCGCAACTCTCTTGCAGCATGCCGACTGCATGCTCATTGTCCGATTCACAGGTTGCAGCACTCGGAGAGGTGGGAGCGTAACTGTAGTAGTGCCTCATTCTACCTTGTGAGGCATTGCTAAACTTGTGCCTGTGTGTGTGACCGGAATTGTCCGGTGCGATCAATATAAACGTGCCCCGACATTGTGCCTCATTTCCAGGGAGCCGTGGAATTTGCAATTCTTCGTTGTGTGAACGGAATGGTCTGGTGTAATCCATATCATCGCCCACCAGACGTTGTGCCCGGATTGCCTAGGTGCAACTCTGATCGACATGTACCTGACAGGGTGCCTCCTTCCTCAGAGCGGTCCCCCTGCTTCATTCCCCATTACCCATTCATCAATTGTTCTCTTTTTGGCCCTCAGTGAGGCGGATCAACTGACCTCTCCTCACCCGGCCCCCCGACGACCTTGTGCAGCCAGGTAGTATTGCCTGGCTCGGGCCTGGGTGGCGAGCCTGATTGGGCTGGAGGAGCGCTTCCAAGAATGATCAGAAGCGGGTCAAGATACTGCGTAACCCCCTGTGCTTTGCAGAGCTGGGCTGGTGGCAAAGGCCCTGGTGGAACCCTTTTGAGTGACCGACTATTGGCCTCAGCCCGCTTCTGCTCCACATCCTTTGGGTGAACTTCCCAAGCGTTGGCCAACCCCATTTGATGGTTGCCTCCTAATTAGTCCTGTTACCTACCCCCACCTGCTTCCCGGGACCCTGACTAAGTGTGACTTCAGCCGCGTGCAGCCTTGTGTCCGGGGGGGGGGGGGAGGATGGGTTATCTCCAATCTGTGGGTGCAGGCTAGTCTGGGTGAGTTGGACGGTGGAGAGAGGGTTTGGCCACGGGGGCTGCAGTATGTTCTCAATTGACCTTCTGGGTATCTGTTGTACCACATTAGGGTGCTGAGTGCGTGTGTGTGCGAGCATGTTCTGTACGGACCTGCCTGATATCCGTTGCAATGTGTATCAGAGCGGAGTGAATGTGTGTGTGGGAATGATATTTTGTGGACCACCTGTGATTCATGACACTGGCCAGCGGTGTTGCCTTATACGTTGATTTCTTGCCAGAAGAGCATTATGTTTGACATTGGTTTTACCCGTGCAGCCTCAGCCCGCAGTGCTGGTAAAAAGTGTAATAATTCCTTATATGTACATATTTCTGATATCATTGTGACCTGGAGTGCACCCTGTAACTGTGTGGTATTGAATTGTATGAATTGCTAGGGTAGGCCTGGGGTAGACAATGTGTTGCACAGTATAAGGGTGCTGGGGGGTTGTAGAATAGTATCTTTTCCAGGTGTGCATATAACTGATGTCATTCTAAAACATTGTTGGTCCTAGTACTGCTAGTAATAATTCCAAGTGTGATTTATGCCCAGAAATACATGAACTTCATGTTGTGTTGATTATTCTGTGTGTTGAATACAACCGTTATTTAAATACATCACATGTGAAGTCTCTTTTGTGATGGTCAGTGTATTTATCGTGAATGAGTGCTGTGCCAATGCTTTACACGTTGCCTCTGTGATAAGCTTGCCTGCTCAGTCCAAGCTACCCAAGGGTGAGCGCAGGTTATACAGTGTGAGTAATCACCCGCCCCTGATGAGTGGTGGGTTCTGCCTGGGGCATCGCCTAAGCCAACCAGAAAGTGCCAGTTCCAACAAAGTGCTATTTAAATTATTTGTGTCATTGCTCATACAGACTGATACATTTGACATGATTCCAGAGCATACATATATCCCTTATACAAAGGGGTTGAACAAAGTCAAAAACTTGCCTTCCAATCGTAGTTTCTCTCAAGTGAAGTGATAACCAGCTATGTACCTTTGTTCCCGTATATTGCACTGGCAACTAGTTGATAGGCTCCAGATAACTCCCAGCCTGAAACCCACCTGAAGTAAAGAAGGGCTAATGGCCCCCTAAATTCGGTCTTTGTTTTGGGCCCAGCTGGAATTTAAAACAAGAAAGCCCCTTCACCGCCTGTAGGTTGGTGCTCAGAACGTAAAGCAGACAATGTCCGGGCACAGCTGAATGTGCCCCGCTTCTGGCCAAGTACACTGGGACAAATTCTGCATTTCACTCGGACTAGCGCAGATCCCGGATACGGCTCAATAACAACTGCCTGATCTGGGATGCAGTTGGATCCCCCTCATTTCCTGCACTAAATATAATCTTAAATCTGTTATTACCTTAATTCTAGAGTCTAAGAGAAAGGTAAAAATAAACACATACAACTCAGGACCAGGTGATGATCTTGTCCATTATGAGTGCAATACAATTAACTGTAGGACATTGATTGAGCACAGGATTTCGAGCTCTAGAGACTAAGAAGACTCAGTCTGGCACAGAGGATTGATTTATGAGGATATAAAACCCTTTGTAACGGAGCCTCTAACAGTCTTGTGGGAAAAGAGGCAAATGTGGCTGCCCACACTAAGCCAGCCAACATAATTAAGGTACTAGAAAAGCATAAGTTAACTTTGCTTATTCAACACACATGAAACCTTCTTTAGAGTTAACTTTAAACATTACACTGTGACAATAAATCCAGTTAGTTTAAAATGCCATTAAATAGCGCTTTCCAGCGAAAACTGCCACTGAATGTCACTGACCCAATAAACACCAAAAGATGTACAACTGCAAATAAATTATAAAGCTTACCTTCGTTTTGATTATCCTTATTCTGTGTTAAAGCAACATCGCTGTTGCTCTATCACAGATTTTTTTCTCTGCAAACATGCTACAAAAATCTGCATTTGAAAGGGCAGAAACGAACATTAATTGTTGCTGGAGGGCTGCAGAAAGCATTGTCTGAGCACAATCAAAAAGTATTTATGGCAGGCTGAAAGTGGCTAGATATCTCGACCACGCAAATTTAGTATGCTCCCCCCAGCAACATTATTCCTACCAGCCATGTTAATGTTGTTAGTTCCTGGGGTCTTCTTCCCTCTGTCTCCTTCTGCAGCATAGAGCACGCACCGCCGAGCTCCATGGCGTAAATAATAATCTGAAGGCTTTGCCTCGCAAAGGGGTGTTTAATAGCCTACTCTCGAGGGATCTGGTTTCACCAGACATACCCATCTCCAAGAGAAACCATCATTGGCATAGCCAACAGATCTCGCCTTTGGTACCTTATAAGTGTTTAGCCAGAGATATTGGCTTTGCCAATGTCTTTAAACTATGTTGTAGCTGCTGTGCAGCATGTGGAAAAGTTATAATAAAAAAGTGTTAGAAGCATTTTTTTTTACCTAATATATAACCAAGAAGACATCATGTACAATTGAATGACCCTATTAAAAAAGAATTAACATAAAAATGGTTTTCTAGGTTTTTTTTGTCTTTGCAATTCTGGCGATTTCTTCCTGTCTGTTCTAATGCTTGTTTGGTATAGCTTTTTTTTTGTCATGGCAGGGGGGTGGGGGCATAAACAACAGTAGGGTGGAGGTTGGAAAATAGTACCTGTTAAAGAATGCAAGCAGTATTTCTAGTTTTGTTGCATTCTGTACAACTCAAGATTTTCTGCAACCTATCCTCAATTCTCTTGAATGTAGTGTAAATCAATGTACAGGATGTGTTACATAACACAGTGAAGGTTACAAGGTGTAGGAGCCACATGTCCTTGATAGCTCACTGTGCTATATTAGAAGGCGGATGGCCACGTCACCCGCAAGGGGACACTAGAGGGGACAGCCCCTTAGCATTCCCCCACTGCTCGGCATAGGCCAGTATTTCTTCTATGCCCACCTGGCCGGAAGAGGATACCAAGGGGCATGCAGATCTCGTCTCCCCCAAGGGCGACGCACTTCCGCCAGCACGAGGGGACTTAGGTGAGCGACTCACCTGGGCAAACCCTCTTTTCCGGCACAGGCAGCAGAAGGATTTTGCCACCCACCCAGCAAAGGAGCAGAACTAAACAACACTCAACAAAAGACAAACGGCGTCACAAGCGGAGTTACAGGGTGATCTTTATGCATAAAAAGGCGAGCTATACCCCCATCAGAGGGGCGATGGGGCCGCCAATATAAATGAGATTCTCAGGCCATAGGGGGCCATGAGAAGAACGCGACGGTGACCCCTTCATCAGTAAGGGACAGTTGGTATCCGGACAGCTGGGGGTTGGCCTTACCTCGCTCCGTGGTGGCACTGGTGCAGCAAACATTTATAAAAAGCATTGGGCCGCAGCCCCAATACGTAAGATACAGCACTGGTTAAAGAATAAGATGGCAACGCAATGCCCGGTGGCTGGATAGTGTTTCAGGATGGGTGCCAGCGGTTAGTCCTGAACAGCGCTGCACTCAGATGATCACCCGTAAGATAACCCTACCTGTGTTTACATATACACGCATAACGAAATGCTAATAAACTTGCGACAGTTTTTCCACAAGACAAAGGTGTTGGTGTGTTTCTGTTCATAATGCAACTATATAACTGTGTTTTTCTCCAAGTAGGAATCCTACAACTTTCGTGAGATAACAAGGGGCTAGGGGTGGGAATGCTAGGATTCCAGTTTAAGAACTGAAAGTGAGAAAAGAATCTTTGTGTTAAAAGCAGTAACTTACTTATCTAAAATAAAAATCTGTCATATGCATGTTACATGATGTGCTTTGCAGGAGACGTATTAACTCTTTATGCTACTTTGATTTAAAACGGACTAGACAAAACGCAGATCTCTCCAACAAATACGTTAACCTCCATAGTTATTTTACTATTACTATTACTCCCCGAGACTTGCTGGGCACACAAAGTTCTCTGCAGCAGGTGCCTTAACCCCATATGATATTTTAAAATGCAGATTTTGCAACCAATTAGGCAGAACAAGAATAGATTTACTGCCATGTTTTTCCTTGTTGCCAATTTCTTTGTGGCAGAGTTTTAAAAAATAAATGTATAAATTAAGGCCTAGATTTTGCGTGGGGATTGTGTCACTTTTTTGGCACAACCTGGATACAAAATCTCATTTGTCAAATAATATAATGCGCTCAAATGTACTTATGCAAGCCCTGCTAAACATGTGTGTGAGATCTTAAGATCTGATGTCACTTTTTGTGATGTCACTTCTTGAGAGGTCATGGGTTGGGATGCCACTTCCTGTAATCCATGTGCAATGTCACGCACAGTGATGTCACAGGCCGTGATGTAAAGTGCCATGATTAATTTGCATACTGCTTAACTTGGTTAGTCTCCCCCCCATTGCAAAGAGTGGCAGTCTCAAAACACTACCCAACAGCACCGGAAGAGTGGTAGGGGTAACGTTTGATCTAACAGTACCTGAATTTGGACTGGAACAGAACTGCGGAGTAACAGAGGTAAAACATAAACAAGAATAATATAACAAGAAAGCAGTGCCAGAGCTAAAGCAGAAATGGAACTGCTTAAATAATTTGGCAGGCCAAATGCTCGTTGCATGTATTTCTGTGCACCTGCAGCTACAAATGCTGGTAGCATGAATCAATGTGTCACCATTCTAGTAAGGGTATAATGAACACTTAGTGGCCATCCAGTGAATGACATCACCACACCATTCAATTCCCCAGCTGACGTCAAAGCAACATCTGAGAATGCTTACGGTTGGTGACTGTTATAAATGTAAGACTGTTGTATTCCTCTTAGGGTGTCCATAAACAGGCTTTCCAGTATCATGTCCTTATATAGGCATATTTCGCCCTGCCCTTATATAGGCATAAAATCCCAGCCCTTATTTAGGCATTAACCGTGCACTCCAAATACAGGCATGGTCTCCGACATCCGTCCACCCTAACGTCACAACGAGTTCGTGAAGAACAGACCCTTAGGCTGCGGGACTTTCCCTAGCCCAGGACTATTGATTTCTTCAAGGACTCATATATTATGCATGAACCATTATTCCTTAGGGGTTCATTCATGACGTCTTCCGCTGTCCGACTCACGTCAATGCTAACATTCTGAGGTAATTCTCAGGTATAAATATACCTTCCCCAGCCCCTGTAAATCAAAGGAGACCTCGACTTCAGAGGAGCCCGTTTACCGGCCGGACGCACTGAGAAGACGCTGTCATCCCTGCACGCAGAGAGTCCAGCTTCCAGTGATCTGACTTCCCTTGCGGGGTGTTGGAGTTCGAGTCTGGCAAGAGATTCCTACCTCTCTCATTCTTCAGGTATGGAGCTGACTAGAACCTAGAGGGACTCTTGGCATACTTGGCATACTAGGCATACTGAGGTTAGCGTACTCTTAGTATACCATAGTAAGGAATACTTCACCTACTTCATACCTCGTCCTACACCTAGGTTAGGTTAGGTACATTGGAGTAGAACTAGATTAGAGCCGCATCGTATGAGTACTCGCATTTTTAGTCTGTGTTATTTATGTAACTGCATATGTAATAAAAGATAATGCTCTTGCAGTATTATTTATTTCTACTGCTCACCCTGTACATTATTTATCTCGCATACTGTCTTGTGATCGTAACAGCACATTTTACTTACACCAGAAACAAGACTGTTCAATAAATCTTTTATTGAAACGCCCGTCTATTTCTTTCTGTGTAACTTGGAGAAAACTAAGCATGCACGACTGAGCTGAGTGAAATAGTTAACTATTGTTTCCACGACTCTGGGACACGTTCTGATTCTAAAGGGAAACACAGTGGTCATGTTTTGCGGCTGCCAGAAACTACTCCCTTCTTGTTGTCAAGGAGTTTCTAGTGGCCTCTGAGCTAGCTGGCACAAGTAATTAAGGTTAATATACTCGATAGGGACATACTGACCTTAGTCCTATGTCAAACCTATAGGATATATTATTCCAATGCGCAGAGCCTATTAGGGAAATAGGAGCTACACTACATGGCGCCCAACGGTTTGGTAAGGCAGTAATTCAACGTTAGATACTGAGTAACTCAGCCGTGCTTTTTCTCTCAAGACCCCTACCTATATACTCCAAAAGACGTCTGGAGTGGGCAGGATTTAGTATCCACCAAGGCTACATAGGGCAGTACCGTATATATTAGCTGTTTGGTTTGCTCAACGTTGAAGGATACAGTGTTCCAAAATATTGTGCACCTTATCTTTGTTTCCTTGAAACTTGTTCTACATTTTTCAAAAAACAAAATGAACGAAGACGCCGAAAACGGTGTAGCTGCGGCTGATCTAGCCCAAGTAGCAGCATTTTTTAATAATACCGGTTTAAATGAAACCGAGGAGGGTGTCATTGACATCGCTCCAAACTTAAGAAGAGCCATTACTCTAAAACTTATAAAACATGGCCTACCACCAAGAGGAGGTAGAGCAGTTTTCGTGATAGAGGCACATGAATCCTTTCAGACAGAGGTATTCTATTCATGGGTAATATTTCCTGAATCCAATTCAGTAACACACATGTTTCACTTCTACAAAGAAGATGAACCACCAGAGGAATACATTCCTTTCGAGGATATAGAAATTCCATTAACATACCAGGAGCATCAGCTCTGGTTTAAAGGCGCCCTAAAACATCACAGAAACATTACCAGGCTCGGTCCACTAGGTAGACCAGGAGCAACATGGCCGATTCTAGCCGGCTACACACCTCATCCTGACATTGAAGAAATGTCAAACGATGAACTACTTACTCAAATCACAGAGTTAATAAAAATTTACAGACAATTGGTCCAATATGTCATGAGGACTTTCACAGTCCAACCACCATTAACAATTCCAAATCAAACCCCTCACCAGGTGAACACTCTAAAAATTACACCACAGACTCTATACGCAGTCATGGGTAAAATGCCCACAAAACGTGAGCAAATTCCTTTCTGGATAGCTCAAAAAATTACTCAAATCGAAGCAGTATTTCCAAATACTAGCCCGCATGAGAAACACAGAATACTGACAATCAGTTTACCGATGGGGATCACACCACAACTGGAAGACTGCACCACTTGGGGCTCAGTCTTTGCTGCCATCTACACTAAAACACACGGCATTCCGTCAATTGCGGTAATACCTGATGTCCTAAAACAAATTCAAAACGAATATGGGGCAGAGCCTGCTCTAAATTTAGGTATGAAATTACTGAAAAACTTCGACCAGGTCTCAACAATAATATTATCTAATATTAAAGGGGAGGCAGCAGCAGTGGCGATCCGCCAAAAATTAAGGGAATTTGATGTTACAGAACATCAAACAGAGCTACCCAGAATTATAGAACAATCTTATGCAGAATTAGGCAGAGATAGTTTGGGTGGAAGACCAGTGAAACCAAAACTATCAGAAAGTCCTGAGAAGGACTCAATTAAACAAACTCCTACATCTTCTAAAAGGAAGTGGGAGACTAATAAACAAAATTCGAATGAGAAACGTTCTCAATCCCGAGGTAGGTCTCCTCAAAAGGAGCCCTCTGAAAGGAGGTATAACCTCAGGAATAGGGATAATTTGAGAAAGCCTGACAGGTATCAAGATACTGATACACGTTCCTCTCGTACCTTTCAGATATCATCACAGACATCAGAAAGAAGAGGACGGTCAGAACATAGAGAAGAACGCGTGAAATCCAAAGACGACAAACACGTTCAGAAAAATAAATCAAAACCTCAATTCTCAAAAAAGAAGGTAGCAGGTCTGAAGATCAGACATGCCGAGAGTACTGAGAACACAGCTCAAGAACGGAGAATGGGCTCAGACAATGCTGGACAGTGCAGCAGAAGTAACAATAGCTCGCCAGAACCTGAAGGAACTTCTGGAGATAGTGGACTTGAATGAGTACATCATAGTAGAGACTGTAGACACCAGGGTTAGTACTCCACAAAAGTTATATGAAATAACACTCCGAATGGAGGGAGAACATACCAAGAAAGGTGAAAATACTCTTTTGGGAAAAACTTTCAAGGGGTTATAAAACACTTCTAGCAGAAAAAGACTGGCCACCACAATTTGTCAGGGAGTGCCCACATGGTGAGGACATAATTATGCCTGCCTTCTCCAACCATATACCAATGCATCTAAGATATACATATGCCAGGAAATGGGCAGTGGCCCAGGCCCCAGCATTGTATAAAAATCATGTAGGATGGGATGAGGATTCACCTCACCATAAAATACATCTGAAACATGAACCAACTGCACAACGGCAGTACCCAATAAAGCAAGAAGCTAAAAAACAGGTCAGGGAGATCTTAGATCAACTTGAATATCAAGGGGTGATTGAAACATGCACCTCCTCAATGAACAATCCTTTGTTTCCTGTCTCCAAACCAGACAATACATATCGTCTAGTTTTGGACTACAGACACTTAAACACTTGTTCTAAAATTTTTGCAGTGCAAAATGCACATAGCACAGCATTAATGAATAACATTGTGCGTAAAAAATATAAAACAACATTAGACATCTCAAATGGCTTCTTTTGTCAAAACATAGCACCTGAAAGCAGGTACTTAACAGCATTCTCCATAATGGGGACCCAGCGTCACTTTTGTCGACTCCCACAAGGGTTCAAGAACAGCCCAGGTTTATTCTCAGCGAGGGTAACGGAGTTACTACAAATTTATGACAACGCAGCATTGTCCTATGTCGATGACAACTATCTGACAGACGATGACCTGGAAAAACACTTGAACAGGGTGAGCACCATTATACTGGGTTTCGCCTCTGAGGGCTACAAGTTCAACTTTAAAAAGTCCCGAATTGCCCATCTCAATGTCCTATTTCTAGGATATGAGCTTTCAAGTGAAGGCAAGAGCTTGGCAGCTAACTTTTTAGAAAAGTGTGCGCTGCTCCAACCTCTAAAAACACTAAAAAACTTACAATCCATCCTGGGTTTCCTAAACTTTGGAAGAACATACATTCTAAATTACGCAGAAAGAGTTAAACCTCTCTACGCATTAATCAAACCTGATTTTTCAATCAAAAACTGGACACAGGAACACACAGAAATCTTGCGTTCACTACAGGCTAACATGTTAGCAACAAATCACTTACAAACACGCGTAAGTCAACGCAATTTGGTGATCCGAATAATTTTGGGTCAATGTAGATTCACCTACTTAACCTTCAATGAGGGTGAGAAAATACCAATCGCATACAAATCCCATTTGTACACACAAGCGGAAATGCGCTTCAGTTCAACTGAAAAAATTCTAACAGCAGTTCAAACCGCTGTAACAAAAGAAAGAGCCTTAGCCCAAGGGAAACGCAATATTGTCGTAACCCCGGTACCAGCTTTAGAAGCGGTCACAAAAGCGAGCATTCCAAATGCCAAAGCATTACATCCAAGATGGATACAATGGGTTAATTCTCTTGCTGCAACAGATGTTGAATATGTTTTTGATCCAGATTTAAAAACACAAGCATTCCTGCAATATGAACAAGAATGTCCTCTGCCTACTGAAATTCTGCCTCTCGATCAGTACGAATTCATAATTTACACTGACGGATCCGCACAACCCGCAACAGGGAGTAAGCAAGCTTACAGTGCAGCGTGAGCAATCGTTAAAGGTCGCATGCGAAATGGCATCTTCAGACCCATGGTCACAAAAACTCAATCTCTAGGAGATTGCACAGCTCAGCGAGCTGAACTACAAGCATTCAAACTGGCACTTGAAAGTACAGATCGAGAATTCCCCACACTAATAGTGTGCGATTCCTTTTACTGTGTTCAGTCGTATAATGACTATATACAAAACTGGCTTGAAAATGGTTTCAAAGATGCGAAAGGTGGCACAATAAAGCACAAAATGCTTTGGGAACAAGTAGTTCAGTTGAAAAACGAACTACCAAAGGCTCACGTGATCCACACACTGAGTCATCAACGTGATGGCGTTCACGTTGCAGGGAATTCATTGGCTGACGAAGCCGCAAAGGGGGCTGTTCAGACGGCTTCCGTAGCTGCGATCACTCGTTCAAAAACAAAAATAGACGGTGAGATAATGTTGGCTGTCAATGCATCAAGCAAAGGCAGCAGTGCAGCGTTACCAAAAAGTTTCCACTCAAGTACTCTTATGTAATTGATGCAAACAACGTTCCTTTGCTCGAATCCCTGGAGTGGGGGATAGGATAATTCCAAACATGGAACGTAGAGCAGCCTTGATTTATGAAACACATTTGGGGGAGGGTCTGTCACATCAAGGGATCTCTAAAACAATTTTGACGTTAAAAGAGATGTACTGGTGGCCTGGAATGAATACAGAAATTCACATATTCATCAACAACTGCTTAGACTGTAAATTACAGCGAGAGAGCCACCAGACACCATGCTGCGAATGCGGCAGCTCAGTACAGACACCATTATTAGACAGCCTTGGACTATCTACACGCCTGCGTCCTACTGGACAAAGGCATTCCCACAAATACTGAATCTAGGTTCCTATGGTTATGGCCTCAGCGCTCGGCTGACGCTCGAACTGTTATAAAAGATTTGCGAGTCTTTATCGGCATATACGCAATAGGCACGCTACATTCTGACCAGGGTCCTGCGTTTAGCTCTCGGGCTTACAAAGAAGCCATGGCCAGTCTGGGCGTTGCATTGCGGTACTCCTCTCCATTCCATCCTGAGGGAAATTTGGTTGTGGAAAGGAAAAACCGGGACATAAAGCAGTCTATAACAGCTAGGGTATTAGGTTCGGGTGATGGGTGGGTCAAACACCTTAGTGGGGTTCAACGCTCAATGAACAACCTGCCAAGAAGTTCTCTAGGGGGGGTCACTCCGTATGAGGTCCTATTTGGGACAAGAATGTGGGTACCAGACCTTGAACACGTAGGCACAGTTGTGGAAAATAAACCGTTTGATATCAAAGATCGTTTGGCTGTTTTACAGGAACTAAACAAGTTAAGAACGAAACAAAGCAACGTATTCCTACAGCCAACCACCACTGGGGATCAACCGGCTGTCCCAGCAAGGCCTGTCTGGATTCCAAAAGTTGGGGATCTAGTCAGAGAAAAGATTGCGGACAAGAAGGAATTTGGACCTTCTAACAGACATCCAGTACCTGTCCTAGCAGTTCAAGGAACAAGAACAGTACTTCTGCCGCCCCTTGCTGGAAGAAAGGAGAAAAGATTTGTGTCCATCGACCTCATCAAACCACAGTATGTGGCCAATACTAAACAGTAGGCCTCGTGGACTCCGACCTAGTAGCAGACGCACTCCTCTAGCTACTATCCAAGAGGTTCAGACTGAAAGACTGATAACATTCGAGAACTCAGCTGTAACTGATGGAGGACTATGCAACCAAGCTATGGAACTCATCCCTCTTGAACACCAAGTAACAGTTCGTCCAAATACACCTGTCTACACCAACGTGGCAAGTGATGAACTGGTTCCAGTGATTTCTACAAATCCTGATGCAATTCCAACAATTGATAGAACTGCTTCTGGCTATTTCATTGACTTTTATACGTTCTCAGAAGATCCGAGTGAACCTGAAACGACGCCAGCATCATTGAAATTCAAGCAGCAAGTACAAGACTTTATTCACTTTCTGAAAAAGACTTATTTGGTTTCTCCATGGATTGAACTCTGGATTACATCTGGACTTTTTGTTTTCCTGCTCTGGCTAGCTTTGGTAACAACTGTGAGCGTGCTTATAAGTGGCAGATACATCCATGTGAACACTGAAGGAAAAGACGTGAACGTACTTTTGAAACCTCATAAATCTTCCCATCGTGAAGCAAGAGACTTGTCATCGGTGAACATCACTGCTGTTCCTATACAGGATGGTATAGTGTGGGACAAAACAGATTATGATATTTTCGGCCCGACGGAACAATTGAACATTCCACATTTGTTTAAAATTTCACTAAGTGATCTAATTACGTCCAGTACCTATTCGGATGATTGGGACTTTGAGACTGTCAATGATATAATGTTTGACCTAGAAAAATCTGCTGCATTTTCTAAACATGTATATTTAGAGGGTTCATCAGACTATGAACAAATGTATTGTTATAACCACTATGGTCATCATTATTTGCATAAATCTGCATATCCAAGAAATGTGTTTATGTTTAACCAATGGGAACATTGTCCTACACCACCATATGGTAGTTCAAAAACATTTGTTAACAAATTTCCATATTTTTCAGGTTACAATACATCTGATCCAGAAATGTTTTACTATAAAAATGTAAACCAGACAGGACTGAAAATTATGTTGACAAATACAAATCAGATTTACTCTGGATTATTTAATGCCCAACTGTCTAGACAGGGTTTTGACTTTTGGAAAGACACAATAGACACAAAAACTGTGTGGGGTACTAAAGATTGGCAAGTACAGGGTATAGAAGCTTTGTTTAGAGCCTGTATCATCCCTGAACAAATAATGTTTTTGAATGAAACCATCCAACAAACATCTTGTCTTGGATTAGCCAAGATCAAAGAGATGAACACACCCTCTGTGCCAACACCTGCCAGTGATAATGATACAAAGGCAGTGGTGACATTTGACAATATACTACAACTCAACAGATCTAATCCTGATTGGAAAAAATGGTTGATCTGGCCCACGGACACGAATAACTGTCAGGAAAGATTCCTGAATAAAACTCAGGGCTTTACTATTAATAGGCCAGACCCAAGATACGTCCAAAGACAACATCCGGGGGTAGTAACAACATACAGTGTAGGAAAATTATGCCTCGATTGGCTGCATAAGTCTACACTAAAGGATGTGAAACAACACTTAACCTTACTTAAAAAGGACGCAGACCTTAGGGAATTCTTGCTTGGACCAAGAAAACCGCGTCAAAAACGTTTCATATATGCCGGCATTTATGCTGCCTATAATGAAGCATGGAAAGTGTCACAGATGGAGGCTGCAGGACAAATACGTGAACTTGATCGTATTAATTTAGAGAAAACACTCTCTGTGGTCGACAATGGGTTAACAACTTTGTCCTCCAGAATATATTCATTGGATGGCATTGTATCCTCTGCTATCGACATACTAGAACAAGATTTGGCGATGTTACAGCAAGGCCAGTCTCAATTACGTTCTATTATGTTAGCTGGACGCTGCAATCTTTGCGAGCGTAGTATGTGCCTTGGAGTTTCATCAACACAACGGCTCTGTTTGCAGAATACAATCTAACTAATAAACACATCGAACTGGCACAAAGAGGAGCAAGGTATACAGTGCTGAGCATTGAAAAACTGGAAAAATTACCATTCACAGTGGCAGAAAAACCAGCTACAGAATGGCTAATTCATGGCAAAATAACATTACCTGTGAGTACTTTTCAGTTTCAGTATTGCCTCAGACTAATGCAAGCAGGCAAATATGAAAGGTTGGGTAAGGAATACATTAAGATATCTTGGGCTTTACCGTATACATATAGATGTTGGAGTGGGGATCGTGAAGTGTTTTTGAGCGGTAAAAACTGTAAACTTGCACTAAGCGGTTCGCTTATATGTCAGGACATTTCTTTACACGGGGCTTGTAATGGTTCTGTGGCAAATTTGTCTTGCCATCAGCAGGGTACACCAGCTGCTGTGATTAATCCAACATTTGGACAACTTTCTAATGGGAGTTACCTCATGTTGAATGATCAGAGTTGCTGCGGCATGCTGCCAGGCATCCCATATCTAGTAACGGTCAACTCCAGGGTCACTTGCTGTATGCAAGTATTGTTTCCCCAATAGACACAGTCAGGGAGTCGCCTCTATGGCCTTCGCTGAACGTCTCTTTTATAAGATTTGATACTTTGAGCAGAATGAAAGCCATGCTTTTACAGCAAACAGTGCCTTTGACCTCGGCCAAAGAAACCTATGATCTACAAGTAGCAAGGACTTCGGCTGAGATACAGACTTTAATACGTACAAACTGCCCTATACATTTCGTAGAAATGATATCACGTATCTTCAACATGTCTGATACAACTGGCATTATACATGTATTTAAGAGCATCTGCTCCGGTCTGTTAGCACCTTTCCAGGCAATACTCGGAATCATCCCGAACTTTGCACATTCGGTGTTTGGTGGCATACCATTAATTCTAGCACTTGTTGCCAGAATTCTATTTCTCTTCCTGCTATTGCGCTATGGCCAGCCTATTCGCAGACATCACTCCGAGCAAACTGGAGAAAGCTCTCCTTGAACGAAAGTGCCGTGAGCGAATAGTACAGCTATTGGGCATGACTCGTGTACGGGACCTTAATACAACTTGGTTCCTGTCATTCCGACCAATCTGGCAAGATTGCATCTTATCTGTTCTACGATGCCTGCTATGCGGTGAAGAATGCGTGTTGGACACCTGTCTAACATTTCGATCAGCAACGCCAACGGATGTCGATACTTTGCTGGTCCCGATAACGGCCCATGCTCTGTGTTGTCCCCAGAGGCTACCGATCCTGATGTCTGCATTCATTGAGATCTCACAGACGCTTCCGGCTGCTGCTGAGGTACGAGAAAGATCTACAGGCACACAGGTAACAACGGACGCGAACATTGCTGCGCCGACCTATGCTGAAAGTGATGCTTCCCATCTCTGTGCAATTAATCTGCTACACGAGGTGTTCCAACTGACGCCGACTACAGTGGACGATGTTTTGTCTATAGAAGTAGATGATCTCATGTTTACACCAGACCCGTAAACTGACTGATTCAGCATACTGTGTTCCAGAGATGCAGTAACAATTTTGGCCTTCATTTTTTTCAAAACAACTTGGAACTCTTCCAAAATTGAACTTTTCCCATTTTTTCGAACGAAAATGGCACTTCAATCTGCTTAAAGTAGAACTAGCTTTATAATACAGACTTCAAGGTACTTCCACGGACACTTAGTCATCTTGTGTGTCTAAACCAGTTCATTTATTTTCGTGACATGGAATGACTGACTTTTGAACAACTTATCGATCATTTTCTGTCACATGTAAATATTACTGCTTCTTTTCATTCATGTTGCATTTTATTTTTATATGCCTGGAGTGAAAGGCTATGCTTAATATGTACAGTATAAGGAAACAAAAAGGGGGGACCGAAGGGCTTTTTCCTCCTTTTGGGATGGAGGAAGGTCCAGCATAAACGCCCTTAGTGCACTAATGAAAATATACAGATATGCCGTTCCTAACTATTGTCAACACAAGGGAAGTGACACCGTCCTGATCCAAATTTGGTTCAAGGTGGGGAGTCCAATTATTGGAATATAATGCCCTCACACACCCAAAAGGGTGTCATGCTTCATCATCTGGGCTGCTCCTCGTCGGGTCGGCAGTGCAATACCCAATGGGCTCCCTATAATAGGGGCTCTTTATCGGAGATCTTCTTCCAATAGCCGTATGGTGAAGTGGGGGTGTGGGGCCAGAATAGTGTAGATGTGTGAAATTGAATATGTGGTCTAAAATAGGGTTGGGAGTTCCGTTAAATGCAGTTTATTCAGATGGTCTCCTACCCTAATTAAAAAGAATGACAATGTGACGCTCAAATGAGTATTGTATCTCAAGTTAAGGCATCATCATTATTAAAGAAAGGTCAACATGTTTCACGCCGGTTGTCAAAATCTACATGCGATTCATCAGGACCTATTTAAAAGGTAGACTATCTACACATACACACGGTGCGGTGGCCGAATACTCACAGCAGCCGATTCATAACCTATATAAGTGTACCTGTCAATCCCTGCTCCTACCCCATAAAGTGAGTAAAACCAGGCGTCATCAGTACCCGGTAGGGAAACAAACAAGGAGTACCTCAATTGTTCTGTGTTAGTAACACATCTCCGAGCGACCTACCCACATCTACCGGGTCTGGGAGATGTGGGTAGGTCGCTCGGAGATGTGTACTGATGTGTACTGATGACGCCTGGTTTTACTCACTTTATGGGGTAGGAGCAGGGATTGACAGGTACACTTATACCCCCACTTCACCATATGGCTATTGGAAGAAGATCTCCGATAAAGAGCCCCTATTATAGGGAGCACGTTGGGTATTGCACCGCCGACCCGACGAGGAGCAGCCCAGATGATGAAGCATGACACCCTTTTGGGTGTGTGAGGGCATTATATTCCAATAATTGGACTCCCCACCTTGAACCAAATTTGGATCAGGACGGTGTCGCCCCACCTTAGTAGCATCACTTCCGGACGGATATGATGCCATCTGGCATAACAGGTTAGGGGGTAGAAGAGGAGGGGGAGTGGCGCTCCTGTACAAAAAACATCTGAAAATTGAGAAGTTGTCAGGAGACAATCTGGAAGGAGCTGACATCTTAATAAGCAAGATATGTTTTAGTTCTAGTATAGCAATCATGGTAGTCTACCGCCCACCTAAATGCCCTCCACGCTTTGTGGATCTCCTCACGGAATGTGTTACCAATCTTAGATCACGTTTCCAACAACTTCTGGTGTTAGGAGACTTCAACTATCACTGGGATCTACAACCTAGAGGAGCTCAGGCCCTACAGCTAGAGGAGACGTTTACTTCTCTTGGGCTTGAACAACTAGTAACGACCCCTACACATGAGAAAGGACATACCTTAGATTTGGTCTGGTCCACTCTCACGCTCGTAAACCTAGTGGAGACCTCCCCCTGTGCATGGTCAGACCATTATTTTATCAACCTTCAACTCCCCATAGCTAGGTGTGAGGGCCGTCCACCCACTAACTGGAAACTAAATTAGAAGTTGGACAAAAATTGAGGGCCCTAAACTAGGAAACCTGCTCAGAGGAATACCCCCTAGGAGGCCGGAGAATGCAGATATTGAAGAGTGGACTGAATCCATCTCCAGCCAGTTAGTTTCTGCCACCAATATACTAGCCCCTGTCAAGAAAATAAAAAATGGTAATAATGGTAAGGGCGCACCATGGTTCACGGAGGAGCTCAGGTCTCTGAAACGTTCACTTCGCCACCACGAACGCCGTTGGCGTAAAGCCTACGAACCACAGGCCCTCGCAGATTACAGGGCAAGAGTCTCTACTTACAAAAAGGCGCTACTTAACAGGAAGGCTGAATATTTTGAAAATAGAATCTTGATGGCAACTAACAAACAAAAAGAAACATTCAAAATCCTCAAAGAATTGAGTCATAAACCGCCACTGGAGACACCATCCAACCTGGAACTATGCAATACATTTTTATCCTTCGTTTTTGACAAAATACAGGATATTCTGGCAGATATTGACAACTCCCCCTTTAAGCAATCTTACCATGAAGAGGTCAAGACACCGGGACAAGGGGTAGAGTTGATCTCTTCTTTTCAAACACTTGACTTAGAAACCTTCCGACGCATTGCATCTAAAATTAAATCTGGCTCACCTGCAGATCCATGCCCCCCTAGGATCTTTAAACTAGCCCTTCCAGAGATTGAGGGAGATATTGTAGCCCTGCTGAACCGCTCGCTGGAAATCGGGAAGGTTCCCAATCTCTTCAAAGAAGCCAGAGTAATTCCGTTACTCAAGAAGGCAGGAGCGGATAGCTCCAATATGAAAAACTTTAGGCCCATATCTCAACTCCCATTCTTGGCCAAAATCTTAGAACAGTATGTCTTGCAAACCCTATCTAGCTTTATAGAGGACCATCACCTCCTGGGAGACAGGCAGGCCGGCTTCCGTGCTCATCATAGCACCGAGCTGGTGATGCTGCCAATACTTGACGACATTAGGAACAAAGCTGATAGCAAGAAGCCATGTGCTCTAGTCCTTTTAGACCTGTCGGCAGCGTTCGACACGGTCAACCACTCCCAACTTCTGAAAAGAATACAAGATATTGGGATTGGCGGCCCAATTCTCCAGTGGATTACTTCGTTCCTGACCGACCGCACCCAAAAAATTCAGATGGGTGACTGGGTCTCAGAGAGGGGAGCTATCCCCTGCGGAGTTCCGCAGGGGTCAGCACTCTCCCCCCTCTTGTTTAACATATACCTCAGACCTCTGATTAAGGCCCTCGCCTTGATGGACTGTCAGGTTTTCAATTATGCGGATGACACGCAAATTATTCTCCAAATAGAAGACACCCCACAGGCCCACTCCCGGGCAAAAGACATACTGCGATTCACGGTTAAGTGGATGACGGCCAACTCTCTTAAGATTAACCCAGAAAAGACAGAGGTCCTGGCCGTCACCAATGAGAGCAATCCTTGGAACTCCCTTTACTGGCCACTCGAACTGGGTGATTACCCAGTCCCAGCGACGGTGGTAAAAAGTTTAGGAATCAAAATTGATGCCAAACTTTCATTGGCTGATCAAGTTTCTACCGTGTTCGATACCTGTGTCAGCCTTCTTAGGCTGCTGAGGAGACTTTCCTCCATCCTCTCCCTCTCTACCATGAAGACAGTGGTGGCCGCCCTGATCCTGGCCAGGCTGGATTATGGGAATTCACTCTATATTGGATTACCAGACTCACTGTTGGGCAAACTTCAGGTGGTGATGAATGATGCCGCTAGGCTAATTTTCAAACTACCTAGACGCACACGGGCATCACCCCTTCTGCAACAACTTCACTGGCTGCCCATCAAACAAAGGGCCAAATTCAAAGGACTCTGTATTACGCATAAGGCCCTCTTCGGACAGGCACCCCATTACATCAAAGAACGCCTGGAGAGATATGTCCCTGGCCGCTCACTTAGGTCCTCTACAGAGGGCCTCCTAAAATGCCCACGCTTTCACTACACTACTAAAGGAGGACGTGCCTTCTCTGTCCTGATACCGCCACTCTGGAACAAGCTGCCTAGTCAGCTCCGTGCGGAAGGACGCCTTCTTCCATTCAGAAAAAAACTCAAAACCCTCTTGTACACAGAAGCCTGGGCCTAACTATACTACCATCCCACCTGGAACTGACACTGATCTTCTTGAAGCGCTTAGAGACCTGTTGGTATTAGGCGCTATACAAGTCGAAACTAACATAACATAACAAGCACAAGGTGTGGCGTCCCATTATTGCAGCCTAGGCCACGCAAGCGACACGCGCCGGTCTTAGGCCTTTACACTGGCGACGAGGTGGGTGACGGCCCGCGCCGCAGCACAGAACATCGAGGGCGCCGTGTGGGCCCCCCCCGGTGCCGAAAAGCGGTACTGCACCCTGCAGGCCGATCTCGGCCACGAGGCACGTGGAGCTGTTAGGAAGGCCTGCCACGGCCTCCGCACCAGGTGGTCCAGCTGCTGTGGCCCTGAGCACCAGGCGCCCTGAAGGAGAGGCACAGCGACCAGACAGGCCTGCTGCCCATCATCACCGGCAGGCATTGTGCAGGCTGCTCCAGTGCTCCTAGGGAGTGAAGGTAAGGGGCAGTTACCCGGATATTGAGCCCCCATCGCCCCACACAGCACACAGGGTCATCTCAGCCTTTGTGCCCTCGGCCAGGCGGCTGTTCCCCGCTCCAGCAAGAGGGACAGTGCACGTGCCGCGAGGAGGACCACTCATTACCCCAAAATGGTGGTATCCCGGCCATGGAGCCTTTTGTAGTTGACGGCGCTCCCTCTGCTTTGGCCCCAAAGTGGAAAGACTGGACGGAGAGGCTCCAGTTCTACTTTGAGGGGGCGGGCATCTCCCGTGAGAGGCGCAGGGCGTTGCTCCTTCATTTGGGTGGGAAGGACATTCACCGGATCTACAAAACACTGGTAGAGGCCACCCCCAAAACCTACGCTACACTGCTCAATGCCCTTAACGCACATTTTGAGCCTATGGCTAACAGAGACTACGAAAGATTGATCTTTCGTCAGGCAAAGTAGGAGGCGGAAGAGTCATTGGACGCCTTTCATGGGCGGTTGAAGGAGTTAGCCAGCACGTGTGGGTTCACAGATGAGCAGGAAGAGATCCGGGCCCAAATTATCCAAGGGTGTTTCTCCTCCAAACTCCGTGAACACATCCTCCAGGAGTCGGGGAAGCCCCTCGCGGACATCCTCACGATGGGGATATCCAAAGAGTTGGCGCGAGTGAGAGCGTCCCATATGGAGGCAGCCCTTCATCGTCCCATCAAGACGGAACAAGTGAATATGGCCCAAGCAAAGCCGCACCCGCACCCAGGGAAGCGCGCACCGGACAAAAAGAGGCAATGTGGCTATTGCGGAGGAACGCCACACCGCATGCAGGAATGCCCGGCGAAAGGACGGAGATGCTCAGCATGTGGCAAGATTAATCATTTTGCAGCAGTCTGCAGGTCTACAGGACACAAAAAAGAGCTGGCTCAGACGGTAGAAGAGGCCCAAGAGCCCGAAGACATGGACGACGACGAAGGTAGCTACCCAGTCCATTACGTGTTCGCAGCAAATCAACCAATACAGAAGAGACGTCGGCTGCCGAAGTGCAGGGTAACGGTCCACAGCCAGGAAGTACAAGCCACCATAGACACGGGAGCATCCATTGAGCTGATGGCGGAGGATGTATTCAACCGGCTGGACCCCCGTCCATCACTGCGCGAAGCGAAGATTCGCGTGTTCGCATGTGTCGACATGCGACTCCCCAATGCCGCGATAAAAAGAGAGCGTCACCTAACGCCTACCATAGACGATATACTCGGGGAGCTCAACGGAGCAAAATGGTTTTCAAAGATGGACCTCCGGTCAGGGTATCATCAGCTTCCCTTACACCCTGACTCACGGTACATCACCACATTCTCAACGCATGTGGGCCTCCGGAGGTACAAACGCCTCAGCTTCGGGATATCGAGCGCCGCTGAGGTGTTCCAAAACACCATCCGAGAAGTCCTCAGCGGGCTCCCGGGGGTCCTGAACGTGAGTGATGACCTGTTGGTGTATGCTACCTCGCTGGATGATCATCACCAGAGGCTACGCAACGTCCTGCAGAGGATCAGAGAGTCAGGTTTGACGCTCCACAAAGAGAAGTGCCAATTTCTGAGAAAGAAGATCAGCTTCTTTGGCTACACCTTTTCTGACCAAGGAGTGGCTCCAGACCCAGACAAGGTGAGGGACATCAGAGAAGCTCCAGCGCCCTCCAACATCTCGGAAGTCCGGAGCTTCCTTGGAATGGTCAATTTCTGTGGACGTTTCATGCCAGGCCTAACCAACGTCACCAAGCCCCTCCGGGAACTGACCAAGTCTACCACCGTCTGGCAGTGGGGCCCTGACCAGGAGCAAGCCTTTCAGGACACAAAGGCAGCACTATCAGCAGACACCACCCTGGCATACTTTAATCCGGCTCGCCCCACCAACGTGGCCGTGGATGCCAGCCCGTACGGGCTAGGGGCCGTGCTCACACAGCAGGGGTCCAGCGGGGATTGGATCCCCATTGCGTACGCGAGCAGGTCGCTGACGGAGACTGAACAACGCTATTCCCAGATAGAACGGGAAGCGATTGCCATACACTGGGCGTGCCGCTACTTTCACATTTACGTGTACGGCAAACCGTTCACCGTCACGACGGACCACAAACCCCTAGTGCCACTTTTCCAGGGTTCGGTGTCCCAGCCGCCCCCGAGGATCGAAAAATGGATTCTCCAGCTGCAGGAGTACGACTATAAGGTGGAGTACAAGCCAGGGTCGTCCAACCCGGCGGACTACCTGTCTCGGCACCCAAGAGCGGCCACAAGAGCCGAGGAAGACGAAGCGAATGACACAGAGGAGTATGTCCGATTCATAGCGGAAAGGTCCCGACCGCTACCCATCAGCTTGGAAGCCATTGTGGAGGCCACCCAACAGGACGAGTGCCTACAGCTGGCTATAGCGGCAGTCAGGGCCAATGACTGGTGGACCATCCTGACCACGCTGTCCCGGAGGACGCCCCAAGCCAAGGCGGCGTTGGAGTCGCTACACAGAGTGAAGGACGAACTATCTGTTGACAACAGCGGATGTTTACTAAGAGGCCCTCGGCTGGTAATTCCATCAGGTTTGGCCCAACAAGCAGTAGACCTTGCCCATAGAGGTCACCAGGGGATCGTGAAGACCAAAGGACGTCTAAGAGTAAAGGTGTGGTTCCCGGGGATGGATCACCTGGTTGAACAAACTGTTCGCACCTGCCAGTGGTGCCAGGTCTCGGGCCAACCAGACCGCCCTCACCCGGTCATCACAGAGGATAATCCCCGGAGACCATGGGAGCGGGTCAGCATTGATTTTGGGCACCTGCCAGATGGGCGACATGCCCTTGTAGTCATTGACCACTACACGAAGTATCCAGAGGTAGAGGTGGTGGCAAGCCAGACCGCCACGGAGGTCATTACGAAGATTGAGAAGATCATCGCGACCCATGGGATCTTCGAGATGGTCAAAACGGACAATGGCCCCCCATTTCAAGGGCAAGAGTTTGCCGACTACCTAAAGTCCTGGGGGATACAACACCGCAAAGTCACCCCGCGCTGGCCCCAAGCAAATGGGGAAGTAGAGAGATTCATGCGCACGCTCAATAGGGTGATCCGGATAGCGCATGCGGAGAATGCCCCCCTGGAGAGCGCCATTTACAATTTCCTGAGGGAATACAGGATGACACCACACTCGACGACGGAAAGGGCACCAGGCCCCGCCTGTCTGGGCAGGCTGGTACGAGACACTCTTCCCCATCACCCGACGTGGATCCCAAACCCCATTGATGGCCCCAGGACTCTGGCGAAGAGGACCACCACCAACGACCGGTCTAGCAGGGACCGGAGAGCGTGCCTTGCGGACATCCAGGAGATGGATCAGGTATTCGTGAAAGACCGATATCCGGGGAGCAAATTCCGTCTCCCCTACGAGTGCCAGCCCTGGACGGTGACCCGCCGGACAGGCACGATGGTGACCACCCGAAAAAGAGCAGAGGAACTCACTAGAAATATCTCATTTTTCAAGAAGGTCCAAACAGGGACCCCGGGAGCTGAACCCGAGGAGGACGATGTGGAGAGAAACCAATCCCGAGGAGGAACCAGCGGCTGGGGGAGCAGGAACGAGTGGCGACCAGCTGTCGCCGGCCGGAGCACCGGAGGGTCGACGGCGTTGTCCCAGGGAGAGTGGTACACCGGACAGAGGCTCACCGAGGGGAGGTGTCGTTTTGCCAATGACACGTGGGGCCGGCTGTGGTTACGGCCTACGGGGCAATCCTGACCTGTCATCCCGGTTGGCCGGGTTTCTGGTGTAAGGAACAGAGACTGCCCAGCTGATCGAAAAGGGGTGCCAGGTGGTGGACGTGATACCCCGAACCAGGAACTGGTAACAGATCGACTGTTTGTTGTTTGGTTGTGTTTTATTTAAAGGTTAGAAGGAATGTAATGTTTAAAGGGGCCGGGTAGCAGTCTAGTGCTCCCGCGCCCGTAGTGTACGCACTGGCGTTGGCGTACGACGCCAACGCGAGTATAAATAAAGGAGGCGTGGCCCGCGGCGGCAGTCGGGACCACGCGATTATACCAAGCACACGGTGTGGCGTCCCATTATTGCAGCCTAGGCCGCACAAGCGACACGTGCCGGTCTTAGGCCTTTACACCTGGGGTTGGAGGGACCTACACGGACCACAGGGGCATCAGAAGGGTGAAAGGGGAGGACTAAGACTGGAAAGGGGTTTCAAAAGCTAACTGGGTGCGTGTAGCACTGGGAGGGCACAGGAGTGACAGGCTGCAGGGAAGGTGGAGGGAGGTGGTTAGAGGGGCAACTGAGGCTGTATGTTGGCAGGAAGCTCAGACCCTGGTGCTACAGGTGTTGAAAGAGCCACAAGGCTGCTTCGGAATTAGAGCACCACTGAAGCTTTTCGAGAGGAAGTACAGACAGTGGTGGGAGGGGTCAGAGGATGAAAGACGAGGCAGACACTGACAAGAAAAAGTCCATGCATGTTCAACTCTGCCCCGTGTGTCTGGAGCACTTGAACAGAAAACAGGGTCATAGACATAGAACGGGGCTTTTTTTGTTAGCAAGCAGAGTGGTCGAGTGCTATACAGCCTCCCAGAAGTGGGGGCCATATTGGTAAAAAAAAGTATTTTCAAATTAGTCCAACTCAAGTTACGAGATTAACGCTTGGTATCACATTTCAAACAATATGGAAAAAAAAAAACATTTTCGGTTTTAGTGGAAATGTTTTCCAAATCAGTATTTTTTCAAAAATCGAAATTACTTGACTCATTTTCATCCCGTCTACCACAATCAACATAAAACAAAGACATTAAGGTTTCCAGAAGCATTCGCGTAAAAAACACACTATTATTAATAGTTAAAGCTGCCAGTTTTATCACTGTTATTACTAACCCGGCAGCGTGAGGCGAGTCCTTCTATTCCTATACTCCCAGGCTCCAGATCTGATGGAGGGCAATTTGCTCATTGATCGCGCCTTGTGCTCACTGAATGCTAAATACAAAGAGAAGCAGCGTAAACGTGCTCATTGTGCAAACTCTCAGAAAGATGGTCTTTCGATTTAAAAAACAAGTGAATATTAGCCTTTCAAACATCACTCCTTAACTATTTACAGCGTTGCATAACACATCAGTAAAAAGGCAATTGTGGAGAATTTTCAAGTTAAACCCAAAGAAAACGAGCAGCTGGGAACAGCGACATACAAGCTGCGAGGGGCGGGAGGTGGGGTGATCGCAGAACAATGGCGAGACTGCAAATAAGCTGCGAGGGGCTTGAGACTGCAAATAAGCTACGAGGGGTGGGACTGGCGGTGCGTCCATTTGGGCGCTGGGGCGTTGCCCCACCTGCCACTATGCCCCCATGGCCCCAGGGCCCATTCATCATTCGTTCAATGACGAACGAGATTGAAGTTCAATCTCGTTCGTTCTAATCTGATGTGTTGTGTTGAAAGTGAAAATCGAGCTGTTCCGGGCTGGCACCTGACCCCGGGGCACGCCCATTTGTGGTGACTGACAGACAACAAGAAGCAGTTGTTGTCTGTCTGTGAGCGCAGTAATGGTGCGCATGTTCGGTTTTGGGCCTGGCCATTTTTACGACCAGCCCGAACATGCGCACTACTACCAGCCGCTGCCTTCCCTTAGGAGAGCGAGGGACCGAGGGTTGCTTGCTTCATTGCAGCAGCCCCGGCCCCCCGTCTCCTAATGGGCGGGGGCATCTCTGCCCTCTAGCCAATCCCTTTCCCAATTCGTCACAGGGGGCGGTTCCTGCCCTATGATGAGTTATGAAGGGGTGGGGTAGAGGCTGCAGGCAGGCGGCGGGAAGCTCAAGTCGATTGTGCGCAGTCGTGTCTTGTATCCCGCTGGCTGGACTTGCCGCAGGACTGTGTGGAGGTGGACCTGGAGGGACGGTGCCGGGTGCCCCCTTCACCAACCATACGGTCAGAGCGAAGACAGAAGCCCTGCTGACGGGACAACACCCCTGGAACCTGGCAGGCTAGAACAAGCCCTCAGGAAGGTAAGTGCCATGGGAAGCTTGGTAGAGTGCGTACAGTATAGTGGGCTCTGAACGCATGTGGACTTGTTTCGCCGTAGTGCTCTGTGTTGTCTTGTTACAAGCATAGAGGTGTAGTGGCGGCATGCTGCGATGTATATAACTCTGATGAAAATGTAAATTAATACCACTAGGAGGGCATGACACTGTGTGGCGCGGGAGCACCCCCGCTGGAGTGTGCAGGGCATTCCATGTGGTGCGGGAGGACCCCACAGAAAAGTGCAGGGCACAGTATCTGGTGCGGGAGGATCCCGCTGTATGATGTACGGTGGCCTTTGGCTGGAGAGTGCAGTGCGCTGCATGTGGTGCAGCAGGACCCCGCTGTAGAGTGCAGGGCACTGTATCAGGTGGGGTAGGACCCCGGCTCGGGAGTGCAGGGCTCTGCATGTGGCGTGGAACTATCACCGCTGGAGCGTGCAGCGCGCTGCATGTGGTGCAGGAGCATGCCGCTGGAGAGTGCAGGCACTGCATGTGGTGCGGGAGGACCACGGCTGGAGAGTGCGGGTCACTGAATAAAGCGGGGGCAGACCCCAGCTGTAGAATGCAGCACACTGCATGTAGGGGGAGCTCCCCTGCAGGCGAGCGCACGGCGAGTGGCGGGCAGTACATACACCCCCACAGGGTGCGAGAGGAATCAGAGTGCAGCGCACTGTAGGGGGCTCCGGGTATGAGGGGGGAGCACTGCATGTGGTGGAGAGCCTGCGTAGGGTAGAGGGTACCCCGGGTGTACGTGAGGAGCACTGCATGTGGTGGAGAGCCTGCGTAGGGTTGAGGGTACCCCGGGTGTACGTGAGGAGCGCTGCATGTGGTGCAAAGAGCCTACGTAAGGTGTGAAGGGGCTTCGGGGTGAATGGGTAGAACTGCATGTGGTGGAAAGAGCCTGCGTACGGTGTGAGGGGGCTTCGGGTGAATGGGTAGCGCTGCCTGACTTGGAGAGACACTTCATGGAGAGTGGGGGCCTGGGGGCGCTCCAGTCGGGGGGAGAGGTTTCCTCGTGAAGAGCTGTGCACCAAGCGTCACTATATGCATGAAAAACATTAGTATGTTGGAGGTGAACATGTGGTAAACAAGTCTGCCAGCCTTCGGTTACACAGATGTTGAAGGCAAGTGCTAAGTTCCTGGTTCGTTCTTGCCCTTCAGCTGTGCTGTTTTCACTCTTCTAGCAGTGAAATGTGTCCCCAACCGGTCCCCAGGCCCTCGCTGCACATTGCTCGCTCCTTTAGAAGTGGAGCTGCGGCATTTGCTCCCTTGTGAAATGGATCCAAATATCCGAGTCAGGCCCAAAGCGAGAGATATGTGCTTACTGTGTAACATGCGCTTACAGTGGCCAGTCCTCTGATGTATGGCATTAAAACTGGCCCTGTGTACATGCCCCTAAGTTAACACTGATGCCAAAAACATGGATTGACTTGCAAACAATGAATGTTAAAAACGTCGAGGGAATGCATTTCAGCGATTTAGTTCCTCTCTTATTTTACATGTTTACTTGATCTTGCACTCCCCACGAGTTAGCTATTTTATAATGTTGTTTATCTGTATTTTTTTCTTTGCATACTTTGAGGCTTGAGCCATGCCAGGTGTTTATGAGGGGCTCTGATTGAGCACGCAGGCGATAAGGCTAAGCCAAACAAAGTGCCTGTCAGTGGGTTGGCCTCTCTGCAGAGCACACAGAACAATATTTGTGTATTCCATTTGCAACTGAAATTCTGTGGAAATGTGTGTGAAGGGGGTACACTGATGTCAAAAGAGGGAGTGCAGTGCATGTTGGGGGCGGTGAAGTGACAGATGTGAGGAAGGGCATTCGGGGAAGAGTGAAAAGAGGATGCTGAAGAGGAAAGAGAGGGGGTTGAAGATGTGCAGATGGACAAGATATGCAGAGAAAAAGAGGATACATATCTAAAATAAAGCACACATAAGTGAAGGCAAAGCTCCTTCCACAGGCCTCAATGCTATTTAATTCACAGACTCACTATTTCAGAATTTAAACATTTTCAATGTTAATTATTTATAAGAAATCATTGTTGTTACTCATTTATCTTAAACAGCTAACACCCAGTGACAAAGCCAATCATACTGACAGGCTTTAGGCCTATGTCAGTTGCTGTGCAATTTATCTGGATAAAATTACATCTCAGAGAGAAACCAAAATACCGGTCTGATGGCACACTATGGGAATCACAGAAATGTATTTGGCATGTTCCTTTATAGGCAGCACCCACTTTTTTCATCTCACTTAAAGACCTGTTTGCACATATTTCTATATGACTGGTTACAGCCAGCAGCTGTGGGTGCTTCCTGAAGTCTGGGTAGAGCATATTTTTCCAAAGTTAATGCTGCATGCAGTGCAAGACACTGGGCAAGCATACATTTTAAAGGGCTAAAGTTGTCATGCAGAACAATTTACATATTACAGTAACTGTTGAACAAATTAATGCAAGAAGATACAGGGCAGTTTTTAATGTGTTTAATATTTCAAGACTATACGTTCCCACTGCTTAATAAGCCTTGCTTTATCGCTGCATTCATTTGCTTTAAAATGCACCATTTGCCAATCTTTTTAAATTTCTTTCTCAGGAGAGGGACTCTCCCTAGACCCCAGATTTGTCCATTGAACTTGTTCACATCGCTAAACTAGTGTTTTCTATTGGAAAGGGTAGAGTCAAAGCAGTCTTGCTTAGTACCCTAGCCCTCTTCAGAAGTCAGACTTGCTTGGCAACCCAGAAATTCTCTGAAATAATGTATGAGTTTTCTTTTATGAATGCCTAGAAGAACTGAATTTTTAGTCCATTTATCACAGAAATAGTGCTGAAAATCGCACCAAAAAGATGCCAATTTAAAAAAAATGTATTCACGGGGGGAGAACACCCCCGAACCCCACCCTTATTGCCGTCAGCCTCGCTCGCTGCGCTCGCATACGTTTATTCGTTCTGCTTACGCCCCCACCAGTTTCAAATTCCACCAGCCGCCACTGGGAGGCGGTGTTGCGGGGAAGGCACTGGGATGTTAAGTGGACTGGCAGCAGCGTTATGGGCCTAATGTACACTCACTGAGGACACCAGCAGCTCGGAGCAAGTGAAACATTTGAAAGCACTGCTATCCATATCCCGTTTTTTTGCTGTTTTCCAAAATCTCATTATTTTATTTTAAAAAATGATTAAAAGGTGCACCACTGCTGGTGTCATCTGTGGAATCCAGCCCAAGTAGTGGCTATTGCAGACTCCTGAGAGGAGAGGAACACTTTTTTCTGTACACACTAACGAGGCTCTTGTCGCCGCCGTGACGGGCCAAGCGGAGCCGGCGCTCTATTCATTAATTTTTTTATTTATTCTCGCAATTCATTGAAGTCAAAATATTAATGTATTGCGAGAATAAATACAAAATGAATTAATAGAGCGCGGGCTCAGCTAGGCCCGCCACGGCGGCGACGAGAGCCCGCAGGAGTCTGCATGCGGGAGTCTGCACTACTGCACTCAGGGTGGCGCTGTGAGCACGGAACCCGGAACCAGGCGGTGAGGCAGTGAGTTCCTGTGCAGGGCAGTCTGCTCCCCCTTAGTCCCCGCTCTCATTCGACCATCGGGTGCGGACTTGGCACCGGCACCAGCACCAGTATTGGCATCAGCCACCCCCCAGTTACATTGTTCATCGGAGAGGGGGGGGGGGGGAGTACAGTACAGCGTAGCGCAGCACGGAGCCCTTTATCTAGCGGTAAGGAGGGGCTCGGCAAGCGCGGCCGCCATTAGCGGGCGGCCGGTAAGTGAGAGCCCTAGGTCGGAATCGCGGAGGCGGCTCGACTAGGTAGAGTGTGGACTGCAGTCCCGCCCTGTGTGCCCCGCTTGTCTCCTTAGCCGCGTTTCATCTGCTCACAGTCTCCCCGCAGTCACAGTCACAGTCCATTTTTGCCAGTCCTGCTCAGAGTTTCTCAGCTTTCTCACTCCAGGACAGCTTTACGGCAGCAGCAGCGGAAAGAGTGACGGCCTCTTTGGCCTCTTTGGCCCCTGGTGGGTCTCGTGCAAAGAGAAGGGTGTCTTCAGAGGCTCACCTGCGCAGTGAGGCGGCATATCGCAAGGGAGCAAGTAGAACTCCCCAGTATCTCCCCCAAAAGCCGGGCGTTGTATGGAAGGACAATCTACAATGCAACCAAGGAAGCTTCCCTGGAGAAAGGGTACCACTCTTAGAGTCGATACCTCTCTTGATCCAACTGGGGAGACTCAACAGCAGTCGCAGTTGCAGTCGCTGCGAGAGCCATTATCTTCATCGGGAGGTCAACAGTCACAAGCACGGATCAGTGAGTTTTTTAGCAAGGTTTCACTCCAGTCTCAGACCCAAATCCAGACCTGCCCAGCTCCTTCTGCGACTTTGCATTCTGGGCCTGAAGCACAAGATCACCCCCAGCTTTTCACCCCCAGCGCCCACCTCAATGGCGGATTATTGTCTGCCGACTCTCGCTCACCCAAGTCCCAGGCATCTCCTGAAATTTCTCAGCAGTCAAGGCCACCTCACGGAGGGTCTATTAAGACCCAGGCCACTGTTTTCGATTCACCAAGAGCTCATCTCCCCAGTTCTGGAGATTGTAGTGTTTTAGATTCCACAACACTCACCTCAGCCAACTTACATGCTCAAGTCCATGACAGTAGTCCATCTGTCATCGCCAATCTTCAGGAAGGCAGTAGGGATCCTGTAGCAGTGCCCACACCATCTGAGCCCATTCTGCTTTGTAACCCGGATTCTCACCGAATTGAGCATACTGATTCCCTGACACCAAAAAAGTGACCAATGTATGAAAGCCCCTTTGAACCCAAAAATCTATTTGACCGGTTCCTAGCCTCCCTAGAAGCTCGAATTGAGGCCTCACTTGCGCAAACACCGGGCCTCAGTTCTTATCATGATTCTTTTAGCCCAGTGCAAGTAGATAAAGACTCTCTCACGCCACCGGGACCCAAGAGTCCTTTTTCGATCTCATTGACGCCCTTACATGTAAAACAAGACTCTATTGTAATGGCCTTATTATGACAATCACAGAAAATGGACCTTCAGATCGACTTAATTCAAACTCTGGCCTCAACCCATGCCGACTTGGGCTCTAGGCTAAGTTCACCTGAAGGGTTTATTAGGCCTCCTGATGGCACTAATATTTGTTCTTGTTCCCCTCGAATTAAACTCTCATCTCTCCCAGAAATTTTGGGCTCGCTTTTGGATAGGGTGAAATCCCACACGCTCAGCAGTGGCAAACCCAAACTTACTCAATTGACTCAAACCGGATCCCCCTTATACAGTCCTTGCGTGTTGTAACTAATGATACATTGTTTTCTCCCAGAGGTACAACCTCTTCTTCCTTGGAATCAGCTCTCAAAAAGTCAACCTTCTTTAGTCTTCAGAAGACGGGAACTGGTATTAGTGTCCCCGAACCCGGCCCGGTGCCATCCAGCACTCTCAGCCCAACGGCCACTGTGACTTTATCAGCAACCTCTCAGCCTGGACACGCAGATCTAGCTTCTCTAAATGTCCCCCATCTACCCTCTTGTCTCCCAATAAAACCTCCAGCCTCTAGAAGGGACAAAAAGAAACTAAAAAAACAAACTAAAAAACAACGTCTCGCAAATCGGAGATCCGGGCTGGTTGGGGCGGGGACTCTCACCAAGCCAGACTCAGTTTCCACTCTTTAATCAGGCCTCAAAAACAATAATAAAAATGGAAACCCCGACTCCAGAGTGGCTCTTACGGACAATAATGTTTCCATCAACATCTCTTTGATAACCACCCAGGAAGCTCACAAGGTGAAAACTACTGCCCCCAGCACCTCAGAACTGTATTCTACTAGTCCTAAGTCCGGGATTTCGTCCATCCAAATCAAGGGGGCACCCCCACAAGTGCGAAGTTTGATTACACAAGACACCATCTTCAATGGATGTCTCAAATTTAGGGAGCGGTCCCAATAACTGTAAGGGACACCCAAGTAACAACACTGCTGTCTCATATGTCCTACCAGCTAGTGGCCTGATGGGCCCTTCTTTGCGACATCCAACTGGGGACACTACCAAAACCCTTCTGGATCATCTACCTCAAATGCCATTGCCCAATCACCCTCAACTTTTACAGGCATTGGTCGGCCAAAGACAAGTAGAGGAGAATCATTTTGTACCTGTTACTACATCTCTTCACTTTAAGGCTCCTCTGCTCCCCTTTGATGACGTTGGGGGAGAGAATAATCAAGGTCCTGACAATCATGCAGAACTTGTTTTTATTCCGCACTATGCCCATAAGGGCCCTCATGACATTCTCAATAGAAACAATCTTCTTCGCCTATTTAAGCACGGTCCGGCCCTCACGGGGATAACTTCCTCAGACCTCATAGCAGTAAAGTTCGCACCAATACCGGGTAAAGGGGTCTTGGAAGCAACTGTTACTACGTGGACACGAGAAACCCTAAGGGACTCTATCTTTGGGGAAGCCAGGTCCTTCGAAGAGTGGGGAATAGAACTCTGGTTTCCCCCTCAACAAAAACACCCCCACGTTCTCCTCCAGGAAGCTCCAGTGAGGTCTTATACAAGTGTCCTGAAAGGGTCGCGGGGGCAACCCACGATTGGCTGCCAGACACATCAAAAGCGGCCAATTCCATCAAAGTCTCATACAATAATAATCAACGTTCAGTGAGATGTAACCCAAACCTTTCTGCCCCCCATAACATTCATAGCCACCAAGGGTTTCCTCACCGAGAGCAGACAGAGTTCTGCTCCTAGCAGTACTCTTCCTAATGGCTCGTCAAGGTGGTTGGACTCCAAACTGACCATTTCCTCTTGGAATGTGGCTGGGCTCAAGTCAACACTTATCTAAATCAGCAGTGGACTATTTGAGCAAAAGAGACATCATCTGCTTACAAGAGACTTGGTCGTTCTCCCCAACAGCTCTCTATGGCTATTATGAACTTTTTCAACCAGCATCTCGGCCCAACTCTTTTGGCAGACCTTCTGGGGGATTTTCCATCTTCATCAAACACTCTTGTAAAATCACAGCTACACCTCTCTACCGGAATTTCTCTACTGGGCAAATTTTAGTAATCTCAGGTCTTTCGACCCAAACAAGGGCCTTCCCTCTTCTTTTAATCAATTGTTATCATAACATATCCAAAACATCTAAGCCATCCGCAACAGCTCTTCTGATTAAGCATTTGGAAGAGCTCTTACTTGAGTTTGCCTCTGCTGAAGTTTTGTTACTAGGCGACGTTAACATCAGGGACTTGGGATTTAATGATCTCCTTGCTACCAAAACTAAAGAGCAAGAAGCCATGAATACCTTATTATCCAACTATAATTTATGTTCCGCTAAGCAAATTACATTGGCAAAATATCCCAGAGCCCATCTATCTGCAACATTTATGAATCTTTCGACCATCGATTATATTTTTTATCAACTTCTTTGGCAACTCAACTAGTTAAACTGGAGATCCCCACTCGTACAGAGAGTGATCATAATCCCTTGACTGCAACAATGGATCTACAAGTCCCAGTTGCGGCCAAAGTCACTGAAGTGGGGCACTCAATGCAGATCGAACTCCATACTCTAGTTAGAAGAATTAAATGGGATTCTCTAGGTGCCGATAAGGTGGGCCTCTGGCTCACGGAAATAATTCTAAACTTTAATCAAAGCTTCTCCACCGAGTATCATCATAGGTGGGATACTGCAATCACCAAACTAAGAGACCTCCTAACGGGACCCGAAGTTCATGACAGACATCCTAGGCGCCCCTTGTGGCGGTCCCTCAACTTGGCTATAGTCAATGAAAGAAGAGCCCTAGGAGGGCTGTGCGCCTGCATAAACTCAATGGTACAGTGCTCACTGTGAGAAGTTGGCCTGGTATATGCTGTCCACTAGTTATAGTGGGCACCTTGCACCAGTCCAAACGACCTTTATTGATGATAGGTTTAAAGACAACCTTTATTGAAAGCTATCCTAGTGGTAGCTATGGAGAGCAGCCTTCAGGCTAAGTCTTGAAGGAGTGTAAAGCGGTTTGTTTTACCAGTCTATAATCTCGTGAATGGCTAAATGAAAGGAGACCACACCAGGTATATATATAAAATATATGTATTTATTTCTAAACACACCCTACTAGTCTCTTTATGAGGCTAGAGGTCAAAGCACATATGTTACACTTCAAATATCACAGTAAATTAGCACAATATACGATTAGCCCTAGGGGCGTACTCAAACCATATATTAAGAAAGTGGTATAAGAACCGCGACTTGACTAGACACAAGGCCTAGAGCCTGTAGAATCGCTGGGACCCCAAGGAACCACCCAAGGTAGTGACACAGGGGACCCACGGGGGACGTGTGCAGTGTGTGAACACAGCCGCGAGCCCCGTTAGCGTCTATGGGGAAAGTCGCAGTTAGAGTTTTAAAGTTTAGGGACACTTCGGAGAGGAATAGGAACAAACCCTTTTGGACTTAGAGGGTTCTAGGGCCCACACCCACGGGAGCACCGGAGTACTCGTGTTACCTCACCCAGGGAAGCCGGGTGCATAGGTGTCAAATGGTGTCGGGCCACGCCGTCGTTTTCAAAGGCCGCTTGCTGGAAAATGCTGCTGCCGGGAAGATGCGAAGTGTCCGAAGAGATCCAAGCCTGGATCAAGGATGTGAAGAACCTGAAAGCAGAGGGGACAGAGTCTGGGTCACTAGCCAGTGACCAGGGGCACGATAGTCGAATGCCCACCGATGTCGGGTGCTTCAAGTTCAAAGAGGTGAAGATTGTCTCTGCAGCCACGAGGACCAGGAGGCGTCGACGACAACCAGGAGCTGGATTTGAGCTGTCCCACAAAGGATGTCGCTTGCTGCGGTGTCGGTGTCCGCATTGGACACAACAAGCCTTGGCAACAGCAACCCACGCAGGAAGAGAACAAAGGCTTTGGTGCAGACCAGCGAGGTCCGAGGGACTACCCAAGTAAGGGAGAGTCAGGGCAGGCCTGGAGCAACCAGGGAGGCCCATTGAAAGTAGAGTTGCCCTTCTGAGGGACCCACAAGTTGACGGACAAGGGATCGCAAAGGGACCTCAAGGGGAATCACAAAATGGCGGCCCACGGGTCACTGGGAGTGGCCAGGCCAGCAAACTTCAGTGGATTCACTACTCGGGGTTGGGGCTACAAGTAACCCAAAGCACAGCCTCTAGAATTGACCAGAAGCTTATGTACTAGCAAATGTGCACGGTGTCCAGGGGTTCCAGTTCCACAGTACCCACAAGGGTTACAGGTCTCAGCTTTGCTGGGGACTCAGGTCAGCCTCTGGAAACCCACCTCCTGGGTTGCAGAGTTGTCGGCGTCTGGCGGGAGCTTCGGAGATGCAGACTGGACAGATGCGTCTTTGGTGCCTGCCAAGCAGGGGAGTAACTCCTTTACTCCAAGGAAGATTCTTCAGTCATCTGGCGTTTAACAGATCGTCGAAGGTCCAGGATTCAGTTTCAGAGTTTCGTCCAGGGATATCTAAAGTCCTGTTGACAGGGGTTCCTATCTTATACCCAAGGAAGGGGTTGGACATACTCTGGGGACCCACCTATGGGAGGGTCAGGAAAGAGGGGTGGCTACACCCATTTCCTTTGTCCAGTTTCACGCCAGATCAGGGGCCGGTTTGAACTGGACTATGCACAGGGACACCAAATGTGCCCCCAGTGCAGGACTTCAAAGCACTCTGAGAATGCACCCACCCAACCCTAATACACTAAGGCCTGTCTGGGAGGTGGTAACACCTCCCTGTGACAGGAAACCTATTGTCCAGGCCTCCCCTGCCGGACTTTCGGTCAGCAGCAAGAGGCCAGACTCATGTCTGTGGCTGCAGCATCCATTTTGTGATGCCAGGGCTCTGTTTGTTGGTACCGGGTATACCGGTGCTGTCATGTCTCTCCCTCTAGAAGGGTGGGATCATACTCCCACACCAGTTACTGGTGTGGGGGTATGATTCCAAGGTGTTTGACACCAAACACGACATGTTTCTGTGCAGCCATCGCAAAGTTAGCATTTACCGTTTGGTTATAATGCACTTAAGAGTATATGGTCAGGCTGCATCACAGACAACCCCGGAGAATAGATTCCGAAGGCTGCAGAGGGCTCTGCTCATGCATGGGCACCCTCTCATACAAAACCAAGCACCCTGCCTTCAGGATTGATAAGGCCTGCCATAGGGGTGACTGATAGGTTTATATGTGCAATGATAGGGTGAGATATAGTGAACCTATATCTCAGTAAGGGGTGCATGCACCACCTTACTCAGGCTGCTGTAGAAGTCCTGTGGTGTCATTTTGGAAGGCTGCCCAGGGGTGGCATAATACATGCTTCAGCCCCTGGTAGGCCTCTGGGGTACCTATGCCCTTGGTACATAGTATACCATATACTAGGGACTTATAAGGGCACCCCAGAATCCAATCTGAGGTGTACCTAAGGTACTAGGAATCCATTTTAGAGAGGAAGCAGCTAGGCTGGGGTCCTGGATAGCAGGGCCCCAGCCAGACTAAAGTCGAAAAACAGTGAAACATCAGCAAAAAGTGGGGGTAACCATAAGAAGCAGATCCTACTCTCCTACACTCACTGCCAAAAACATGGCCTCATTACGTAAAGCCTACAAAAAATTAACATGGGAAGCTAAGAAACAAAAAGAACAGATGGAGTGGCTAAAAATACATGGCCTGTTAAAAGAAAAAAACTGGACACATTTCTGGAATTATATAAATAAACTTCGCTCCTCCAACAAGAGCAGGGGGAACGCGGTCACTGAAGAAGCCTGATCACGATACGTTACCCAACAATATTGCTGTGAAAGTTCAGATGTCACCCAACAATACTGCGGTGAAAGTCCAGACCTCACTGAGGTCGAAAACAGTGAGGCTTATGATAACATGTCAACGGACATCCGTGGGTTGACCACTTTGGCCCAGGTCTGTAGGCTTCAGAAATCCATGAAAAATGACGGTGCCCCAGGGCCTAATGGCCTTCCATCCGCCGTATTTAAATGCGCGGCGGATGAATGGGCCAAGCTGTTACTCCCCCTGTATAACTATGCGTTCACTACATTCCAGATTCCAGACTCATGGAAAGGTTCGATTTTATGCCCAATTTTCAAAAAAGGAGATCCCTCCCTCCCAGCTAATTACCGACTCATAGCCCTACTAGATCTTGAGGCTAAGGTCTATGCCTGGTGTCTTCTTAAGGCATTAGAAGAATGGGTTGTGGAAAATAATATACTACCATACTTTCAAACTGGGTTCCGAGCTTCTGCCTCCACAGTTGACAACATCACGGCCCTAGCTATCCCGAGTCACCAAGCAGTTCAAAGACGTCAGCTTCCCCTCTTTTGCTGCTTTATAGACTATAGTGCCGCCTTCGACAAAGTGTCTCGTAACACTCTTTGGAGGAAATTAGACAAGTGGGGGATCCCAGGGAGTCTGCTCGGAGCCCTAATTTCCTTGCATAAGAACACATGGGTGCGTGTTAGAACAGGGCCCACGTCTGTCTCTGCAAAAATCTCTACATCAGACGGCCTAAAGCAAGGATGCGTCCTCGCACCCCTCTTGTTCAACCTTTACACTGCCGATCTCGGGAGATACCTGGAGCATAGTGTTATGTTTCGTATAGAGGCCCTAATATAGACACGTTCATATATGCCGTATATGGTCAATCGTATATGCCCTATTATGGTCATGATCGTACATGCCCTATTATGGTCATAATCTCCTATGCCCTTATATAGGCATGATCTTTCACCTACATTAGTTCCCTACAGTACACAACGAACTCTGAGGGTTGAACGTTATCTAGTTTGTGGTTTGAACACTGCAGGGTTTTTCCCGAACACAGACCTACAATGTACTCATAAATTATGCATGAGCATTCACCAGCTACATCTCCCGCATAATATGTATGTACAAAGTTCACCCCTGACGTCTTCCTCATGTCCAACAAAGACCAATACAAACCATACTAAGGGACGAGACACTTTAGGGTATAAATACACCACATCTTGCCACGGTAAGACAGAGGGAACCGAGACTTCCATGCTGACACACTGACCAGAGACGCTGAGGCTCCTGCATGCAGTCGCTCCAGCTGACAGCGGTCTAACACAGCCCTTGCGGGGTGTCCAACTCGAGACCAGGACGGGGTCCCACACTCTCTATTCAGGTAATGGGGTTCGACTAAATCCTAGAGGGATTCTTGGCTCTTAGGCTTTTAGACCTACACCCATGCTAGGTACACTTAAGTACATCTAGTTAGGCATCATAGGAGTACGCGCACTTTTATAATGCATTTTATATATTCATGTATGTAACCATTATTTTTGCAATATGGTAGACCTGTACTATCCTTTCAAATTCAAATCAAGCTTTATTCGGTTAATAACAAAATAACCATAAAAGCATTCTATCATAAAAACGAAATTCATATTTGAAGCAATCAATACATTCAAAATTCCAGATTTCCATAAAAGTGGTTCATGACTTCACAACAAGTACCTAAGCAGCAAAAGATAGTTTTTTGTTGTTTTTTTAGCAGCAATTTAAATTTTAATAAAACCATTCCTTAAAATTTGATAATAAAAAGAAAGACAATCCATGGTTTAAAAGACATATGGGCTAATCAATTTCGTAATTCAGTATGTTCAAATGTGAAAGTTCCTTTCTTCTTTTAATAGCCAACAATATAAATAAAATGACCGCATTACATATTGTAGCATCTTCCAGGTTACGGACGTGATAAAAAGCTGTTTTATAAGACAACAACCTATTCAGCGATGAAACATGGTCGCAAGATTTTTTTCTAATATCCCTGTAAAAATTGCAAAAAGAATAAAATGCAAAGTACTCTGGGAGGTTTTGCCATCACACGGGCACCTGGGTAGGGTGATGCTCCACTTACCCATCTCAGGGAAGGCTACTTGAAAGTGGGAGCGTGTTCAATCTTAGTCTTGTTAAGAAAAACCTGTGTTGAACATTTCTTATAAAAACCAGGTATGATTGTGTCCCTAGAGAAGTTGGGCCTTCACAATAAAATGTAATACTTGTTTTAGAACCGAGATCCATAAGCCTCCTACGCCTCTCTGGACTTCTGGAATCTCCTCTTGATTTCCCCTTTACTATAATCTTGTATACCCTCGGGACTTATGAGATTGGGGGCCAAGTTACACTCGACAAGAAGGCTGCGGATATAATTTAGCCATGGTATATTCCTATGACGGTCTAGTTTAAGGCAGTCTAAAATTATGTCTTTTGTAAAGTGCGCTTCATCTTTTATCCAGATTCGATGCCACTGGATGAGGGCGGAGACGTTTATCAAGTCGCTCAGGTATGGAACGGCTAACTCCTTATGGGTAATATAGGTGATATAGGTGGCAGTTGAGCTTGGAACCGATAGGACCCGTTTTAGGAATTTATTTTCTAGGGTTTGTAATGTTGAGGTGTCTGCCATACCCCATAGTGCACCGCCATATCCTACCCCAGTGATGCATTTACTCCCATATAGCTTTACAATTTCGCGTATAGGCTTATTGCCAATTTTTTGCGAAAATCTAAGGATAGCCTCGCCTGATCTTAAAAACTATAACTTGCAAGTGTTTACATGGGTGGTCCATGTTCCTTTACTATTAAAAAGTAACCCCAGGTAAGAAAAAGAAGAAGACGTCCTTTCGATAACTGTTCCCTCGACAGTGTGGGTTCTACCTTTGAATCTCTTTTTCCCACATGTCATCACAAGGGTTTTACTCAAGTTTATTTTTAAATCTTTATTGTTCATGAAGTGTGTGAAGTTATCAATAAGGAGTTGAAGTACCGTTTGCAGTCCTAGATATTAGGACTGTATCATCTGCATATAATAAAACTGGGGTAACGCGTTTATTAATAACAGGGGCATCAGCTTTCAAACTCTGTAATAAAAGATCAACACCATTAATATAAAGAGAAAATAAAAGGGGGGCAAGGACACAACCCTGTCTTATACCTCGGGTTACTCTAAAATGCGTAGTGCATTCCCCTTTTGAGTCGTAACGAACCTTAGACACTAAATGGGCATAAATCTGTGATAAAAATTTTATAACATCAGATGGGCGCCCATCTCTGCTAAGGTTTGCCATAATTTAGAATGATTCACCAGGTCAAACGCCCTTGACAAATCAACAAAACAGAGATGGAGTGAGCCTTCTTTAGCAAGGGTGTATTTCCCAATAAGCAACTCTAAATTTATGCACTGTTCAACAGTACCAATCCCCCTTCTAAAACCGAACTGAGCATCAGTCAGGATGTCTTTTTCTTTTACCCAAACCTCGAGCCTTGCCAGCAGAATTCGGCCCATTAATTTAGAGGTGGAATCGAGGAGGGATATTGGTCTATAGCATTTGGCGCTGCCTCTGTCACCTTTTTAAAAAATTGGGATAATTACACTTTCGGCCCAAGTAACTGGTAGCACTCCATTTATAATGGCATTAAATAAATTTGCTAGGATGGGAGACCAGAGATCTGCATTATGCTTAAAAAGATCAATCGGGACCCCATCTGGCCCCGGGCCTTTCCACTTGCACAATATTTTAAGGCTGTTTGAATCTCTTGTATAGTTATATATTCTATCTTTGGGGTATTTTTTAAAATAATGTGGCGATCTTCATAATTAAGGAAGGGCAGTTTTGAGGGGTTAAAAATATCCTCGAGATGTCTTAACCATTCTGCTGGCATGACTAATGTGTCAACCTTTACGGATGTAACGTCTTTAAATATAGGGTGATCTATGGTTTTCCAAAAGAGAATGGAGTTCTTAGACTCTGCAGCTTGTATCAAATTGTCCCATATATTCTCCTTATTTCATTTTTTCTTGACTTAAGTGCTTGGTTATAGCTCTTCCGAAGGTTGCAAATTTTTTCTCTGTTCCTGGGTTTTGTTTTTAGCTCTCCCTTCAAGTTCCTATTTAGAGTGGAACAATGGTGATTAAACCAGCGAGGACGGATATAGTAATTTTTCTTATTTTTTGTTTTCAAGGATTTTAAAATGTCATCAGAAATGGCTTGAAAGGCCGATACAATTTCCATGTCACTCAATGAAGTATCCAGGCATGTATTAATATGAGAATTATTGTTATCAATAATTTTTTCAGTTAGAGCTATTGGGTCGACTCCTGTCCACTTAATTGTTATACCATTTTCACCTTGCGTAGTAATGTTGGGTGCAAAGGTGGTAGTCTTTGGGCTATAATATATTCTAACATTTAATTGTAGCAAGAGGGGGTGGTGATCACTAATCAGGCTCGGTTATATAAAACAGTTTTCTATCTGAGACCTGCAATTCCTAGACAGTAAGATATGGTCAATACGTGAAACTGTCCTAGCCCCCTCATAAGTATAGTTTAGCTGGACTCCCTCATGTGGGCCCGGTTCCATTATTTCCAGGTTATATTTGTACATAACATCATTGATGGTTTCACCATAACTATTGTGTGGAAAGTGTGCGATGTTATCACCAAAACCATCCACCTGGCCACATTGGTCCCCAGTAGTATGCACACATAATTCGCAATTGAAGTCCCCAGCCCATATTAATATCTGTTCTCCCCGTGTGTCCCCCAAAAATTTATGTAATTCGACTTCTAATTTTAGGATTATCTCTTGTCTAGTTCTGTTAAAAATATTATTTTAAAAATTAATAAGTACAATATTCTGCTTTTCCTTTATAGAGAAGACAAGAAACTGGAAATACTGAGAGCTTAGTAGGGTTTTCTTTAAGGTCAGTGGGGCTAATACCGATATTAAAACAGCCAAGCCTCCGCTTGCCCTCCCAACCTTTGACGGTAATGCACTTGTGAAAACTGTTTTGAATCCATTGACATGAAAAGCTTCGGTCACCCATGTTTCCTGCAGAAGAATCAAGGTACTATTTTGAATGGTTTTTAACCAGACCGGATTTTGTAATTTGTTTTTTATACCTGCAATATTCCATGTCATAATTTCTATTGAGCCAACCAGAGGTATATTGGTTGGCACGGCCACTATCAAAATTATTTGATATGTTGGGGTCTTCGCTGGCATTGCGGTGTAGCTGATACCAACGATCTAAATCTATGTCTCTGGTGTATATGCTATACTTTTCTTGGCACGTAGTATCTGATGCCACCAACCCCTTTTCCTGGGATATTTCAGGAAACCTTTGAATACTATTACCATCAGATTGTTCTATTGGTTTTGTACCCAGTCAATCAACCTCTTCACAGTTTTCTAAAAGTGCAAACCTATTCAGTATTAAAGGTATACTAAAGTTTGCATGAGCATAGTTGACTCTGCCTATTTGCTGAATCTGTTCAGGCCTTGTTTTGTAAAAATATCCGAGGGGTACTGCGGTTATGTTCAACGGACCATCGTAATTTGCCCAGGTATAGTTAGCCGATGCCTCTCCCAATAAACGGGCTGCCACTTCTGGATGGCGGAAATTTACTACAATGCAGTCCCCTTTACCTAACTTGTCCCCTTTTCCCACCCAGGAGGTTCTCCTTAACATGATTATTTCCTCAGACAAAAGCCTGATACTACATGCGGTGTTACGGGAAAACCAATGTACGACCTGGTTCTTTAATGAGGCCCAAGTTTTGGTGGTATTTTTATGCAATTGTGGGACATTTTTCAAAACAATAATATATGGGGTGGCTTGGGGTGGTAAGTTCAAAAAATCCCCCTTGGCGGTTTTACTAGGGTGGTGACTATTGTCCACCTTATGCTGATTCTTATCATTTGTTGAACTACCATTTACCTTGTTGGTATTAGGAAATGGCCTGGAGGGACCTGGTACTTCCTTTGTTTGCAACAGGGTTGGGTGAAAATTATTAGCAACATGATGCCTTAGTGGCATTTAATGATGCCTTTTCGTTTGTTAAACCTGATGAGCTAGGTACAGATTTCTGACATGTGGTATTTTCCTTTAACATCTGCATAGATTTTACCAGGTCCATTAAGGAGCAAATGTCCTTTTGCACTGTTTTTATCTCAGATGGAACCCGCCTTTCAATTTTATCTATTTTCCCATGCAATTTTTTAAAAAGCAACTCAAAACTTTGCATATGCCGAGCTATTTCTTCCAGTCCCATCACAGAGTCTCTTTCATCTTTGCTAATAACCTTCCCCTTTTTATTAGTTTTACAACGGTTGTTCTTTGGCGTGACCGACTGCAATACAGGTCGCTGCTTGCACCTCTTTGCCGGCGGAGATAACAACTCTACAGAATCTGAGGCAGTAGATAGTTCAAGGGGCGTTATTGAAACACAAGGACCAGTGCCTTGCCTTGTTGACAGTGCTCTTGTATCATCACTAATAGTGTCAGTGTAGGTAATAGTGTCTTTTGGGATGCTGTTACTGCTATCACGACGATTACAGAGTGCAAGTACTTCAAGCTCCGGGTCTTTATTCTTTTCAGTGTCTTCCACTGTAGTGAGAGTCTCCTTTTGGGCAGCGCTCAGTGCTGTTTTTGTGGCGGCTAGCCTCTCCTCCACCTGTACAATCTCACTATTAATTAGGCCCATGGCACTTTTTAAATAGTAATTGGCGCGCTGTGTTCGATTGGTTTCCCTTTGGTGGTTGCTACCAGTTTTCTTTTCCCCATCTCCTTTAAGTGGCTGTGGATAGCCTTCTATAGAAGGATATAGCAAAGGGCTTACCGATGTAGTGCGATTTTTCGAGCCACAGAACCACGGAACGTGGCCCAGCCCAGCCTCGTCCAGGCACAGATGGGCCCGCCCTTGGCCCGGGATTTGCCCGGACACGCCCGCGCATGTCCCGCGCCGCGGGAGCCCAGCAGGTGTTTTAAAGCGCCTCCGGGCGCATAGAGCGGGCGTCAGCGGCGTGGTCCACCTCACAGGAGCCTGGGACTTGTGGTCCGGTCCCGCTCCCCCTCTGGATCGCAGTGGTCGCAGGCAATGGTCAAACAGCGCTCAACAGCGCAGAACGGCTTCACAGGGCTTCCCCTTTCATCGTACTGCTGATAATATATCTCTGCTATTGTCTGCTGGTTGCTGCAGCACATATATTTTACACTAGAATAACAACTGTTCAATAAATACTTATTGAAACGCCCAGACTGTTTATTCTGTGTAACTCTCTGAGACAAACCGAATAAGTAAGCACGAGTGACTGAGCGAAAAGTAGTACATTGTTTCCACGATTCTGAGGGATCAGGGTTGTCACGATCTAAGGTTGCCAGAAACTAATCTCTCCCCGATAAGAGGAGATTCTAGTGGCACTGTGAGCTAGCTAATGCAAATCCAGCTAACATACGCGGTGGGGGTGCACAGAGCCAGTCTACCACCAAGCCCACAGTTTATGTTATCCAAACGCGCAGGTCCTGCAGGGGTACTATAGGAACTACACGGCAATAGCAGTCTGATTCCGCCACAATTGGGTCATTCAAAATCGAATCTGCACATTTTACAATATGCTGACGACATCGTCATAATGCACCGAGCCAAATCTGGCCTTCAATGAGCCCTGTGTAAGCTTGATGAATACAACAAAGCTAACGCCCTTAAAATCAATCAAGACAAGACTAAGGTCCTGATTTTTGGCCGCTGCAAAAAAAAGAAAATTCTAACATGGAACATCGGGTCCGCAAAGATTAAACCTACATCAAAGTACAACTATTTGGGGGTATGGTTTAGTGAGTCTTCCAGACCATCCGTCCACTTAGCTGTCCTGAAAAAGAGAGCCGGGGCTATAACATACAGCCTGACCCGACTCAATCAGTCCCTGAGCAGTCCCTCAGCAGATCCTATACTGAAGGTGATTAAAGCCTCCCTGCTTCCCGCCCTAAGTTATGGGCATCAGGCCTTCCCCGATGCATGTATGGCCAGTCGTGATCACGCCCAGATTAATATCTACAAAAAAATCTTTCGACTTCCGAAATATATACATAGGGCAAGACTATGACTGGAGTTGGGCCTTATAAGACAATCTCTCTCCTGTGAGGCAGACACCCTGAAGTATTACATAATGGTATTAAAAGCCGCAGATAACACTCTTAAAGCCCGTCTAAAAGAAACCTTTGCTAGTTCTGGGAACCCATGGAACCGACAATTGTAAAGGCCATAAGATCCCTACAAATTGAGGAATCATCAATAACAGCAGGCTCTGTTCCCTACACAGTCTGTAAAAGGGTTATAAATAAGCAGGCAAGACAAATCTCATTCCAGATGGACTGCTGGGCCTTAAAATTGTCTACTATTCTGCTCCCTTTGAACGATTCGTACCTCCCAGGGCTTCCGAAACTATACCTCTCTGACGTTTAAACGCATCAGCCCGCAGAAACATTATGTTTATGTGTCTTCTAGGCCTGCGATCTACTGCTTTTAACCGTTGGGCCCCACGTGGTGAGGAGGGGGCTTGTAGATTGTGCAATTACAGGTCTGAATCATGGCTACATCTTCTGTGCTGTTGTCCTGCCTTGGATGCCCCTAGAAGAGTCCTCCTAAAGCCATTATATCTAAAAAAGGGGCATTAACACATGCTTGGAGGCATCTGCTCTCTGTTTTACATGAACAGATAGTCAAATGCTTGCAAGGTCAGGAAAATATGTGAGAACTTTGGAAAATCTACTCTCTCCTCCCATTGCCTCTTCTCACTTGGTCTCCATTTCTCAAAAACTTATCACAGACTATTTTGCACCATGTCTCAGTGTTTCTCCACTTCACTGAGTCAGAATGTTATTTTATCTTCGATTCTGATGTTTTTACCTGGGATTATGGCTATTGTATGAGATTGCCTTGTCTGAATAATGTGTTTTAAATGTGATGGTCTGCTCCGCCCTGCCTTGATGATGTAAAGATGTATCAGGGGCATTTCCATTGCAATGATTTTTATTAACTGTGCAAATTAATAAATCTTGAGAGCCTCATTAGCCTCATTAGCGTGTCTCCAGAGACGGGGGATACCAGAAGCCCTCTGAGTTCAGGGTGCGTGGTGGTGAACGATGGCAGGCGGCGAGCCGGTCTACGGCTCAAAACGTGGGACGTTAGTGCAGGAAGGCATTTCCCTATTCCAAAAGCAGTGCAGAGCAAAAAATGTGTCTTACATGTGCTCGGTTTGGAAGGGATCAGGAGCCACGGCTCGGAAGCATGGGATGTTTCTAACATGAAAACAGGTGCTATGCTGAAACAGCGCGGCACCCGGGTACCTATGTGTGTGGCGGCTCTGGGAAGCGGGCGCCATGATAAAAACCAGCTGTGGGTGCGAGCAGTAACTGCACTGCAGAGCTACAGTCGGTCGGACCGAGCACCAAAGTGATTGTACTGTGATTCTGGGCAAATCGCGTAATCTCCCCGTGCCTATTAAATAATTAATGTGTCCTTAAATGGTGACCTTCGGTTCTTGTTCGCGCTATATAAAACTACAAAACAGATGGTAGGAGGGAAGAGAGCCCATCACACGCTGTACTGTGTGATGGCCGACCAAAATGCTCTCCGAGTGAAATCGCAGGAAAGAGAGCTAAACACACAAAGGAGGGACTTTAACAGAAAGCACCAATAGGAAACCAGCATTTATGAATGCTGCAGAAAACAGCCAATAGCAATGGGTGGGTTTGCCAAAGCCACACAGAGAGATACAACAGGTCATTGCTGATGCTCGACCTAAAAATTAAAACAAGTAGGTCTTTCCAGTTCGAACCAGTAGATGGTGGATTATGCACAGCGTGTGAATCTAGAAGAGCTTTCATGCTGCAAACTCAGTATTATTAGAGAGCGTGGTGAGAGGGGACCGAAAATGCATAGCTGCCAAGGTTTCAGATTGCTATGTGTGACATTCAGTGGTGGCTGGCAGGGAATGGGGATTGCAGGTCGGGGGGGGGGTGCAAAATATAAAAAATTAAAACACTTACCTCCGTCCTCACAGCTGCCGGCCGGCCGGTGTCTCTCCTCTGTTGCTTCCACCCGGAACGAGGAAGCACCCAGGCTCCCCAAAGCCAGCGTTGTGATTGGTCTGAGCGCTGTGGTTCGGCGCTCAGACGGGGACAGGGAGACTGGGCATATTCCCCACAAGGCTGTGCATTACAGCCTGGTGGGGACAATGCTAAGTGTGCATGACTGTTTGGCTGGCTCAAGACGGCTGGCCAAGCAGTTATGTGCATTTGGTGTGCACAAACCATTCCTCCACCTGTGCCACCAGCTCTGCCCTAACCCAGTCCCGAACCTACGAACAATAAAATGATAATAACGATGTTGAGAGCAGTGGGGCAACATTTTCATAATTTCAGTGTAATTATGAGTGACATTCAACGACTATGAGTGACACTTTCTCGCGAGCAAGAATCAAGCACTGAAGACAAGGGAAACATATAAATATCAGAAATTACACCCATTTGAGCAACCAGAAACTCTAAGAAGATCTTATACCACTGCAAAGCACCAGTGCTGCTGGCAAATTCCATGTGTAACTAGCTTTGCTTAAGACCGTGATTGCACAGAAGCAGCACACTAACCTACCCCCACCCACTCCTCTAGCGGTCTCAGAAGGATAGAATATAAAAAATGGTAGTGGTCAGAAAATACAGACAATTGTACGATTGCAGCTATAGTTAGTGAAGCTCTGTAATGCTCCTCAGACCAATAGTTTGTCAAATTTCCAGGATTTCTTAAATGGACTGAAAAGTGGCCAGGTGTATTTTAGCTTGCAGCACAGCGCTATCAAAAGTTCGCAAATAAAATAAATACAGTCAACAAAATTGTATCATAATCTTTTCAGGAATTATTATTTCCAAATAGAACATTAATGTGAGTAAGGGCATAACAAGAAGTACAAAATTCAGCCAAAAACCAAACAAACAGCAACTGCTGGCGCTGTGGTTTGTGTGTAGGTCCACACCCCTTTCCCAGTGACAGCCCAGAAGAGAGACCAGAATATGCCCACAGCACCTTGAAGAAGGGAAGGATTTAAAAATAATAGTAGTATAGAAACAGACAGACAATAAGTAACACACAGAAATGGGGAAAGGGGTTGTCAGGAAACTGCAGGGAATATACATGCCTTGCATGGTGGGGGTAGTCAATCCAAGTGGAGATCCCGAACATTGTACAGTAGGAATGAAACGTCAGCTATGTAGCATGCAAGAAAACACTACTACACTGTGTTGTCAGTACCATCTGGGGTGTATTTAAAGTGAAATGGGCCAACAGCTAGAACTGTGAACCCCACGGTACTCCCTCACTCACCTCCCAGGCTCTGGGGCTCTTGCCGTGTGGGTGCCACAGGGAAGTGCGAGCTCTGTAGTAGATTTCCTCGCTCATGGAGTAGTCCTTCTCCAGGCTGATGTACCTGCTGCTGTTCCAAGTCATCTATCCGATGGCGGGGAGAGGGAGGGCGAGGGGCTGTCCAGCACAGCAACCGCACAGGTTTAGATCAGGAGGAGATGAGCAGGTGGCTGCCTCCTGTTTAGCTCGGGCCATGCAGGGAGTGTGGCACAACAGCAATTAGTTCCTGGGTGCCTAGGGGCCCAGGTGGCGGGCAGGAAATTGAAAATTCTGACACAGCATGCGCCGAACAGACACGACTCCTCCCCAACACATAGTGTGTCCACGCGGGACTTGACGCGACCCGGGGACCGACAGGACATGTGAGAGCCTCAGAGACAGGTGCCACCAGCAGGCCGAATCGCAAGTGCCAAATGAAAGAGGTCACTGACTGGAGGTGGCGCCTGTTCACATTGCCAGAAAACAGCAACCCTCACGTGCCAACCCCGAGATAAGCACAAAGTTCTGCAGGCCGGCCATATTACAGAAAGTCAGTCTCAGAAAGATCAGGCAGCCAGGCTGGCGGGGTCTCAACTGCTGATAATGCAGTCAGTTGAGCCCAGCCCCACCGCGGTAAGAGACCAAGAGAGGACGACACTCTCAGTCAGGCCAGCCATTTTACAGAAAGTCAGTCTCAGAAAGATCAGGCAGCCAGGCTGGCGGGGTCTCAACTGCTGATAATGCAGTCAGTTGAGCCCAGCCCCACCGCGGTAAGAGACCAAGAGAGGACGACACTCTCAGTCACTGCATTCAGGCTTAGCACTTGCAGGTGATCAGGCAAATATGTGACAATGCATTTTAATGTGGTGATGCGGACCACCACATTAAAATGCGTTAGTCTAATGCCTGATGCGTGGTACTTGGAAGGGTGAAGGTGGTAAATTTCTCTGATTGTGTCAGACTTTTCCAAATTTTCAACAGTGTAAGCGTGGAATGTGAAAGAGTGTTGACCTTGTGGGTATCAGAGCGCTTTCCAATGTTCAAGGCAACATCTATAAAAATAATATCATCAAAGACGGGACATGGGACGGGAGAATCTCCTGGAGAGAACACCTAAGGTCCCAGACGGACAACAACCCCCAAAAAATAAGAACATAGTCTGCGAGAAATAAGCATGTGTGCAGACTAAGGGATAAATCTTGTCCTGGAGTATAGTTCATGCGTTCTACAGCAGAAATGTGTTCATCAGTATCCTTTTGACTTCTTTCTTGAATGAAGCAGTTGAGGGGTTCATTCTGATTTCAGGGGGCAGTGTGTTCCAGATTCTCGGAGCAATACCTGAGAAGGCTCTGATATATGTTTTCTTTTTATAAAATTTTGGTGGTTTCAGCAGTAGGGAACTAGTGCCTCTAGATACTCTGACGCCACCAGATAGCTCTAGTTTTTGTGCAACGTATCTCAGAGTGTTGAAGTGGAGGGCTTTATGGGGGTTGTATGATTGTACAACTACCTCCAAAATCACGAGTGCCTAAACCACGAAGGCTAAACAACGATAAAAGCCAAACCACTAACTACTGAGCCACGACTTCCTGAACCACGAAACATATGCAATTTACATATTTACCGAATCTACCACTACCTTCAAAACAGAACATACCATGAACAACTTGCTTTCTGGCTGCGCTTTAGCGGACTTGCAATATTTAAGTTATCTTGCTTCACTCATTTGTAATGAACCTTCCGTGGGCCTCTTTGGCAACGATCTACGTTACATTTTTTTTAATTTGAATTCCACTATACGATCTGCAATGTGCGAAAGGATTTACCTCCTGAATTTCTTTCTACAAGGGTGAGCCCCAGAGACACTGTTTATTATACAAAGATCTACTGGGCACTAGTAGCCATGTGAGTTATCAGCGGTGTCCTTTTTTTTTTTTTATGTTGGAGGTCTGCCCGGTACTTTTTGAAATGAGCGCTGAGTGCCTAACTCTGCCTGTTATTTTGGGGAAATACTGCTATTCTTCCTCTGTGTGTGGAGATTACACTGCGGGCCGCCTCTCTAAGGCGTAACTGGTCTCATGACAGACGACACACTCCCCCATGCCATGCCGGCCTTTCAGACCATAACAGTCAGTTTTCCCTCTAGAATAGTCATTATTATTAGCGTTATTATTACTGTTCTCATTATTTTGTTACTAATTATTACAATTGCTATTAGTAGTAATACTCCTTTTGTCAGTAGTAGCAGCGATTGCGTTGTTCCTCCATACACTTAAATCGGGAGACCCCTGCCTTGCGCCCGGAGCTGCTGAAGTGTTCATACATGAACAACAGCCTGGATACGCCACACACAGAGGAAGAATGGCAGCATTTCCCCAAAATAACAGGCAGAGTTAGGCACATCACGTGAGCTTTGACCCCTTTGCCATATCCAGGAAGTGGCATTTGTTTTGGTCTCAAAGATATCGCACATCTCATAAGGCCGCCTTTGTCTCTGGGGAAATCTCAGAACGTCTCACACATTTTATGACATTCTGATATGTAACTTCAAATTATCATAAAAGGCCATCGCAGGAACCAGAAGAATAGCATGGGCCCGATTTGCAGGCTCTGGTGATGCTCAAGAATGATGCAAATGTGGCCCATGCCAGATGTGTATTCCCAGCAACCTTTGCATCAAACTGCCATGGGAGCCACAGCTCCGAATTGACTCTCCTTACTAAACAAATAAATATGTCTAAGAGGTTCTCACTTATCACACAGTTACAAAAAAAACATTACTAGGTAAATGTCAGTGAAAATCGGTGTAGAAGAACTAAGGAATAGACTAGGTTTCCCATTACAACAGTAACTCTGTACATTTCTTGTATACATATTAATGAAAAATTAATCTAAAATGTGTAACCAGAAAATCTATCTCTCCTGAATGGATGATGGCTGCCTCTGTTAGAGGTTAGATAAGAAAATAATAATTAAACTTACCTTTGAAAATCGTAGTTCAATCAGTCGTTGTAAATGAAGTAGTGGTTAAGGAGGTAGTGGTTCAGGTCCAGGTCATTGTTTAGGAGTCGTTGTTAAGGCTACTCGTTGTAAAAAATTCGTTGTTAGGGCTGTTTCCCCTTTATGGGCCATGCAGGCAATTTTCAAATGAATCATTGCCTCATATGGAGGCCAGTTTAGGGATTTCAGGTCTGGAGTGATGTGATTGTTTCTTTTTGATCCTGTAATGAGCCTATTAGCAGAGTTAAGAGAGGCCCTTAGTGGTGCCAGCTTAGCTCTGAGTGGGCCGCATAGGGTTGCATTCCCATAGTCCAACCTGGGAATCACTAGGGCTTGAACAGCTGACTTGAAGTCACCCGGGAGTAGGAAGGGTTTTATTTTTCTTAAGATGTTCATGTGGAAGTTTGCTCCTTTGCTGGCAGAACAGAGGTGCTCCTGCATGCTATGCATGACAGGTCCAGTTTGCACCACCGGTATAAATCTTTGAAAAGAGTGTCCATCAGTGGGGGTAAATTGCATTCATACAGGGCATCATATTGAGATGGAAGCCATATTTCCAGATAATTTATAGGTCCTTCCATGTACTCAACACCTGCTGCTTGAAAGCTTTGTCTCGCACTTTGCTGTGGGTCAGCTGCCCCCAATCTTGAGGACTTATCATAGGTAAGGTTAAAACAAGATATTTTGTAAAAGACTTCCAATTCCAGTTTCAGTGAGGCTAAGGATTCACCTGGTCACAAAGAATATTGTTGGCGAATAGCACTAGCTTATAGACATTACCCTTCACTTGTAGGGCATGGATGGCAGGGTTATCTATAAATTTTTAGATTAGAGGTTCCATAGCTAGACATATCTTTGCATGTTCTAATGGCTCAATTTAAGTCTCTTGAGTGATTTTGTTTCTGTTTTCAGTCTTTAATTTATGTGGAGTACTTTAGTTTTTTCTTAGTTTTTTTTCTTTTTTGCCATAACAAGAGGTTCAGATATGACTAGGTCCTCCACTATCGATACCTGTGTTCACATGCCTTTCGTCTTGCTCATTCCTCATCAAACCCCTCGCTCACCACTAGACTACAGTCTCTGCTGTCAAGCCCTAGTTTACTTTATGCTGCATCCAACTAAGCTTCCACCTAGCATAACTGTCCATCATGCAGTGACTGCAGAAGTTCTGCTGGACAGAGTAGAGATGATGGGGCCATCCATGTACCCTTGCTGAGGAGCGGTAGTGGTGCACTTAAGTGGAATTTCAATCTAACTCTGGTAGACTGTCTGTTGATGGACACAAGTGACCTTTCTAAAAATATGAATCTTGGCAAAAAAAAAAGGAAGAAATAAATGGCCATGGTCCCTGAGCCCCAGTGCAAGACTCACCTCGTGACCATCTTTGTAGGTTTCTAAGTTGTCATTTTTAATTCTGCACTGTAATAACTAAGCCAATTTTGTTTTAGCCTATAGCTACTGTATAAAAATAACTATTCAGTTTCTTTCAAGTTCTACAGCTCCTCAAGTAGTGTCACCGGTTCCCTTCCTACTATACCATACCTTTATTACCCCAAGCAGAAGAATTGATTTCTCATATCTTTTGATAATGTTGCATTCTCATCTACTGCTATTGTCATGTCTTCCCCTCTGACAGGAATGTTGTACCCTCACCTCCTTCAGTATTGTTGCTCCACCACCTACTACTCTTGTGGCATATCTTCACATACTACAGTAGTTTTACACTATCACAGTTGTTTTAGATGTTACACCCTGACCATCTGTCTTAGTCTTACACTAAATTTCATCTCCTTAGTAGGTTTATGCTCTCACCGCTTTCAGTAGTCTCACACTCTCACATTTTGCAGTAGCGTTTCACTCTCTCCTCCAGCAGCAGTGTCACATCTCTCACCTTCTTCAAGTCCTCATAGAAGATGTAGAGAATTTGCTGTCTGTCCTTGGCATTCCACCAGCCTTTGACGTGGTCGTACCAGGAACCCCAGGGCACTGGAACATACAACAGAGAAACATCAGAGGGTCATTCTTGGGCTAATGCCACACACATGGATATTAGCGATGGACAACCTGGATTCTGATAAAAGAGATAAGGAGAGAAACCATGTTAGAAAACTATTGCAACAGAATTATAACTTAATGGTTGCATAGCATGCGCCTCAAAATACCTAAAGAAAGAGGTGTGTTAATAGTAGGAAAATATTTGGATTTGCTGTGTCATAGTAATTTTCATTTGGCATAACCTGGCAGGATTTTTAATTTCTCCTTCAAGTGGACAATGGAAAACAGAAAGATAAAAGTTGCTAGTAAGCTTCTGTCTCAATCTCAAAACAGTGTAAAATCATGGGTCTAAAGTGTGGTATGTATGGGAAGCTGAAGATTGTGAAAAGGAAGAGAGTCGTCCTTTAGGTCCTGGTCATTTGGTGGTCACTGTTCCTAATGGTTTCCTACAAGTGCAGACTTGACCACTATATTCTCCACCTCGACCTGAAGTCCTGCCCCCTCCTCTTTTCCAGCCTCCTGTCTTCATGATGAGATGGAATGTGGAACCATCTACATGGGTGGAATGTTATACTTTGAATGTGAGGGGAGGTTAGAGCTGTGAAGCTGGAGAGCAAGCTGGACGTGTTTTACTGTATCTTGTACTAAATAAAGACAGTACTTTTATCAGACCCTTCTGGAGGACTTCTTTACATTGGCGACGATTTGACGAACCCGTACTGCGCAGGGGGCAGTCTACTACCACCTCCACCCCTGGATTTCTACTACTGCAACCACTGTGAGTGTATTACAAACCCTCTTGGCAACTTCTACCTTTAATGAGCGTGTGGAGCTCTGTTGGATAATTTCAGCGACATTTCTGCCAGCGCTCTGTGTTGAGTGGAACTACTGCTTGATTTTATTTTTCCGATTTCAAGTGACTGATTACATTTATGCTGTTGCTGAGCGTGTGAAAGTGCGCTACTTTACAACTATAATTTGGCAAAATTTGGGGCAGAGGAGGAGTAGTCAGCGGATCTTTCTATGTCAAAGAGACCGTTGACTTGTTTCCTGCCGGCGCTGTGTGGTGCGCATGTTTCCTGCCGACACTGAGCGGTGCGAACTGAGTTTAAACTGGTGACATTCATATACGCTGAGCGTGTGAAGGTATGCTATTCTGCTGTTGCGACATTTAAGTTTGGGGAAGCATCTTTTAAAGATCGTTAGTCACGCTCACCGTCTAGTGGAGTTCTCGTGCACTGCTTCAATCTTCTTCACGAGCTGTAGCTCTCGCGCTTTGCCTTATGGATGCTTAACTTCAACTTCCTGAAGAAAACTTACGTAAACCAAGCATCGCGGCGGCCATTTTAACTCTTTAGACTGGATTTTGCTTCTGTTTTCTTTGGCAGCCATCTTAAAGGGGACAACATTTCTTCTAAACGTATTGGATCCAAGTTCTACAAAGGAATTGTCTACTCCTTACATCAATCTTCTGGAACTTGAACACATTATCTAAATTAAAAGCAGTTTGTTATTTTTGTTGTTATTTTAATTTTTTATATTATTTCATTATTTTGTTTAACCTACATTTTCTTACAGGTATTACATTGAACTTATCTTTAACAGTTGTGTTGGATAATTTCATGTGATTGCAAAAGTGTACACTTTATGCTATTTAAGTGAGGTTATCTGTGATTATGGCTGATCAAAGTTTGTCTGCACCACCTACCTTTCTTGCTACACCTGGTGATCCTCCCATTCCATGGAAAGAGTGGAAAAACTTGTTTCTTACTTATGTGTTAGCAACGGGGGCTGACAAGTATGGTCCAGTGCATAGACAAGCCATTTTACTCCATCATTTAGGGGTTGAAGGGAGGCGTTTATATGAGGATCTTCCAGAAATTTCTTTGGGAATGGGGGATGGTCAGCCAAATAATGTTTACGAAATGACATTACAAATGCTTGAGATTCGTTTTATTACTAAAATTAATACTGTTTTAGAGAGACATACATTTTTTTGTCGAGCTCAGAAGGAAGATGAAGATATTGCAACGTACGTTGCTGCGTTAAGGGGGGCTTTCGCTGACATGCAAATTTGGAGAATTGGGTGATTCTCTTATCTGTGATCAAATTGTAAGGTGTACCAATAACAAGAGAGTTCGAGAGAAACTTTTAATCAAGGATCCCTCACTTGAAGAAGCTATTCAAATTGCTAAAGGGTTGGAGCACACAGATTTATGGATTAAGGAAATGGACAAATGCAATAGTTCATTGTCAACTAAAGAAGATATTTCAAAAGTACCTGAAATACTTGCAGTTGTTGATGAAACCAAGAAAACGAAATCTGTTACGAGTTTCCACTCTTCTAACAAATTTAATGATTTTGGGAAAATTTCTTCTCCAATTCCTAGAATTGATACTAGAGTGGTTAAATGTTATCGTTTTGGTGCTCCAGCCCATATTGCTTCCAGTATCATGTGTATGGCCAGAAATGCTACATGTCGAGCTTGTGGTAGGAAAGGTCACATTGCTAAGGTTTGTAGAACTAAAACTCAATTCACTCGGGTACAAGAGGTGCAGGACACTTGTGAAAGTGTGCGTGAACTAATATTAAGCGTAGAAGTTTGTGAGGAATTGATGCATTCCGATCCACATTTGTCAATGGATGATGTTGCCAAGGAAAGCACAAACAAATTAGAACAAGCATTGGCATAGCCAATAGGTCTCGCCTTTGGGACCTTATAAGTGTTTAGCCATGCAACAGTTGATGTTGTTGCACCAAGGATATTGTGCTGCATAACTAAATACTTATAAGGTCCCAAAAGCGAGACCTATTGGCTATTCCAATGCTTGTTTATTTAAGCTGCGCGTCATTATATATGTAGCTACCAGACGGTGAAAGACCAAAAACACTTACAGAATATTTTGGTTTTTTTAGCCACACCTGTGACTCTTTCCCCACGGTTACTGACCACGCCCCCTTGCATGCAGCATCACAGTTCCCATACATTTTTAACGCACTTCGACCGCTGCTTTTACTGATAAAAATATACACAGCAGTGATTTTTTACCATTCAACACCACAACTAAACAAACCAGAGATCAAAAACATTAATAAAAAAAACACATGGCCTGGGTCAGCTGCTCAAATTTGGCACGGGTGAACTCGAGAGATTTGGAGACGCTGTGAATATCCTGGGGTGCCTGATAATTTCACGTGTGGGCCCGAAGGGAGTGAGGTGCTAGAAGCGGGCAGCGCGTGAACTGGGCGCAAGTACCGCGGAGCACGCAATGCGGGCAAAGCGCGCCACTGGCTGTGTGTCTGCTCGGCGTACAGACAGACAGCCCCAGCAATACTTAACACTAATGAGACCCCTGGTAAGTGCTTGCAACGGAAATCTAGAAACGGTACCTTTCTCTGCCGTGCTCCGTGGGGCTTCCGATATCTCGGAGTTGTTGTCAGGAAAGGCAGAGTTGAGCAAACCCGGTGTTTATAACACATCGTCCGTTGCGGCCCCAGCCCCCACAGCACTTAAGGCTTCCAATTCCCTACACCTGAGACCAAACCGCACCCACACGCGCAGTCTAAATTCTGTGCACCATCAGCCCCTGCTCAGCTTGGGGTTGGGGGGAGCGGGAGCCGTGTTTAGAACTAACACGGATTAAAAAAAATAAAGCACCTGCTTCAGAGTTCCTTATCCGTCCTGAAGTTTTCGAGGCAACAATAACAAGCGCGCGCGCCTCGCACGGCAGCAGGGGGAGGGGAGAGAGGAGGGGGCCTGCGCGATTCCCTTGCGGGAGCGAGCAGCAATGCGCGATAATTGTTACCATATGGCGCCAGCTGCTCGCTCCCGCAAGGGAATCGCCAAACGTGCATGCGTTGCCATTGAAGGCAATGGAATGCGTGCACGTTTTTGGCTGAAAAGCCAAAGTGATTCCTAAAGGTCTTTTTGCCTATGCAGCGCATGCGCGCTGCGTAGGCGAGACCTAAAAACCTCATTGTGTTATAAGCTTGGACAAATGTGGGGTTAAAATGTTGGTAGATTCGGGGAGTCTATATACTGTACTCTCTAGAGAAACATTCTCCAAAATGTGGAAGGGGGAAGAGTTCATGTGGGATAAGCCCGACATTAAAGCGGCTGGTTATGGTGGAAAAATCATAGACATTGTGGGTATGAGATGGATGGCAATCTCCTTTAATGGTAACAAAGTTTTTGGACGTGTATATTTGACCAAACAGGGGTCTAATCTTTTAGGGTGGCGTCACCAAAAAGATCTCAACATTATTTTAAATCCCAATGCTACTGAACCAGTTACAACTACGGTTGTACATAATGTTGATGCATATGAAGTGACTGTGATAGAAAAGTATTCTAAGGTGTTTTCCGATCAAGTGGGAAAGCTTAAATTGTTTTCTCAAAGAATCATTTTAAAAAATAATTCTATACCAGTTGTTCACAAGGTGAGGAGTGTACCACATCTCATGAGAGAACCTCTTCATGAAGAACTTAAAAAACTTTTAAAGCAAGGAATAATAGAGCCCATTGAGGCCTCTGAATGGTTGGCACCCATTGTGGTTGCGCCTAAGGAAGGAGGGAAAATCCGTTTATGTGTGGATTTACGCGACCTGAATAAAAATATTTGGGTCGATAGACAACCCTTACCCAATATCTCGGAGATGTTAACTGCTATGGGTGGGGGTGATATATTTAGTGTAAATTGATATGTCGGCCGCTTATCACCAAATAGACTTACACGAGGAATCTAGGCACCTCACGTCCTTTGTAACACCGCTGGGGGCATTTCGTTACTGTAGGATGCCTTTTGGACTAGCATCTGCCTCAGCAGTGTTCCAGAGAATAATGCAACACATTTTTGAAGGGCTGAGAAGTGTTCTCTGCTTTCAAGATGATGTATTAATTGTAGGAAAGGATGGTACGCATCACGATGAAGTGTTGGATGAGGTGTTGAGGAGGATGGAAGAAAATGGGCTGATAATTAAGAAGGAAAAATGTCAATTGAGGAAAAATTGTGTGACTTATTTGGGACACGAGATATCTAAGATGGGGATCAAACCAAAAAAAAAGTATAGTCTCCAATGTAAAGGATGCTCCTATTCCCCTTAACAAGGATCAGTTGAAATCTTTCCTCGGTTTGGCGGAATACTGTTCTAAGTTTGTGGAAGGTTTCACTGAAATTGTAGAACCCTTGAGACAACTAATGAAGAAGGGTGCTCTATTTGTATGGAATGAGGGTTCTACAATTTCACTGAAATTGTAGAGCCCTTGAGACAACTAATGAAGAAGGGTGCTCTATTTGTATGGAATGAGGCTTGTAGTGAAGGATTTGATAAAGTGAAAAGTTGTATTGCCCGGGCTCCGACTCTTGGTCATTTTCACACAAATGCTAAAACGTTGATTACTACTGACGCCAGTGCAGTTGGAGTTGGAGCCGTGTTGACCCAGATTTATGATGGTCAAGAACGAGTCATTGGGTTTGCATCTAGGAGGCTTCGGGATGCGGAAACATCCTACTCGGTTATTGAAAAGGAGGCTCTAGCGTGTTGTTGGGGCATAAATCACTTCAGATACTTTGTGTGGGGTTTACCTTTCAAGATCTGTACTGACCACAAGCCTCTTATTCATTTGTTTAAAGGAGGTAGAGGTTTAGAAGGTAGTGTAACTCCCAGGATTTCTAGGTGGATGTTATCGGTGCTGGAGTACAATTTTGAAGTGGAATATGTGAAGGGCTTGAAAAATGTAGTTGCGGACTGTTTGTCCAGGATGCCTCTTGATGTAGTGGAATTTGTGGAGGATGAAGATGTGGTGGATAAGGAGATTAGCGTAGTAGGGAGCGAAAAGGAGGAATTGGCTCTCGATAAGGTAGAATGGGCATCCGCCATGTCTGGAGACAATATTTTACAACAGGTTATGAAATTCGTATCTGAAGGTTGGGGTAATAATGAGAATGATGTTTGTTTCAAGGTTTATCATCATGTTCACGACGAGCTGAGTGTGTGTCATGGGAGATTATTAAGGAGGAGTCAGTTTGTGCCACCAGTGGGAATGAGAATGAGGATCATTGACATTGCTCATGAGGGTCACCTGGGAAGGAACATGACTAAGAGGAGGATCCGACAGTCCTTCTGGTGGCCAGGAATGGACAGTGATAATGAGGAGGTAGTGAAGGAGTGTTATGCATGTGCGAATAGCGACAAGACAAATTGTGAGTCACCCTCCTTTGAGTTGCACTACTTTTCCCAAACGCCCTTGGGAGAGAGTAGCAATTGATTTTTTGGGTCCAATTTCCAGACTTGGTTCTCGCAACAGGTTTGTGATGGTTTTGGTGGACTACCATTCCAAGTGGTTTGTCATTGAAACTACGGATTGTATTGATACAGACAGAGTTGTAGGATTTTTGGAGAGGGTGTTCATGAATGAGGGAATTCCGAAGACTTTGGTGTCTGACAATGGGGTGCAGTTGGTATCGAAGAAGATGGTAGATTTCCTGAGTAAATTAGGAATCAAACATGAAAGGGTTGCTTTGTTCAGGCCCCAAGCCAACGGATTAGTAGAAAGAATAAATCGTTTGATAATGGATAATATACAACTCTCACTTTCAAATGGATTGTCCTGATCAGAAGAATTGAAGAAATTGGTGTGGTCGTATAGAGTGACGCCACATTCTGTGACTGGTGTGTCGCCGTTCGTCCCTCTCAAAGGACGTGAACCTGGTGTGAAGGAAGTACCTGGTTGGCTGAAGGATAAAGAGTGCGTGTGGGTTGATCTCGCCGCTGTTGAGAGTGATGTTTGTCAAAAGCAATGGGCTGCCACTAGTCATTATAATGACAGGAAAGCGGTTAAAATGCCAGATATAAAGGAAGGTGATTGGGTTGCAACTAAGAAGAGTGGAGTGGTAATTAAAGGTGAGAGCAAATTTTCTAAACCTGTGCAAGTAAGAGCTGTAAAGAAGAATATTCTTATTTTATCTGATGGCTCTGCTTGGAGCACAGGGAATGTCTGTAAATGTAATGCTCCTCAGCCGATTCTCTGTGATTGATGTATAATTGGAAGTGATCGGCTTCCAACCTGTAGAAACTGTTCTGTTTATAATGGTTACATAGTGATGTACTTATAATTGTTCTTTCATCATTTTTTTTGTGTATAAGGGGGAAGATGTGTAGAGTTGTCTTCATGATGAGATGGAATGTGGAACCATCTACATGGGTGGAATGTTATACTTTGAATGCGAGGGGAGGTTAGAGCTGTGAAGCTGGAGAGCAAGCTGGAGGTGTTTTACTGTATCTTGTACTAAATAAAGACAGTACTTTTATCAGACCCTTCTGGAGGACTTCTTTACACTCCTTCACTTCTTTTACCCCAAGGCCAACCTGGAACACACCTGGGCAGCCATGACCTCCTATGGGTTGTAGCGGGTCAGGGACATGAAGAGGATGAGCTTCAGTGTCAGCCTCCTCCTCTGTGTCTCGGTTGCTGGCATGCTGGGGTATACGGCCCCTGTCTCCTCTGGTTGCGAAGTCCTCCTGCCTGTCTTCCTCTCTTGAGTTTTTTTCTCCTTCTGGGCAGGTCTGACATATGTTTCTAGAGTCTGAGGTGGTGTTCAGGTGTTGCCCCTGGATTCTGTATCCAGATCCGAAGCTGGTATAGAGGTGTTGTCTCCTTCCTTGTTCATACCCCGCAGTTCTTCCTGGTCAGCACACAAAAAGCACTGAATAAGGCTGTTATTGTCTGTATTTTGTGTTCTTTTTCTCTCGGTTTGCCACTTTTAACTTTCTTATTTCTTCCTTTCTTCTAGTCTGTTTCCGTTTCTAAGTTGGTTTGGTCTCCCATTTCTACAGGTGGTAGGTGAATACAGTGCTATGGGACTGAAGCGCTAACACCAGCTAAGTCTCTTTACAACTTAAGGTGGGCTTTGTGTCAGCCCCTTGATCATGATTGGTTGGCTTTGCTATCTATTTCAGTTGTCTGATCTTGATTTTATGGCTTTCCTTTCTAGATCTTGTATTTGTCCTGCCCAGGAGCATTTTCATCTCACAGTGCTCCGATTGAATGAGTTGTTTCTCCTTCCACTGTATGTTTGAAGGGTCTATTTTTATTAGGTATGGTATTTGCCAAGACCTTTTAATTTTAGCAGGTCTGGGAAGTGAATAGGATGGGCTTCAGAGTTTGCTTCCTCCTGTGTGTTTCGGTTGCTGGCATGCCGGGGTTTATGGCCCCTGTCTCCTCTAGTTGCAGAGCCCTCCAAGTTGACTTCCTCTCTTAAGGTTTTTTCTCCTTCTGGGCAGGTCCCACCCATGTTTCCAGTGTATGCAGCGGTCTTCAGGGATCTCAGGTTGGCCTATTATTTTATCATGGGTAGCACGAATACCTATAGTCACATCTAAGATGGCTGTGGTTTGCTTAGGGAAGCATGCTCCGACATGAAGTTGATGGTTCTTTCACTAAACTGCTTTGAGTGAACTTCTTCTGGGAATACCTAAAGCCTGGAAGACCGTTTATAACAAATCTTTTTTTAGCAGTTTTGGCTTGTTTGTGTTACTAACATTGATGTTTCACATACCAAGAAGGTGGACATTGGTAAAACAAACATACCAGAAGTGTCAGGAGATGCAGAGCTCACTAATTTTCAAAATTCTTGGGAGTGAGTACTAATTTGCATACCAAGTGATAAGAGAAGACCTTGGATATCAATCATGTCACCCTAAGTGACATCCAGGCATTTTTCAAAAAACATAAAACCGTGTTAAATAAATATCTTAACCTCAGTAAAATAGACACATAGTTTAAGATAAATGTGCATTGATAATATATGCAGTTGTCCAGATTAAAAGCGGAGAGTATGTGACCTCGAAGAAGTGCGGAACACGTACACTCCATGAGATAAAGGTGATGGCCAGTGTTGGAAATGGGATTTCTGGTTGGCTAGGGCTTGCGCCTAAGCCAGGCAGAAACCACCACTCTAGTCAGGGCAAGGGAGTTACACGCTGAAGATAACCCCTGCTCACCCCCTTGGTAGCTTGGCACGAGCAGTCAGGCTTATACCAGAGGCAATGTGTAAAGCGTTTGCGCAACACACACATAGCAGCAACACACTAGGCACACTACAAAAGAAACTCCACACAAGGTTATATAAAAATAGCCTTTGTATTATCATAAACACATTAGATCATCACCACACATATACACTGTGCCAACTGGCACCAGGTAGTAATTTCAGGGGATTATATACATGACCGGGCCAATCGGGCCACGGTCAGAACCATCAGAAAGCACAAGTAATAACTCAACCAATAACTACTGGAAAAATAATGAATTCAGCATTATCACAAGCAACATAAACACATTATGTCTGCATCATATTAGGCATAAACATCATAGCATGACATTTGCATTAGGCATCACATTAGGCATACATCCTAATACCCAGCAGTGCACCCCAGTAACACAAGGGAGGTGCACATATCTCCTGGGGGCCTTACGCCACACTGTTGTATTCCGTTTTAGGGGTCCGTATATAGGTTTTCCTGAATCATGTCCTTATATCACTTAGTCCCAGTACAGCAGCTACACGGCACCAGCGCCTTCCGGCAGTGTCCGATCCACCTTGCAGGCTTATCCGCCTCCCGGCACGCTTCAACCTCGTGGAGCGCCATAATTATTTCCTCCTGGCTCCCCTCTTCCGCCGCCACCTGGCACATGAGCCCTGTCCTCCTCCAGATACTGGACATTCTTGCTTACAGTTTTTGTGCTTAGACGCATCTACCTACGGATCGATGCTCCCGCCTAACATTTCTCACAGACTACCTCTGCGCAGCGGCCTCCACTGCCCACCGGCATCTCTGCTCCTCACGCGGCACGCACTCCGTGCCGGGTTTTCACGAGGAGCACCGCCTCCTCCTCTTCCTACGTTTACAACGCACACCCCCGGCCGGGTTGGAATTATCACCGGCTCTATGGGGTCTGCTCTCCTTACTCTCACAAACGTTAATCAGCCCTGAAGAGTCACCGGATTACTCTGAGTGACGAAACACGTGTCGGCTGGTTGTTTGTTTAAATTTAGTCGTGGTTTTATTAAATAACTTTTCAACTTTGTACGGGTGTCGAACACTGCAATTGTAAACCGAACAAAACTGCCACACTATTGTTATACCCTCACCACGTGTGCCCGGGACTGTGCTCATTTCCCAGTGTGGGTCCTTCAACTCACACACCTCCGGGGGTTATTGGGTAAATCCCCCGACCTGGCAGCACCGTACCTACTTTAGTTCGCATTTAACACCACGCATACTAGTCCGAGCGCCACACTTCCTGACTACGCTAAAAACCCAACCCCTAGCCATGTCCTTATATAGGCACAATTCGCCTTGCCTTTATATAGGCATAGAATCCCTGTCCTTATTTAGGCATTAGCCGTGCACTCCAAATACAGGCATGGTCACCGACATCCATCCACCCAAACGTCACAACGAGTTCTTAGAAACCAGACCCTTAAGCTTCGGGAGTTCCCCTAGCACAGGACTATTGATTTCTCCAAGAACTCATCTATTATGTATGAACCGTTATACCTTAAGGGTTCATTCCTGACGTCTTCCTCTGTCCGACTTCACGTCAATGCTAACATTCCTCGACACCTACCAGGTATAAATATACCTTCCCTTGCCCAAGCAAGTTAGAGGAGACCTCGACTTCAGAGGAGCCCGTATCCCGGCCTGACGCACTGAGAAGACGCTCACATTCCTGCACGCAGACGAATCCAGCTTCCAGTGTTCTGACTCCCTTCGCGGGGTGTTAGAGTTCCAAGATCCGGCAGGAGATTCCCACCTCTCTCATTCTCAAGGTATGGAGCTGACTAGATCCTAGAGGGACTCTTGGCATACTAGACTTAACATACTCTTAGTCTACCATACTAGAGAATACTCCACCTACTTCTACTCTTCCCTACACCTAGACTAGGTTTGGTACACTGGGGTAAAACTAGCTTAGAGACGCATCGTATGAGTACTCGCATTCTTAGCTCATGTTATTTATGTACGTGAATATATGCTAAAAGATAATGCTAGCGCAGTATTATTTATTTCTACTGCTTACACTGTACATTTTTTATCTTGCATACTGTCTTGTGATCATAACAGCACATATCTCTTACACGAGAAACAAGCCTGTTCAATAAAATCCTTTTTATTGAAACGCCCGTCTTTCCTTTCTGTGTAACTCTGCAGAAACTAAGCATGCACGATTGAATGAGTGAAACTGTTATCTATTGTTTCCACGATTATGAGACATGTTCCGCTTCTAAAGGGAAACAAAGTTGTCATGTTTTTTGGTTGCCAGAAACTACTCCCTTCTTGTTCTCAAGGAGTTTCTAGTGGCCTCTGAGCTAGCTGGCACAGGTAATCAAGTTTAATATAATCGATAGGGACATACCGACCTTAGTCCTATGTCAAACCTATAGGTTATATTATTCCAATGCGCAGAGCCTATTAGGGAAATAGGAACTACACTACATGGCGCCCAACGGTTTGGTAAGGCAGTAATTTAACGCTAGATACTGAGTAACTCATTCGTGCTTTTCTCAGAGACCCCTACTCACATACTCCATAAGACGTCCGGAGTGGGTAGGGTTAAATATCCGCCATAACTAAATAGGGAAGCACCCTATATATTAGTTGTTTGGTTTGTTCAACGTTGAAGGATACAGTGTTCCAAATTATTGTGCACCTTATCTTTTTGTTTCCTTGAAACTTGTTCTACATTTTTCAAAAAACAAAATGCCTGACTCCGACAAAGGTGACGTTGCGGGTCAACCAGCTTTAACAGCTTATAACATCACAGGTTTTATTGAAACCGAGGAGGGTGTCATAGACATCAATCCAAACTTAAGAAGAGCCATCACTCTAAAACTTATAAAACACGGCCTACCGCCAACAGGAGGTAGAGCAGTTTTCGTGATAGAGGCACACGAATCCTTTCAGACAGAGGTATTCTATTCATGGGTAATATTTCCTGAATCAAATTCAGTAACAAGACTGTTTCACTTCTACAAAGAAGATGATCCACCAGAGGAATATATTCCTTTCGAGGATATTGAAATTCCACTAACATACCAGGAGCATCAGCTCTTGTTTAAAGGCGCCCTAAAACATCACAGAAACATAACCAGGCTCGGTCCACTAGGTAGACCAGGAGCAACATGGCTGATTCTAGCCGGCTACACTCCTCATCCTGAACTGGATATAATGACGGATGAGGAACTACTTACTCAACTTACAGAGTTAATAAAAATCTACAGACAACTAGTCCAATATGTCATGCGGACTTTCACAGTCCAACCACCATTGACACTTCCAAATCAAACTCCTCAACAAGGGAATACACTAAAAATTACACCACAGACTCTATACGCAGTCATGGGAAAAATGCCCACAAAACGTGAGCAAATTCCATTTTGGATAGCTCAAAAAATTACTCAAATCGAAGCAGTATTTCCAAATACTAGCCCGTATGAGAAACACAGAATCCTAACAATCTGTTTACCGATGGGGATCACACCACAACTGGAAGACTGCACCACTTGAGGCTCAGTATTTGCTGCCATCTATACTAAAACACATGGTATTCCATCAATTGCAGTAATACCAGATGTCCTGAAACAAATTCAAAACTGAATACGGGGCAGAGCCTGCTCTAAATTTAGGTAGGAAATTACTGAAAAATTTCGACCAGGTCTCAACAATAATATTATCTAATATTAAAGGGGAGGCAGCAGCAGTGGCGATCCGCCAACGATTAAGGGAATTCGATGTTACAGAACATCAAACAGAACTACCCAGAATAATAGAACAATCTTATGCAGAATTAGGCAGAGATAGTTTGGGTGGAAGACCAGTGAAGCCGAAACTATCTGAAAGTCCTGAGAAGGACTCTATTAAACAAACTCCTACATGTTCTACAAAGAAGTGGGAAACTAATAAACGAAATTCAAACGAGAAACGTTCTCAATCCCGAGGTAGGTCTCCTCAAAAGGAGCCCTCCGAAAGGAGGTATAACCTCAGGAATAGGGATAATTTGAAAAAGCCTGACAGGTATCAAGATACTGATACACGTTCCTCTCGTACCTTTCAGATCTCGTCACAGACATCGGAAAGAAGAGGACGGTCAGAACATAGAGAAGAACGGGTGAAATCGAAAGACGACAAACACGTTCCGAAAAATAAATCAAAACATCAATTCTCCAAGAAGAAGGTAGCAGGTCTGAAGGTCAGACATGCCGAGGATACTGAGAACACAACTCAAGAACGGAGAATGGGCTCAGACAATGCTGGACAGTGCAGCAGAAGTCACAATAGCTCGCCAGAACCTGAAGGAACTTCTGGAGATAGTGGACTTGAATGAGTACATTACAGTTGAGACTGTAGACACCAGGGTTAGTACTCCACAAAAGTTATATGAAATAACACTCCGGATGGAGGGAGACATACCTAGACAGGTGAAAGCACTCTTTTGGGAAAAACTTTCAAGGGGCTATGACATACTTCTAGCAGAAAAAGACTGGCCACCACAATTTGTCAGGGACTGCCCACATGGTGAGGACATTATTATGCCTGCCTTCTCTAACCATATTCCAATTCATCTAAAATATACTTATGCCAGGAAATGGGCAGTTGCCCAGGCCCCAGCATTATACAAAAATCATGTAGGATGGGATGAGGATTCACCTCACCATAAAATACATCTGAAAAATGAACCTTCTGCACAAAGGCAGTACCCAATAAAGCAAGAAGCTAAAAACAGGTCAGGGAGATCTTAGATCAACTTGAATACCAAGGGGTGATTGAAACATGCACCTCTTGAATGAACAATCCTTTGTTTCCTGTCTCCAAACCAGACAATACATATCGTCTAGTTTTGGATTACAGACACTTAAACACTTGTTCTAAAACTTTTGCAGTGCAAAATGCACATAGTACAGCATTAATGAATAACATTGTGCGTAAAAAATATAAAACCACATTAGATATCTCAAATGGTTTCTTTTGTCAAAACATAGCACCTGGAAGCAGGTACTTAACAGCTTTCTCAATAATGGGGACCCAGCGTCAATTTTGTCGACTCCCACAAGGGTTCAAGAACAGCCCGGGGTTATTCTCAGCGAGGGTAACAGAGTTACTACAAATATATGATCATGAGGCATTGTCATATGTCGATGACATCTATCTGACAGACGATGACCTGGACAAACACTTGAACAGAGTGAGCACCATTATACTGGGCTTCGCCTCTGAGGGCTACAAATTCAACTTCAAAAAGTCCAGAATTGCCCATCTCAATGTCCTGTTTCTAGGATATGAGCTTTCAAGTGAAGGCAAGAGCTTGGTAGCCAACTTTTTAGAAAGGTGCGCGCTGCTCCAACCTCCTAAAACGCAGAAAAATTGACAAACCATCCTGGGTTTCCTAAATTTTGGAAGAACTTACATTCTAAATTACGCAGAAAGGGTTAAAACTCTCTACGCATTAATCAAACCTGATTTTTCAATCAAAAACTGGACACAGGAACACACAGAAATCTTGCGTTCACTCCAAGCTAACATGTTAGCAACAAATCACTTACAAACACGCGTAAGTCAACGCAATTTAGTGATCCGAATAATTTGGGGTCAATGCGGATTCACCTACTTAACATTCAATGAGGGTGAAAAAGTACCAATTGCATACAAATCACACTTGTATACACAAGCAGAAATGCGCTTCACTTCAACAGAAACAATTCTGACAGCAGTTCAAACCGCTGTAGCAAAAGAAAGAGCTCTAGCCCAAGGGAAACGCATTATTGTCGTAACCCCTGTTCCGGCCTTAGAGGCGGTAACAAAGCGAGCATTCCAAATGCTAAAGCATTACATCCGAGATGGATACAATGGGTTAATTCTCTTGCTGCAACAGATGTTGAATATGTTTTTGATCCCGATCTAAAAACACAAGCGTTCCTGCAATATGAACATGAATGTCCTCTGCCTACTGAGATTCTGCCTCTTGATCAGTATGAATTTATAATTTACACTGACGGATCCGCACAACCCGCAACAGGGAATAAGCAAGCTTACAGTGCAGCGTGCGCAATCGTTAAAGGTCGCATGCGCGATGGCAACTTCAGACCTATGGTCACAAAAACCCAATCTCTAGGAGATTGCACAGCTCAGCGAGCTGAACTATAAGCATTCAAACTGGCACTTGAAAGTACAGATCGAGAATTCCCCACACTAATAGTGTGCTATTCTTTCTACTGTGTGCAGTCGTATAATGAATATATACAAACTTGGCTTGAAAATGGGTTCAAAGATACAAAAGGTGGCACAATAAAGCATAAAACGCTTTGGGAACAAGTAGTTCAGTTAAAAAGCGAACTACCAAAGGCTCATGTGATCCATACACTGAGTCATCAACGTGATGGCGCTCACGTTGCAGGGAATTAATTGGCTGACGAAGCCGCAAAGGGGGCTGTTCAGACGGCTTCTGTAGCTGCGATCACTCGTTCAAAAACTAAAATAGACAGTGAGATTATGTTGGCTGTCAATGCTACGAGCAAAGGCAGTGGTGCAGCGTTACCAAAAAAGTTTCCACTCAAGTACTCATATGTAATTGATGCGAACAACGTTCCTTTTGCTCGAATCCCTGGAGTGGGGGATAGGGTAATTCCAAACAAGGAACGCAGATTAGGACTAATCCTAGCAGCACACGAAGGGATAGCCTCTGCCCATGCAGGCATTTCTGCAACAGTATCTTTACTACCACAAAGATATTGGTGGCCTGGCATTAGGAAGCAGACCAAGAACTATGTTCTGGAATATGAAATTTGCCAACAGATGAAAGTCTCCACAGTGAAACGTCCTGCGCAGACACCCCTGTTAATTTCAGACAAACCATTAGCTTGTGTTTATCTGGACCACTGCGGTCCCTTGCAAAGGGACGGTAACTATAAATATATCATGGTCGCAGTGGATTCTTGCTCTAGGTTCCTATGGATATGGCCTCAGTGCTCGGCTGACGCTCGAACTGTTATAAAAGATTTGCGAGTCTTTATCGGCACATACGCAATAGGCACGCTACATTCTGACCAGGGCCCTGCGTTTAGCTCTCGGGCTTACAAAGACGCCATGGCCAGTCTGGGCGTTGCATTGCGGTACTCCTCTCCGTTTCATCCTGAGGGAAATTCTGTTGTGGAAAGGAAAAACCGGGACATAAAGCAGTCTATAAAGGCTAGGGTATTAGGTTTGGGTGATGGTTGGGTCAAACATCTTTATGGGGTCCAACGCTCATTAAACAACTTGCCAAGAAGTTCTCTGGGGGGGTCACTCCATATGAGGTGCTATTTGGGACAAGAATGTGGGTGCCCGAGCTGGAATACAGTGGCACAGTGGTGGAAAATAAACCTTTTGATATCAAAGATCGTTTGGCTGTTTTACAGGTCTTAAATGAACTAAGAACGAAACAAAGAAATGTATTTCTGCAGCCAACCACCACTGGGGAAAAACCGGCGGTCCCAGCAAGGCCTGTCTGGATTCCAAAAGTTGGGGATCTAGTCAGAGAAAAGATTGCGGACAAGAAGGAATTTGAACCTTCATACAGACAACCAGTACCTGTCCTAGCCGTACACGGAACAAGAACAGTACTTCTGCCGCCCCTTGCTGGAAGAAAGGAGAAAAGATTTGTGTCCATCGACCTCATGAAACCACAGTATGTGGCCAATACTAAATAGTAGGCCTCGTGGACTCCGACCTAGTAGCAGACACACTCCTCTCGCTACTATCCAAGAGGTTCAGACTGAAAGACTGATAACCATCAAGAATTCAGCAGTAACAGATGAAGGACTGAGCAACAATACTATGGAACTCATCCCTCTTGAAACACAAGTAACAGTTTGTCCAAATACACCTGTCTACACCAATGTAACAAGTGATCAACTGGTTCCAGCGATTTCTACAAATCCTGATGCAATTCCAACAATTGACAAAACTGCTTCTGGCTACTTCATTAACTTTGATACGTTTTCTGAGGATCCGAGTGAGCCCGAGACGTCGCCAGCATCAACAACTTTTAAACAGCAAGTACAAGACTTTTTGCATTCTTTGAAAAAGACTTATCTAGTTTCACCATGGATTGAACTTTGGGTTATTTCTGGAACATTTTTCTTCCTGCTTTGGCTAGCTTTGGTTATGACTATGAGCGTGCTTATAAATGGGAGATACATCCATTTGGACATTGAAAGAAAAGAAGTGAACTTACTTTTGAAACCTCACAAATCATCCCATCGTGAAACAAGAGACTTGTCTGCAGTGGACATCACAGCCGTTCCTATACAGGATGGTATAGTGTGGGACAAAACTGATTTCGATATCTTTGGCCCGACAGAACATTTGAACATTCCACATTTATTTAAGATCTCACTAAGTGATTTTGTTTCATCCAGTACCTTTTCTGATGATTGAGACTTTGAAACTGTAAATAATATAATGTTTGACCTAGAAAAATCTGCTGCATTTTCTAATAATGAATATTTAGAGGGTTCATCAGACTATGAACAGCTGTATTGCTATAACCACTATGGTCATAATTTTTTGCATAAATCTGCAACACCTAAAAATATGTTTATGTTTAACCAATGGGAGCATTGTCCTACACCACCAAAAGGTAGTTCAAAAACATTTGCTAAAAAGTTTCCATATTTTTCAGGATACAATGCATCTAATCCAGAAACATTTTACTATAGAAATGTAAACAAAATAGGACTGAAAATTATGTTAACAAATACAAAACAGATTTACTCTGCAGCATTTATTGCCCAATTGTCTAGACAGGGTTTCGACTTATGGAAAGACGCAATAGACACAAAATCTGTCTGGGGTACTAAAGATTGGCAAGTCCAGGGGGTAGAAGCTTTATTTAGAGCCTGTATCGTCCCTCAGCAAATAATGTTTTTGAATGACACGGTCCAACAAACGTCTTGCCTTGGGATAGCCAAGATCAAAGACATGAAAAATCCTTCTGTACCAACACCTGCAAGTGATAACAATACACAGGCAGAGGTTACAGTTGACACCATACTACAACTCAACAGAACAAATCCTGATTGGAGAAAATGGTTGAACTGGCCCACAGACACAAACAACTGTCAAGGGAGATTCCTGAATAAAACACGGGGGTTTACTATTCATAGGCCAGACCCAAGATACGTCCAAAGACAGCATCCGGGGGTAGTAACAACATACAGTGTAGGAAAATTATGCCTCGATTGGCTGCAAAAATCTACACTTAAGGATGTGAAACAACACTTATCTTTACTTAAAGAAGACGCAGACCTTAGGGAATTCTTGCTTGGACCAAGAAAACCGCGTCAAAAACGTTTCATATATGCCGGCATCTATGCTGCTTATAATGAAGCATGGAAGGTGTCACAGATGGAGGCCGCAGAACGAATACGTAAACTTGATCGTATTAATTTAGAGAAAACTCTCTCTGTGGTCGACAATGGGTTAACAACTTTGTCCTCCAGAATTTATTCATTGGACAGTATTGTATCCTCTGCTATCGACATACTGGAACAAGATTTAGCCATGTTACAGCAAGGCCAGTCTCAGTTACGTTCTATTATGTTATTAAGCTGGACGCTGCAATCTTTGCGTGCGGGCTATGTGCCTTGGCGTTTTATCAACACGTCGGCTCTGTTTGCAGAATACAATCTAACTGATAAACAGATCGAACTGGCACAAAGGGGAGCAAAGTATAGAATACTGAGCATTGAGAAACTTGAAAAATTACCATTCACAGTGGCAGAAAAACCAGCTAATGAATGGCTTATTCATGGCAAAATTAGTCTACCTGTGACTACTTTCCAGTTTCAGTATTGCCTTAAACAGATGCAAGCAGGCAAATATGAAAGGTTGGGTAAAGAATACATTAAGACATCCTGGAATTTACCTTACACCTATAGATGTTGGAGTGGGGATCGTGAAGTGTTTCTAAGCGGTACACACTGTGAAAGTGCACTAAGTGGTTCACTGATTTGTCAGGACATTTCTTTACACTGGGCTTGCAATGGTTCTGTGGCAAACTTGTCCTGCCACCAGCAGGGTACACCAGCTACTGTGATTAATCCAACATTTGGACAACTTTCTAATGGGAGTTACCTCATGTTGAATGATCAGAGTTGCTGTGGCATGTTGCCATGCATCCCATATCTAGTAACGGTCAACTCCAGGGTCACTTGCTGTATGCAAGTATTGTTTGCCCCAATAGACACAGTCAGGGAGTCGCCTCTATGGCCTTCGTTGAATGTCTCTTTTATTCGATTTGATACTTTAAGCAGAATGAAAGCCATGCTTATACAACAATCAGTGCGTTTGACCTCGGCCAAAGAAACCTATGATCTACAAGTTGCAAGGACTTTGGTTGAGATACAAGCTTTAATTCGTACAAACTGCCCTATACATTTCGTAGAAATGATAGGACGTATCTTTAACATGTCAGATACAAGCGGAATTGTACATGTATTTCAGACCATCTGTTCCGGACTATTAGCACCTTTCCAGGCTGTCCTCGGAATCATCCCAAACTTCGCACATTCGGTGTTTGGTGGTGTGCCGTTAATTCTAGCACTTGTTGCAGGAATTCTGTTTCTATTCCTCCTACTACGCTATGGCAAGCCTCTTCGCCAACATCACTCCGAGCGATGTGGAGAGAGCCCTCCTTGAACAGAAATGCCGTGAGCGAATAGTACAGCTTTTGGGCATGCCTCGTCTATGGGAACTTAATACAACGTGGTTCCGGTCATTCAGACCAATCTGGCAAGATTGCATCTTACCTGTTCTACGCTGCCTGTTTTGCGGTGAAGAATGCGTGCTAGACACCTGTCTAACACTCCCATCAGTCATGCCAACGGATATCGATACTCTGCTGGACCCGATAACGGCCCATGCTGTGTGTTGTCCCCAGCGGCTTCCAATCCTGATGGCGGCATTCATTGAGATCTCACAGACGCTTCTGGCTGCTGCTGAGGTACGAGATGGATCAACGGGCACACAGGTAACAACGGACGCGAACATTTGCTACGGCATCCTCTGCTGACGGCGATGCTTCACATCTCTGTGCAATTCACCTTCTGAACGAGGTGTTCCAAATGTCACCGACTTCGTGGATGATATTTTGGCTACGGACATAGATGATCTAATCTTTACGCCAGACCCATACACTGACTTTGATTCGGCTCACAGTGTACCAGGGCAACAATGAAATTTGGCCTTCATATTTTTCAAACTTGGAACTTTTCCCAGAAATTGAACTTTTTTCATTTTTAAATTTTTGAAATGACATGGCAAATGAACAATCTGCTTACAGTAGAACTAGTCTTATAAAACGGACTTCTTTGAATACTTCCAGGGACACATTGTCACCTTACTTGTCTAAAATGTCATTTACTTCCATGATATGCAATGGCTTTGATTGTAAGAACTTATCGACCATTTCATCATATGTATATATTACTGTTTCATTCACGTTGCATTCCACTTCCGTTATATGCTTAGAATGAACACAATGATTTAAATGTACAGTACCTATGGCATTTCAACAGTTTTAAGCTTCTTTTAAAATGTTTTTAGAAATGTTTTTAGTAATATGTGGTACTCAATTTTATGTTTAGCATTTAAAATGTTTAGCATTTAGTATTATCGTTCACTCGAAGATGGAGTGGGTGTTGCATTCCGTTTTAGGGGTCCGTATATAGGTTTTCCTGAATCATGTCCTTATATAAGCACAATTCGCCTTGCCCTTATATAGGCATAGAATCCCTGTCCTTATTTAGGCATTAGCCGTGCACTCCAAATACAGGCATGGTCACCGACATCCGTCCACCCTAACGTCACAACGAGTTCTTAGAAACCAGACCCTTAAGCTTCGGGAGTTCCCCTAGCACAGGACTATTGATTTCTCCAAGAACTCATCTATTATGTATGAACCGTTATACCTTAAGGGTTCATTCCTGACGTCTTTCTCTGTCCGACTTCATGTCAATGCTAACATTCCTCGACACCTACCAGGTATAAATATACCTTCCCTTGCCCAAGCAAGTTAGAGGAGACCTCGACTTCAGAGGAGCCCGTATCCCGGCCTGACGCACTGAGAAGACGCTGTCATTCCTGCACGCAGATGAATCCAGCTTCCAGTGTTCTGACTCCCTTCGCGGGGTGTTAGAGTTCCAAGATCCAGCAGGAGATTCCCACCTCTCTCATTCTCAAGGTATGGAGCTGACTAGATCCTAGAGGGACTCTTGGCATACTAGACTTAACATACTCTTAGTCTACCATACTAGAGAATACTCCACCTACTTCTACTCTTCCCTACACCTAGACTAGGTTAGGTACACTGGGGTAAAACTAGCTTAGAGACGCATCGTATGAGTACTCGCATTCTTAGCTCATGTTATTTATGTACGTGAATATATGCTAAAAGTTAATGCTAGCGCAGTATTATTTATTTCTACTGCTTACACTGTACATTATTTATCTTGCATACTGTCTTGTGATCATAACAGCACATATCTCTTACACGAGAAACAAGACTGTTCAATAAAATCCTTTTATTGAAACGCCCGTCTTTCCTTTCTGTGTAACTCTGCAGAAACTAAGCATGCACGATTGAATGAGTGAAACTGTTATCTATTGTTTCCACGATTATGAGACATGTTCCGCTTCTAAAGGGAAACAAAGTTGTCATGTTTTTCGGTTGCCAGAAACTACTCCCTTCTTGTTCTCAAGGAGTTTCTAGTGGCCTCTGAGCTAGCTGGCACAGGTAATTAAGTTTAATATAATCGATAGGGACATACCGACCTTAGTCCTATGTCAAACCTATAGGTTATATTATTCCAATGCGCAGAGCCTATTGGGGAAATAGGAACTACACTACAACACCAGGACACCAAATGACCCCAGGTCAACTGGCCTTCTCTGGGGCCTAAATGCCCTCTGTCCCAAAAGTCAGGGCTCTAACTGGGGCCTTCCAACTGGCCCTCCGGCTGCCTTGGCAGCAAAAACAATGTGCAGGATGCACTGGGGCGCGGGGGTGCGTCTCACCCCCTCCTCCTCAAGAAACAAAAGAAATGCCCTGTTGTTGCAGCTGCCCGCGCTCCTGCGGTGCAGCTGAAGAAATTGGCTTTGGCACCACTGTGCCTCTGGAGCCCCACTCTGGGACTCTTACAACAAAATCTCCCCCACGTTGCGGCTGCCCGCGCTTTTGCGGTGCAGCTGTGGCAGACAAGAGCCCTGGCACCAACCGTGCCTTGAGAGCCCCCTTCACTGGGGCTCTTCTCTTGGAGAAAGAAAACGGCAACCACAGTGCCTCGCACAGACCCCACTCACCGGGGCCTTCCCGTTAGGCACCAAAGGCTACTTCAAGGTAGGCGGGGAGGGGAGACTGACTCGGTCTCCCCCTCACAGAAAACATCCCTAGGACCCAAGGCAGCCTCACAACACGGGCGGTAGGGGTGAGAGCTCCGTGCTCACTCACCCGCTTTGAGCTGCGCTGACTCCGTACAGTGCTGCGGGGTCAACCGAGTCTTCCTGCGGCTTCTTCCTTCTCCAGTACGCGGGGCTTCCCTGCTTTCTCCGGTCTCTCTTCTTTGGGCGCCTGGGACCCGCGACGCACTTCAGCTGGGAGCCCGCGAGGCTCCAGTCCCCACCACAAGATCCGGCACACGTGGGGCTCTCCTCGGCCACGGGAGCCCCGCCTCCAACCAGGCACCAACTCTGCCTGTCTTCCGGCGGACTTTCCTCTGGATTGGATGCGTACAACACGGCTCCGCCCACAACCAGGCAAGATGCCTGACTTCCTCTATAGCTGCGGGTGCACTCAGAGCGAATTCTCCGCCGATTACGCTACCCTCCAGAGGGCATCAGCAATGCGGGGTGAGCTCCTGCTCCAAATGGGCATCAAAAATGCGGGGTAGGCTCTCGCTTGACTTCCCAGCAGCACGGGGCAGTCCCCCCCACCGGGATTCCCCCTGCAGGCCTCGCAGCACTGCGCTGCAGGGCACCAGCGCTCCTCTCGTCCTGGAGCAGCTGGGAAGAGGTAGCGCTCACGAGGCGCTAGGAGCCAGGAATTTAGAGGGGCACAGCTGGACCCAGGCAGGCCAGCTCACAGGGCCCTCCAGCAGCGGGGCAGTCCCTTGTGGCGGTTCCTTCTGGGGCCCAGCAAGCAGTACCCCAATACAGCACAAAAAAGATAGGGTCACACCCCCAATATTTATAGTACATTTTCCCTTTGTTCTGCCCTGGCACAGGGCTTGGGGAACCAGTCTCAACTGGTTCTGGGGGGTACTGGAGCACTTTGTGTACAGTGCTTCTACTCCGCTTTGTCAGGTGGGGGCTCGGTCATCAGACACACCACAGGGGGCCGGAGCCAGCATTCACCCAGGCAGGCACAGACCTATTCAGGGTCAGGGGACTACTCCTCCCACTACTCCAAATGCAGATATCCTATTCAGCCTAACGCTGACTACCCTGCCCTCCCTGGAGCCACACACCTCACCAGCCCCTGTCACTCCAGAGCCAGACATGCAATACACATCAGGCAGGCAGAGACACATAGCACACAGAATGCCAACTTCTAAAAGTGGCATTTCTAAAATAGTGATAATAAATCTGCGCACACCATTACGCAGCATTTATTATTACTATTTCAAACATACCAAACTTGACCACGCTGCTCCTCTCATATCAGGAATTACCACTGAAACACTAATCAGGGAATCCCCAATGCATTCCTATGAGAGGGCAGCCTCACAGCAGTGAGAAACCAAAATGGCTGTTTGTCACTACCAGGACATGTCACGCACTTAAGGTACATGTCCTACCTTTTACCTACAATACACCCTGCCCATAGGGCTAGCTAGGGCCTACCTTAGGGGTGACTGATATGCAGTGAAAGGGGGGTCACAGACGTGGCACACACTTTAGGTGCCACGTCACAGCCGCAGTAACACTGCGCGCAGTTTTTTTTCTTTTTTTCCCCATTATGCTCCCCACCTTGTGCATTTTTTTTTTTTTCTGACATTTTTCGAAGTGCTTTTCCTGCCTCCGGGGGCCCCCTCCCTGGAGAAGCCTCCTTTTTCCTTCTTCTGGATCTCCCAGACTCCTGGAACGATGCAATCATCAGTATCCTACTAAAACCAGGGAAGGACCCAGTCAAATGTGAGTCCTATAGACCAATCTCACTTTTAAACGCGGACTATAAAATATACACACAAATATTAGCTAAGAGATTAGGAAGGGTGGCAGGGTCCTTAATACATCCAAACCAAAAAGGTTTTATTAAAGGAAGACAAATACAAGAACTAACTCATGAACTCATAAGCGCAATAGACGTAGCAATTCACCAATCTGTACCCTTATCAATTATAACTTGCGACGTCGCAAAAGCGTTTGATAGAGTTAGTTGGCCTTTTTTTAACGCAACTCTAGCAATATTTAATCTTGGGGATACTTTTCAGGATGCAATAAAACAGATCTATAAGAATCCCTCACCAAAGGTCCTGGTGAACGACAGACTTACAGACAGGATAACGATAAAGAGAGGCACAAGACAAGGATGCCCCCTATCTCCGTTACTTTTTAACTTGTATTTTGAGCCTTTAGCATGTCTACTAAGAAATTAGGAGGAAATAATATCATTTAAATATCAAGGCTGGGAGAAGAAAGTAACATTATATGCAAATGATCTGATGGTGTTCACTAGCGACTTAACGGCTTCACTCCCCAAAATAGAAGATATTTTAGAACAATACGGGAAAGTCTCAGGCTACTTGGTAAACCATACAAAATCTGAAATTCTAGAATGGAATAACAACTCCAAAAGTCCAATGGTGAAGGAAAAAATAAAATATCTCGGGATAGACCTCACAACAGATATAGAGGGAATAGCGAGTATGAACTTTGACAGAATTCATAAAGAGGTAAGGAAGTTACTTAAAGTATGGGGAGGTCTTCCTCTGACCTTCATGGGGAGATTGAACATAATCAAAATGACAATACTACCAAAATTTACATATTTGTTCAGCACCATTCCGCTAGAATTCAAAATAGAATGGATAAAAAAACTACAAGGAGGATTAAGTAGCTTTATCTGGGCCGCTAAAGGGGTAAGGATTGCCTGGAAAAAGCTGAGAAGGAAAAAGGCACAAGGTGGAAATGCAAGCCCAGATATTTTAGAATACTGCAGAGCCTTCCAATTTAAAAATATTAGGAAATTACTGGACAGTTTTGATTTACATCCCCTATACCTGCAGGCATTAGTCAATACAGAAGGAAGTCACTATCTCTACAAATTTGGGCACCCCAAATATTTCAAGAAGATTAAACTAAAGACCCTAAGGTTGGCCGCAAAACTTTGGTATCGAATAAGAAGAACTTTAAAAATCCTGTACTATAGTGAGTTTGCACCAATCTGGGATTCCCCAGGTACCCCAGAATGTCTCAAGGATAAGCTAGCAATTCCCCTGAGGGAAAGTAACATCAATAAATGGGGCCAGCTAATAGAACATAATTTGGTTATAGAATGGGAAGTCCTAAACGAAAAGACCTAGGGCATGCTAGCGAGATTCAAGTACTATCAATTAACCAGCTGGTTTAAAAGCCAAAAAGAAGACCAACCTGGGGATGGAAACATCGAGAAAAAGATGCAGTGTAACAAGATCATCAAAAAGGAAATCTCATACTGGTACTGGGCCCTCATACAAGCAGGGGAAGAAGAATACAAAATTCCGAGCGAGATCTGGGGGAAAGAACTGCCGGAGCTGGATGTCCATCATAAATGGCAAGTATCAATGGCTACTTGTTGGCGAATTGTGAAATCTGCTCCTCTGAGAAAAAATCACTTGTTTACCACTCACAGAGCGTATCGGACTCCAAAAAGGCTGTCTAAGATCAACAGTCAAAAGGTGAAAAGCTGCCCTAAATGCGGGGAAGAAGGAGCAGACGATCTACATATGTTCCGGCAGTGACCCCAACTAGAGAAATTCTGGAGAGAGACGGGTAAGACCCTATCCAAGTTGTTGGGACAACCAGTGGAGGTAAGCATAGACCTTGTTATTTTTTAGATAAGTCACCATAACCCAAATTACCCCAAGCTGAATAAAGATCAGGAGAATATTCTTTTTCTATTAATATTGTTAGCCAGAAGGGAAATATGCATTAAATGGGTGAAGAATATACCTCCAACGAATAGAAAATGGCCGGCCTCTATCCAAAGAGTAAACAAATGGGATAGAAAAGCATACGTTTCCTTTGACTCAGAACTTCCTTCAGAAAGATTACTATCCTAAAAACACTGTACTCGTTATCTAAATGTAGCGCAAGAAGAGCAGGTCGACATTGATGAAGTCCAAACAATTTTAAAACTGGTACTAAGTACATTCTCCTTGCATGGATATAAAATCTACAAAAGAGAACCACGTGAATCATAGATTGGCTGGAGATATTGTCACAAGGACAGAGTGGGAGGTTATGAGACCAGTCATTCATTATAGGTAAAGTAACTAGTCTGTGAAATATCCCCAACCTAAATCTAGTTAATAAAAACTTATCGTAAACTCCTGGTACAAAAGTTAAATAGGGTTGAATGTTAAAAGTAGATAAAATCAGCTGGTTATACAGGACTGTGGGTTTCAATATCTCAGATGACATTCTAATAGTGTCCAACAGCAAAAGGCCCTCTTTTCTTAGTTCTTTCCTTGTTATTGTCTGGATAGTTCTAGGATTATTAAAACAATCTATACGACCAGGATCTTTTAAAAAGTTGCGAACATATCTTATCCATGGGATCTTTAGGGCCCCTTCCAGTTCCAAGGTATCTGATAAAATGTCTCTGTTTAATTTTGCCTCTTCTTTGGTCCAGAGCCTGTGCCATAAAAGCACAGGCTCGAGCTTTATTAAGTCAGAGATGAAGGGAAGTCCCAATTCTGCATGGCATATACATGATGAAGTACTATTTGGAACAGATAAAATGTATCTTAAGAAGGAATTTTCTATACGTTGGATAGGCTGCAGATCAGTGAACCCCCAGACCCCTGCACCATACACTACTGATGAAACACACTTTGCCTTATAAATTTTAATAAGCTCCTCAGGTGGTCTTTTCCCCAAATTCCTAGCAAAGTTAGTGAGGGCAGATGTTGTTCTTAGGAGTACCAATTTTTTCGCTGCAACTGCTTGTGCCCAAGTGTCGTTATGTGCAAAGAGTATTCCCAAATATGAGAACCTTTGGTTACCCCAATTTTCTGTCCTGTCACAAACATATCTTTAGATTTCTTAACACCATAACCGCAACGCATAATAAAGGTCTTGGAGGAGGTTACTCTTAAACCAAGGTCTTTCATGAAATGAGAGAAGCTATCAAGCACCCTCTGAAGACCTACTTGTGTGCGGGACATCAGCACCGCATCGTCTGCGTATAGGAGGGCTGGTATTGAACGTCCGGCCACTTGAGGGAAGTCTAGGTTATCTTTAAGAAGAGCCTCCCCCAAACCGTTAATATAAAGATTGAAAAGGAACGGAGCCAGGACACATCCTTGCCTGACTCCGCTCCTAATCGGAAATGCAGCCGAACACTTACCCTTCATTCCACAACGCACACGTGCCTTGGCATCACTATAAAAACGCTTAAGAAAATCAATAATCTGAACATCAACTCCCAAAACTTTTAAAATTGACCAGAGTTTACTGTGGACCACGCAGTCGAAAGCAGCTGTGAGGTCCACAAATGCTAAGAACAGGTTCCCCTTTTTTGCCCTCGTATATTTCCCCACCAGGATAGACAGATTTAAGCCCTGTTCCACCGTCCCCAGACCCGCACGAAAACCATATTGCAGGTCAGATAGAACAGAGTTCTTCTCTGCCCAATCCTGGAGGCGTTCTAAAATTATTCTGCCTATTACTTTTGTTACAGCGTCCAGTAAGGAGATAGGCCTATAGCAACCCGGGTCCTGTCTGTCCCCCTTTTTAAAAATAGGCACAATGGTAGATTCTACCCATGTAGATGGAAAATTAGTGCTACGGCTGGCAGTAATCCCTGGACCAGGATGGGCCCCCACAGAGAGGTGTTTGATTTAAACAGATCTATGGGGACCCCATCTGGTCCGGGGGCCTTGCCACCCTGGCTTATGAACAAAGCCCGCTCCACCTCATCCAAGGTAAACAGCAAGTCAGAGTAGTGAGGAGGAAACTTCAAATTATAATCCTCCTGGACGTTGATACCCATCACATCGGAGTTTCCCTCACCTTTATATACTCTGGAAAAGTGATTGATATATTCAGCCTCACTTGACAAAAAGGGTGCTTTAACTACCTTCCAAAATGCCGAACTATCGTTCGCTATTGAGGCCTTATGTAATGCCTCCCAGGCCTCTTTTCAAGGTAGTTTTTCTAGCCTTTATAGCTTGTTTGTATTCCACTCTAGCACGCCTCAAATCAACCAGGTTTCTTGGGGTTTTCTGTAGCTCCTTTTTTAAAAGGGAATATGCTAGGGTGCACCTTGAGTCAAACCATCCATTCGAATGTCTGTTGCTGCTTTTACATCTAAGGAGGGATTCTTTTATTACATTAGATATCACCAGGAATGAGGCTAAGATGTTATCTGGGGCAGCTGTTTCGCTCCAGCAAGTCCCAATAGCAGATTTACATTTATCCACCACTGTCTTTATTATCGCTACTTGATCTACCATGGACCAGCGCAAGGAATACCCATTCAATCTCCCAATAGCTATATTTTCTAGCAGCTGATCATTTTTGTTAGGTCTGACTGTTCTACTTGAGGGTAATATAACTGACAGACACAATGGAAAATGATCACTGAGGGAATTCTCTGACACATTAAACGAGTAAAGACTATGCGCATGATTACTTGACATTAGTATATAGTCTATGGTAGAGTAGAGACCCCTACCATTAAAGGTCCAGGGCATGGGGATAGGTGATTGGCATAATTCATTTACAAAACCCAAATTAAGGCTAAAAATTAATTCATTAAATTGCTCTCCCAAAGCAGAATGCCGAAAATGTGATGAACATGCCCCATCTTCATTTAGAACACCACATAAATTATCCTCGGCATTGGCACATAGCGCACAGTTGAAATCCCCTGCCAGTATTAGCATCATATCTTTTGCCTTGCTTTTACCAGCAGATTTCAACAATTTGATCATATTTTTACTACAATTCCCACTTTATCTGAGGGATGTTATTATAAAAGTTAGTCAGGACTATACAATGTTTTGCATCTAAATCCAATATGACCATTTGGTAATAGGGATCATTAGCAAGCATCGTTATTTCCTTTACTTTCAGGCTGCACGAAATATACGTACACAGCCCGCCCTTAGCCCTGCCACGCAGACCATCTACTGCTGGAGTGTGGTACGTCCTATAACCGTTCATATGGGTCACCTCCTTAGACCATGTTTCTTGAAAACATAAGACCTCTAATTGTAGAATAAAGTCCCACCACAGATGGTTACTTAACTTGGAGGAAATGCCCACAATGTTCCATGAGGCAATGTTGCAGAGAGGTAATTTACCACAATCTAAGGCATTAGTAGGGGTTACTATCCCAGATGGTTCCTCAATTGTATTACTATATGAATGGGATTTATTAATGCAATCCACGGGATCGGTTAAAACTTCCAAGTTCGGAACTGTTATCCCTGGGTCCTCGTCTCTATGACGTCTACTGATAGAGATGAGAGGGGGATCCTCCTTTCCTGCCTGAGTCAATCCAGAGTTACCCTTACCTTCAAACCCACCAGATGTGGGCTTAGGTTGAGCAAAGTTCCCTGAAACCAGTCAATCAATGTCTTCCAGTGGATTCAAAACGTTAAAGCGGTTACTCACTGGGACCAAATATCTAGATTCCCTACTTCCCATGAAGTTTTCTCCTGCAGACGTACACCATCGAGGTATGTAGTGTTTGGGCGGGTGGTAAAAATATCCAAGAGATAGTATATTAATGTCATTGGAGTTGACAAACCCATAGCCCCCCCTCTCCAGGATTGTGTACACCAAGGATGGCGAACTAAAAGTTAAAACAACACAATCTCCCTGCAGGGTTTTCTCCGAAGTACCCACCCATCCTATTCTCCGTGCCATTTTAAATTCTGAGAAGAGGGTGTTATTAATACCAGTCCTTGAACTTAAAAAATGTAGTGACTTATTCTTTAAAGTCGACCAGTGTTCAAAGGCATTATGTGGTAGGGGAGGTACATTTGCCAAGACAACCGTATACAGGGTTGCTTCTGGAGGCAAGTTTAAATTACGTGGTAAATTGGGAGGCTTGTCACGATAGGCTTGTGGGTTTATATCTCTCTCCACTTCCTTATTTCTGCCAGACGTCTTAGCGCCTAATGCTCCACTTTCTATATTGGCAGAGTTGCTAGGTTCTACTATAGGAGGTCCTGTTTTGAGAGGAGGAAGCCCAGTTCGACTAAGGGTGTTGGCTGTACTAGGGGTAGTATTATTAGAAGAACTCCTATTTTGGGCCTGTCTATTTGCGGAAGAGCTTACGAGTTGACCAACCCCCTTGCCCTTCCCCCTGTTATTTGACAGGCCAGGGCTTGGCGTAGAACTGACAGCCAATGGGGCCGAAGGTTTACAGCTTACCATCTCCTCTACCTTAATCAGCCTGGCTTCTACCATTGTTATTTTTTGTAAAATTGGTTCCAGAAGTACAGAAATCATTGTTTCTAATCTACCCCAAAAATTCCCCTCTTGTGTGCTATTAGCAGGCATTCCTAACTCAGTATGGAGGGTAGGAAGGCCCTCATTGGGCTCTTTTTCACTTGTGGCGTGTCTCGGTTTCTTCCCAGGTGCTCTTTGTGCAGATTTACACTGTTTCTGTGGTCCTCGACCCTTACTTTTCTCGGGAGGTGGTTCGACAGTATGATCAATGCTTAATTTGGCTTTCTGACCTCTGGTAGTTACTTTGGGTCTGACGGAGCTACATTCTAAATCAGAAGATAAAAAGAAGAAGCGATTTCCGTCACGATCTCAGGTTCAGCGCGTGGTGGCAAACTAATCTGAAGGGGAAGTACCTCTTGATTAGTCATCAAGCTAGAATCGGTAAGTATAGGGGTCAAAGAAAGTCTATTCTGGGAAGGGAGAGGCTCAAGGGATAATCTTCGCTCTGTGAGTTTAATTTCATTGATAAGGGCCGATTCTGCCCTCAGCAAGAAGGCATCAAGGGTCCCTACGACACCCTGACCTACTTCAAGCTTTCGCTTACTCATATTGATCAAATCAGTACAATATAAGATATGATACAATATAGTATGGATCGGGCTTTACCATAAACGTTGCAAATGTCCCGGTGGCCAAGTTCTTAGGGGGGTGGCCCTGCCCTGCCTCATTCGGTCCTGGATGGGCACAGACGGGCCCGCCCTTGGCCCGGGCGCGTCCGTGCTCGTCCCGCGCTGCGGGAGCCCTGGCCGCCACTTAAGCGCCTCCTGGCGCGCAGGAAATGCGTGGCGCCTCCTCTGGCGCGGTGTGCACTGGGCGCTGTAGTCCCCCTCTCCGGGCGGTGTGCGGGCTCAACTGCGGCAAAACGGCAAAATGTTCCACTCGGGCGTCAACATATATGATTGTAACAATGGATACCACTTCCTTATATACGTCAATTGACCATGAACAAGGGATTGCTGCATGCCAATACTTTTCACTAGCATGTCTATTGAGTTATTTGCAACACAGAGATGATTGCCACTGTGCTCAGATATTGTCTAACTCACAATATATTTCTATTTGCTAATTAAATGTACCTGCAAAAACAAGTTACAGCCATGGGAACCTCCTTCGCCCACACCTATGTGAACTTGTGCATGGTGTTAGACTAGAAATTGTCCTGCTTACGCATTACATTATGTAAGTTAGCATTTGCGGCACCATTTTCTATTTAGGCGCCATTTTGAATCATGATCTAAACGTATCCATTGCTATTTCTGAGAAACGGCCTCCACTAGGTTTCGTTTCTCCAATGTTGGGTTTTGCTTCACTAATGAATAGACTGTTCTTATTAGTGCACACCTTTCTCACTAGATAGAGGCCTTCTCCCACTTGTCTGGTGACGGGCCTGACTGGAGTAACCTTGGACTTTACTTTGTATGAGATATGAGCCCTGAGATTGTTTTTCTTCTTGTTTCCTTTGCTTTGCAGCACCTGCCTGGAAAATTCCCATTATGGGTGTGTTCTAGCCCAGTTACGAAATGTACTAAATGTATCTGTATGCTTGCTGATTTCAGTCCCTCTGCAGCACTCCTAGCGACTGGGCAGACTGGGCTCCTCTCTGAGTGTATTCTGAATAAACAAATATTGGTTTCTATTCTCTACTGTTTGATCGACTCTTCATTTGGTATGGAAGGCTGATAGGTGGTCATTAGTGGCCCGAATCGGGCCACTTCCTTCAGTTGGCACCCAAACAGGGACTTCTTCGGGTTACTGACCCATCCCCTTTCCGTGAACGGTGGGGGGGGGGGAGATCGAGGCTATTGTCGAGCCAGACTGACAGTCCAGGGATCCCTGCACGAGGAGTATTGATTGCTCGCAGCTGCCCCTCGCCCAGTGGTCATCCCGACTGGAGTCCTGAACCGCGAAACCCTTGGATCTGACCGTTTGGTCTGAAGAGTCGGCAGTGGAGAATTGGTTCGTTTGTGCTATTCGTATAAGGTGAGTTTGTTTTGGTTCTTTGTGGATATGGTACCATTGTGGTTTGAGTTTGGTAAGGTCTGAGGACCGTTTTTGATGAAAGCACTTGCAATTGCTTTGCCAGGCACAAATAACGAATTTGTTGTCTTTTAAAAAATGCCTGGAATCAGTAGTTTTTCTCTTTGTGTTATCGTTGTTGTTCTGCAGATGCTCGATTAGAAGAAGCCCAGCTGGCGCCTCCAGAAGGCACTCCTACTTTTGATATGCATGTGAAGCATGGTCTTGGCCCTATTATGTTTAGTGCATTATGGCACAAATATACGAGGGACAATGCCGAGTTACAGTGGCCGGGCACTTTTGATCAACAAAAGATTGTTTTTTTACAGGAGCAGCTATTTAAAAGACGAAGTAGACAGTCTATGTTTGATTCCCTCAGAACATGGCAGAAAGTAGCTAGACAGAGGCGATTGAAGATGGAAAAAGATGTATGGAAGGGGAAGATGCAAACACTGACTCAAAAAGCTGTAGCATATGATAAAGAAAAGCAAGAGGCAGGAGTTGAATGTGAAGATAGGAGGTTTCGGTTGCATATTGATAAATCTTATTTAGCCCAAGAGGAAACAGATACTTTTGTGGAGGAATTGTTAGACACTCGACCCCTGTCTCCATATGCTCCACAGAGGGTATACCCCGCTGGTCCTTTACAGACGCAGCAGCCTGTTGTATCTGCTCCGACTTTTCCCGTATCTACAGTTGTTGTTTCGACGGCTTTGGCTATGGCACCCTCTGCTCCTTCTTTGCCTTCGCCATCTTTGGCAATTATGACTATTAGCACACCTACTGTTTCGACTCCTGTATCCTCTGTTCTCTCTCCTCCGGTACAAGCGCCAGCGACGATTGTACCTGGCACTTCTGTTGCTTCTCCTTCTATGGTTTTCCATACTCTTTTTCTTTGAGTACTGAGACGCCAGCACGCGGATTTGAGGATAGAGATTGGATGAAATTTAAGGAGCGAATGGGCCCATCAGTGCGGTCTGGGGTGGGTGAAGAAGAAAAACAAGTAATAGCTAATCAGGCTGCGCAGTGGGGTCGTAATCCCATTTATAGTGTGGAGGATGTTTGGGAAGTTATGCGAGATTTTTAGCCCTTTGTACAGCAGCATGCTCTTAAGCATATGTCTGCTACGTTGAGTAGTCTTTGGCAGCAACACTTTGGGAATGATGCGCCGCAAATTCTGTATGATATTAGAGATCGTGTGTATGCTAGCGGTTTGGAGCCCGGACAGGTTTTTGGGAATGTTGCAACGTTAATTGCTTATAGGGGTGGGTTGCATGAGAAGAGTCCTACCCCTGTGTCTCAGTTTCCGATGCAAGAGGTTCATCCTATATATCACCCAGAAATACCAGAGTTAACGGATCAGCGTGGTACTGTCACCAGACCGGGTGTGGCGGCTCGTTTTCAGGAACAATGGGTTTATACTCCGTGGAAAAGTAGTGAGGTTTTTCCCTTAAGACTCATTTGCCTGATCCGAGAAAAAAATCCCACTGCTTATTATAAAGAGTTGACTGAAGCTGCTGCTTCTACTGTAATGACCCTTGCTGATATTGAAATATTTTTTGGCCTTCTTGTTCCGGTTGATATTTGGAGACAGGTTCATACTCAGGATCATGTTGCGGAGTTGGGTGGTACTTGGGACCAGATTAAGGGATGGGATCAGGAAAGAAAGCCAGGTGATAAGCCTCGAGCTGAGATACTTGCTTTGCCCGGTCGTATTATTACATATATGCATTCTCCTATTCCGCCAAAGAAGGTGAGTTGGAATAAATTGATTGCTTGTTGACAGAAGGATGAAAGTGTGTCTGATTTCTTCACTCGGTTTGAAGATACGTTTCTGGACTATAGTGGGAAGGATATGTCTATTGAGGGAGGAGTCTGGTTGTTTGTTGACAGATTTGTTTCTAATCTGCTGCCCGAAATTGTGACTCGTTTGCAGGCGTCTGAGAGTACTTGGTCCACCTCTTCCCCCTCTGTTATTTTGAATATGGCTCAATATTACGAACACCATGACCATGAGGAGAAAGAGAAGACAGATAAAAAGCATAAGGAGTTGAAGACGAAGGCGTTGTTACAGCAAGCGTTTAGGGGGAATGGTAGAGGACGGGGTGGTCCTTCTAGACAGCTTCCGTGCACCAGCAGACAGCCGACCACGTCACCTTTAGGGCTGAATAAGTGGGCGTATTGTAAGGAAGAGGGTCATTGGCTTAGTGAGTGTCCTGTGCTTTTGAAGAAAGTTGCGGTCCCTAGAGGGCGAGGTCCTCATGGACGATGTCGTGGGACCGATAGAGCTCAGAGTGCTGCGGTCTCACTGGGTCGTTCTGATACCAATTACTTTGATGAGCCTCGCCATGGACAGTATTATCATGACTACGATACGGATGAGGTGACAGGGATGTGTTACAGCTAGGACAGCCAGGGACAGAGTGAGGGACTAGTTCCGATGCCTGTAGATCAGCGTGGTCCTTATGTCACTGCAGATTTGCAAGGCTCGACTAATGAATTTTTGGTGGACACAGGAGCGACGAAGAGTTCTGTTTCTCGACAGTTGGTCCCTGGGGTGGCTCGGTCTGGCCATAATAAGTTTCAGTAGGTTTTTCAGGTGTACCGGTTGTAAGCCCCATTTCTCGACCCCTTGCATGGACTGTTGGTCCTTTTACTGTGGATTCTTAGTTTCTGTTGACGTCAAATTGTGGAGAAAATGTGATGGGTTTGGATTTGTTGAAGGAATTGCATGCTACTATTTATTGTTCCCTGGAAGGTGTTTATATGACAATGGGCCCAAATGTGAGTATTAAACAGTGTCTGTCTCATCCTCTTCCCGTTGAATTTGCTAATGTACCATCCAGTCTATGGGTGACAGGTGATACCGATGTAGGACTGTTGCACATACCGCCAGTTTCGATACAGGTTAAAGATAATGCCATTTTGCCTCGTATTCCTCAGTATAAGATACCTCCGGTACCTCAGGCGAGCAGTAGCAGCACCCCTCCCCCCCCCCTCAGCGCCTTGAGACCCTCACGGGTATGTAGTGCGCTCTACAAATGCTATGATTGATTGATTGATTGATTACAAGCCCTTCTACAGATTATTCAGGATTTGATACACAAGGGTGTAGTCGAAGAGACTTCTGCCAATATTTGTAATAGTCCTATTCTTCCGATTCTTAAACGGACACCTTCAGGGTCCCCTGATGATCGGGCGGATGTTTATCGTTTTGTGATTGACTTGCGCAAAGTTAATAAGATTGTGATCCCCCAGTTTCCGGTGGTTCCTGATATTACTACCCTTTTGACAATGATTCCTTCTACTGCTACATTCTTTTCTGTTATTCATTTGAAAAATGCAGTCTTTAGTATTCCTATTCATCCAGATAGTAGATATCCGTTTGGGTTCACCCTAGCTGGTAGGAGCTTTAGGTTCTGTCGGGCTCCTCAGGGCTATACAGAGAGTCCGAGTATTTATAGTCAAGCTTTGAAGAGTCAGTTGGATTCCCTTTCACTTCCCTCAGGTAATGTATTGGTGCAGTATGTTGATGACTTGCTCATCGCGTCGGACACGGAACAAGGTTGTAAAGACAGTACGGTTAAATTGTTGCTGCATTTAGCTCACCATGGACAAAGTTTCCCTTTCTAAATTTCTGTACTGTCGACAGGAGGTCACCTATTTAGGTCACCTACTGTCGAAGAAGGGTAGGAGGTTGACCCCTGAGCGTATCAGTACTATTGTTAAAATGCCCCTTCTACAGACTCAAAAAGATGTACACGCTTTTATAGGCATCACTTCCTACTGTTGCCAGTGGATACCTAGTTATTCCCTGCTAATTAAACCTTTGCTTGCATTAACAACGATAGAAGTGCATGAGCCTTTGCCTTGGATGCCTAAATGCAAGCAGTCTTTCGAGAAATTGAAAACTGCGCTTTGTTCGGCTCCCGTGCTTGGTACACCTAACTATGGCAAGAAGTTTGTGCTCTATGTCCACGAGATGGCTGGCTGCACGCTTTCTGTTCTAACACAAAAATTTGGGGATAAGCAACGGCTGTGTGCTTATTTCTCTGCTGTGCTTGATCCCGTTGTGAGAGCCCTCCCGAGTTGTCTAAGAGCAGTCGCGGCTGTGGCCACTTCAATTAGACAATCGGCTGGACTCGTACTTGATACTGATCTCACAGTCATGGTACCCCATGCTGCGGACACGCTTTTGAATAAGACAAAGACACAGCACCTCACCAGTGCGCGTCTTACTGGCTATGAATTGACATTGTTTGCTAAACACATTACGATTAAAAGATGTGGTACTCTGAATCCAGCCACGTTACAACCCCTCCCTTCCGAGAGTGATGAAGTTGACAAACATGATTGCATCTTCCGAACGGAGGAAGAGACGAAAGGACGGATACTTGACTGATGTTACATTATCTGACCCACAAGGGGAACTATATGTCAATGGCTCTTGTTTTAAGTTGCCAGATGGCACTACGACTGCAGCCTACGCTGTTACCACATTTTGCACGGTAGTGGAGACATCACGGGTTCCTTATCAGTCATCTCAAGCTGCTGAGTTAGCTGCCCTTATTCGAGCTTGTGAATTGAGCGAGGGACTGGTTGTCAGTATCTATACTGACAGTACGTATGCCTTGGGGTCGCGCATAATTTTGGGCGACTCTGGGCGGAGAGAGGGTTCCTTACCTCGCATGTCACCAAGATTCAACATGGGCACCTTATATTGAGGCTCTTGTCAGCTTTGATACTACCCAAGAAATTAGAAATTGTGAAGTATAGCGCCCACCGGAAGGTCACTGATGATATAGGAAGAGGAAATGCTTTTGCGGATCAGACAGCTAAGGAAACGACCCGGACAAAGATGAAAAGAAGGTTTGCAGCAGGTCCAGCTCGATGGGTCCCTGACGTTGTCATATTTAAAGATACTCTTGAAAGTGTAAAGGAAATACAGAGTGAAGCCACGATAGAAGAATTAGCAGTGTGGCAGGAGAGTACAGCACAGCTGAATGACAAAGGGTGTTGGATTGATAAATCAGGGAAACAGAGATGGATGTTGCGGGACGCTTATGTTCTTCCTGTGGTTACTATGGCCCACGGTCCTGCTCATATTAGTGCAAAGGGCACTTGTAAATTGTTAGATCCTGTATGGCAGAATGACAATATCTCTAAGACAGCTGCACATTTAGTGAAGTACTGCATGGTATGCATGATGCATAATCCTGGGAAGGGTACCCCTACACCGCCTGGTAATTTTGCACCATCCACTTTCCCTTTTGAAGTCCTTCAAACAGACTATATTGAGTTAGAAAGATGTAATAATCTGAAGTATGTTTTGGTGGTTGTATGTGCATTCAGTAAATGGGTTGAGGCTTACCCCACTAAAGACAATACGGCCATTACCACTGCAAAGGTACTCCTGAAGGAGTTCTTTCCTCGTTTCGGCTTGCCCCGAGTTATCTGGAGTGATAACGGAAGTCATTTTAATGCAAAAGTGATTCAATTGATTTGTGAGGGTCTCCATGTTAAGCAGCAATTCCATGCCGCTAATCATCCTAAGTCAGCGGGTTTGGTTGAGAAGTACAATGGTACTCTCTAACTTAAATTGGCAAAAATTCAGGAGACGACGGGGTTACAGTGGCCAGATGCTTTGCCATTAGCACTTTTGTCGACAAGAATGACAGCTCATTGTAGAACAGGATTGTCACCATACCAGGTCGTGTTTGGACGCTCTGCAAATGTCTGGGGCGTCCCGCGCCCTCGTCGGTTTTCGGATATTGAGTACCTGTGTTGATCAGTTATCTTGGCCAGTTAACAGAAAGTTTACGTTCTATTCGCCAACAGGTGCGGGAGTCCCTGCCATCTACACCAGAGGGACCCGGCCACGACATTCAGCCTGGAGATTTTGTTCTTCTCCGGAACTTTCAGCGAAAGAAAGGTTTGGAGCCGCGATGGAAGGGCCCTGAACAAGTCCTGCTGGTGACGTGCACTGCTGTAAAGGTTGCTGGCTGTAAGAACTGGGTGCATGGCACCCATTGTAAAAGGGTTCCTCTGCCTCTACCCTACGATCAGTGGGTAAAATACAGCATTGGGGACCCCGAGTGTGAGCAAAACAGAGCAGAAGAGGGCAAAACAAAGGGCAGAAAAATTAGCAAAAAAGGCAAAATGGTTGGCAGAAAAACGAGCAGAATAGGCAAAACAGAGGGCAGAAGAAACAAGCAGAAAAGGCAAAACAGTGGGCAGAAAAACGAGCAGAAAAGGCTAAACAGAGCAAAAAACGAGCAGAGGAGGCACAAACAGAAGCCAGCAGAGAGACAGGCAGCAGAGAGTAGCTGACTGTGGGCAGGCTGGACAAGAGAACTGTTGCAGGGGGAGCTGGCACGAGGACCTGTTTGTGGATAAGATGTGAGAACGGTGGCTCAAAAATGAAAAAAAGTGAAAGTTGAAGAGAAGATATGGGATTTACTGCACAGCTCAGCAACTGCCAGTTCTCTCACAGTGCTTCGTCACTCAAATTCTAGAATCCTTTCCATGGGAAGAATCCATTTTACAACAATAAGCAGATAATGGGAGGAAGATACCACACACCTTCCTTTTTTACAACAATGCAGAAGAAATCAGAATTAAGCCCATGAAACAGTATTGAATGCAATTTTCTTACTTTTTAACAATACAGAGAAATTCAAAAAGTATATGAATCACAGCTAAGATAACTGGGAAAGTTAAACAGTCATTTTAGAAGGAAGTGTACCATAGTACTGTAACTACTTGTAGTGTAAAACCCCAAGGAGAAACAAAGGCTTTTCTTAAACTTTGAGGAATTTTGGGGGGTAAGTAGGTCGAGTACTCGCTGTGCATACCGACCTTCTATAAAAACCTTCCACTCTCACCTGCCCACACCTTATGAAGACTTTCAAAATCACTATGAACTTTATTGCTGTACTTAATTCTTTCTGAATGTCAGGGAACATCATCCTCTTGAGGCGTTTCAAAATATTTAGCTACTCATCCTAGGTTCCAGATCCTACCATCTTGTGTTTTAACTGCATTGCAAAATAGATCTACTATTTTTATGGGTTTGGTGAATTTTGACTATTTAGTACAACCAGTGGGCGCTTTGACTCTTACCAAGTCTCCTGCTGTGAACTCTATATCCTCAGTGTTATGATCACTATCATATCTTCTTTTCCTTTCTGATTGTAGTTTCAACTCACTCCAAGATTTCCTGATTTCCACATCTATCCACCCCTTCTACCATGTCATCCAACCAGAAACCAACTTTGAATTGGGTTTTCTCCCGCCTAACAATTCAACAGGAGTCCTGTTGGTGGTTTGTTGAGGAGTCAAACGGAAAGCTTGTAATCTCCTGAACACCTCCTCTTTCCAACATGCTCTATTGTATTTGGCTAACTGAATCCCATCCTTTATGGTTTTATTGAATCTTTCTACACTCTATTGGTTTCAGGGTGGTATAGTGTATGCAAGTGATGTTTTAATCCATTTCGCTCAAGATATTCTATCTTGTCAACCACTATTTCCTTGTTAAGACCAATGCACAAATGCAAAAAGAACAATTGATGGACAGAATGCAGAACAATGTCATACATTCACCCCAGTACAGAGATCTGGACTAAATCCATCGTTTTTGTGCTCCCCATGCCATTCCAGTTTGAACCCAGCCATACACAAATCAGTCTTGACCCTATGCCCAATGGGAACATCCAGCCCGAACTGCCAAGCCAGGTCCTCCCTGGACTGGAAACAAGCATCCTAGGACCGGTTTCGGGGTTTCACCCCTCATCAGCCAGGATAGCTTGACTCAAGAGGCATGGAAAGCACGTGGCCCAAGTCTGGGCATACCCGTCCCACTCGGGGTGACAAATGCAAAAAGAACAATTGATGGACAGAATGCAGAACAATGTCCTGCATTCACCTCAGTACAGAGATCTGGGCCTAAATCCATTGTTGTTTTGCTCCCCATGCCATTCCAGTTTGAACCCAGACCAATGCACAACCTGATGCTTTGGTCAGCCTTATGGGCTACCACTACAAGAGCCAGTCATTCAGTTGCTTCTACCGGTTCTATGATGTTTCGTTTGCATAAACTCAACAATTCTTCCTTGGCAGCATCCAGCACGCACACAGGTAAATTTCTAACTTTTGAAACCACAGGACTGATGCCTTCCCTCAATTTGATCTTATGTACATATTTTTTAGACATCCAAGATTGCTAAACACTTCTAGGTATACTTTCTCAAAACGTACACGTTCCTAAATGGTTTGTATCTGAATTTGCGGCTCAGTATTTGGATCCAGATATACCCCTAGATCCCTTTGAACTGTGCAACCAAGAATATTATCTGCTCTCTGATATGTATACATTTGTAACTGCAAGTCTATTTTTATCTTCAATTTTCCCTTGGAATAAACCTTTTATTTTAATAGCTTGACCACTATATCCTCCATTCTATGAAGTTTCACATGCACATCAAACAATTCAGTGAAAACCTTTTCTGAGATAAGAGTTAACCTAGAACATGAGTCAGACATGGCTTCAACATCTGTCATCTTATCTCAACATATAATTCTTTAACACAATGAAAGGTGTTTCTTTTAATGGGTTTGTAACTTTTACAACATGCTATGTAGTGTCATTTCTTGCCTCATTTATTACATATGGCTTTACCTGCTGGACAATCTCTAGAGTTTGCCATGTGTTCCTCTTTACACACAAAGCACTTCCCTTTGAAAATATATTTGTATTAACCAAGTACTACGGTATGGTGGTTTCAAAGTAAGTTTATTTCCACACAAAAAGGGCAGCCAACAATCACAGCCAACAACAGAGAGCTCTCTATCAGTCTAACCGTATTTCTTGAAACCACTTGAACCTTCTATTCCATGGCATTCCACCCACACCATTCCACCAGCATCCTGCCCCTCCCAGGTTCCAAAATGCAGGATATAACACACCTGCCCCTTTTGACAAAATACATTGACACAAGCAGAAAATTAAGAAACATAATGAATCCCTAAAACTAATAAACAAACTATATAAAAATATGAAATACAATATGTGAGCAGAACATAAAGAAGAATAACTATTACAGTACATCACTGTCACCAAGAATGCTATACAAATATACATCTAGCTTAGGGCATGCAATAAATTAATATTTAACATATTCTGAAAATTTTGCAGGTGACCGTTTAGTTCTTGAACTTTTTCTTAACACATGTTCAACTCCCTTAGAAAGCATTCCACATTTTGGAGCATTTTCAGATTCACTCAGCCCCACCCCAATATTACACATTGGCACATCCATGAAGACATTACTTTCATCAATTCTCATGGAAAACTGCTCAATATCATTTAACTCAGAACACAAGGTATTTCCACTAGGCCTGGGCAGTGAACTCTTCTCGGTTTGCAGGGTTTGCAGAGTTTTCTGCACTCCGCGGAGTACACGGAGTTCCAAAAAACTCTGCAACGAGTTTTTTCCTCGCTCGTGCTAGTCAACGTTAAGTCGGTAAGCGAAAGCGAGGAAAATCCAACAGTAGACCACCTTCTAGAGAGATTTCTCAATGTGGGTGGTCGTGGATGGTCACAACTGCTCGCGTTGAGAAACCTTCTGTTCGCGTTGAGGAAGCTGGCACTCGAGTTGAACATCTACTTGAGCGCACAGAAAGAAGCAGCGCCCTCTTGCGCTGCGCATGGTGCCGTTTGCACTGATTTTCCAGCACGGGACAAACAACTGGCGCTAAAAATCAGTGCGAACAGCATGACCTAATGCACTCCACCGCTTGCGGAACTCCGCGTAGCGCGGCAGAGTTTTTGGGTCACTTCGCGGAGTTCCGCTATGCGGAACAACGCGAACTCCGCCCAGGCCTAAATTCTAGAAACAGAGTCCCTGCTCATGGTCAAAATTTTCCCTCCTTAGACCTTCACCGCATTTTATCTTAACGCTTCTGGAACCTTGATTTGATCTGACCATTTTGTAATGCCTTCCCTGATACTAGCCCCTTCCTGATACGAACCCAGTCACTCCGTCACCTAGACAAATTTTAATACCAGAAGGTCATCCTCTGTTCTTATTCATAACTTTCCTTATTTTTTCTTGATAAACTTACACACATTCCTTAATCTTCTTAAAATCAATACCTGTATCTGAATCTCCTTTACAATCCTTCAACCGCCACAGGGCCAACTTGGTTCCCGGTTTCCTGCCACGAAGTAGTTCAAAGAGTGAGCACTCTGTAACAGAATTCGGCATTGTACGATATGACTATAATGTGGCCTGCAAAGCTTTCTTCCAAGGTAATCCACCCTTACAGGCCACCTGAATAGATTCTCCAACACCTCGGTTGAATCTCTCAGTCTGATCATTGAACTGGGGATAATGGTTGGCAGTTTTCTTATGTTTCATACCACACCTTGATAAATAATCTTCAAAAACCTTACTGACAAACTGGGTCTTTTGTCAGAGACCAACTCTTCTGGTAACACTTCTCTGCAAAAAGCATCCTCCAAAAATTCAATGATGACCTCTGCAGTTATTTTTTCAGTAAATTTAACTTCCAGCCATTTTGAAAAGTAATCGACTAAGACAATGGCAAAATCTTATTACTGTGAAACTGTACAAAACAGACTCAAAGTATTCACGCCCACCTTTCTCCATGGACCTGGAGCAAGTTCTTTGGGAGAGGATTTAGTAACACACGGTTTCACCGATTTATCACTATTGGCACACCAATTATACCCTCTCACCAAATCCTCAATCATGCCATCAATACCAGGCCACCAGTAAAATTCATGAATATGACTCTTAGCGCCCTCATCCCAATAAGTCCTTCAGGTTCAATATGTAAAATTTCCTTCCTTAAACCTAACAGTGGCACAATCTTATCACCCCGAAACAAACAAAACCCATCATACATTAACTCATTTCTCACTTTAAAAAAATACAGCTGTTTCTCTACTTAGGGGCCGATTCCGATCTCGGCCGGTAGGGCTCCGAATCGGATTCGGAATTACCGGATCCGATTCGGAGCCCTGTTTCCCGACCGAGTCGGACGTGCGTCCGGGCGAGCGAGTACGATGCGAGCATACACGAAATCGCCGACCGACTCGTTCGCGGGACCCAACCGCTCCGACCGACTCGCTCGGACTCGACTCGCACCGCGCAATGGAGACGTTCCCCGGCCGGGTAAGTACGATGCGTGCCTCGAGCAGTCCGACCGATTCGCGCCGTCCGGCTCGAAAGAGCAGTCGGAGCCGTACTTTGGGGGTCCGTGTCGGACCCCCCTGTACGCCTAGCCGCGCGAGTCGCACACAGGGCGGACCCATGGGTCCCCCCTACCTGTGCATGTACGCCGCGACCCGCTTCACCGCGAACCCGCTGTAGGGGACGCCCTTGTTCGCCTCGCACCCATTGAGTCAATGGGAGCCCGCGTACGCGTTGTACGACCAGCTCCCATTGACTTCAATGGGAGTCCGACCGAATTGAGTCCGATAGCATGCGAACGCATCGTACTCGTCCGGTCGGACTGCTAGGGTCCGATTCGGTCGGAAATCTCACCGGGTCCGGCTCGGTCGGAGAGATTTCCGGCCCGAATCGGAATCGGCCCCTTAATCGCCACTGTTTTGGCCAACCTTTCTTCATGTAGTCACATACCAAATTCATTTCAACATTCTTTCTTAGTTGACTTCCCAGTCTTCCTTAGAAATCACACCCAGATCTACACTTGAGTGACCCAGGCATTAATGTCTTCCACTGTATATGCCACTTCACAATCAACCACTGCTTTATTTTCAACAGACTTCCCAGTTAAAAAATAATCATGACAATAAATCTGCATGAATATTCAATCTTCCAGGCTCATATTTAATTCTAAATTGACTTGATTGCAATTTTGCAGCCAATTGTGCCAGTCTAGCTGTCAAACACCTGCCCCTTCCTGGAGAAAGAACATATACAAGTGCCTTGTGATCAGTCCTTTTCACAAACCACATTGCCCATAGAACCGGTCTGAAATGATCTGCAGCCCAGGTGCATGCCAATATACTCTTTTCTATCACAGAGTAGTTTCTTTCCGAACCTCTCAATGCTCTGGAGGCATACAACACCACACACTCCTCGGATCTTTCTTTCTTGAAAAAAGGGGCCCCTAAACCAAAATTACTGACATCCACAGCAACTATACACATCCTTCCTAATCCAAATTATTTAAGAAAAGGAGCGTTGACCAGTTCTTTTTTGAGATCCACAAAAGCCTTGTTCTGTTCAACCCCTCCCCCCCACAAAAATCCATTGTTCTTTCTTAACAGTTTGCATAAAGGTTCAACTTTAGAAGCATAGTGGTCAATAAATTTAGAGTAGAACTCGGTCAGACCTAAAAATTATAGTAGTTGTTCCTTTAGTTATGGGACAAGGGGCCTCCTCTACAGCGTTAATATGATCTTGCTTTGGTTTAATACCATTTTTAGTGATGCAATGACCAAGATATTGTACTTCCTCACATTTCAATCTGTATTTAGATTCCTTCAAAGTTAAACCCTACTGGTCCAAACATTGAAGAACCCTCCTTAGATTAAATAAATGTTCCTCCCCATCCTGACCATACACCAAAATGTCGTCTTGGAACGCTATGTCTCCATTGACACCCTCTGATGTCTTTTTCATTAATCACTGGAATACAGACGCTGCACTAGCCAATATGAAAGGCATTCTACAGAATTGAAACATTCCTTCCGTCATGACGAAAAAGATGACCGATGGCGAGACTCTTCTTGTATCTCAATCTGGTGATATGCACTGGCAAGGTCTAATGTGGAGAAAACTGTTGCTCCTGCCAGAGTAAAGACCAGTTTATGTACATTGGGCAATGGATGCCTATCAACCCATATTTCGTTATTCAGACTCCTAAGATCCACACATGAATGGAAATCTCCTGAATACTTCAAAGCTATAACCACAGGTGAAAACCATGGTGATAATTCTATCGGCTGAATCACTTCCTTCTTACAGAAATCCTGCAGCATGACTTTCAATGTCATTCTATTCGTAAGAGCAACATTCGACCCTTATGCCTGACAGGCACTTCATTTTCTAACAAAAAGAATTTGTGTTCAAATCCAACACATTTTCGTGATTTGTCACAAAAAACTTCAGAAGATTCTAAATTTACATCATTCATGAACAGCTCATGTTTTCTTCCCTCACAGCTAGACAGGAGGAACAGTGTTAGGGTCTCGTTTCAAATTCAATTCTTGTTGATGTGGCCATCCTAAAATCGAATCAACTTTAGTAGCTACCTAAATTTTCCCACAAGTTTTCTTTTCCTTAAAAAGAATATTAGAACAAAAATAACCAAGCAGGTCAATCCTGTGACCAGTTGGCCACCAGGACGCACATTAGGCTCAATCAACCTTTCATTCTGCCAATTCAATTCCCATAACGCTTTACTGATAATGCTATACCAAGTGTAGGAATCCACCATAACTTCTACATTTTTTCTATTTATGTCGACCACACATTTCGGAAAGGTATTCACACCCACACCCCTATTGCATAATATTGCATTGGGAATCAATTCTTCCTCTTCATCTTCATTCATCACATAATTGACATTCATTTCAGGTTTAATTTGCATACTCTTCCAAAATGCCCTTTTTCTTACAGCGGTTCAAAGACTTTGCAACCGCAGGACATCCTTTAAAATTTCCAAGATGAAAACTACTGCCACATCGGTAACAATTAGTAAATATTTTCTTTTTGTTAGCTGCAATTTTTTTCTCCCCATCATTCTTAATAGCATTGACATCAGTACTAGACTCAGGTTTTTTCCAATCTCCACTACCGTTTCCACTAGATCCTCTATTCTCTTGACAAACTTTTCAGATTGTTCAATACTCTTGGCGATAGTAACAGTGGCACTCAACATCATGTTAGTTCCCACCCAAAGTCTTTCTTGCATCATCTTCTATTTGGTCTCATCATGACCTAATCTCTAAAAACCTGGTCATAAATGATGGTCTCACAAAACAATGCTAATGCTCTAAGAGCCGATGCATACTCCTCTATGCTTTCATCAGTTTGCGCTCTTGAATAAAAATTTTATCTTTCCATTACAGTGTTAAACTTTTTACCAGATCTATGGGTCAGTTGTTTTACAGCATAGTCAAAAACATTTACATTTCCTGGATTTTCCACAGGCGGTAAAGTTTTAAATTCGAGACCCACTCCAATGTCTGTTTCAATTAAAGCTACATGGCTAAAATCATTGGATACCAGAGTTCCCAATCCATAGGTGGATCACATTTGTTTTGTAAAAACAAAGGAGGTGGAGCAATGCTAGACAAATCTGAATGTTGGTGGTGTATGGCTAAAAACAACAACAAAACAGGTAGCCAGCAGAGCTATGGATGCAGGAGTGACAAAAACTTTCACTCTCTAGTAATTAACTCCTCTTTGTGAGCACTGACTTGTTCACATGAGGCGCAAAACTAGAAAATGCACAACCAAAATAATAGCAAGCCTTTCACACTCTCCTGTTTACAGAGTACAACTGTTAAAAATTGGTGAGCGTATTCCCGACTGTTAAAAATGGTGAACATATCACAGTAAGTATAATCTTGTTCGCAGCAGCCTTTGATTTAATAAACGGTGAGCATATCACTGTGCACGTGCTCTTGAATGCATTATAATTGTGAGAATAACACTGTAGATATGCTCTTGTACCTTTAAAATGGTGAGCACATCACTGTGTCCCCTGAATGCGGGCGCACTCAAAATGGTGAGCCTATCACTGTGCACTCAAAGTGGTTGGACCCAATCTAAGATGGCCGATGCCATGCTTCGTGCATTGCTGCGTGCGTCACTCTCTCCAGTGTCATGCACTCGAGACTGTGCAGGTGCTTGACAGCTCACAAACCAACTGCGTCAAGCGATAAAGTACTCCTGTACGATGGTTTCAAAGTATGTTTATTTCTACACAAAACGAGCAGCCAATGATCACAGCCAGCAGCGGAGAGCTCTCTATCTGTCTACTGCCTTTCTTGGAACCACCTGAACCTCCTATCCCATGACATTCCCCCCATACCATTCCACCTGCTTCCTGTCCCTCCTAGGTTCCAAGATGCATATTATAACAATATTCACCTCTTTTGTTTACATCAATTTTCTTTTCTTTGACAATGCTTACTGTATCTTTATCTTTGGGATCTTTACTCTCCGTGTCATATCTTATTTCTTGAACATACAACATGTGTTCAAATTGTTTTGCTACAATTAACACCTCATTTCATGGAGAGGTCGTTTTTCAACCGCAACTACTCCCATACTCTTTCTATATTGCAAGCAAGTAAAAATTGGTCTCTTATGCACTTTTCTGTTGCTGCTCCAAACTTACATGTAGCAGCCAATTTTCTGAGCGCTGATACAAAATCCTCAACAGTTTCATCCTCCCTTTCCATCCTCCTACCAAATGGTACCTTTCTAATAAAGTAGATACAAGGCAAGAAAAGCATATCAAGTTGTTTTATGCAGAGCAGAGCATTGAACTCTCTTCCTCTTCCCCACTAAACTCTGGTAAGTGCTTCAAAATTTCTTGCCCCTCCGCTTCCAAATATTGGTGTAATAGAGGAACTTTTCTTTCTAAACCTACGTTTGGTCCACAAACAGTCAAATAGTTATTAAAAAACTTTTCCCATTTGCTCCACTCCACTTCATCGGGGGCTCTCCTGCACTGGTTTAAAAGAATGGTGGATGAATTACATTCAGCATTTTTCCTTTCTTTCCACTATGACCCTTGACAACAGCTAAGCACAAGTTACTAAAATCACAAGTCAATTAAAGAGAACACAATACTTTTAAATACAAGAGTACGATGAACCAAAGGCAAGCCTGTCTGTGCCCAAACGGGACCAGGGGCCAGGGACCCTGGTACAATACAAGTAAGTGCACCAAGATATTCCTGTGCACAGCTTCTAGCTCTACAAGGCACTCCCCATGATGACTGCCTTCACTCAATCAACACCTCCAAATCTGATATCATCTGTGGACATTGCTTGAAGACCCTGCCCTGGACCAACACCCCAGAACTCAAACCCCACACCAGGGACAGAACCAGTCTACATTTATTCCTAAATTAATTGCAGATTGTTGGACTTGGCCCTTTTTGCAGGGTCATCCCTGAACTTTTTGCCTTCCTCCTGTATTTTTCTGACCTGTTTTTGTTGGTTTTATGACTCTGGGCACTTCACCACTCCTGATCAGTGCTAAAGTGCATATGCTCTCCCTGTAAAATTGTGTAATGGATTAGTGACTCCATGATTGGCTTATTTGATTTACTTGTCAGACCTTAGTATAGTGTGTAGGAGAGTAGGATCTGCTTCACATGGGTACCCCCACTTTTTGCTGATGCTTCACTGTTTTTCGACTTTAGTCTGGCTGGGGCCCTGCTAATCAGAACCCCAGCCTAGCTGCTTCCTCTCTAAAATGGATTCCATGTGCCTTAGGCACATCTTTGATTGGATTCTGGAGTGCCCTTATAAGTCCCTAGTATATGGTATACTATGTACCCAGGGCATAGGTACTCCAGAGGCCTACCAGGGGCTGAAGCATGTATTATGCCACCCCTGGGAGGCCCTACAACATGACACCACAGGTCTGCTACTGCAGCCTGGGTAAGGTGGTGCATGCACCCTTACTGTGATATAGGCTACCTATATCACTACCATTGCACACACATATAAACCTATAAGTCACTCCTATGGCAGGCCTTAACAATCCTGAAGGCAGAGTGCTTGGTTTTTATGTGAGAGGGTGCCCTGCATGAGCAGAGCCCCTCTGCAGCGTTCGGAGTCCATCCTCTGATGCTGTTTGTGGTACAGCCTGACCATATACTCTTAAGTGCATTATATCCTCGCGGTAGAATGCTAACTTTGGACTGGCTGCACCAAAACATGTCGTGTTTGTTGTCAAACACCTTGGAATACAACCCCCCCACCAGTCCTGGCGGCGGGGGTAGCATGCCACCCTTCTAGAGGGAGATACATGTACCCACCGGCCTGCCCGGTATTAACTTCACAGAGCCCTGGCATCACAAAATGGATGCCGCTGCCACAGACACGGGTCCGGCCAGTTGCTGCTGACCGAAACTCCGGCAGGGGAGGCCTGGACAATAGGTTTCCTGTCACAGGGAGGTGTAACCACCTCCCCAGACAGGATAGTGTGTATTGGGGCTGGGCGGGAGCAACCTCTGGTGCTTTGAAGTCCTGCACTGGGGGCACATTTGGTGTCCCTGTGCATAGTCCATTTCAAACCGGTTGCAGGGGCTACCTGCCCTGCTCTGGCGCGAGAACTGGACAAAGGGAATGGGTGTAACCACCCCTCTTCCCTGACCCTCCCATAGGTGGGTCCCCAGAGTATATCCAACCCCCTAACTTAGTATAAGTATGGGACCCCAGTCCTTAGGACTTTAGATTACCCTGGACGAAACTCTGAAGCCGGATCCTGGACCTTCAACGCTCTACTTAAAGATTAGAGGACTGAAGAATCTCCCTTGGGGTCAAGGAGTGACTCCCATGCTTGGCAGGCACCTAAGAAGCAATTGTCCGGTCTGCATCGCTGAAGCTCCTGCCAGAAGCCGAAGTCTTTGCAACACCAGAGGTGGATTTCCAGACTTCCTCGAGGCTGCCCTGAGACCCCAGCGAAGCTGAGGCACGTAGCTGTCGTGGGTAACGTGGAACCGTGACCCCTGGACACCGAGAACTTTTGCAAGTGCATCCTCTTCCTGGTCTTCCATGAAGTTGTGCTTTGGGCTCCAAATAGCCCCCGCCTCCAGCATCGACTGCACCGAAGATCACTGGCCTCCACTCCACGAGTGTCCTGTGAGCCAGCTCCAAGTGCGTCCACTCGAGGCTCCTTTGCGGTCGCTAGTCCGTTGGCTAGTGGGCCCTCCCGAAGGCAACTCTTCTTCTGCTTGGGCTTCCCTAATTGCTCCAGACGTGCCCTGACTTATCCTTGCTGGGTGAGTCCCCCAGACCTTGCTGGTCTACATCAACGTCCTTTCTTTGTTTCTACGTGACTTGCCGTTGCCAAGGCTTGTTGGGTCCAATCTGGTCGCCGACACCGCAGCAATCGACAAACGTTGTGGGACAGCTCGAATCCAGTTCCTGGTTGTCGTCGACGCCTCCTGGACCTCGTGGCTGAAGAGTCAAGACGACCGTCAACCTACCTGAAGCACCCGACATCGGTGGGCATCTGCTCATCGCCTTCCTGGTCACTGGCTAGTGACCCAGACTCTGTCCCCTCTGCTTTCAGGTTCTTCAGATCTTTGATCCACTCTTGGATCCACCCGGACACTTTCGACTTGGTCGCCAGCAGCCCGCTGCAGCAGATCGCCATTGAAAACGACGTCGAAACCCGACGCCAAAAGACACCTATGCACCCGGCTTCCCTGGGTGAGGTAACTCGAGTACTCCGGTGCTCCCGTGGGTATTGACTCTAGAACTGCCTAGTTCTAAAGGGGTTTGCTCCAAGTCCTCCTCCAAGTGTCCTTTTCTTCTAAAAATCCAACCGTGACTTTCCCCATAGAAGTCAACGGTGGCTCGCGGCTGTGTTCTCACACTGCACGCGTCCCCCGTGGGTCCCCTGTGTCACTACCTTGGGTGGTTCCTTGGGGTCCAAGCACTTCTACAGGCTCTAGGCCTAGTGTCTAGCCCAGTCGTGGTTCTTATACCACTTTTTTGGTATATGGTTTGGTACGCCCCTAGGGCTCAAGCGTGTATTTGTGCTATTACTGTTGATAACTGACTTGTAACGTATGTACTTGAACTCTAGCCTCATAAAGAGACTAGAGGGGTGTGTTTAAGACTAAATACATATATTTTATATATATACCTGGTGTGGTCCTCTTTCATTTGGTCACTCAAGAGATTATAGACTGGTAAAACAAGCTGCTTTACATTCCTTCAAGACTTAGCCTGAAGGCTGCTCTCCATAGCTACCACTAGGATAGCTTTCAATAAAGGTTGTCTTTAACCTATCTCCAATAAGGGGTTATTTTGACTGGTGCAAGGTGCCCACTATAATTAGTGGACAGCATATACCAGGCCAACTTCTCACATAGTGCACCATGTGTGCCCAGGGCCTGTAAATCAAATGCTGCTAGTGGGCTTGCAGCACTGATTGTGCCACCCACAGAAGCAGCTTGTAAAGTGTGTTTCAGGCCTGCCATTGCAGAGCCTGTGTGCAATCCAGTACTGCCATGTTGACTTGGTAAGTGCACCCACTTGCCAGCCCCTCAACCTTCCCTTTTCTACATATCAGACACCCCTAAGGTAGGCTTACGGGCCGGGTGCATTGTAAGTAAAAGGTAGGACATGCCCTGATGTGTGTGGCATGTCCTGATAATGAATTACAGCCAATTTCGTTTTTCACTATTGCAAGGCTACCTGTCCCTGATCCAGCGGTATACCAACAACAGATATTCCGCTACCATATACTCACCTGGGCCCATATAATTTTTATTTTCATACACACAAGTTGAGTAAAACCGCTGAAGTGGTTTAAAGTTTTATATTTCTCAGGATTAGTTATTTAAATTTCTTAACTAACCTTTCACTGATCAAAAAGTTCTTTCCTCTGGTCGACGGACCATTAGTTGAACTAGTTGATGGTGATAATTAACTTAACCCTTAACTATTCTTTGTTTTGACAAAAATAATCACAGACTCGGGAAGTTTTAAAATCTTTATCTAAATTAAGTGCATGTGAACCATCTCAAAATTACAGTGCAGTCACCCTCATTCTTAGGAGAGAAAAATTCAATTGATTAAACATCAAGCATATACTTCGGATTCATGTAATAACAAATGCTCAGAAACGGAGAGGACAGAGAGAAAAGAACATCTACAAAATACATGAAAATATATTTACCAAGAATGGTGTGAAAGACCAACCCCCTGGCCAAAGGGCTGGTGAGGGTCCCCCAGGATAGGTCAGGAGACAAAGACTTCAGGACAGGATTCAGGACAGGACAGTTGACCTCTCTAGAATACCGACGATTGCGCCGCACCTCTCTCTGACACTCTCTTCCTCCTCGAGATTCTTCCGCGATCTTCTGATCTAACCCAATTAATTAGGAAGTAAGCTCTGCTTCAGATTCTGCATTCAGTTCTTCATCAGCATCTCACAGCATCTCTCCAGCAACAGCATCCCCGACTCTGCCACATCTCCTTCCTCTCCTTCTTAATAACTAACTAAAACTACCTTAGTTATACCTTCGTTTCCTCATGTTCCACCCACTAAAGTTACAATATCGTAAAAATACGAAATCTAATTGGTCAGGCAAGGGGGGGATGATCATCACACCATGCTTACATGTCACTTTATTCTGTTAAACCATTGTTCACAAACCCATCCCCCTAATTTTTATTCAAAACTTTATTCCCATCCACTACATGAATCTTTTTGAAACATTAATAACACTACGAAGAATAGAACATCTCATTATTGAACTTTTCACCATCCGTTCCCAGGGTATGGCGCTCCAATTTGGCCTCCGTTCAAGTGCTCCGTCATTGACCTTCATAGCTTCACTCAGTAGGCATGCGCAGGCATTGCGTCATTTCATCTAGTCCGGTTATACAAGAGAGGCCCAAATGCGCACTAATAATAAAGTCAAAAAGACAAATATTACTTTCACAGAATAAATGGTCTCACTGTATACCACCCACCTCTACTCTATTTCCCTTTTCTTATTAATCCTTTCCCCGCATTAGCGTTAGTAAAATAGCCTGTTTTAGTTTCAGCTAAGCAGATGCCATGCACGCGAGTCTTCAAGACTCCATTTTAGTATCTTCTGCTCATGCGCTAGAATTTCCCTCCAAGCATTCGTCTCGTCATACTGCGTAGATGCAGTTGACGCAAGCGCACAACAGTTTTTCCCGTTTAAGGTGGTATTAGTCCGTTTTCATTGTTATCCGCATTAGTATACACATAAGCAAGCTTCACTAACCCGCGTGTTCATGTGGTGCGTATTAATTATTCACAAAACATGGTTAGTAACTTTGTTAATGAGTTAAACGAGAGGATTGCCTCCGAGCAAGTCTCTTTCTTACGAGACCTTGCTCCATCAATCCCCTCTCCTATGGCATTTTGAGCCATCACAAAATTACCCATCCCATCCCAGATGGCAACTTTAGCACATCTCAGTTTTCTCTTTTCTCTTTCATCAATTCGTCAGTTACTTCTTTTCCTTCCAAATCTTTCATCTTTTTGTATAGCTTTCCTTTCATCTCTTCTAGTTGAATTTAATCATATTCTCTCTTTCGTTTCTTTCCTCTCCCTTCTCTTTCTAAATGTATTCTTTTTCCCTTGCTTCTGCAACATTTACATGTGATAATTACTATCATAACTATCGTCATTATCACAACTACTGGTAAGATTATTTGACCTAGAAAACTTTTCCCAAAATCAGTAAACCAATTCACTATTGATGTTATACTCTTTGTTAATTTTCTCCATACACTGTCAACCTCCAGTTGGGTCAAGTCATTATGCATTCTTGTAATATTTCCAATATACCCTTTAATTTCCTTGCTTTTGTCCGGAATATAAGTGCAGCAATGTTGAATTTTCAACATACCACAGACTCCGCCCTCCTTTGCCAATAAAATATCAAGAGCAAGACGATTTTGTAAAACCATAGACCTTATTGCAACCATTTCTGTGTTAATCATGAAGAATCCTCCTGCAGTATCTGTAGAAAGACGATCAACTATGGTTGATAATTTGCAAATTTTACGCGAATTTAGAATGACTCCAACTTAGGGTATCAATGCACTAAATATATCACCTACTATTTCAGAAAAACTAGCTCTTTTTCTCCGTGTTAGTCCATTAGATATTCCATTGATTCTGTCCACATGGTAGATTTTGGAAAAACTATTCCAAAATAACAGCTCCATTACCATCTTGCAGGTAACCTATAATAGGCATTATTCCCGCATACATAATAAATTCCTGGAAATACAGGATCATTTCCCCCTTTTAGTCCCCACCCTCCTAGAATTAGGAAGTTGTGTTCACACTCACTGGAACCAATGAAATTGTTATTATAATCGGTCTTTAACCTATGGAGGCAGAATTTTCCCCTTTTCACAAAGTCTAGGGACATCGCAGCATGAGCTTCAGCCCTTTGCATAAATTCCCTCTTTCTCAGCCCATGGAGGTACATGGGATTTATGTTCAGCAGCTTTCTTTGTTAAATCCTGTCTCCTTTCTTCTACTAAATTCAAAAACTCTTTTTCTTCTTCACGTAATATACATGTTAGGTTATCCTTGTGGGCTTGAGCTATATCTATTGAACTCATTGTTAAAAAGAATTCACCCTTGAACTGTGCATTTTTACTACTAACTACTGGATTCATATTCTTTCTAATAGGCAATTCTGAAAATACTACATCTAAGTTTGAATAAAAATACTGAAGTCTCCCTGTTGCATAAAATAAACTTGATAAAACACTACATGATACACCATATGTTAGAGGTATATGGTGATACGTCACTCCTTCTGACACTGATGAGGTAACTTCATACAAACATAACAATTACTAATCTCCATTGTATTAACATACTGAAATAACAATTTAGTGAACACATTTAAAGACGAATCATTGTCTGATTCGATATGATCATTTATCTCATCTTCTACTCCCAATTCTATTTTAGTCTCTTTTATCCTGTCTACTTGCCCATTAGTAACTGTATTATTCTTGCTACTTGTTTCCATCAACAAAGGTACTCCTATTGTTAGAAATAACCATACTAATACCATTAATAAAATACTACATAAACAAAATCTTAAACATTTTCTTTTTAGACTTCGTTTCGGTCTTTGTGTCTTCAATTTCTGCCAACTTAATCAGAGAAAATTTCTTCTCTCTGTCTATATTTTCTTAAAATCCAGTCTTTTATTTTAAGGAGGACTTAATTTGCTTTCATCAATCTGTGCAACATGTACTCTTTCTGATTCTTCACATAAATCTAAGTTTTCAAATTCTTTAAGAATAACATAGGTCCACTCAGGGGCCTTGTATTTTCTGTTCAGATTTCTCAATCTTGGGCTCCTTCGTGTAAGTTTTACTAAGGTTTATTTCGGTTGTGTCTGACTAGTAACTTCATTTACTTGCTCTGGTTTCTTTTCTGATTTTGTTAGATAATATCTTAATTTCTTCACTCCTGCAGGCCAATTGTCTCCTTTTCTAACTCTTTTGACCTGAACTGCACTTTCACCTTCTCTATCTCCCTCTAAAGTTTTTATTTTCACTTAATCTAGGCACAATCTGTCCTTGTTCTTCTTCCCTTTCTAATTGTCTTTGTTCTGTATTTTCTGTATTTAGACCTTCCTCTACTTGCACCTGTTCAGGTCTTATTATAGTTTGTTCTTCTTCTGCCTGAACTTGTTCTTCTAGATCTATCTTTCCCTGCTCAGGTTTCTGAATGGCTTTGTTTATTTCTACCTGAGTGTGTTCTTCTTTCCCTGTCTTTTCCTCTCTACCTTCCTGTCTTCTTATTTCAGTTCTTCTTCTTGTTTCAACAACAGCATTAGGTATTTCAATCACTGGTATCCACTCTTCCTGACTTGTACTTGGCTGTTCGTCATATAGTTGTCTTTCAGAATCTATCACTCTAGATTCTTCAGCTTCACAGCTTTCAAGTTCTGACGTCTCAGCTTGTTCAGTCAGTGGCTGCTCTTGTTGTTCAGATGGGCTCGGAACTCTTCTGGTATGAGTTGCATGAATCCAATTGGGTAAACCTGCACACTTCACTGCTGTGGTAGTGACTAGTATGACTTGACGTGTTTTATCCCACCTGGTTGCTATACACGACTTCCTTGCGTGTTTCTTCACTAACACCCAATCTCCAAGATTCAAATCATACGCTTGATCTGGCTGTCTTTCAACTGCGTCTTCTCCAACCTGATGAGACAGAACGCACCATTTCAGCCAATCCTTTGCAATAGTCCAATACCAGATCATCAGTTATATTCATTAATTTATTTCCAGGAATAAATGCTTGTCTCATTGCCCTTCCCATGAGCACCTCATGTGGACTCAATCCTGTTTTCCTGTCAGGAATACTTCTGAGACCCATCAGTACAAGAGGCAATGCATCTGGCCATTTCATCATTGTGGATGCACACACCTTCCCTAATCTTGACTTGATTGTGCCATTTAGCTGTTCAACTATTCCAGAAGCCTCTGGACGATAAGCACAGTGCAGTTTTTGTTCAATGTTAAATGCAGCACAGATTAATCGAATGATCTCATTGTTAAAATGAGGTCCTCTATCTGATTCCAAAGTGACTGGAAACCGAAGCGAGGTATCAACTCCCTCAATAGTTTAACAACTGTAAGACTGTCATTTCTTCTAGTGGGGTATGCCTCTACCCATCTCGAGAACAGGCACACTATGACAAGTACATATTTCATTCCATTGCAAGGAGGCAACTCAATGAAATCTAACTGCAATCTGGTGAAGGGTCCTTCTGCCTTTCCAATCTTTCCCCAACTGACCACTGTCTTCCTGCCTGGGTTTTGCTGCTGACAGATTAAGCATCTTTGGCAAAGGCTCTCTGCGACTACCCTAAACTTCGGATTGTACCAACTCTGTCTGAATAATCTGATCATTGAATCCCTACCAATGTGAGTTGTCCCATGGTATACTCTTGCCATTTGTGAGAGCAGACAATCTGACATGACTGGTCTGCCATCTAAGTACACCCACACTTCATCTTCTGTCCTTTTTGTACAAGCTGATTTTATCCAGATTTCCTTTTCTTTTTCCTCAACTTCTTCCTGCAACTGTCTGACCTCATCCCATGTTTCTGGAACTGAGAAAAACATAAGTTGGCAGCTGGTTTGACCCGTTTCAATTTTTCTGTTAATTGACATTGTATTTCTTGCACAGTATCGAGCAATTTGGTCTGCATATCTATTTCCAGCCATCACATAGTCATTTCCTGACTGATGTGCAGCGCATTTAACAACTGCTACTTCTTTTGGCAATTGTAATGCTTCCAACAAATCTTTTACATTTTTACTGTTTCTGATAGGAGATCCTGAAGAAGTCAGAAATCCCCTCTGCATCCAGAGTTGGCCAAAATCATGCACAACCCCGAAACCATATTGACTGTCCGTAAATATGGTTATTCTCCAATTTTCCCACTTTTGCATGCCTTTGTTAAGACCACCAATTTGGCTACTTGTGCAGATTTGACTCCCGGTAAACAGGATGCTTCAACCACCCCGCTATTTTACATACAGCATATGCAGCACTTAATCCTCCTCCTTCAGTTCTTAGACAAGACCCATCCACAAACAGTTCATGATCAGCTTCCTTCAATGGTGTTTCTTTTATGTCTAGGCGGGGCTTAGTACACAATTCAGTCACATCCAGACAATCATGATCAATCTCATCTTTCACTTCTTCACAACATGGATCTGGCAATAATGTAGCAGGATTCATTATCGTACATCTTATCACTGTCACATTTTCTGCTCCCAGAATCACCCTTTCATACTTAGTCAGCCGACTGGGAGTGAGATGTTGTGTTCTTGTTCTTGTCAAAAGAATCTCAACTGAGTGTGGAACATAAACCTTTACAGGATGTCCCATCACTATGGACTCACTTTGCTCCAGACTCATACAAGTAGCAGCTACTGCTTTTATGCAGCCAGGTAAGGCTGAAGCCACTGGATCCAAGGTGGCAGAGAAATACGCCACTGGACGTTGACTCAGTCCATGTCTATATGTTAAAACTGAAAGTGCACAATTTTCTCTCTCACAACAAAACAACGCAAATTCTTTTGAATAATCAGGCATGCCCAAGGCTGGGGCCTCACATAAACAATTTTGTAGTTTCACAAAAGCTTCCAAACATTCATCATTCCAATCGATGGGATTTTTCGCTCTTTTACGAGTTAATTGTATCAAGCTAACATGGAGAAGCTATTAATCCACTGCCTACAGTACCCAACCACTCCCAGAAACATTCTCATCTCCTTTTGTGTCTGAGGTAGCTGCATTTCTTTGATTATTTTTATTCTTTCTGGTGTCACTTTTCTAACTCCTCTTTCTATTTTATGCCCTAAATATATAACTTCTTGTTGACAGAACTGCAATTTTTCTGGAGACACTTTGTGTCCTCCTTCGGCCAAATGGTTCAGTAATGCAATTGTGTCGGTGACACAATCTTCACGTGTTTTTGATGCCAATAATAGGTCATCAATGTACTGAACCAGAAATGATTTCCTGGGCATAACTAATGACTCCAGACACTTTTTCAGTATCTGATTGAAGATTGAGGGACTCTGTGTACCCTTGAGGAACTCGGCACCATGCCAAAATACGATCTTCAAACCGGAAGGTGAAAAGATATTGGCTGTCTGGGTGCAAAGGAATAGAAAAGAATGCTTGGCACAAATCAATTACTGTAAACCAACCTGCATTCCAGGGTATCTGATAAAGGATCACCGCTGGGTTTGGCACTATTGGGCAACAAGGCACTACAATTTTGTTAATTTTTCTCAAATCCTGCACTATCCTGTATTTTCCACTAGGCTTTTTAAGTCCCATTATTGTCGAGTTACAAGGACTACCCATTATCTCTTTTAAAATACCTTGTTTAATCATTCGGTCAATTTCTGGGGCAATTCCTGCTTTCACTTCTGGACTCATTTTGTACTGTCGTGTGTTTGGATAAACCGCACCTTCTTTCACCGTCACTTTAACTGGATCTACATCTGACATTAGCCCAATGTCCTTTCCTGTAAAATCCCACACTTCTGGATTCACTGTGGTTCTTAACTCTTCTGGTAATTCACTTTCGGTCATTAATGAAAACATCTCATCTACTTCTGTACCTTGCTTGGCTAGCATCATTTTGTATATAACATCTTCATCAGGGGTTTGAAAAGCGACACCATCTGGTGTACAGTAGATCGTGCAATTCATTTTGCACAGTAGATCTCTTCCCAACAGATTTACTGGACTGGAATCACAAACTACGAACCGATGCATTTCTTTAAAATTTCCGATATGTACCTCCATTGGTTTTGTAATTGGGGTTCTAATCTGTTGATTTGACACTCCTACAACTTGGATAGATTCTCCCGAGAGGGGTAGGTTTGGGATGTCTGCTGTTCTCACAGTAGACCGGGTAGCACCAGTATCCAATAGAAAAGTGATGTCATTACCTTCAACATTCCCATCAACAAATGGACCTGACTGATCTACCGGCAAGGATGCGCCAAGCACGCACTCCTCTTCCTCCCCCCTCAGGCACCGTCATTGCACATAGTCCGATTTTTCTTCATCATTCTGCAAAAAATATTGTGTAACCACTCGGTTATTCTTACCACTTTCTCCGTGAAATCCGGTGTTCGCACTGTATTTTTGAGTACCCACAAAATTTGGCATAGGAGCTGGTGGCACCTGATACTGTGGAGTGACTACCTGATGCGGCTGACTCATAAGTACTTCATTCTGTATCTGTGGAATTAAATTTTGATTTGGCCCATTATTATTCTGAATACTCTTACACTCGTTCTTCCAATGTCCAAGCTTTCCGCACGCATGACAAGGAAACTTCTTCTTCGCTTCCTCTCTATTCATTCGTCCTCTTAATTTATTACCATTCGCCACTTGATCATTCTGACTCTGCTCTTTCATCTGATTATCAGTCTGAATATTTGATTTATTCTCCTGTTGTTCTGCTAGTTTTACTTGTGCCCACATCTTCTCTTTTAGCTTTCTACGCCTTGCTTCTATGTCGTCTCCACAATACTTAGCATATTTCAAAATCTCATCAACTGTTTTGCTCTGCCAGCACAACATGTGCTGTTGAATCATCTGACTGATCTCCGGTTTCAGACCATACACAAACCGATCACAAATGTTCTCAAAACCACTATACTGTTTAAACACCTGTAGCAACCGCTCATAATGTGCATGAACTGACTCATTTGGCTCTTGAATTGTTCTGTCTATCTTTACCCAATCTGTCTCTTTAGGAGGGATTTTCCCTTTCAGGAAAGTAATTACTTGATGATATTTCTTCATTACCTCCTCTGATGGTGCTCCCGTCTTCGAGTCTCTGGCATACTCCTCACTTGGCCAGTCAATTGTGATCTTACATTCTGTCCATAAATCAGCAGGTACCACAATGTCAATAGAACCTTTGAAACCTTCACAAATCTTTCCACCTGTTTATACCATTCAACTTGTTTTTCTCTCAATCTGGGGAAATCATTCGTAAATGACAAAATATCTTGTCTACTCCAAGGGACATGAACATATCCACCACCAGGAACTTCTCTCATTGGACACATTTTCTCAACCTTAGCTGATTCTCTGACTGGAAATGCAGCTTATGCTTCTCTTGCTTGTACTTTCTCTTTCTTTCTTATCCACCTAATTCTCCATTTGTCAATGTCTCCCCATTTTCGCAAAATATTCATCAACTCTTTTATCTGTAGTCTCTTACCAGAAGCGTTTACACTTTCTAAATCTTTGTCAGTAAAATCCACTCGATATGGTTTCTGCAACAATTTTGATTTCCCTATATCTATTCCAATTTCTGAAGCAACTTTTGTTAATCTCTCATGAAATACTCTTGCTCTTCTGGTTATGCTCTTACATAAGAATAATAACTCCTCATCATTATACACGCTCAGGTCTTTCTATGCTCACATTGCCAGTTATCATTTCTTCCAACTCTACTTTCAATCTGCTGATATCTAGAATCTTTGGTTGTGGGTTTCGATTTCCTGTGCCCATCTCTCTATATCTTCAGGGGTAACTACTGTTGAACCTCCAGTTCCTATAGGAACCAAAGATCTCTTTTCTCTCAAATTTGTAGGTGTAATTCTTTTCAGAGTTTCAGTTAAAGGTTCTTCATTCGGGAGATCCATTAATGAAATGATTGATTCACTTTCACTGGCCTGATCATCCATAATTATTACTTCTTTTCTGGGACTAGCTAACGGAACTGTCACAGTTTGAGGCTTCTGACAAGTCTTTATCTCCATATAATGGGATTACAGGGCCAATAGTCACTGGTACTGTCAAAGCTTCAGCATTTAAATTCAGTTGGTTTACTTTCTGAACTAATTCTTCTCTAGTTTTATTTAAGGCTTCTCTCTCATTATCCTGCAATACCCTATTAAGTGACGCATCATGCAAAATTTGTGGGATTAAAGGCATTCCTATCACTGGTGCACTCGGGGTAACCTTACTAGGTGCTTCTTGATAGGGTGGAGGGTTCTTAATCAGAATATCCTCTAATAATTCATCATCTGATTCGCCATATCCTGTCGTATTCATGTGTTTTGTTTTTTCCTTACACTTTCCTCCTAACTGTTCTTCAGCCATTATTACTGGATATAATCCCTCGCTCACCACAGCTCTCCTCCAATGCTTCATTTGATCTCCACTTGACTCATACGGATATCTAGGTAAAAATCCTCTAAATCTCCGACCACTCCTGAATTTTTCACGATCAAATGCCTCAATTTCCCATTCTTCCAAAGCTTCATACTGTGTCATTCTAGGATTCGGTTCTAGCATATTAATTCGATCTCTCAAATTCTGAAGTATCTTTAAATTAAAAGTACCATGCTCTGGAAAAGCCAAAACTCCATCACCTTTAGTATACTCTATCCAATTTTCCAACCATACACACGTGTGATATCCTTTCTCCATCATCATAAAGGAAGCAGGTGTTTTGGGTGGCAGAATAGGAATTCCCTCTCTAGTCATTACAGGCTTATCTTTCTTAAAGAAATTTTTAATTTTCTTCATTAATGTCATTTTCTTTGGTCTTCCGAACATTTCAGATGATCGATATAGGAAAGAGTCTTCCGTATATCTTCTAGCTCTATTACCTATGTTGCGTCCTATGTCAGCACGACTCACACCCGCAGTCAAATCAGGACTCAACATACAATTCTTTTCTGACAAATCCTAGCGAGACTTCTATCTATCAACCAATCAGACTCAGGCTCACGCTCGTGGTCTGACCAATGTCAGCGCGGCCTTTTGTGACGTCAGTATTGCTCCTTACTACTGACCCCTCCTTTACAATCTGCTTCTGTCACACGCCCGCTGTTTCAACCAATCCCAGCACGGCTCTCTGTGACGTCAGTACAACTCCTGCGACTGACCCTCCCTTCACAAGGAATTACGAAAACGTATTTCTTAATACTTTTCATTAAAATTCTTCGTTAATAACATAAAAACATTCGCTACTCTGTCTGTTCCATTAAACAAAAGGATAGATTTCAATTTACTCTTGAGTTTCAGAAATTACTCTTCTTCCACTGCGAGTAAAACCCCCGTTTACTCTTCATTCAAGCTCAGAAGAACCTGTTACTTCTCCAGGGTCACCCGTATTGGGAAATGAGACCAAAGTTTCACCAGCGAACCCCTTTTGCTATCATCTGCACTCTACTTTTATACGAAATAGTCCCTAGTTTAATACTGCCAGCCCTACGTAGCTTCTCAGTATTATTCCAACAGACGAGTAACCTCACTGCAGTGTGGCTTCTGTCACCACCCGCTATTCATTTCCCGGGATTCTAGACAACATAAAACAAGATACTAACTCTTTTTGCTAAACATAAATCAATAATCAATATTTATCACCAAACTAATCAATAATAACCATAACTCTGCTACCAGAAAACTGATCCAGCGGTATACCGACAACAGATACTCCGCTACCATATACTCACCTGGGCCCATATAATTTTTATTTTCATACACACAAGTTTAGTAAAACCGCTGGAGTGGTTTAAAGTTTTATATTTCTCAGGATTAGTTATTTAACTTTCTTAACTAACCTTTCACTGATCAAAAAGTTCTTTCCTCTAGTCGACGGACCATTAGTTGAACTAGTTGATGGTGATAATTAACTTAACTCTTAACTATTCTTTGTTTTGAAGAAAATAATCACAGACTTTGGAAGTTTTAAAATCTTTATCTAAATTAAGTGCATGTGAACCATCTCAAAATTACAGTGCAGTCACCCTCATTCTTAGGAGAGAAAAATTCAATTGATTAAACATCAAGCATATACTTCGGACTAATGTAATAACAAATGCTCAGAAAGGGAGAGGACAGAGAGAAAAGAACAATCCCCGACTCTGCCGCATCTCCTTCCTCTCCTTCTTAATAACTAACTAAAACTACCTTAGTTATACCTTCGTTTCCTCATGTTCCACCCACTAAAGTTACAATATCGTAAAAATACGAAATCTAATTGGTCAGGCAAGGGGGATGATCATCACACCATGCTTACATGTCACTTTATTCTGTTAAACCATTGTTCGCAAACCCATCCCCTAATTTTTATTCAAAACTTTATTCCCATCCACTACATGTATCTTTTTGAAACATTAATAACACTACGAAGAATAGAACATCTCATTGCTGAACTTTTCACCATCCATTCCCAGGGTATGGCGCTCCAATTTGGCCTCCGTTCAAGTGCTCCGTCATTGACCTTCATAGCTTCAATTTTCTTATTAATCCTATCCCCGCATTAGCATTAGTAAAATAGCCTGTTTTAGTTTCAGCTAAGCAGATGCCATGCACTCGAGTCTTCAAGACTCCATTTTAGTATCTTCTGCTCATGCGCTAGAATTTCCCTCCAAGCATTTGTCTCGTCATACTGCGCAGATGCAGTTGACGCATGCGCACAACAGTTTTTCCCCGTTTAAAGCGGTATTATTCCGTTTTCATTGTTATCCGCATTAGTATACACATAAGCAAGCTTCGCTAACCCGCGTGTTCATGTGGTGCGTATTAATTATTCACAAAACATGGTTAGTAACTTTGTTAATGAGTTAAATGAGAGGATTGCCTCCGAGCAAGTCTCTTTCTTACGAGACCTTGCTTCATCAATCCATAGGCCAGAATGGGCAGTTTGATTATAACATCTTATAATCCTAACTGACCCAGGGAACATGGTAGAAAAACGAATTTAGTATGCCTGAACTCAGAATGATAAAAATACATCTTTTAGTGAAGTTGGTTTTAATATTCTGTGTTTGAAAATACCACTTTTAGAAAGTAGGTATTTTCTTGGCTAACCATCCAGCCTGCCTCTGCTAGGTTGTGTATTGCATGTCTGGTTTGTGAGTGACAGGAGGGCATGGGCTCCAGCAGTCTGATGAGTCAGGACTGGGCTGAATAGGACCTTGGCTGCATAGAGAGTGGGGGGGCGGAGATTTCTTTTCACTCTCCTGAGCCCTCATAGAATAGAGAGTAGGGGGAGGAGATTTCCTTTCAGCCCACCTAGGCCAGGTCTGCTTTCAACAATGCTGTCTCCACCTCCTGCCAGGAAGCTGCACCAGGGAGGACAGAACTGGTTTTGGCCAGGTACAGACACTCTCTGCCTTCAGAGAACAAAGAGAATAGTAGTATAAATATTGGGGCCCAGACCCCAAGACTTTAGATCACTTCTGGGAATCAAGACGGACCTTTGCCAAGGAGAAGAACCAGAGAATCTGAAGGAGTTTGACTGCCCCTGTGCCAGAGTGCTATTTTCTGGGGTTGGCCTGCAGTGGTTTCTTTATTGCCAAGGAAAGGGGAGAGCCTTTTATTGAAACTTTCATCATCTTGAAGAAGAATCTCCAAGGGCTTGAACTGTGCTTGCCTCCTGCTGAAGTCTCAGGGATACAAGACTTCACCACCAGCTCCCCCCTGAATTCCCTTGCTGGGGATTCTGTCTGCAGAAGCCTGCGTGTTGTTGGGAGCTGGAAGCGCGACTCAATGAGAAGAAGCGTGTTGCATCCGCAGCTGTTGCCGTCGCATCATCGGAGAAGCATGTCGCCACCGCAAGGGTCGCCGTCGCATCACCGGAGAAGAGTGTCTCCGTCGCAGCTGTTTGTCGTCACATCACCGGAGAAGCGTGTCGCCACCGCAAGGGTCACCGTCGCATCACCAGAGAAGCGGGTCGCAGGGCCTGTCGTGGCTCGGAAGTTACAGAGTTCGCCGCACGGTCGTCGGGCGTGCACGCATCGCCATCTTCTCGCATTGCACCGGATCATCGCATCGAGGCGCCATCTTGTGGCATTGCAACCGGAACGCAACACGAGATCGGCGCATCACCTCCTCTCCGGTAAGGAACAGACGCATCGCCTACTTTGCGCAAGCACTGAGGAACAGACGCATCGCCTCCCCCCAAGCAAGGAACCGACGCATCGTTCTCCCTGCGAACCTTTTGTTTATCTTGCGCGTTGCATCCAAAGGTACTTTGTGAGAAACGTGTCGCATTTACCATCACCTTTGAACTAAGCTATTTCTACCATCTAAAAGTCATTTTCTTAATACTGTATTGTGGATTTTTGTCGTTTTGGGTCTTGTGTTAAGTCTATATAAAGTATACTTATTTTTATAAGTGTCCATCAGTAGTGTTTTCACTGTATTACTGTATGTGTTCACAAATGCTTTACACACTGCCTCTGAGATAAGCCTGCCTGCTCGTGCCAAGCTACCAAGGGGTGAGCAGGGGTTATTTAGGAGTGTAGCCCCCTTACCCTGACTAGAAGCAAGGGTCCCTACTTGGTCAAAGGTACCTGCCTCACAACTAGAGACCCCCAGTTCTAACACAGATCATTGCCCAGTCATAAGTCTGAACTCTTCTCTCTTTTAGAGAAGAATCCAGACGCTGTTTTTCTAACAGAGGCCTGTCCTTTCCCCAGGCTATTACATCTGACACAAGGATCGTGAGGGAAAGAAGGGTGGAGGGATTGCCATCTTACTCAAGAAGAGTACAGATGCATGCTTGAGCCGATGTCACTCCCAGACTGTGAAAGTACCTCTTTCTTCATTTCTATTTCCCCTGCTACCACATTTTCTGGGGTCCTATTATATCAGCCCCCAGGCCCATGTGGGAATTTTCTCCAGGCCCTCCCAGAAACCCTGACAGCGTTAGCATGTACAAAAGCTAACTTCTCCGTATTAGGAGATTTTAATATTCACTTGAAGGAGCCGGAAAGCGCTCATGCCTCCAGCCTTCTTCAAGACCTTCTAGCCTTCCAACTCTCCCGGAGGGTGACTGGTCACACTCATGAGAAAGGCTATTTTTTCAAGCAATATCTTGTTAAAAGTGGGTACCTCTACTCCTGTAATTTGGCCTGATAATTTTTCGATACACTGGAAAAATGTTATCCTCCCCTATGTCCCAAACCCATCACATATAAAGACCTTTCCTGGTCTAAACTTTCCACTGAAGCCTGGACTAAGATTCTTAATTATACCAGCCCTGCCCTGGGCTCAGACCCGGTAATAGCCAACAAAAAGGTATCACAGTGGATTACTTCCCCCCTCGATCAAGTATTTCCTACCAAAACGCGCACTAAAAGCACCAAAGATATGTCTGCACCATGGTTCACTACTTCCCTTCCAAAACACAAATACCAGGAAAAGATTAGACTATCAATCAGAAATTAGATGAGCCCAAGCAATATACTATGAGGAAAGAATTAAGCTTGCCTCTAATTCTGCCCGGGAATTGTTCTAGGTGGTAAAAACACTATTAGAGCCTTCCTCCAAAGGTCCTTCCTCTTTACCCTGCTCTACTCATTGTAATGATCTTGCTGAATTTTTCCATAAGAAAGTTCAGGATATTTATTCAGAATTTTCAACCCTCCATGGAAGCTTTGACCGTGGAGGATCAATCACTTTTCCCTCCCCATGCACTCACTGCATTTCCCACCCTCAGCTTAGATAACCTCCGGGACATTCTATCCAAAGTCAAATCAGGCTCACCTGTGGACCCGGCCCCTTCCCGTATTTTAGGGAAGGCTGCAGAGAAAATTCTTCCCACCTTGGTAGATTTACTAAACCTCTCACTGAGCACAGGAATTGTCGCTCCAACATGGAAACAGGCAATGGTGAAGGCTTTGCTGAAAAAAGCCAGCCTAGACCCCCTCGATTTTGGAAATTATAGACCCATTTCTCTCCTCCGGGCCATGAGTAAGCTTCTGGATAAGCATGTGAATTCCATGCTAGTTGATTTCTTAGAAAGCCATGGTATTCTTCATGACTCTCAAACCGGATTTCCTCCACACCATGGCACTGAGACTGCCCTCCTGTCAATGGTGGAGGATGCTAAAGAACGGCTGGGTCATGGACGGATGGTAGTCATCATCCTCCTCGATCTCAGTGCAGCATTTGACACTGTCAACCATGACATCCTCATTAAACGAGTTAATAGCGCTGGAATCTTGGGTCTCGCTCTTGCGTGGCACAAATCCTTTCCACAGAACAGATCCTTCCAGATCTTTGAGGGTGGCTGTACTTCCATCTCCTTCCTTCCCGCTTAAATCTGGTGTTCCACAGGGCACTTTGTTGAGCCCTACATTTTTTAACCTATATATGAGGCTATTGGCGAATGTCGCCCAACCCTCTGGAATTTCAATTGTGACCTATGCGGATGACACTCAATTGGTCTTCTCTCTCACACAAAATCATAACCCTCACTCTGCCACCCTAGGCCCATGCCTGTAGAAGGTTGCCTCCTGGATGAATAACTCCTGTCTGAAACTGATTGGAAACAAAACTGATCTCCTGATTCTTGGCAATAATCTCAACCCCTCATTGGATTTGGGCTGGCCAAACTTCCTGGGTCCTGCACCTATTCCCAAACCAGCCATAAAAGGTCTGGGTATATGGCTTGACTCCTCTTTAAATTTGGAGGCCCAGGCAACAAAACTTCCTGCATTATACTTTGGCATTATTAGGACGCTCAGAAAAATCTTTTCTCTGCCTCCACCACTTTCCCGGAGGCTAGTGGTCAAGGCCCTTATACTTTCTTGCCTGGACTACAAAAATTCCCTCTATTTAGGGGAAACTGCAAGTTGTGCAGAATGCGACTGCTAGTATCCTCCACAATGTTCCAAAACATCCCTCCACTAACTACCGGTAGCAGAACGTATCAAGTTAAAAGCACTTTGCATTGCCCACCAGGCCTTTCTTAATACCGAGCCTTTGATCACTTGTTCTCTGATTTCTCCCTATGTCCCTGGGTGAACCCTTCGCTCCTCTAGTGCCTTCCTTGCCAACTGCCTCTCCATCAGAAGATCCACATGGGGAGGTCAGTGTTTCCGGTTGCATGTAGCTAGAATGTGGAACTCCCTCCCTCTGAGATCCACCACACAGGAATTTCCGTTCCTTAAATTACTAAAAACCTGTCTATTTCAGAATAGTCCCCTTCGAGGTTTGGAACAGTTGTCTCTCACTGTCCGCATTGGGAGGCCTTTGGGTAGCCATGCGCTATATAAGTGCAACATAGAATAAATACAACTAGTCACTTATTTATAGTTTGTGGAACACTGTAGGTGCAGTAATCAACGTCGTGTGTGAATCACTGCTTAGGACTTGGAGGGAATGGTACAAAATACATAATGTTATATTTTTGTTGTAGGTGTGTATCTTTGGAAATGCATAATCCACGACTTCCAAACCACTGTAACTCAGGTTGAGTGTGTGGATCACTATATAGCACCCTGAAGTTAATAGTATGTTATACTTCTTATTTGGTTATCTTAGTGTGTGAATCACTGGAGATACAGTAATACGCAGTAAGTGCGTGGATCACTGTGTAAAACGCCAAAAAGAAAAATCTGCTTTGGGTACTAATATTCTTTTTGTCTACTTTTAGGTGACGGTCTTCCTTAAAATCACTAAATGGCACTGCTTCCCTTCTCCTGATGTAGCTTGACTCTTGACAGGGGTTGAAGAGGACCGTCGTCAACAAGATACACACACCAGAAGGAGGAGGAGGCACCAGAAAAAGTAAGGATTATTCTGTTTTGCCTTTAATTCAGTATCTTCACTTCCATTCCTCACCTTTTTACTTTATGCTTGTTGTAGATAAAAAAAAAAATCCAAACGCTATCAATTGAATAAGTCTGCTCAATCTTCCCCTCGGAGTGAGTACACACAGTGACATCGAGCGCACAGGCTGGAACATTCTTCATAATTCACTCACGATCGTCAAGCTCTGGCAGGGGCAGGGAAGCATGTTGGAAACTTGATCCCACAAAAGATCGTGACGCAAGCCAATCCAAATTCAGCGAATTCCCTTTAGAAGCAGTCTATCTCTTTTCCTCTTCCTTTATTCACACAAATTGTATTTAAGTGTGTTTACAAAGTCTGAAGTAACTCACTGGAGGCGACCACCAGTCACCCTGATAATGGTTAATGAAAGACTTCTTCAATAATACTTGGGATTCCTCACAAATACCTGTACGCTGGTGTGAGAGACAGACTTCATCTTCAAACTAGTAGATGAGGCGCTCCACTGTCGGTCTGGTACCTGTCAAAACTCTCCATCAATGTAGACACCATCTAGAGAGGCTGGCGTTTTGGGGCGTCTTCGCTGAATCCCATCCTTGTTGCCAGTGTGAAAACGGTGGCACGGAAATGGCAAGGGTAAATGTTGAAGAGAAAAGATGGGAATAATTGTACAGCGCAGCCACAGCTCAGCAACTGCCTGTTCTATTACAGAGCTTCATTTCTCAACATTCTAGAATCCTTTCCATGGGAAGAATCCATCAATCAACAATAAACAGGTAATGGGAGGAAGATACCACACAAGATTTATTGATAATCTATTTGTGATATGTGAGGGTGACGAGGACCTTTTAAAATTGTTCTCGGAGAAGCTGAACGTAAATGAAAACAATATACATCTGACCAGCAAGTGGAGTAGATCAGAGAATTTAATTCTTAAAATTGGCTCTGTGTGGAAAATCAGAATATGCATACAAAAATATTCAGGGAGGCGACTGCTGGAATCTCCTGTTACATGAGAACAGTGAGCATTCCAAGTCCTTAAACTGGAGCATTCTGTAGGGCCAGTTATTACGTGCAAAAAGACCATGCACACAAAGAGCTCAATCGATGATGTCTAGTTTCCTCACAAGAGGATATCCTAGGAGTGTGCTGCTCGACGCATCCAACAGAGCAAAATTAAAAGCAGCAATTATTATTTCAATCAAATAAAAGAGGAAGAAGTTGCAGTATTAGGTCATGAGAAGGTTTGGAGTGTGTATATTTTTCATGAATTACAATGTGGAGCATAAAACTATGAATGGACTGCTATCAAAAAATTGGAATGTATTTTTTTCAACAATTACAACACCCAACCTTCTACCCTCGACCCCGACGACCTCAACCAACCAGCAAATACCAGCCAAACCATCACCACCAGGTTGTTGCTCACCTCCCGGACTACCTCTGCCATCATGTCACCAATCCACTCCGGGGTGCCCACTGACCCCTGCCCCACCACCTCTACAACCTTGCAACAAACCCAATCAGCACACAACTCACCAGCTTCCTCAACACCTCCATCTCCACACCAGCCTTCCCGGATGGATGGACAACGCAGACGTCAGACCCTCCTAAAGAAAGCCTCTGCTAACCCCAATGATCTCAGAAATTACTGTCCAATCTCCCTGCTCCCCTACCTGACCAAAGTTCTTGAGAAAGCCATCAACCAGCAGACCCCCAAATTCCTGGAACAAAACCACCTACTGGATACCTCAATCAGGATTTCATGCCAACCACAGCACTGAGACCACGCTGATTGCCACCACAGACAACATCAGAACACTCCTCGACTGTGGCAAAACCGTGGCCATGATCCTTCTTGACTCTCCACGGCATTGGACACAGTCTCCCACAACAACCTCATCAACAGCCTCCACAACACAGGCATACAGCAAGACACCCTCAAGTGGATTGCCTCCTTGCTCACAGGACACACAGAGAGCATCTGACTGCCTCCCTTCACCTCCACACCCAAAGACATTATATGCGGGGACCACAAGGATCATCCCTCAGCCCCACCCTGTTCAACATCTACATGACCCCCTCGCAGACGTCATCAGATCCCACGGACTCAATATAATGTTCTACGCAGATGACACTCAACTGATCCTCTCGCTCACAAAGGACCCCTCCAACCACAAAACCAACTTCTGCAACGCCATGACCAACGTAGCTGAATAGATGAGACAACTGCCGCCAACTCAACTTCGACAAAACTGACTACTGATCTTCGGGAAGTAAACCTCTGCATGGGACCACAGCTGGTGGCCCACAGACCTCGGACCCACACCCATACCGACCGACCATGCACGCAACCTCTGCATCTTCCTTGACAGCCAACTAACCATGAAACGACAAGTCAGCGCAGTTGCCGCCCCTTGCTTCCACACACTTTGCATGCTCTGCAGAATCTTCAGATGGACCCCAACCAACACCAGAAAGACAGTCACTCAGGCCCTCTACGCTGGCATCCCCACCCAGATCCTCAGAAGACTCCAGACCATACAAAATGCTGCATCCAGACTCATCCTTGACTTCCCTAAACAAACCCACATCACCACCCACCTGAGAGACCTCCACTGGCTCCCCATCCAGGAAAAATGCCAGTTCAAACTTCTGACGCACGCTTACAAAGCCCTCCATGACCTAGGACCTGCCTGACTCAACCATCGACTGAACTTCCACCAATCTGCCAGACACCCACGCTCCTCTTCACTCGCTGTCACCCCCCCCCCTGCATCCGTCGCAGCCGCAGCGTTGGCTGCTCCTTCTCCTACATCGCTGCCAAGACCTGGAATGACCTTCCCCTCCAGCTCCGTATAGCCCCCTTGCTGGCAGACTTCAGAAAGAGACTTCAGAAAGAGACTCAAGACCGGGTTCCCAGATACCCCTAGGGGTGACAGTGCTGCGCTCTACAAATGCTGTTTGATTGATTTATTGATGCATGATGAAGGTCTCAGAAATGTCATAAGATCACAACCACACACGACATATAGGAGATCAGCAAATCTGCAAAACCTACTGATGGCAAGTCACATGTATCCAGTCAAGGAGCCAACCACCTGGCTCAATAAGGAAAGTGGGGAGTTCTGGAAATGTGGGAGTTGCAAAGAGAGGAAGATTGAAGAAAATATGAATGAATACACAACATTTGAACGTAAAACATTACTGATAAAAGAAAGGATCACCAGCAATACAGGATTTGTTGTCTATGTTCTGGAATGCAGTTGTAAGAAACGTTATGTAGGAAGTATAGCCAAATAATTTAGAGGGCGAATTTTGCAACATTTAAGGCAATAAACAATCATGCTAATAGTTAGCCCATAAAGAAGAATATGTGGCATCAGCACCAAGGTGATCTTTAAAGTACTATGGCATTAAGCATGTGAAAAGGCACTTGAGGGGGTGCTCAGGAGTTACAATTGAGGAGACAAGAGTCTACCCTAATATTATACTGGTAACGGAACACCCTTGGGGACACCATTTAGATGCAGAATTACATGAACATTTTTTTCATTGTTCAAACAAACTTTATTCAGCCGTGAGGCCGTGAAAGATACACAGTACAAAATTATGCATAGCTTATATACAGTACACATTTGCTATAAAAAACATTTAAAAGAGATCAAAACAATAATGTATCACTGTCATATATCTCTCCTAATCCTAATTGAGTAACAAATGAAACTGGTAACAGCATGACAAACAATTTTAGATGATAAACGTTGCAAAAGTTTAAGACTCTTTAGTGGATCTAAAATCAGAAGAGCGTACAATGGAACGTAAAAATTGCATTCTAGGAGCAGAATAACCAATCATTTGTAATGCAATCGGTCTCGCATTTGTGGAAGTTAGAGCGATTGGGGTTGTAAATGATAATGTTTTTTACTTTTATTTTTTTGTTTGCAGTGGAGTGATCATATTTGCATTGCGTTCTTGCCATTCGTATGACCTTGCAGTACTGGAGAACCAGAAAATTTGGAAATATGTTAGGTGGGAGGGGAGGTGGAAAATAAATGGCACCAATTTTTAAAAAGAATTAAAAGAAAGGTGCTTATGGCGCACAATGAGCTTGGGCCTAACGGGGTGGTGATGCTAACAGAACACTGGGTGCTGAGGTTATGGTTTGGGGCTGGCATAGTGAAGGTACTTGTGCGCTTCACAATGTAAGAAGCCTGACAAAATATATACGAATCTACACAATAAAGTAGTATTTTATTAAGCCTCGAAGTCATCACTACATTAAAATATAGGGAAACAAAAACATTCAGCAGCCACACCAGAAAAGTCCTGAAGCATTTGGCACTCTCTACTCAAGCAGCAACCCAATTATCTCTGCTGTAAATGAGTCAATAAAAAAAACAGTCAACCAGCTTTAAAGGAGCATGTGCAGGCAGTGAGGTCATTGACCTGCCTTCATAAGTATGTGTGCATAATATCTACACACAATGTTAGAAGGAGTGCAACAATCAAGTAGCTTCACATCAAAAATAAAACAAGCTGTGTGTATAACATTGGCTACATAAAATAATACAAACCTGGAACATCGTGTTCTTATAGCATGCAGAAGATGAACACCATTTTATAATAGGAAACAATAAGTAATGCAGTTACTTAAAAAATGTAAAGTGCTGTAATATGACAAGAGCAATAGATGTACCAATTGCAATGTGATTGCCCTACACCCTGAGAGAATGATTATGGAAAGATGCAAGGAATCACACCATCCTGTCCTAAATAAACAAAGAGAAAAACATTGTAATGGCCTGCAGTTCTCTACTGAAAGCAAATCACAAGATGGCAAATAGGACTGCAGGGAGAATCAAGTGAAATGCGACTCCTCCTCCTTCAAACATATCTCATAAGATTAGCGGTAAGATAAAACAACGAGGCAGCACAGAAGTGGATGCCTGCTTGTACCCCGGGGGCAGTGCTGAGTGCGCGCTCGATCAGAGCGTATGAATGCTTTCTTAATGCTTTTTGCCGGTGCTTGTAGCGCTTTTCAAACCACCACATTAAAAAAAATGTAAACGCTAATTAAATAAAGAACACATTCTTTTAAAATTGTGTGCATTATTATTAGTGGGTACAAATGTAAACCTCTTGGCCCTAGTGACACAATTCACACATGCTTTTAGAAGTTAAGAGGCAGCACAGAAGTGGATGCTGCTTGTGACCCGGGGGGACCGCTGAGTGCACACTCGATCGGAGCGTATAATTGCCTTTTTAATGCTTTTTGTCAGTGCTTGGAGTTTTTAAAGTTTTTGAGCCGGTTATATATATATGTAAGCATGTTATTAGCTTTGAAATAAGAAGGAACCGCAAAACAAGTGATTGTAAATAGAGCTGAGGGTTGTTTCCGTGAAGCAGCCAGCGGGAGGAGCCGGGGAGGCGGGCTTTGGCAGGACGTGACCACTTCTCACTACACAAGCAGAGGCAGGCCAACAAAAAAGAGTGCTTCGGATGTATCGTAAATAACATGAAGCGTAAGAGCACAAGGAATAGGGGCCGTCCGTATGGGAGGTTGCATAAGTGCAAACACAGAGACTAGCAAGCCATTTCACCAATCAAAAGCCGAAATTTATGAAGGATAGTAAGAGGAGCCAATAGAAAAGATGGGAGGGGCTTAAAGCCCATATTCTAGATACTGGGGTGGTGTGGTGAGCAAAAGAATGATGGATTAAACCCAGAACTTTGTGACTGGGGGTGAATGTTTGCATTGCCCAGCATTCCGTCCATCAATTGTTTCTTTTGCATATGTCGCCCTAAGTGGGAAAGGTATGCCCAGACGTGGGTATCGTGCTCACTACACCACTGAATTCAAGCTAGCCTGGCTGATGAAGGGTGATGCCCTGAAACCGGTCCCAGGATGCTTGTATCCGGTCCAGGGAGGACCTGGCTTGGAAGTTCGGGCTGGACTGTTACCATAAGGAACAGGGTCAAGACTGATTTGCATATGGCTGGGTCCAAACTGGGGTGGTGTGGTGAGCAAAAGAATGATGGATTAAACCCAGATCTTTGTTACTGGGGGTGAATGTTTGCATTGTCCAACATTCCGTCCATCAATTGTTTCTTTTGCATATGTCGCTCTAAGTGGGAAGGGTATGCCCAGACGTGGGTCCTGTGCTCACTACACCACTGGATTCAAGCTAGCCTGGCTGATGAAGGGCGATGCCCTGAAACTGGACCCAGGATGCTTGTATCCGGTCAGGGAGGACCTGGCTTGGCAGTTCAGGCTTGACTGTTCCCATAAGGAACAGGCTCAAGACTGATTTGCATATGGCTGGGTCCAAACTGAGGTGGTGTGGTGAGCAAAAGAATGATGGATTAAACCCAGATCTTTGTGACTGGGGGTGAATGTTTGCATTGTCCAGCATTGCGTACATCAATTGTTTCTTTTGCATATTCTAGATACAGCATTCCTCGTAGAGCAGTGCATGATCTGCCTAGGCTTGACCTAAAAATTACACAAAAACATAAAATGCAAATAAGATTACTGTCTGGTACCATTACAAAGGCAACAGGGTGGGGATGAAAAACAGCTGCCCTGTTGAGGGTAAGCAATCAAAAAGTGTACGAGATTCAACCTAAATCAAATTAATTAGAAACAATGCTCTGAATTAGGCATCCAGTGTAAATAAAGTTCGGATTGAGCCTGAGTGACAATCTCTATATGATAACTCACTGAAGGTTTTTCAACTGATTTATATTACTGTTACGTAGAAAAAGAGAGCGGATCAGAGCCTGTAATGTACACTTTATAACTAGATATGTGATGTGCAGAGACAGCATCTGTTTTTTTGTACGAAATTGGATCGCCCCACAACCCCAGAATGATTAACAATATAAGGCAATGGAAGGACCCATGATGTCAGTTGGTACATAAAGGAGTTCTGTGACAGATTGAAGGGGACGATTCAATCGATAAAGGCCTCGTGTAAAGCACGACAAAAAAGTGGGGTGCAATTTGAAGACTGAATTAGAGAGAATGGAAAATATCCATGGAATCCTTAAACCTTTGTAGTAAATCTTTGACAGAAAGTGGTATTTAATTGATAATTGCTCTAGATAATGGACAAACATCTGAAGGACACTATAATACCAGTCATGAACTTTGCTATGCTTGTATAAGTTATATCATTTATGAATGTTTTTGGGTTTATTTGGCACTATGCACTAGCACTTTGTAGGTCTGGCGTGAGCCAAGACGTCTTGATTTTTCCAAAATGTTATGTATAATATACTCACTTAAAGGGGCTTCCAGCCACCTTTCTTCATCCTTTGGTCTGTTTTTGTGTCATTCACATTTTGCTTCCGCCCATTATAGCATGGGCAATCGACCAGCCTACTTCAGACAGTGGCTAACTGCTCTTTGAGTGACTGCATTTTGCTTTTTCACAACGAGGACATCCTCTCAGAAGATAGTTCCCTTCAGTTCCAGTGTGTTTATTGTTCAGTGTTACCTTTGTGTTCACAGCCTGCTGAGATAGCAGGATGCTACCAGATGTGGGCACAGGGCACATTCCAGCTTTATCATTTTCTGTCTCCTGCACTCCTTTTTAGTGCCTTTCTTTATCTGGCTTCTGCTATTTCACAGCATACCACACTGTGTCCATTTAAAAGTGTTCTCTATAAAGTAATCCTCTTTTTAATGTGCATGCAATTATGTGCTTTATAACTGCACTCATGTGTCATGAAGGTTCGTATTGATTTGAAGACTACAATTATTCTTGTAAACAAATTTAGCCAGTTTGTCATGCTTATATAAACATTTAACTATTATATTACTAATTAAAGCTGTGCCGTTTATTACAATTTCCCATCTGTTTATCTATCTGTATCCATCTTCGCAATCTTACCGGTTTGTTTACCTATCTACTAGTCTATCTATCTACCAGTCTAATCTGTCTTTCTGTCTAACTAGTCGTCTGTCTACCTACATGTCTATCTATCTACCTGTCAGTGTGTCTACCTACCTGTCCATATACGTGGCTTTCCACCTGGCTATATATCTGCCTGCCTGTCTATCTATTTATCTTCGCAGTTCTATCGGTCTATCTGTCTATCTATCTTCACAACTCTTTCTCCAAGTCTATCTATCTATCCATCTATCTATCCATCCATCCATCCATCTCTCTACCGTGTCAGGCTGTCTACCTACCTGTCTAACTATTCACTTGTCTGTCTTCCTATCTTCACAGCTCCATCAGTCTGTCTGTGTATATATCTAAGCAAACCTATGTGTACCTATCTTAGCTACCCTATCTAATTATATCTGTCTATCTTACAACCCTATCCCTGTCTATCTAACTACCAGTATGATCTCTCCATCTACCTACCGGTCTGTTTAGCTATGTTGATCTGTCTACCTACATGTCTATCTACCTGTTGGTCAGTCTATCTATCTATCTATCTATCTATCTATCTATCTATCTATCTATCTATCCTAGCAACCCTATCTATATTTATCTCAGCAGCCCTATCTATCTTTAATCTATCTTTTCAGCCCCATCTCTAATCTATCTTGTTAGCTCTGTCTATCTGTTTGGAAATATATCCATAGCAGTATTTGCAAATCTCTCTCTCTGTCTTTGCAACCAACCCTATCTTTCTTTCATCACAAGCCTCTCTGTCTGTCTTTGCAAGCCTCTTTGTCAGTAATAAAGATTTACAAAAACATTACAAAAAAAGCATTTAAGTCTGGTAATAGCCAAGACATTTTTATTTTACAAATACAAAAATTATCTGTATAACATAGTTAGTTATTGGGGTTTTCAGTTAGTTGTCCTCAATCAGTCTGCTGTCAATCACATTTTTCTTCCTCCCACTCCAGCATGCATCATGGAGCAATGGGTCATCCCACTTCAGCCATTGACTAAGTTCGCTATGAATTATGGAATGCTTCCATTTCACAAGAAGCACATTCACACACAAAGTAGTTCCCTTCCGTGCTAGGGACTTCTATGACGATTTGTACTGTTTTGAGACCAAAAATATTTTTGCCTTTAGCTATATTTTATTTTTTATCTTTTAGCTTGATTAGGGCCCAGCAGCTTCCTTAATAATAGGGTTTTCAAGAACCCTGAGAGAACAAAATAAGGATTGTCAAAAGGGTGACAGCCAATGCCAGACCTATTGGCTTTGCCAATACTTGTTTACTTAGGCGTTTTTGAAAGTTGTGAAATTGTCTAAATGAATAGACTTGGCAAACCGAGTAATAGGATGAAATTCACTACTTGTGCAGTAGCAGTTGGAGAATAATAGCTGACAATATCGATTTAATTCAATGCATTGTCACTCTATTGCTCCTCTTGTAACACGGTAACATGTCATTAGGAACTTTATTGCGGAATATTGCACATTGCAGTAGCCCCTTGCTGGCTATAATATCCGTCAATATCGATTTAATTGACTGTCACTTTATTGCTCTCTTTGTAACACGGTGACGTCAAATTAGGATCTCCAATTGCAAAATGTGCACATTGCAGTAGCACTTTAATCAGTATTACAATATCAATTTACTTGGAAGCTTTGTGACTTTATTGCTCTCCTATTCACACAGGGATGTCAAATTTCGGAACTTTATTGCAGAGTTTTGCACATCATAGTAGCACTTTAACCAGTATTATGGTAACTAATGAATTAAAGAACAGGAATAAATCCACTGTTTATTAGGATCATAATCATAAGTTCAATGCACTGTCACTTTTTTGTTCCACTTGAATGAAAAATATAAGGATTTCCACATGATACTTTAGCATCGTTTTATTTTTGTTTGCCAGCTTGTGCATGGGTGGTGGGGCATGGGCAGGTGGAGGAGGAGTGCTTGTGCACGCCCTAATACTCATGTCTGTTTGGCCAGGCCGTGCTAGGCCGGACAAAACACACATGCACACTTAGGTTTCTCCATGCAGCTAGGCTGGGGAAACCCCCACAGACTCCCTGGTCTGAGCAGGGCGTCTACTCAGCCGCTCAGACAAATCCCTGTGCTGCTCTGCAGCACGGTGATTGGTTGGGAGTCTGTACCAGGGGCTGCTGGGACCTAGGAAGAGCCCAGCAGGAGCGAAGTGACGCTGGAGGCGGGCGGCGGCGTCAGGTAAGTTTTTTTCATTATTATTACCCGGTCCTGTGTCCCCCCCACGCTCGCTCTCCCAATCATGTCCCCCCACCCGCGCCACCACCCTTTGTTATTGGTGGCTGCCACTACACGTTAGCACTATAAATGAATGATGTAAATTGGCATATTACAAATTTTAGACAGTTGCAGAGTGAATACATTTATATTTTGGAATCAAGTGAATATAAGCCGTAGATCTGAACGCAATGTTAAATGAAAACAATGTGCAATAAATAGGGTTTATTGTCACATTAAACACATTTGAATGCTACCACTGAAATGAATATAATGTAAAATAAGTCATGAATAAAATTTCATGTATGTTATAACTTTGTGTTGGGGATGTAATAGTAAAACAGTTAAACAGTTGGGCTTCATAATGAATTGTGTGAATGTCAAAGAAGGAATAATAAAGTGATTAAAAAATGACAAACAAGCACTGGCAAAGCCAATATGTCTCGTCCATGGGCGCGCTGTTGGCTTTGGCAGTCGGATGGGTGTGGCTAAGGGGGTGGGAGCGGATAATGGAATGATTAGAAAAACCACCAGAAAGCGGCTGCCTCACATCACTTTTTCCCTTAGGTCGGGTAGGGGAGAAGAAACAGAGACGGGGCGGGTAGGGTAGGAGTCAGATAAGAACCAAGGACGGGAGAGCAGGTGTGAGGGTAGAAGAAACAGGGAGCGGTTGGGCATAAGCTAAACAAACATTTGCAATGCAATCGGTCTCGCATTTGTGAAAATTCGAGTTATTGGCATTGTAAATGATATTGTTTTTTATTTATGTTTAGTTGTTTGTAGTGGAATTATGTGGGTTGAATTGGGCTTGTTAGTTGTGGAATTGTGTGGGATTGAATTGTGTGGTGTGTAGTGTATTTGTGTATTGTAAATATGTTGTATGGTGAATAGATAGAGGTGAGAGCTATATAAAATAGATAGAAAGTAAGAATCAGACGGATACGTACTTTGTGTATAAAGTGGTGAATGAATTGTAGATTAAGTAGTATAAACAGTGTGTGAGAAAGACAGGTAGAAAGGAGAGAATGTTATAGACGCATAAAGAGGCTGCAGTTGTGTCTGTAGAAGATAGTGAAAGAAGAGAAGGGGAAGGTATGTTTGTTATTATTTGAAAAGTTATGGTATTGAAAGTGTGCAGAAAGATATGAAGTGAAGTAATATGATAAATGCTGGATTAGTGTGTGTGTGAGTGAGACAGTGGTGTGAGAGAGAACGAGAGAGTGAGAGAGTTGTGGGAGGGTGATTTAGGGGGGAGGTGTGAGGCAGGGCTGAACCCAGTATGAGGATATAAAGGTTTGGTTTACACCTCAAATGTCACAAAACTCTGCCCATCATTGGCGCCTTTGGCATGCCTTCGCATATTTTAGGAGGTTGTTGTGTTTGCTGTAGTTAGTACTATTCACTTATGAGGAGAACAAAGCAAATATATTGTTTCGTAAATGGATTATTGTGAGAAAGTGCCCTCTTTCTTGCATGAGTATGCCCCCACTTTTTGCTGATGTGCTTTGACTGAGTGTGCCCTGGGCTCCTGCCAAACAGGTACCCAGGGCCTGTGTTCCTTCCCTAAAACTGCATTGAAGCCCCTGGTAAATGGTACCACAGGTACCCAGGGCACTGTGACCAGAGAAGGCCCTAAGGGCTGCAGCACTCATTGTGCCACCCTTAGAGGCCCTGTACCTTGACACACACACACCCTGCCCTTGCAGGCTGCGTGTCTTGGTGCAGACCCAAGTGAAGAGTCGACATGTGCCATGCCCACAATCCACTGCCCTGGCATCCATCAGTCACCCCTCTAGCTGGGTGCCCTATGCCAGTGGTGAGGGTACAGGTGCGTGAGCCCTGTACCCCTACAGTGCCCAGGTCCATTCCTGGGCACTGTGAGTGCCGTGCTGCCATTAAGAGTATATGACTGCACTAAAGACTGAGAAGTTTGGTATCAAACTTCTCAGCACATTAAACCCACACTGATGCCAGTGTGGGATTTAATGTAAAATACACGACAGAGGGCATCTTACAGATGCCCCCTGAAACTTGACCAACTCCCAGGGACCTGACTGAGTGGCTGCCGAGGCTGCCACCCCACACATGTTTCTAGACCCCTGGGTCGAGAGCTGCTGCTCTCGGGGGCCTGAAACCATGCACAGCCTGGGACGAGGTGCCAAGCCCCCTCCCCCAGGATGAGCAGGGTTCACGAAGGAGAAGCTTCAAAGGCATACCGCCTTTGTGAGCCTCTCCAGACCACTTGCTGTACTCAGCAACTGGTTCTACCCCCCCACTTTGGGCGGGAGACCCGGCGGGAAAAACAAAGTAAGGAAGAGAGGTGTGCCTGGGATGGGGGAGGCGAGGTGAAGCACAACCTCGAGTCCCCGCCATCTTGAGGATGGGGGGACCCAGCCAATCAGGACTAGGCTCCTGCCCCCCTCCCACTGGAGGGTGGCAGAATAGGGGATGTACTTACCCCAGGGAAGGGACCCATTGGTCCCTGCCCTTGCCCTACCTGTAACGCCCTTAAATCCAGTATTTAGGGGCACCCTGAACCTTGCTTTTACAGATCCAGCAGCGACAAGAAAAGAAGAAGGACGAGAAGCCGTGCAGAGCTAACAAGAGGACGACGCCCACTGACTTGGCCCCAGCCCTACAGGCCTGTCTCCCCTCGAACCTGCTCCTGCGAAACCCCGGCCTGTCCAGTGGCCAGCAACCTCACAAACCCCGGAGGACCTGCCTGCATTCCCTTATCCAGCTGTTTCTCCCGAGAACACCGGACGTGTTTAAACTGCAGCTTCTGGTGCCAGCCAGGAACCGCGAATCCAGCCCACTCTGCACCCGCCGAGCCCGGCCCGTGTTTGAGTGAACAAACACCACGAGGAGGTCCCCCCGGCGATCCTGACCCGAGATCCGGCGACCCCTGACCTGCCTCAAGCCTCCCAACGACGCCTGCAGCCTCAATCCAGAGGACCCCCCCGCGACCAGAGCGGGTAAGAAAATCCGACGTCCAAAGGCACCCCTGCACCCGACGCCCCATGGCCTTGTGTGCCCAACCCAGCGGTGCCTAACCATCCCTCTACATCCCAACTTACCCCTCGAAGTGGTGGTCACTTCTGGAAGATCCTCGTCCCCGAGCCTGCAATGTTTCTTTGTCCCGGAGAATCCCCATTGAAATCAACAGGGCACCCGACCTCAAAACAGCACCCTGCACCCGGCTGCCCTAGCGCCGCTGAGGGTGCCCCTTCTGTGCTAACTTGGTCCCCAACTTGCCCTGAGCTTAACCCTAGGAGCTTTGCTCCCACAACCCTGTGGCCTGCTTACCAGCCGCCACCAACCGGAGCCCCCCTATCCTCCATAGGATAACATTGGGTCTCAACACTCTGCACCCGGCCGCCCGAGTGCCGCTGAGGGTGCAACAACAGTGCATCACTGACCCTGGGAGACCCCTGAGTCTAACCCCAGAACCCTAACTCAAAAGACCGATTACTTACCTTGAAACCGATAACTCATTTTTCCTCATAGGATAACATGGAAACTTTTTGGGAGAAAAAGCGTCAAAGTGTCGACTTTTGAAAACTACAAATATTCCTTAAAAATCAGCCGAATAACCAAAACGCATTTTTTCAACTGTTTTCAGGAAATACCCCAGTGCTGAATCCAGGATCCAGCACTGAGTAAGAAAAAGCATCGATAACCTAACTTACCTGCTAAGTGAATTTCCTTCCATAGGATAACATTGGTGACTCTATGTGAAAAAAGTTTCTAAGTGTCGAGTTTTGCAAATTACAAATATTCTTTAAAAATCGTACGAGTTACCAAAACAAAGTTACTCACTTGTTTACTAAAGATGTCCCAGTGCTGAATCTAGGTATCCAGCACTGATTAGGAAAAGTAATCACAAATGTAATTTACCGATGATACAATTTCCCTCCATAGGAAACCATTCACTGTTTTCTGTGAAAATTCTTCTAAGTGTCAACTTTTGAAACAAGAATATTCTTTAAAAATCGTACCTCTAACCAAAACGCATTTACTCACCTGTTTTCAGGAAATGTCCCAGGGCTGAATCCAGGATTAAGTCCTGTGGTAACCAAAGTAATCTGAAAAGTAATTAACTGCATTTTTATCAAAAAGCCCATTCATTCGAATGTACTATACCTGCAATGTGTTGCAAACTGCTTACTTAAACCTGTAACCAAAACCAGTACAAGTGACACCACAATTTTGAACTGTGTTCCTACAAGTAATTTACCACTGCAAAGTATTTTCATGCTTACCTGTACCAGGCTTGCTTGGTTCTAGAAATAAAACAGTATATATTTTATACAACACAATTGGCCTAGAGTTCAGTTATTGAGTGTGTGAATTCCTTTGCTGACTGAGTGGGTACATCAAATGCTTTACACTGTCCTCTGATACTGCCTTACTGCTCGACCAAGCTACCACTTTGGAGAGTAAGGTTCTATCTAACTTTAACCTCTGCCAAACCTCTGGAGACCCCTGGACTCTAAACACCCTGTACCTCACTTTGGTGCAGTGTATAAAGAGCCAGTTTCTTACAATTATTACATCAAGTAGGCAGAAGAGGACGTTAACGAACAGGAGAACATGGAAACAGTGTTAAGGTATATGTTTAATCGTTTTAGACAAAATGGGGTTTCGAAGTGTTTGGTGCACAATAATCGTGTCAAAACTAGTCCAAAGCAAGACATTACATGCAAAGCCATGACACAGAATGCACATTTACTTATTTGCTATACCCTGGAGATATGTTTTATCTGAGAGACCCAAGGGGGTATTGAAAATGGCCATTCAACGAGAATAGAAAATTTGAGTACATTAGTGTAGTGTTGTGGGACCTGGGCCCACATGCTACTAAACATGGACACAGACACACCGCAGCTGGGTACTGGAACTGGCCCAGGGCACGTGCGCCTGGCCCCTTTTATTAGCAGGGTCACCTGACCGGTGACGCCTGTGATGTGTGGGTGTTAGTGTGGGTGTATTACACCAGCAGAACACTAGAACGTGTCCAGCAGGACACTACATCCCTCCCAAACTTTAATGAAAAAAAACAAACAATAGTCCAACCTTTAAGGAAAACAAATAAGCAATACACAGCACCAACTGAGTCTCTTCAGGCCATCTGCCAGGCAGTGCTGAAGCTTTGGACGCATGGTCAGGATGCTTTAGTCCACCGTGGCGATGTAGTTCAGACAGGCCTGGTCTCGCGGTGTGGAAGTCTATTTACATAGTTCTAATATCAGTGCATCTGGAGCGGTGATGAAGTCCACTTTGGAGATCTTGCAGGCACTCAGGTACCTGTGGATGACCAACCTACAGCTATCGAGGATGACCTTGGTGGACGAGGCCCTTCCTTGGAGGCGACGTACTTGAAGATCTTTCCAGTTCCCAATAGCCAAGCAGCTTCAGACTTGCCTCTCTTGCCTGGACTCCTCTCTCACTGGAGTTTCCTGGAGGGCCTTCCTGCTGGGCTGACATGGGACCGTGTGGACTGTTTGGGCTTTGTGAATGCCGCGCGAAGGCATCGCTGAAGAACTGCCAACAGGACCACAGCCAAGTCGCTCATGTAGCCTCAGAGGGTGGTGTCTCAGTCTGGGTGTTCTCGCAATAAGGGCTCAGGTTCTATGCCTTCCTCAGATGGTCTGTGGGTGACCAGTCTTCATCTGTGACCTCCGTGCTTCCTGGTGCCTATCATGGAGCCGCCGCATCTCTCCGATCCGGATTCCCCCCTCACAGGAATTCCGTTGAGGCCCTTGCCCCTGGATTGCCACGTGACCGCGTGGGCTGTGCGGGCCTTTCGTAGGCCGCGCCGAAAGGTCGCAGCGGAACTCCGAACAGGGCCACGGCCAAGCCTTGTGTAACCCCAAGGGTGGATGGTCCAATGGTCGGAAACGCTTTTCTTCGGCAGACTTCCGGTTCCTGGGTGGAAAACTTCCCACCGCGTCAGGAATGCCTCATTGGATTCCGTCTGTCTTGAGTGGTTGGATCCACTCTGGTGGTACGGTGCACCTTTGATGTTCTTGGTGATGATGCACTTTGTATGATGAATATGGTAATCCCTTCAGTTGGGCAAACAGGCGGCGATCTCTTGCTTTTCGGTGACCTCATGAATTGAGGAGGACTGGAGGGACTTTGCAGCCCATATCTGCGCCTTGCTGAGGCTGTTCTTCACCCGTGGCATCTGCGATCGGGAGCAGGGATGCCGTCCGACTTGGACTGCCGATGCTCGGGACTGGACGGTCGCACTGGGAAGCGTTGGAGAGAGACGCGGTTCGTGCTAGCTGCGGCTTACATTTGGTTCTCCCAGTGGGCTGTCTCCAGGGACGTCGGTCCGGCTTGGTGGCTCTCTGGTGTCTCTGGGTGTGCTCAACGCCCCCACCACCACATTGCCCCACTCCCCACACCACCCCACCCCCAAGCTGATGGTCAGAAATAATGGATTAAGATCAGACAACATTTTATACAGGTATTCCAAATGTTGAAATGAGCATAATAGTTGGTGTGTACTAATGAACCGGTCTAAACTTGTGTAGGGTGTGGGTTGGGGAATAAAGTAAGAAGTCCCTCACATAGGGGTGCATCACAAGTCGTATGGCTTTCAACTGACCAAACATGCATTGAATCCTTTCACCACATTCGAGCTACGTGTTGCTGCCAGGGAAGGATGAGATCTATCCACCAAAATATCGGAGACAGAATTTGTCTCCACCCCCAAGTGAGACTTGGGCTATTTAACAAACAGATTGGTTGCTATTGGGGCCCAAGAATTGCAGAGGTGAAATATTGGGAGTTTGTACACACAGCAACATCACAATAATTAAGTCTAGTCTTCCAATGACTGCTAAGTACCAGTTATCTCTTCAATCTAGTTGTAAACCTTAACCTTCAGCGTTTCTGTAATCTCTGTTTCTCATTAGCTATGTGCATTTCCTGCAAAACTGTACAGGTCCTTTCCAATATGTTAACATACTCATTACATATCTGATCACTTTAAATAGACAGTCACTCAGTTACTTAATCACCTCTACATGTGCTATTGCGATATTAGAAGGAGTTGATTACATGTAACTATTGGTGGATGTAGACAAGAAATGCAGGCAAGGAACCCACTGAGCAGCAGGACCTTGGTCCCATCAAGGCAAGTGCTCCAGCTCAGCAACAGGTAATTTATTCATTCAAGTCGCACCCCAGATAGTGTTGGGTCCTTAATAGACGTCAGCTGCTAAATTGTGCCATGAGTATGGCATGAGTTAATCTAATATGCTGCCATTGGCATGACAGACCCTACAAAATCACACTCAAAATATACCTCTGACACAAAGTCTGTACCAGTTCTTGAGGTATTCACATATTCTAACAGGGTTGGGAGGGGACACGTGGGAGAGAACTGTGTAGGAATTGGTCTATTGTACAGTGGCATCACCCTTGCTTTGGGCAATGGAAGGTTTCTTTGGTGTCTCCTGGTATGCAAAAAGAACAAATGATGGACGGAATATCAAACATTCATCCCCCAGTACAGAGATCTGGGCCTAAACCCGTCATTTTTTGCCATTCCACTTTAAACCCAGCCAAATCAGTCTTGACCCTGCTCCCCATGAGAACAGGCCAGCCCGAACTGCCAGGCAAGGTCCTCCCTGGACCGTAAACAAGCATCCGGGGACCGGTTTCAGGGCATCACCTCTCAGCCAGGCTAGGTTGAAACCAGTGGCATGATGAGCACAGGACCCACGTCTGTGCATACCCGTCCCACTCGGGGTGACAAATGCAAAAAGAACGATTGATGGATGAGATGCTGAACAATGTCAAACATTCACCCCCAGTACAGAGATCTGGGACAAGATCCATCGTTTTTTTGCACACCATGCCATTCCAGTTTAAAACCAGCCATATGCAAATCATTCTTGACCCTGATCCCCATTGGAACAGTCCAGCCCAAACTGCCATGCCAGGTCCTCCCTGTACCGGAAACAAGCATCCTGGGACCGGGCTCACTGTGCCACTGGATTCAAGCTAGCCTGGCTGATAAGGGGTGATACCCCGAAACCCTTGCCAGGATGCTTGTTTCTGGTCTAGGGAGGGCCTGGCTTGGCAGTTAGGGCTGGACTGTTCCTATGAGGAGCAGGGCCAAGACTGATTTGCATATGGCTGGGTCCAAACTGGGGTGGTATGGTGAGCAAAAAAATGATGGATTTAACCCAGATCTCTTGACTGGGGGGGGAGGGGAGTGTTTAATTTGTTCAGCATTCTGTCCATCATTTGTGTGTCTCTTGGTATGCGCCAAGTGCCTGAGTTGTGGTCACAGCACAGTACTATGGCCACCACAAGGATCTCACTGTCTCAATCCGGTCCATGACAGCAATAGCTTTTGTGAAAAAGTGGACTCTACCATCTGCCAGAAATTTAGGATTTGACTCCAAGAACAGAAGATATAGAAGTCCCCGATTTCAACTGTATCTTTGCCTTCAAAAAAGGAGTTTAGGTTATGATGTACTACCAAGAACTGAAACACTCAATATTGAAGTGTCCTGAAAATGAATGTGGCTGACGTGCCAGGCATGTTTGAAGGATGGGTTCCTGGTCTCTTCAGTTGAACAACCTGTCAATGATTGGGTGAGATCAGTGCTTAATTTGTACCAGTGTTTTCCGGTGCTTAGCACCGGCACTTCATTATCAGGGCCAGGTCTACGCGCATTGCTGCACACACGTCATTGATTTTTATTTTTTATATTCATTATTTACCTTACCAGTACTGGCACAGAGTGTTGTGTTGTGCAACTTCAACAACTTCTCGTTCGCACTCCGCAGTACTGTCTGTCTGCATCTCCTGAGTCCAGAGTGACTCAGTCCCACTCCCAGCGCAAAGCTGTGATGAGCGAGCCGCCTGGCCTGCCCTGGCTGAGCCAAGAAGAGAATGGAGATTCATGAATGAATATCAATCTCAAACTTGTTGATGGCGTGGCGGCCGCAGCCCTTAGTTTAATCACAGTGTTGCCGGCCCAGTGGGCGGGACACTGATTTTGGGCTGGATTTTGGTTCTGCGGGGGTTGGGGCTGTGCGGCAGCAGGCAGAGTGCGCAGATTTTTTCAGATTGTGCGCATTGCCACGCGGCCACACCCCAGCATACCCGCACAGCCGCACCCCACCACCAAGTCCCCAAAGGCCGTTCAAGCCAGCCAGCACTGCCTCACCCAACCGTCCGACGACGACGTGAGAACTGGCAGCAGTAGCACTGCGCCAGTACTGGCAACAGCGCCAGGTGAGGCAGGCAGGCTGGCAGGCCAGGCCTAATCAGTTATTGTTATTAGCCTAAGCAAGGCGGTGTGAGTGCAGTCAATGTGTATCCCGGCCGCCCACTGGGCCCAACACGGACGAACTGGAACCAAAGTTAAGCTAGCATAGCAGAAGCATAGCATAGCAGAAGTTAAGTAACTAGTAGTAGCGACGTAGCGTAGCTGCCATGCCATGATGCCAAAATTGCCAATATTATGCCGTGGGTGGGTGGCAGAGGCCCATGCCAAAGCAATGCTGATTTTTTTGGGGGGAGAGCATAGTTGTGGCGTGAGTCGACGGTCGTTAGGGTGTTTTTCAAGGCTGGATGATTTAATAATGTTGATGCATCTTTATGGCGCCATTTTTTCTGTAGGACGACTGTCATGAATTTTAAATAGATCTTAACGGTGCGGATGTTGCAGAAGTAAATCCGTGGGAATGGCCCGCCTCTTGTTTCTGCCACGAGCTATAAAGCTTTTATATGTGAGAGTACATCCATGTTCTGCCTCTAGAAGGCCTTTGTGTTTCACATATGCCCAAGGTAATGTTATATTCCATATAGGTACCCCGATATAGGCCCAGGTAACATCACAACCTTTCACCTATATTCGTCCCTACATTACATACATAACGGCCGCAAGGGCTGACCCTTTACCTAGTTACAGTACTCCTTACAGAACGTGGGGTTTTCCCTGAACAATAGGCTCATACATTATGCATGAGGATTCAGGATTCTTGGAAAATGAGCAGGACTATCATCTCCTGCATAATAACTATGTACAAGGTTCATTCCCGACGTCATCCTAAGTCCGACAGTGGCACAGCAAGGTAGAACCCCTGGGGATACCTTTGGGTATATAAACATCCCATCTTGCTGAGATAGTCAGAGGAGATCACGACTTCCATACCAACACACTGACACCAGACGCTGAGATTCCTGCATGCATACACTCCAGCTCACAGTGGTCTGAACTCTCTTGCGGGGTGTCCAACTCGAGACCAAGACGGGGTCCCACAGTCTCTCACTTCAGGTAATGGGGTGGAATTTATCCTAGAGGGATTCTTGGCTTTAACACCTACACACATGCTAGGTACACTTAGGCACATCTAGTTAGGATTGCATCTTAGGAGTATGCATTTTATTGTCCTGTATTTTATATGTTGTACAAGAAAGGGGGGACTATGGGCTATATTTAACTAGGTCCAGCATACAGGCCCAAATATAATGCAAAAACAGAGTGGTATGCTGTTCCTAAAGGACAATACAGGTCGATGTGTGTCTAGTGAAATATATAGTGCTCATTAAAGGTAGGAGGAAATTTCCTCCTTTCGGAAAAGACCCTCACACACCCAATCAGAGAGGTGTCTTGCTTCATCATTGGGTCTGCTCCTTATCGGGTCGGCGCTGCAATACCCGATCGGCACCCATGATAGGGCCTTTTGGCGGAGATCTTTTTTCCTTGCCGTTGGGTGCAGTGCGTGTAAGGGCCCTAGTGAGTGTAGATGTGAAAATGTGAGGTTAAAACAGGAGGTAGAGGTCCACCCCAGTAGCGGTCGGTGGTGGGAGTGCCTCCGGGCGCTGACGTGGGGGAGGGGCAGGGTGGGGGGCAGTAAACTACGGATTACGGCCGATTACAGGTAAGTCCACATATAAATAAATAAAATGAATTTCGTTTCTCGCGCTGCATTGCATTTGGCAATGCAGCGCGATAAGCGAAGTCGCTTTATTTATTTATATGTGTACTTACCTGTAATCGGCCGTAATCCGTAGTTTACTACCCCCCACCCTGCCCCTCCCCCGCCCCACATCAGCGCCCGGCGGCACTCCCACCACCGACCGCTACTGGTCCACCCAGAACAATTTTAATGAATGTGGCCACTATCCTGATTAAAAAAGTGAATAGCACGCACCACTGTTACAGGGTAATGCGCTGTAGAGTTAGGTCAACATGTTTGCCTGTATTTTATATACCTGCCTGTATTCTAACCCTGGGCGGAGTTCGCGGAGTTGCGCTACGCGAAACTCCGCGAAGTGGTAAAAAAACTCCGCTGCACTACGCGGAGCTCCGCGAGCGGCGGAGTTCAATAGAAAAATGCTGTTCGCGGTGATTGCACAGTGCCGGATGCTTTTCCGCACTGTGCAATCATTGCGAACGGCACCATGCACAGGGCAGGCTTTCCTTTTCTGCCGTTCGAGTAGATTTTTACTCGAGCGGCAGCTTTCTCAACGCGAACGGGCAATTTCTCAACGCGAGCAGTCATGAGCATACGCGACCACTCGCAATGAGAAACCTGACCCCCGCGTTGAGAAATCTCGCCGGGGGGTTGATTTTCCACGCTCGCGCTCGCCAACTTGATGTTGACGATCGCGAACAAGGAAAAATCTCGCCAGGAGGTTGATTTTCCTCGCTCGCGCTCGCCAACTTGACGTTGGTGAACGCGAGCGAGGAAAAAAGCTCCGCTGCGCGAATCAGAGTTTTTTGGAACTTCGCGAGCTTCGCGCAACGCTGAGTGCGGAAAACTCCGCAAACTCCGCGAGCAGAGCGGAGTTCACCGCCCAGGCCTATAACAAAATGGTAGAGATTTACCATCCTTTCACTTTTCTAGTGCTTCTAATCATTTATATCTGTTACTGTCTGATGCTTGTCTCAGCACACCTATTTTACACTAGAATGACGAATGTTCAATAAATGCATATTGAAAACGTCCATACAGTTTATTCTGTGTACATCTCTGAGACTAAGTGAGCACGAGTGACTGAGCGAAAAGTATTGCACTGTTTCCACGATTCTGAGGGATCAGGGTTGTCATGTTCGATAGTTGCCAAGAACTATTCTCTCCTTGATAGGAGAAGTTTCTAGTGGCACTGTGAGCTAACTGGCATACAAGCCAACATACTCGGTGGGGGCATCTGGAATCAGTTCAGATACCAAGCCCGCAGTGTATGTTGTCTAAACACGCAGATCTTATATAGATTTATAAGAACTACACGACATGGCGCCCAACGTCGGTTGGGCACTTATTTAACGGTCAAATCTGAGTAGTTCAGTCGTGCTATTCTCAGAGACCCCTACTCACATTTTCCCCAGAGACGTCTGGAGTGGGAGGGAACAAAATCCGCCGCAGCTGAGTAGGCAAAATCCTATTTATTGGCTGTTGGTTGAATCAAGCTTGAAGGATACATTGTTCCTACTGTGCATAACACCTTATCTCAGTTCCCTTGAAAAGCTCTTCTTACTAAAAACAATGTTGGTACAGGAAGACCCGGTAGTTGAACTAAACTTCTCAGCCGAAGAAGAAGCAAATGCAATAGACATATCAGAAAATGTCAGATATGTCATCACCCTAAAACTAGCAGCACACGGTTTGACGTACAGGGGTGGGCAAGTAACTTTTGTGATTGAGGCACACGAATCATACAGAACAGAGGCATTCTATTCATGGATTAGATACCCGCAGACAAATGCACGAACAAAAACATTTCATTACTATGTCGAAGATGACATACCAAACGAATATAGTCCATATGAGGACATTGAAATTCCACTAACTTACCAGGAACATTTATACTGGTTTAAAGGTGCCCCCCTCACACAAGAAATAAAGTAAGACTCAGTCCGCTCTGAAGAGACGGAGCAACATGGCTGGTATTAGCGGCCTACACTCCACACCCTGACATTGACACACTGCCAGGAGGAGACTTACTTATACATCATAAAGAATTGATAAAACGTTACAGAAACATGGCACAGTTCGTGATGAGAACACTCACACTTCAGCCAACACCAGCTACAAAACCAGGACCAGTTCAAAGTTCTACAACCAAAATTGCACCACAAACATTACACGCAGTGATGGGTAAAATGCCCACTAAACGTGAACAAATGCCTTTCTTGATAGCCCAAAAAATAACAGTTGGAGGCAGTATTTTCACACACTGGTCCGCAGGAAAAGCATAGAATACTAACAATTTGCTTGCAGATGGGGATAGCTCCCCCAATAGAGGATTGTACTTCCTGGGGTACAGTTTTCGCTGCAATATGTACCAGGACTCATGGTATCCCTTCATTAGCGGTAATACCAGATGTATTGAGACAAATACAGAACGAGTATGGGAAGCCCGACAGTTTGCTGATTGCTGACACCGCTGATCCCTGGACTCATACCCGGCATTCTACTCAGCACACGGGGGGTCTGCTGTCTCCGCCACTACAGCCGCATCTACGAGCCGGGGAGCTCAGAACTACACCCCCAGCAGTCCTAGCGGTGCGCACGCCGCGCATTGCGTCACACGCGCCAGGAGGTGCTCAAGAGGGGGCCAGGGCTCCCGCCGTGCATGAGCCCGACAGTTTGCTGATTGCTGACACCGCTGATCCCTGGACTCACACCCGGCATTCTACTAAGCACACGGGGGGTCTGCTGTCTCCGCCACTACAGCCGCATCTATGAGCCGGGGAGCTCAGAACTACATTCCCCAGCAGTCCTAGCGGTGCGCACGCCGCGCACAGCGTCACACGCGCCAAGAGGCGCTCAAGAGGGGGCCAGGACTCCCGCCGTGCGGGACCCGCGCGGGCGTGCCTGGGCCCGTCAGAGCCCAGAAGAGGCCAGGCTGGGCACATCCTCCAACGTCTGGGGTAAGGCACGAGGAGCCTCAACACCAAGGTACTGCGTTTGTTCATTTTAAATCCCACGAGCCCAACGTGTGTTTACGTTTTGGGACAATGGGCAAAAGAAAAGAAACATGTGCATCTCTGGGGGCGGGGGGGGGAATTGCGGGGACCCTAGATGCCTTTCTCATAAGGGCAGAGTCGGTCCTAACTAAAGAAATCCAGATAACAGAAAGACGTCTTTCGCTGGACACTTTTGCTATCCAGAAACGCTCCTCGCTAGGAGGTATAAGTATGGCCAAATCACCTGTGCTCTCCCAGGTGGAACACCAGCCTGCCGTACCTACAAGCATGATGGGGGGCGGAGAAGGGGGTTTAACTGATCTCATGCCTGTACTGAGTGGCCAAGGTGCTACTATCATAGAGGAAACGACAGGCTCTGCCTTGAGGGGGTGCGATGCATTATCATTACCATCATTGGAAGCACCCCCTTTGCTATTGGCTGGTTCTGTGATAGCTCCTGAAATTTTGGTAACCCCGACACCGCCAGTGGTTTGTGACTTAGAGGGTAGTGAGATTACTACAAGATCCCAAAAAACTCAGAGAGATGGTGTGTCAAGGCCGCCTATTGTAATTAACAACGAGCCACCTGCAAAACGGAGCCAGGGAGGCACTTTACAAAGGCATAAAGCCAGGTTAAAGCAATCAACCACTAATTCAGTGACCTCTGGACTAACGGTTACAGAAAATGACCAAGGCCCGTTTTCTTCAATCAAGCCCAATGGTAATCCTGTATTAAAGGGGGCCCTGATAGTGACGCTGACCATTGGAAAAGACTAGAGACTTTGGTGACCGTTTTGCTGAATCCACTCCTAAGCAAACTATCAATAATTGAGGAGCATTTGTCCTTGATAGAAAGACCAGGGTCATACCATTGTAATTGTAAATGTAAAAACCTAAACCCCAGTCCCGTAGTAGTCTCAGAGGGTTCCGAACCATCAGCAATCAGAGGGCCCCAGTTAGGGATACAAAATGCAGAGGGTCTTAAGCTACCGGGGAATACTTCAGTTTTATTGCCAACCCAAGGGAATAAGGGAGGTAACAAGTCCATTAATAGAAATCACAAACCAAACCCTGGGACAGAGCCCCCAGTCATTGTTGCAGCAGGTATGGTTACTGATATCGGCCAACCACCGAAGGTGTTGGGAACAGAGTCGGGAGCCCCACAGCAAGGTGTGGGTCAACGGCAATCCAACACTGTGTGCCGGTCATTACATTTACCAGAGGCCTCTTCCTCACTTGTATTGATTCTGGTAAATGTCCCACCTTTGAGGGAGGGGCAGTTGGAGTCCACCACACAACTAATGAATAAATCCTTGCACTGGTTAATTTATCAAGCAAACATAAGAGGGATCCAGGGGGACACACTGAGTAACCAAATCATAATGGCTAGAAGAGTAGAATGGTTGGGACCATCCCAAAAAACATTGAGGGGAGATTGTGTGATTTTAAATTTTAATAATCGGGTAACGCCACATTTTCTCACAGACCAACTGTGTTGGAACCCACGTGATTGCTCTGAAATTAGCACACTGCCTTATGCGTTCTTTTTTAAGTCACCACACAGTCAGGGTAGCGGAATTGGTGGATTTGGTGCGCCCACGGGGTGGAATGGACTCAAATCAAGTGCTCAAGACAACTCAGGCGGTATGGGAGTAAGTACAGAGAACAGATTCGCCCCCCTCAGTGGGTTGGATTGTTGCGAATGACTAATGTCAGACTCACACCCCAGTACTCAAAATAACAAAGGATTAGCAGGGTATTTAACCACACACATAGATAAGGGGTGTAAGATCGATCCACCATTTAACCAATCTAGTAGCTTGGAATTGTCGCTGCCATTGGGTCCCGCACTGTTATCTTACATTTCCTGGAATATTGCGGGTCTGCAGTCCAAGGTAGAGTCACATGACTGGCAGGACTTAATAGAGCAGTAGGACATCTGCATATTCCAGGAGACGTGGTCGACCAAACCATTATATCGGTTGGGTTTTTTAAATTTTTTAAAACCGGCACTTCAGGGTCTGAAGGGTAGACCTGCGGGGGGACTAACTATTTGGGTAAAGCAGAATCTGGGATTTACCATTAGTATAGTCCCTATTGATAGTCCAGACATTATGGCCATACGCATACAGGCTAACCGAAATACGGAAATATTGATCGTAAATATCTACACAAGGGGTCTCACTGGGGGAAAACACTCAAGCACAGTTGGCTGCTTAGAAGATTTTCTGGGTAGATTGGTAGGTACCCCCAAAATAGTGATAGCGGGGGATTTTAATACCACTTTCGAACCCCTTGGTAGTGAGGATTCAAAAACTGACAGAAGAAGAGGATGCACTATGGAGTGTCCCCAGCTTAGAGATACCCCCCATCAAGAGATGGTCAGAGGCTGCCCTCCAACTTAAGGCATTGTGTATGGAGGGGGCTCAGAGCAGTTAATGGTCGCTCACCCTCCGATAAGCATGGAGCCAACACCTTTAATAATGGTGTGAGCACAAGTCGGATCGATTACATACTTTTAAATTTAGAATACTGGTCCGATTTTTGTGATATGGAGGTTGTGGAGTGAGTGAAAAGTGACCATAATCCTCTTTCTTTAAAAATGGAAATTAAGGGTTCTTTACAGCCATCTAATCCACCTCCGCTTCCCTCAACTAACGAAGTTCAGCTTTGCAGTTGTATGAGGAGGGTAAAATGGGACGTTGTAGTGTCTAGCGAAAGAACACTCACTGACATAAGGACAGCAGTCTTCGAGACCCTGGTAGAGTTACGAGCAACCACACTAGAGTCTGAAATAAATGAGAGAATAACAAAGCTGCATGAGGGTCTGTTTAGTAAAATAAGTACCTTCTTATTAAAACCAGCTAGTAGCTCAATTAAGTGAAAAAGCAAAGACACTAGCTGGTACAATAAGGACTGTAGGGTAGCCTATAAGTCATTGGCTGCAGCTATTAAGATGAATGATTACACTGCAGTCAAGCATACCCGGCAAGAATATAAATTGGTGTTAAATAAAGCTAAAAAGGACTGGGACAAACAGAGATGGGCAGATCTCTACCAGGCGAGCAAGGATAGTAACTCCCAGTCTTTCTGGCATCAGGTAAAATGGGGGAGAGGGGGACAAGCTCCCGCGCCCCATAATCACGTAGACCCGGAGAAGTGGGTTTCCCATTTTGCAACGCAATTTGCCTTGGAGACAGGGGGCTAAACCGAGGATGTCCATACTACCTCGTTTTCTGGCTCAGCACTGGTATTTGATTTAAGGGAATGTTGAAATAGCTCTGAGTTTAGTTGCTAACGCAGAGCACCCGGTCCCGACGGCGTACCGGCCGATCTGTTTAAGAAAGAAAGTAATCTGGCAACAATATATACTCCTGTTAGTGAATGCTATAGCTAGTGGGGCAGCCATCCCAGTTTCATGGAAGGGGGCAGAGATTCTGCCAATATTTAAAAAAGGAGACCGCTCGTGCCCAGGCAATTATAGACCAATCAGTCTCATAGATGCCATTCAAAAGATTATGGGTAGAATGGTACTAAATAGGATACGAGAATGGATTGAAGACAAAAATATATTAACTCCATTACAGGCAGGATTTCGCACCAACGTTAGTACTATAGATCAGGTATTTCGGTTTGTTTTGATCTATTGGCGGGTCGTGGTGCTGGCTGGCGGTACCATCTATGCAGCCTTTGTGGATTTAAAATCCGCCTTTGATCTGGTTTTGCGGAGTAAACTTTGGAGGGTATGCAAAGATTTGGGTATGCCTGCAGAAGTGCTATTTGTTGTAGAGCAATTGCATGTAGGAAATTTTGCCCAAGTACGCTGGAGCACCCAGGGTAATAAAACTGACCCACTCCCAGTATCTAAAGGGGTGCGTCAAGGGTGCGTCCTGGCGCCGACCCTATTTTCATTGTTTATTAATGGTGTTGTAGACTATTTCTCTGCATTTCCAACAGACGCACCATCTCTCGCAGGTGTTAAAATTCCAATACTTATGTTTGCAGACGATACTCTGATTATCTCTAAAACCCAGAGTGGTCTGCAGAGGGCCTTAATAAGATTTGAGGAGTTCTGTAAAGATCGTGGGTTGGTGATAAATGCAGACAAAACAAACTTCATGGTCCTGCACAAGCAAAGAGCAATTAAAGGCAGGGTGTTTCTTAATGGAGAATTATTGGAGCAGACTGATGTTTTTAATTATCTGGGGATCACGTTGGGGAATAGACTCAATTGGAATCCCCAGATAAATACCTTGGCCCTAAAGCATAGTCATCTAGCTGGAGCCTTGTTGAAGGAATATAAGACCTCATACACCCAACCCATGTACCCTCTACTTAAGATATACAACACCAAAGTATTAGCCTCGGTGACTTATGGTGCAGAACTCTGGGGTTTTAGTGACATAAAGCCACTAGTTTTAGCTCAAAATAAATTTGTGAGATGTGTTATTGGCTTGCCACGGAGCACTCCTTTAAAACCAGTCTTCTACGACCTAGGCTGCAGCAGACTGGAAGAGGTTGCTAAGTTTCGCCCAATAGCGTACTGGCGGAGACTATGGACTACACCAGAGTTGCACCAGTACGCAATTGCTCTTAAAGATGTATGGGTCTTAGATACCTGAAGTAAGATCAGGTGACTGCTAAACATAAAAACTGCATTGGTTAGTATGGGTCTGCGACACCTGTGGGACGAGCCAGAGAGCCATCAATTCCCCCCAAAAAAAGAGATGAAGACTATACTGGTCTATGGTGGCAAGAAATAATATAACTACTTCAGAGTCCACATCACTGACGGGTACATTTTTAGAGTTTAAGCACTGCCCTAAATATGAGCAATATTGGGATGTCATCACTAAACCCAGGGATAGACGTTTATACTTTCAATTCCGGGTAGGCACATTACCCCCAAATGTATTCACATGCAAGTGGCACAGGGAGAATGATAGTATGTGTAAGTTGTGTCTGGAACACGAGGAAACTTACTCACATATTTTATTTGTCTGTCCGGTATACCAGGCTCCACGTAATAAATGTTTGCGCCCATTATGCAAGAACATGGGCGTGAGGAGCAGTGCTATTGCCTTGAGAATACTGTTGACCGACACTGGTGCCCAGTGTGTAATAGCTATTGCCAAATTTTTAAATTGGACATGCTCAATACGGGAAAGAAAAATGGCAGAAATTGGCATGACCACTACAGCATATCCAAATCAGTGTTTGTAAAAAACAAAATGATGCATTAATGGGTATGCGGGTATTACACAGAAAAGTGGTTGTCATTACGTTAGTAGGTGGCATTTTCCTTTTACTACCTCAATAATCCACTCCTTATTTGTGATAAATACCAAATCCTATCTCTAGTGTATTTGTCACTAGTGTCACATAAGGTTATGGGCCTTAAGATTATTAGCCTTGTTTAGAAACGCTAATTGTATTACTGAGTTAGTTACCCCCATTTTATATTTGTATGAATTTTAAAGCATTTTATCATATTAATTGAAATTTTTAATGTCTTTTTAATATGATTGTACTTTTATATGTATTCACTATATTAAGACTTGTATCAATTTATGGAGAGAAAAGTGTCTTTTTATTGTAAATTGTCTTTTATGATCTTAATTGATCGAAATAAAGATTAATTGATTATGGAGCGGAACCCACTCTAAACTTAGGGATGAAGTTACTAAATAACTTTCCCCAGGTATCAGCTATAATATTAGCAAACATTAAAGGGGAAGCAGCATCAGTGGCAATACGCCAATGCCTGAGAGACTTCACTCCTTTACAACAGGAGACAGAACTACCTAAAATAATTGAAACTGCATATGCAGAATTAGGTAGAGATAGTCTGGGAACTAGACCAGTAAAACCTCAACTAGTGGCAGGTCCAGAAAAAGAACAGGCAAAACAAACACCAGTTTCTTCAAAAAGAAATGGGATAATAGCAAACAACAAAAGAATAGATCTCAATCCAGAGGAAGGTCTTCTCAACAGGAGCTCCCAGAAAGGAGGTATAACCTCAGGAATAGAGATAACATTGAAAAACCTGACAGGTATCAGGACACTGATACACGCTCCTCTCGTTCCTTTCAGGGTTCATCAAAAAACTCAGAGAGGGAAGGACGGTCAGAACACAGACAAGAAGAGCGTACAAAGTCCAGAGACTCTCAACGCACTTCAGACTACGCTTCCAAAAAAGAAGAAAAGCCTAAAGCAAAACCTCGATTCAAAAAGAAGAAAGTAGCAGGTCTAAAAGTTAGACATGCCCAGAATTCTGAGGACTCAACTACTGAACGGGAAATGAGCTCTGACGATGCTAGACAGCGCAGCAGAAGTAACAATAGCTCGCCAGAACCTGATGGAATTTCTGGTGACAGCGGAGCCGAGTGAGTATTTCACGGTGGAAACACCTGATACTAGGGTAAGTGTCCCACATAGGTTATATGAAATAATACTGAAAATGGAAGGGGACAAGCCCAGGAAAATTAAAGGTCTCTTTTGGGAGAACCTGACTTTTGGATATGACATTCTCTTAGCTGAGAAAGATTGGCCGCCTGCTTTTGATATGGATTGCCCAAAGGGAGGGACGGTAATTATGCCAGCCTTTTCCGACCTCGTTCCCCAATACATAAAACACACATACGCGCAGGAGTGGGTGGTGGCTCTTGCTCGTGCACTATATCGCAACCATGTTGGGTTGGATGAACAATCACCTCACCACGTGATACCATTAAAATGTACTCCAACTACACAGAGACAGTATCCAATAAAACAAGAAGCAAAAAAACAGGTCAGGGAGATCTTAGATCAACTTGAATATCAAAGTGTGATTGAAACTTGCACCTCATCAATGAATAATCCTTTGTTTCCCGTAATGAAACCCGATAATTCATATTGTCTAGTTTTAGATTACAGACATGTGAACTCATGCACAAAAACATTTGCAGTACAAAACGCACATAGTGCCGCATTAATGAATAACAATGTGCAAAAAGATACAAAACTACACTAGATATCTCAAATGGATTTTTCTGTCAAAATATAGCGCCTGAGAGCAGATATTTGACAGCATTCTCAGCGCTGGGGTACCAATGGCAATTTTGTCGACTTGCCCCAGGGTATAAGAACAGCCCAGGGTTATTTTCCGCCAAAGTAACTGAATTACTTCCGAATCTGGACGAAAAGGCATTATCCTATGTAGATGATATTTATCTGACAGATGATGACCTGGAGGAACACTTGACCAGGGTGAACACCATCATTTTGGTATTTGCCTCTGAGGGCTACAAGTTTAACTTTAAAAAATCAAAAATAGCCTCCCTCAATGTCCTGTTTTTGGGATCTGAGCTTTCAAGTGAAGGAAAAAGTCTGGCAGCGAACTTTCCGGAGAAGTGTGCGCTGCTCCAACCTCCAAAATCATTAAAAAATTTGCAATCAATACTGGGATTCCTAAATTTCGGAAGAACATACATTTTGAAAGGGTTAAACCTTTCTATGACCTGATTTTTCAGTTAGGCAGTGAACATAGGAACACACAGAAATCCTACGCTCCCTACAAGCTGACATGATAGCATCCAAACACTTACAGACATGCGTAAATGTACGCAATCTGATGATCCGTATAGTTGCGGGTCAATCTGGGTACACCTACTTGACATACAATGAAGGTCATACAGTACCAATAGCATACAAATCACATCTGTACACAAATGCAGAGATGCGTTTTGCATCCACAGAGAAAATTCTGACAGCAGTACAGACTGCTGTAGTGCGAGAAAGAGCACTGGCTCAGGGAAAACTAATTATTGTCGTGACCCCAGTACCGGCCTTAGAGGCTGCTACGAAGGCGAGCGTTCCAAATGCTAAAGCTTTACATCTGTGATGGATACAATGGGCTAATTCTCTCACTGCATCAGATGTAGAATACAGGTACGACCCAAGTCTACAAACACAGGCATTCCTGCAATACGAACAAGAATATCCTCTCCTGAATGAAATTATGCCTCTAGATCAGTATGAATTTATAATTTACACTGACAGGTCTGCTCAACCGGCCATAGGGAGTAAACAACAATACAGCGCCGCGTGTGCAATTGTTAAGGGTCGTATGAAAGATGGTAAATTCCATCCGAGCTGTACAAAGACTCAGTTCTTAGGGGACTGCACGGCTCAGTTAGCAGAACTAAAAGCTCTTTTACTGGCACTGGTTAACACAGATCGAGAATTCCCCACACTAATTGTGTGCGATTCGTCTTACTGTGTCCAGTCATACAATGAATATCTACACTATTGGGGACAAAATGGGTTTAAAGACTCAAAAGGTGGCACAATAAAGCACAAAATGCTATGGGAACAGGTAGCCGAGTTGAAAAATGACCTAACAAGAGCTCACGTGGTACACACGCAGAGTCACCAACGTGATGGCGTTCACGTTGAAGGGAATTCATTGGCTGATGAAGCCGCGAAGGGGGCAGTACGAACTGCATCCGTAGTTGCAATCACTCGTTCAAAGACGAGAATAGACGGACAGATAATGGTAGCTGTCATTGCTTCACGCAAAGACAACAAAGCACTTCCGAAACATTTTCCACTCATGTACTCCTACAAATTAGATGCAAACAACGTTCCATTTGCTCAGATTCCAGGAGTGGGGGATAGAGTAATACCAAACATGGATTGCAGATTAGGCTTAATTTTAGCTGCACACGAGGGTCTGGGTTCTGCACATGAAGGTTACAGCAACAGTTTCTTTACTGAAACAACGCTATTGGTGGCCAGGGTTAACAAAGCAGACCAAAGACTATGTCTTAAAGTGCAACATCTGTCAACAGATGAAAGGCTCCACCATAAAACGTCCAGCACAGACACCATTATTGATATCAGACAGACCTCTCGCGTGTGTCTATTTGGACCACTGCGGCCCCTTCCAATCTGATGGGGCTTACAAGTACATAATGGAGGGGGTGGATTCCTGCTCAAGATTCCTATGGGTATGGCCTCAGCGCTCGGCTGACGCTCGAACTGTTATCAAAGATTTGCGAGTCTTTATAGGGACATATGCAGTTGGCACATTACCTTCTGTCGTGGCCCCGCGTTTAGCTCCAGGACTTACAAGGAGGCCATGGGAGGTTTGGGTGTAGCATTGCGGTACTCCTCTCCGTACCATCCTGAGGGAAATTTGGTTGTGGAAAAGAAGAACCGGGACTTAAAGCAATCATTAACAGCTAGGGTATTAGGCACGGGCAGTAGTTGGGTAAATCACCTATATGGGGTCCAGAGGGCCTTAAACAATAAGCCAAGACGCTCTCTGGGAGCGGGGGGCTCACTCCTTATGAGGTCCTTTTTGGGCCGAGAATTTGGGTAACTGACCTAGATTGTGAAGGCACAGTGGCAGATGAACAACCTTTTGACATCAATAAACGTTTGGCTGTTTTACAGGAACTAAATGAAGCAAGGGCTCTACAGAGCAATGTCCAGGTGAAAAGGTTTGCCACTGGGGAAGTCAAGTCAGTCACGGCAAGACCTGTCTGGATTCCTAAAGTCGGGGATCTGGTCAGAGAAAAGATAATGGGCAAAAGAGAATTTGGACCATCTTACAGGAAGCCTGTACCTGTCCTGGCAGTTGAAGGAACAAGAACTGTACTTCTGCCGCCTCTTGCCGGAAAAAAGGAGAAAAGGTTTGTCTCCAATGATCTGATAAAACCACATAATGTGGCCAATACTGAATAGTAGGCCTCGTGGGTTCCTGGGTAGCCGACGCTCTCTTCTTGCTACCATACAGGAAGTTCAGACAGAAAAGCTCATCACGTTTGAAGAGTCGCACTTGCAAAGCACTGGAATAAACAACAATGCATTGGAACTCGTTCCTCTTGCAACAGAAAATCAAAATCAAAATGAAAGACACATTTCAATTCGACCTAACACCGATGTCTACATAAACATGCCTCAACAAGAGCAATGAACAAGTTCAACAAAACCTGCCGAGCTACCCTAAATTGATCGAACTGCATCTGGCTATTTCATAGACTTGGATACCTTTTCATTGGATCCAAGTGAGCCTGAAACGACGCCAGCCCCAAAAACTCAAACAGCAATTCAAAGATTTCTTCATCTTTCTTAAAAAGACTTACCTGGTGTCACCTTGGATAGAACTTTGGATAATCACCGGGATAATTTTCTTTCTTTTCTGGGTAGGCTTAGTGACTACTTTCCACTTAATTATTAATGGAACTTATCTTCGCCAAAACTCTGCATCGTCAAAAGTGAACTTGGTCCTAAAACCTCATGTTTCATCACATCATGAACAAAGACTTGTCATCAGTGAACATTACAGCAGTTCCTATACCTGATGGTATAGTATGGGACAAGGTTTATTATGATATATTTGGCCCGACTGAACTTTTAAAAGTACATTTGTTTAAAATTTCCTTAAATGATATCATTACCTCCAGTAAATTCTCAGATGATTAAGATTTTGAAACGGTGAATAATATGTTGTCTGATTTAGAACAATCTGCCGCATTTTCTAGCAATGAAATGTTGTAAGACACATCAGATTTTGACACTATGTATTGTTATCAACATTATGGTCATCACTTTCTACACAAATCCAGCAGCCCTAGGATTGTTTTCACTTATCAGCAATGGGAACATTGCCCTACACTTCCAAAAAGCAGTTCAAAAACGTTTGCACAGAAGTTTTCATATTTTTCAGGGTTTAACATTTCAGATCCGACCTCATAATACTATGAGGTAGCACCTACATCAGCACAGAAAAAGATGTTAACAAACACCAAACAGATTTACTCTGCGTTCTTTATTGCCCAACTATCTGAACAGGGTTTCGACTTATGGAAAGACACTATAGACTTAAAATCAGTCTGGGATTCTAGGGATTGGCAAGTCCAGGGAAAAGAAGAGCTATTTAGAGTATGCCTCATTCCACAGCAGATGATTTTTCTAAATGAAACTGTGCAGCAGACTTCCTGTCTTGGTATAGCCAAGAACAAGGAGTTGAACACACCTCGGATTCCTACACCAACAAATACCGGGGGAAATCTTACATCAGATGAAGGGGCTACAATAGATGACATCATACAATACAATAGATCAGACCCCAATTGGAAGGGATGGTTGGTTTGGCCCGCAGACACTAATAGGTGTCAAGAAAGATTCAGGGGTACCACCGAAGGGTACAGTATCCATAGGCCAGACCCACGATATGTACAAAGAGAACATCCGGGGGTGGTGACATCATACAGTGTTGGGAAGTTATGCCTCGATTGGCTAAGAACCTCAACACTAACACAGGTGAAACAACACTTATATTTACTATCAGAGGATGTGGACCTAAGGTATTTTTATTAGGCCCCAGGAAACCACGTCAGAAACGTTCCATATATGCTATCTATAATGAAATTTGGAAAATCTTGCAACAAGAAGCAGTTGAGAGACTGCGAGAAATAGATAGGATTAACCTAGAAAAGGCATTAGCCATAGTTGACAATGGCATGACTACGTTAACATCCAGGATATATTCACTGGGCAAAATTGTATCTTCTGCTATTGACCTACTAGAACAGGACTTGTCCATATTACAGCACGGGCAATCACAATTACGTTCTATTATGTTATTGAGCTGGACGCTGCAATCATTGTGCGCTGGTTATGTGCCTTGGCGTTTTATAAACAGTACGTCCCTGTTTTCTGCATACAATCTAACAGAAAAACAGACGAAAATGGCACAATGGGGAGCAAAATATACAATGCTGCGTATTGAAAAACTGGACAGATTACCTTTTACTGTGGCTGAGTCACCGTCCACAGAATGGTTAATCCATGGCCACATAACTCTACCGGTCACAACTTTTCCGTTTCAATATTGCCTAGAACAACAGGCGGGCAGATATGAAAAGATGGGTAAGGAATACATCAGGGAACCTTGGGAATTACCGTACAGATTTCGATGCAGGAGTGGGGATGTAGAAGTGTTTATAAGCGGTACTTACTGTGAGAACGCTTTGAGTGGATCCCTCATTTGCCAGGATATTATGCTACACGGAGCTTGTAATGGTTCAGTGGCAAATCTATCCTGTCATTTGAAAGGTGCCCCGGCAGCTATGATCACTCCGGTATTCAGGCTTCTCTTGAATGGGAGTTACTTGATGCTGAACGATCAAGGTTGTTGTGGGATGCTAAAGGGCATCGCATATCTGGTAACCGTGAGCTCCAGGGTTACTTGCTGTATGCAAGTATTTTTTCCACCGACACATACAGTCAGGGAGGCGCCGCTATGACCTTCACTGAATGTTTCTCTTATACGGTTTGATACTCTGAGCAGAATGAAAGCCATGCTTTTACAGGAAACTGTGCCCTTAACCTCCGCCCGGGAGACTTTTGATCTCCAGATTGCAAGGTCCTCGGCTGAGATACAGGCACTAATACGAACAAACTGCCCTTTCCATTTCGCAGAAATGGTAAATCATATCTTTAACATATCTGATACAACGGGTATAGCCCACCTATTTAAGACCATAGGTTCGGGACTATTAAGCATCTTTCAGACGGCCCTCGGAGTTATACCAAACTTTATACACTCCGTATTCTGAAGCATTTTTGGAGGACTTCCGCTGATCCTGTTTCTAATAGCAGGTATCCTGATTGTAATTTTTCTGCTAAGCAATGGACATCCCAGTCACCAAGGAGATGAAAAAGGCACTCCTGGGTGCAAATACCGTGATCGCATGGTAACACATCTGGGCACACCTCGCCTAGGAGAACTAAGTGCTTCTTGGTTCCTGTCATTTAGACCAGTCTGGATGGACTACATCTTACCTGTTCTCCAATCCCTGTTCTGCGTAGAGGAATGCGTGTTAGATCTGTGTCTGACACTTCCATCAGTTGGGCAACCGGACGTTGATGCATTGCTGGACCCGATAACGGCCCATGTTCTGCAGTGTCCCCAGCATATTCCTATATTGATGGCGGCATTCTTGGAGCCACCACAGGAAATATCTGCTCCTGTTGGTATGGACACCGGCTCCTCCACGAACACCCAGGCTTTTGATAATGCACAGGCTGCCCCAGCATCGGCTGCAGACAGCGCGGAAGCTCATCTGTGCTCAATTGACATAATCTGCGAGGTGTTACAGGGATCGTCGTCTGCGAAGGCAGGCAACAGCGATGTTGCGTCTACCAGCCAGGACACGTAAACATTTGGCCCGTCGTGTGCTGGGAAAAGAAAATTGGTTTTTTTAAACAAACTCACATTAGAATTCCTAAACAAATTGACACTTTTATGACCTGCATGGCTTTCTAATGCTTGTAGTAGTTCGAACTATATATACGGACACATTAGAGCTGTTGCTTGAGTGTCAATTTCTGTTTTTAGCACAGTTTTAGAGTTTAACTTTTTTACATTTTTTAATGGAAATATTATTTTTACGTATGTTTGCATACCTGTACCTAGACTGGTAGTACGTTAGTATTAGATTATGTCGTCCGGTAGGATGAGGAGTGGGTGTTATATTCCATATAGGTACTCCGATATAGGCCCAGGTAACATCATAACCTTTCACCTATATTTGTCCCTACATTACATACATAACGGCCGCTAGGACTGACCCTTTACCTAGTTACAGTACTCCTTACAGAACGTGGGGTTTTCCCAGAACAATAGGCTCATACATTATGCATGAGGATTCAGGATTCTCGGAAAATCAGCAGGACTATCATCTCCTGCATAATAACTATGTACAAGGTTCATTCCCTACGTCATTCTAAATCCGACAGTGGCACAGCAAGGTAGAACTCCTGGGGATACCTTCGGGTATATAAACATCACATCTTGCTGAGATAGTCAGAGGAGATCACGACTTCCATGCCGACACACTGACGAGAGACACTGAGATTCCTGCATGCAGACACTCCAGCTCGCAGTGGTCTGAACATCCCTTGCGGGGTGTCCAACTCGAGACCAAGACGGGGTCCCAAAGTCTCTCACTTCAGGTAATGGGGTGGACTTTATCCTAGAGGGATTCTTGGCTTTAACACCTACACACATGCTAGGTACACTTAGGTACATCTAGTTAGATTTACCATCCTTTCACTTTTCTAGTGCTTCTAATCATTTATATCTGTTACTGTCTGATGATTGTCTCAGCACACCTATTTTACACTAGAATGACGAATGTTCAATAAATGCTTATTGAAAACGTCCATACCGTTTATTCTGTGTACATCTCTGAGACTAAGTGAGCACGAGTGACTAAGCGAAAAGTATTGCACTGTTTCCACGATTCTGAGGGATCAGGGTTGTCTTGTTCGATAGTTGCCAAGAACTATTCTATCCTTGATAAGAGGAGTTTCTAGTGACACTATGAGCTAGCTGGCATACAGGCCAACATACTCAGTGGGTGCATCTGGAATCAGTTCAGATACCAAGCCCGCAGTATATGTTGTCTAAACGCACAGATCTTATATAGATTTATAAGAACTACACAACAGTAATGGCGGCGCTGTTTAGCGAGTCAATGTCGAAGTTCACACCTGAGTGCCCCGGCCATATCATTGAATTGTTGCTTGTTTGTCGGGTCATTACTAGGGTTTATAGACGTAGGAATATTGGCACCAGCCAGCTTTAATGACGTCTTGTCGAAGGCGCTGAGGGACATCTCTTTGATTTATTTATAGATGTGTTTAAGAATCCTTTTAGCCCGTTGAGCAATTTTAGATTTAAACCCTCCTATTAGAGCCTTGGATGTCTGTCTGTGTCAGTGTTTTTTTGCCTAACAAGTGCCACATCTAAACGCGTGCGCATGATGGAGCGCGCGCAAAGAAGGAAAACAAAAGTGAGGTGCGAAAGAAATGACATTTCTGGAGCGGGACATGTAGAGTCATAACTAAACCAAAGCAAAACCAAAAGTGTCAGTTCAGAACAAAAATGTGGTTAGAACGAGGAAATAAATGTTAAAAGGACAGAAAAAACCTTATTGCACCATATTTTTTTCACACAGTTGCTGAATGCGGGTCCTGTATTGTTTTTGCAGAGTGCAGTCAACCCTTAACTCCCAAAAATGATCATAAAATAACAATTACAATAAAGCACTTAGAACTAATGTGCTTCTTTCCAAGAACTCCAAAGGGCAAGATTTGCGGCAGCTTTGCGTTTGTACTGAAATGGTTGGTGTAGCGCCAAGTAACTGTTTGTAGGTCGAGAGTAAACTTATTTTCCTTTGTACCAATAACATTTTGTGATTCACAAAGCCTGCTTAAAAATGGAGAGGCCGAGTGTGCTCTGTACACCACAGTAACTGGAGGGGGAGATACAAAGGCCAACGTTAATGATTACGGCAGGTATCTCCACTTCAGTATTCACAAGTTACCGGGCCCGGGATCAGGGAAAACATGTGGGTCTCGGGCTTACTAGGCCCATTCCTGCATGCGGTTCCCTGATCCCCGGCCCTCGTGTGGACGTTTTCCATCTGCTTCCGGCTGGTGGAAAGTGTGCGCAGTAAAGCATTGGGGATTCTTGTTTTTTTGTTTGGAGTTTTATATAGTGCGAGCTTGACCTGAAGGTATCAGAGCACCTTACATGAGCACCAGTTGCATTACAAATGGACACATTCATTTTTTTTGTTTGGCACGGGGAGATTAAGTGATCTTCCCAGAATCACAGGATGTTGAGCATCCCTGCCGAGAATCGAACCTGGTTCCCCAGCTTCGAGGTCGACCGCTCTAGCCCTTAGGCCACATACTCTCCATGCTCCTGTACCCAGAGTTCGACTGGATCAGAAAATACACAATTAGGGGTGTGGCCTAAATCATGCAAGCTAGAATCATGTGCTTAAGAAATTCATAAAGTTGCATTTAACAAAGGATAATAAAATAGCAAAATGTTACATGAGACCTGTGCACAGCATAGCCAGGCAAGACACACAAACTAGCATGCTTAAATAATAGTGATGTAGGGAGTGTGTCATGGGCCCTAGTGAAAGAAAGGATATGGGTCAGCACTGAGTGACTTTAAGGGAAATACCTTTTTGTTCTCGCAAACTGAAGCTGCAACTAAGTACTTATAGAGTATGAAAGCTTGCAAGAGAAGCAATGGTGGTGATAAGACTTAGGTGCCTGGGGGTGTGTTGGTGACTCTACGTATGAAAAATAATGTGCAGCTTTTTGGTGTTCTAAACCCAGTCTGGTAATTGACAAGCTATCTGTTTTGGTCACCTTCCCATGTTAAAGGTGCTCTCTCAGGTGCGAATAAAAACAAAGTTTACAAAATGCTTATTAAAATCTTTAAATTTCTTTAAACTTAAATAGAGTTGTTATTTAGGTAACAGTTGTTTTCTTAAATTCTGTTGTGGAAAGAAGACTGTTTATTCTCTTTGCATCTGTTATATAACACAATTGCAATTAAACCTTATTCTTAGCTATTGTGTAATATCAAACACCTAGAAACAGATTTTATAATTGGAAGACCTCATTTATGAGAGTTATTAACTGCCTTAACTGTTGCACAGGAGTCTATAGTGGAACTACCTAAAGAGAGTAGAGTTTAGACTGATGAGTGATAAGAGCACCATTTGAAGTATGATTGTAACAAAATGATTTATAAAAACAATTTTCAACAAGAGGACAAAAAGTCACAACATGTGAAGGCACTGGTTCCTTAGCCTAATTGGTAATCATCTTTTTTTATTGTTTCTCTAAAAGTAATCGCTTTAACGGAATACTCTATTATTTATTAACCCAACAATAACCCTTCGTCCACTGGAAGTGACAGTGACTGACTCATTCAAGTGTATTGCATGATTTTATTCAGTTTATCTGTTTAGAGTGTTTTCAGAACATTTTGGTTTATTTTGTCACATACGCTATGTCAAAGTTGTATCTTTGAACTCAAACTCTGTTAAAAATGGCATACTCCAGTATTGTCCTTTCCCCAAACCGGCACATAAAGCACTGAAATTGTCCCTTTTCAATGCATTAGTGATTTTAGCTCATTTATTCCAAAATTGTGCTTTTAATGCCCTTTTGATTTAATCTTTTTTATTAAAATTTTCACGGGGCAGGGGAACCTCCTATCTAAACCTTACTATGAGGAAGGCTCCCTTGCTGAAATTCAGATCTGGTATTACATCTGACTTTGAGCAGTGCCTAGTTGAGGATGTGGGTGGAGCTAATAGAGTAAGTGGGTGGAGCCAGTGGAGGAAGTGGGTGGAGCCGGAGAAAAGTAGGTGTGGCCTCCGACAAACATTTGAGCACCTGCATTTCATATTTTACAAATTAAGCAATGAACTGGGTGAGATGTTGCTCCAGGCTGGGGAGAAGGCACTGAGGAGTCCCTCTTCCACAAAAAATCTTGAGGTCCTTTAAAGCCACCTGTTCAACAACCCATTTCTCAAAGAATGGTTTCATGCTCTTATTTAGGTCATCAATCTGTAGTGTGTAGATCACTCAGGGTTGGACTAGGCACAAACCAGGTGCTCTGTTGGTAGCTAGATTGGCAAAGACCCTACCTTTAAGGTCCTCAGCAGGAGGCAGTTGGGGAAAGTAAGTTACAGCACCCAGAAGTGTAGTTAGGAGGTAAGTGAGTAATGATCATCTCTCTAATGAATCGTGATAATACAAACCAATACTTCAGAACTACCTTTACAAAGACTACAACTTAAGACTTTGGTGCACTCTTCACATCTTAGAGCAAAGATGCGCATAATATTACAGTCAGAAGATGTATCAAACCCCGGAGCCAAATATGTGCCAGCAATTCAACAGTCCGATTCTGTGGAAGTCTCATGGCCCTGGGCACACAAGCAGCTACTTCTGTAACATTAATCCCTCATCTCGTATAAACACATTGGTGGCAGCCGGTGACCATACACCTCTGCAGGGCTTCTTTTAGCAGCCCTGGTCAAGCTGGAGTAGGTGGGCATTGGAGATCTTCGTTTGACCCCAGTTGGAGAGTAGCACATCAGGCTCTGAGTCCGTGACACTGGGTCTTTCCACGATCCAGCTACCGTTGGCCACTCTCAGTGCTGTACCACCAAGATATTAGCCTTAGTCAATTGTTGCTGTACACTGCCAGACCACTCACCCATGCTTTTCAGCTGGGTTGGTCTACACCAAACTCTTGTCTGAGTGCAGCATGGTAGGCCACCAGCCAACAGCATTGAGTTGGGGCATGAGCTGCAGAACACCCTTCAGTGCCGGGTGCTTCCCAATGTCTTCAGTCAGCTACTCAAAATCAGTATGGCCATGTGAACCTCAGGTGGAAGGGCAGCAGTATCTAATTCACACACGTCTGTTGCCCCCAATGCCTTATGAAAGGACCACCTGCAGATAATTGAAAGACCCCACCCTCACAGATGATACAGGAAGGTGTCAAAACACAAGAGCTCACTGAAAAAGAAAGACCATGATAGGGAGCTACATCAATTGGCAACTTTACATTCTGGTAGATAACCCCACCACCTCCTTTACCCTTTTCTTCCTAATAAGGGTGTGGAAAATCTTATTGTATCATGTAGACATGGTGTATCGTCATCAGGAACAGTGCCTCCGTCACCTGCCTGTCAGTCTAATAATAAAGCCCCACCCCCTTTCTCTCCTGACACTGATGGCCTCTAACTTACCCTCCCCAGTGAGAAAGGCATCAAAATATTCATCCCAGGTTCCAGGTGCCGGCAGCCCATAGTTCATCCGCTGGAAGTGGTAATAGGATACTAAGCTGTCCTTGGGATTGCGAGCCACATAGATGACCTGTAACAAAGTAGAGAGAGGTTAAATGCATCAATGAGAGCTCTTGCCTTGTCTTTCTAAATTGAAATTATGTATCTCTAAGGTACAAGACAAATTCTAGGTGGTCTGAAGCAGCGGAAGCATCAGCTTCCTGCACGGTGTAGGTGTCTCCTGCAGCTAAGGATACGCTTCGCTTCCCATCTAGGACAGGGAGACAAGGCCCAGACGTCCCTATAATCTACTACATTACAAGGACTCTGCCTGGAGGGGACAAGCTGTTGGTGTCCAGAGAGGCTGTCAAGCTAGAGCTCTAGATCCTATGACTATTTATTGATTATACCCGGAGAAAAAGGTCAATGAATTGATGACGTAGCCCAGATCCAAGGGACATGGGCTCATGCTATGCATGAAGGCTACATGGCATTGCTTGACACCTCAGCTTTACCCCATGAGAGAAAGTTTACCTTCCAAGGTATAGGTTACAACTAAGGCAGCAACTCAAGGTTGGTAAACAACAGAGTATCCAAGAACTACTGCTTCTAAAAGGAAGCTTAATCACTAAGCCCATTAATAACATTCTTGGTTACTCAGTGAAGTCTTTGACATCTTGACCCCCCCCTTACCTTGCAGCCCTGCTTCCAGAAGGACAGCGGGACCAGTTGGACAGGAAGGTGTGTTTTGATGATGCGTGGAGGAGACATCGCCTCTGCCAGCTCAAGGCCTGCGAAAGATAAAATGGAGCATTTATACCTCATTAGACCGAGCATATATTGGCCATGTCAGTAATCTCTGCTCCACCCACCCACCCACTAGTTATTACTCTCTGGAGGCTCATTGAAAAGTTGAAACCAAACCCTAGTCTGCTCCCAAACCTTGCTTCATGTCCATACCAGTATGTCAGAACTAACCTATGTCTAAGCATTCTGCGAAGATGTGCCTTAACCAAAAATGCTCACTGTCCAGTCGCCAGAGTTTGTTTTGCTTTGTTCCATCTCCTACAGAAATGGAGGAATGAGCACACCTTTACCTGAGCAGTGCTGGCTGCTTCTTTCTTACACACTGGCATGAGTTGGTTATTAGTTTGTAGTTGTAACTGTTGTTCATCAACCCATTTGTTCCTGACCCACGGCTTTTCTACGCTTCGCTCTGTTTCGCTTACTAAGAATTTCGGTACACTTCCTATAGCTGGCAATTTGGAATTAAGGTTATAGTCTTGGGGCTATCCTCCCTGGTGCATTGCAGATTCCCGCGCTGTTCAGGAAGCTCTTTTGAACTACCGTGAGGTGACATCTTTTGGTAGTGGGATGTTTTTGTGACCTTGAGAGGCACCAGTACTTGGAATCTGCTACTTAATACAACACAGGCGTTAAAATGTTGTTCGATAGGATTGATGTGCTGCTGGATTTGCCACTACTGCCTTCGTGTTTTGTGTGTATAAAGTTTATGTGGTAGTTTGCACTCAGTTCTCCACATTGTGGTTGATATATTGGATATACTTCCAAGAATACACATATTAGAATGTCTTTTGATGATGAGGGATAAACTCCTTATGGAGCTGCTCACAGGCACTTCAGATAAAACCATGAAACAGCAACATAATAGTGAACAGGAAGGCCTCAAACAAAAATTTATCAGACTTGAACGCTTAAGAAAGCAAGAATTGTCTAGATGGTGGGATGCCACCATTTTAAAGAGGTATCTAGACATCAGACAAATACCTCGTGGATTACGGGTCATAATTTTTCCCTCTTTTGAGGATTTAGACCCGGATCTACTCAAGGAGTGGGAGGAATTAATCTATACCTCCTCATATAAAATGATGGATATCCTAATCCGACATGCAGAACGTAAGCGCAGAAGTCTATTGATTGAGATAGAGAAATTAGAAATGGAAATCAAGAATTTAAACTTGCCAGAAGCAATGAAAAAAAAATTCAAGATACTTAAAGAGGTTTTAGGCACACATCAGCATACATTAGAGACAAGAAAATTAGAAAATTGCGACGGGATGACAATGATTATAAAAGTGGAAGGGTATTTACCTTTGCCAGAAAATTTGATGAGACCAAATCGCGGCAAACCATAGCGAGTGGTACTAATGTCCCTCCTGTAGTTACACCCTCAGCTAGTGAATCAGATATATTGAGTGTTCACAGTGAGATGAGTGCAGGGGTTGAAGTAGAAACGGGCAATTGTGGCACCACAAATGATCCAACGTCATCCTCTTTTTTAGAGGAAATGGCGCGTTTTCGCAAGGGCAGCAGGAACAACTTCAACAGGGCAAACCCAAGAAAACAAGACGGGGAGGGCGCTGCAACAAACACAAGAGAGGGGGCAACAAACACAAGGTCCCTGTCACGCAATGTGAAGAACTGAGTCAAACTTCTAACATGGGCTCGCATAATGCTGATGTCCTATTAGCCATTTCTTCAAATGATGTGAACATTGTTAACTTATCAAATGCGACTCTTTCGCAATGTGATAAGAATGTCCTTACTAAGGGTCTTAGTTTCTGTCCAACTGCCCAGCCAGACTTTGTCAAACTTCACATAGATTTGTTTAAGTTTACGCGCCGAATCAAATTAAAGACATTTTTTGAAGAGAATCCCATGCCAAATATACCTGCTCCAAATCTTGTACCAGCCTGCAATAAAACAATCCAAGAAATACAGAATGTACATTTACTTCTTTCGCTTGATGACTGGAGGAACACTCAGCGAAATCGCCGAAGATCAGGGGCATATCATAGCCCGAGTGTATCCCACTCTTACAACTTGTACAGGCTGATTAATATAAAACTTCATATCTGGAGAACTGGATACACTTTTCCAGGAACCACTCAGGGAACAACCGGACTCCCAAGAGGATCTGAATCTAAATGCTTTTCAAACAAGGATTGTTTGAACTTTTCATTTTGGAATTATTTGCAATTGGATATGCGGTTTCTTACGTAGAATAACTGGAAAACCTAGAAATTCAAGCCTTGAAAAAGTTACAGCATGTAACGAAACACGTGTCAGCTGCCATCATCTCTAATACACCGAGGGAATACCATTGATACGAATTTCATCTGTGCAACTATTACTTTTGTTACCTAACTATTACTTATGTTACCTTGTTGGATTGACATACGCATCTATTTGAAATATGATCATTGACTGTTAAGTGAAGCAATTATTTCGAATAATTAAAACTTTTTTGAAATGATCAGAGACATTAATTGGAATGATTTACTAAGATGGCTATATGTGTGTGAGCAGCTTTAGGACAAGTTTGAGTATTTGTTTTTGCTTACTGGCTAACACTAAATTAAGGACATCAGGAGTGCCGAGGCACATTGTTTTTCTATAGTACTTTTAGTATGTCTGTATATTGTTTGTTAAATCAAAGACAAGAGAAGGTTTCGTGCAGTGCCCAAGTCATGTATTTCGAGGTCCTCTTATATGTGGTAATGAAGGAAAATGAGGCAAAGTGAAATAAAAGCGGGGATTGATCCCAGGTTTTCTGGTTTCAAGCTGTGCAGTTCAGACACTAGATGTACATACTTCGCTTTCCCTATGCCTACCTTACACACCTCTCCTATCCCCCACCGCCTCCCTGCTGGCATCAATGCAGCCCTAGGTCCCACCACAGACCAACCTTTTTGGCCCCAGTTTGTGAGCAACCATGCTCTAGGATGTCATCAGCCACAACTTGCCTCAAACAGTGGCCGGACGAAAAACATCACTTTATCTAGGCTGCAAGAAATCCTTGCAATTCCCATTTGTCAAAAACACTACTTGCCGAATACTACACGTTTAAGTAAGCCGGAAGTCCATAGCTTGCAAACACCAGGCAAAATGCCAGTTGTATTCAGTGCTCTGGCGTCCTTTGTCAGGTCACCTGGCAGCTGCTAGGTCGCAGTGACATGGGACCACTACCAAAGGTGGTTGACCCTAAACAGCCACAGATAAAGCTTTGAAAAACATGCAGGCCTACCCTGGCCATGTACTGAACAGCGTGAAATCTCACAAGACGCATCGGGTACATTCTGGGGTGACACGGTTATCGACGCATACAAGTCTTGGTCCGAGTACTCACAGGGGACCTGCAGAATAACTCATAGTAGCCAAGTGAAGAAGAATTCACCACACGCGCTCTCTTTTCCTGCCACTACACTAAGCACCACAACCCAAGCAGGGAAGGACTGGGAGGGAACCTGGTGCAGTCCTGTCAAAATGTTTAAAACAGACTGCTCCTTCTTACTCTTTCTCCATCTCTATATCTTTCCATCCATTTTCACTCACCCAATCTCTTCTCTCTCTTCTCCTTCTCTGCTTAGGGTGACCAACTGGCATGGGTGCAAATTCAGGACGGTAAGTGTAAAAATTCAGGATAAAGGGTCAAAATTCAGGACAAAAATTCAGGATGAAGGTCAAAATTCAGGACAAAACGTCGGGACAAAAGGGAAGTTTGACAGACACATCAGAGAAAGTTGCGCCATAGTTTAAAAGTAAGTAAATAGTCAACCACTTAAGTACAAGTCAAAATAAGTTTATATTAGGTTGAGACAATTGTGCATTTCACGGTTTTTTGGTATGCACGCAGGTGTGAGCAACTGTGCAGGTCTTTTTGTGGTATTTCATATGATAATCTATTTATATGGTTACTGCACTGGGTTGTCCAGTCTGATATTTTGTTTACAACTCATGGTCCTGAGCAGGCATGTTTGGTGAGAGAAGTGGTCAGGAAGATCTGCTTGGATAGACTTTGTTACTAGGATCTCATATCCGAGTGTCATTGTGAGATGTAAAGCGGCACGCATAGGTGAACTAAAGGGAGGATTGCTGTGATGAACCCACTGAAGGGAACGCATTATGGGTGTTACAGCAAGTGGAACTTAAAATATGGAATCTGACTTTGCTTATGGGGGCTTCGCAGAGAGTTGCACTAGCTGACGGAAGTCAGAAAGGTGCTTTTCCCTGCAGCTTTCTTAAAGACGGCATTGTCGATACACTAGTACATAGTTTATTTTTGACACCTTGCCTATTGCTACAAACACAATATACATCTCAAGCACAGCTCATGGCACTATGAGGCTCTCCCTAAAACCTTACACCTAAAACAAAACATGCAAACATTTACAATTACTAGTGTAACATTCAAGTAGCAGTTGGGTGTCACTCAAAATGTCATATGCATGATGTATAGATCCCACACATAAGCACACAGCAAATACAGAATAGTAACACATAGGCAAGGGAGTAGCCAGAAAATTTAAATACCTCCCACTTTGAACTAAAGCTCTTATGGCACCAAGAAAGCAAAGTAAGTCATCACAACCCTCCCCAAAAGAACTCTCTTGTCCAAGGATCTAGCCAAGCTTCCATCCATCAAACTCCTGATATCCACCATTTAAAATTTACATTCTGTCATCTATTAATTCTTTCATCCATCATTCAGTCTTTCACCATTCATTCTGTCCTTCCATCTGTGTGCCCATCCATATCCAAACCTTTTCAACCACTTGCAAACCTATCCATCATCTATCCTTCCATCCATAATTTCACTCATTCATCCCTCCATTCACCCTTTCACTCATCCACCCATCATCCATCCACCCAATCCAACCATCCTTTTACTCATCCATCCACTCTTCCACCCATCCATCCAACCATTTACCCTTTCACTCATCCATCCACTCTTCCACCCATCCATTCACTCATCCATCCAACCATTTACCCTTTCACCCATCCAGCCATCCTTTCACTTACTCATCCATCCACCCAGTCACTCATCTGTCCACCGATTCAACCTTTCACTCATCCATCCATCCTTTCTTCCAGCTCTCCACCCTCCCTTTCATTCATGTATGTATTCTTTCACTCATCCATCTTTACATTCTTCTTTTCACTCATCCATGCACCCATTTGCCCATTCATTCTGCCAATCATTTATCCAGGCTTTCACTCACTCATCCATCCATCCATATATCCATCCTTTCTTCATTCCCCTTTCACTTAGACACCCATCCTTCTATCCACCCTTCACCTATCCACCCACTCATTTATTTACTCATCCACGCATGAATCCATCCATTGACCCTATCACTCATCCATCCTTTCACTCATCCATCCATCCTCCCTCATCCATCCACTCTTTCACTCATCTATCCATCCTTTTGTCCATAAACTCTCCCTTTCACTCACTCGTCCATCCTTACATCCACCCTTTCACTCATCCATCCATCCATTCATTCACCCTTTCACTTATCAATTCATCCATCCATCCATCATTTCTCTCATCCATCCACCCATTCACTCGCCCATCATCCACCCTTTCACTCATCCATCCACCCTTTTACCCATCCATCTACCCTTCTACCCATGCATCCATCTATTTACTGTCATCCATCCTTCCACTCACGCATCCATCCATCCTTTCTCTCATTATCCATCAATTCACCCTTTCACTCATCCATTCATCCTTTCACTAATCCATCCAACCATTTACCCATTCCTTCACTTAATCACCAACTCACCTTTTCACATTAATTATGAGCTGAGCCTTTGTCTACTGAGTTGCAGACAAAAGAGGCCCATAAAGAACTTCACCCTCGCTGTAGTTCCTAAAGCAAGGGGTGGGGTGGGGGAGGGTTCACTATGCCCCTGCACATAAGCAGTCAGGAAACTTGGAAGTCATGAGTCATGCATGATCCACAGTGCCAGGACGTGAGGTGACTGTAACATGGCATTGTTTTCAGGGCTTTAAGTGGGATGAAAAAACTGGTGGTCTCTCCTTGGGACATGTCAGGTGTTTTAAGCCACGCCCTTAATTACATCAAAGCTAAAAATATGTGCTGAGCATAATGTGCCGCCCGACTGGTATTTTTCTGTTTCCATCATTGCATCCAGTAACATTAGACCTACAACAAGCCATGACTATTGGCTTTATCAATGGATGTTAGTTGCATAAAATAAACAAAAAATGCAGCAACTTTGGCTTTGTTGTATATAATATTAAAAATGCTTCAGCTCTGAAATGATGCGACTGTGTAAGAACTATAACCTATTCTTTTTAACTTCTTTTGCCAGCTTCTTTTCATGAACTGGCACATAGCAGCATGGGCGTTTTGGTGCATTTATTTTTTTACATTTCTTCCATCTAACCCTAACAGAATGCCCTGTTGAAGACCACGGCAGGAGTAGGCCACCACATGCTTTAACACCCCAGGCTGGCCCATTGTCATTCTGTATGTGGCAATCAGCTGCTGATTGCACCACACTTTTTAGGTCTCGCCTACGCAGCGCACATGCGCTGCCTGGGAAAGAGACCTCTTGAAATCGATTCCGCTTTTGGCTTTAAAACGTGCACGCGTTGCATTGCTTTTAATGGCAACGCGTGCACGTTTGGCGATTCCCTTGCGGACGCGAGCTTTGGCACCATCTGTTTCTAATTAACTTGGAAACAAATGGTGCCCCTGCTCGCGCACGCAAGGGAAACGCTGTGTGGCTTTTTTTATTTTATTGCGCGCGCTGTTCCCATCCGAACTGCTTGCCTTTCACGCGCGCGCTTGTTTACATTGAGCGGCACTTTAAAGCGCGATGCAAAAATAAACACGTTGCTGTTTGCGTCTCGGCCGCGCTTGTTTTAAATTCTAGCTCGGTTTTGTCATCGCCGCTTCTGCTGGAGGAGATATAACTAGTAGACCCCAGACTTTCAGTATCCTGTTTCCTCTAATCTGACAATCCTTACAAACTAAATGTATAAATAATATATATATCCCGCCAAAACATATATCTGTGTTTTCCTGCATTCTGAAGAGCAATAGATTTGAGTGAAACGGTTTAGACGCTTTAAGACGCGCTGATGGTATTTGAACATGTCCTGCAACACGTTTCCCTCTTCGGCTGCGATGTCGTGCACGCTGTGTACTCTGTGACAGTAGTGAGTGCACACGTGGCTTGTGGTTGTCTGATGCCTGATGTATGATGATTGATGTCTGATGCTTGTGGATGTCTGATGCCTGATGCTTGTGGATGCCTGATGCCTGTGGATGCCTGATGCCTGATGCTTGTGGATGTCTGATGTCTGATGCTTGTGGATGTCTGATGCCTGATGCTTGTGGATGCCAGATGTCTGATGCTTGTGGATGCCTGATGCTTGTGGATGCCTGATGTCTGATGATTGTGGATGCCTGATGATTGTGGATGTCTGATGGCTGATGTCTGATGCCGGATATCTGATGTCTGATGCTTGTGGATGTCTGATGCCTGATGCTTGTGGATGTCTGATGTCTAATGCCTGATGATTGTGGATGCCTGATGCTTGTGGATGCCTGATGCTTGTGGATGCCTGATGTCTGATGCTTGTGGATGCCTGATGTCTGATGCTTGTGGATGTCTGATGCCTGATGTCTGATGATTGTGGATGTCTGATGCCTGATGCTTGTGGATGCCTGATGCCTGATGTCTGATGCCTGATGCCTGATGTCTGATGCTTGTGGATGTCTGATGTCTGATGCTTGTGGATGTCTGATGCCTGATGTCTGAAGCTTGTGGATGTCTGATGCATGATGTCTGATGATTGTGGATGTCTGATGCCTGATGCTTGTGGATGCCTGACGCCTGATGCTTGTGGATGCCTGACGCCTGATGTCTGATGTCTGATGCCTGATGTCTGATGCTTGTGGATGTCTGATGTCTGATGCCTGATGTCTGATGCCTGCTGTCTGATGCCTGCTGTCTGATGCCTGATGCATGCATGTGGATGTCTGATGCCTGTGGATGTCTGATGGCTGATGCCTGATGCTTGTGGATGCCTGATGTCTGATGCTTGTGGATGGTGGATGTCTGATGTCTGATGCTTGTGGATGTCTGATGCCTGATGTCTGATGCCTGATGCTGGTGGATGTCTGATGCCTGATGCTTGTGGATGTATGATGCCTGATGTCTGATGCTTGTGGATGTATGATGCCTGATGCTTGTGGATGTCTGATGCCTGATGCTTGTGGATGCCTGATGTCTGATGCCTGTGGATGTCTGATGCCTGATGCTTGTGGATGTATGATGTCTGATGCCTGATGCTTGTGGATGTATGATGCCTGATGTCTGATGCTTGTGGATGTATGATGTCTGATGCTTGTGGATGTATGATGTCTGATGCTTGTGGATGTATGATGTCTGATGCTTGTGGATGTATGATGTCTGATGCTTGTGGATGTCTGATGCCTGATGCTTGTGGATGCCTGATGTCTGATGCATGATGCTTGTGGATGCCTGATGTCTGTGGATGTCTGATGCCTGATGCCTGTGGATGTCTGATGCCTGTGGATGTCTGATGCCTGTGGATGTCTGATGCCTGATGCCTGTGGATGCCTGATGCCTGTGGATGCCTGATGCCTGTGGATGCCTGTGGATGTCTGATGCCTGTGGATGTCTGATGCCTGTGGATGTCTGATGCCTGATGCTTGTGGATGCCTGATGCTTGTGGATGTCTGATGCCTGATGCTTGTGGATGTCTGATGCCTGATGCTTGTGGATGCCTGATGCTTGTGGATGCCTGATGCTTGTGGATGCCTGATGTCTGATGATTGTGGATGTCTGATGTCTGATGATTGTGGATGTCTGATGTCTGATGATTGTGGATGTCTGATGCCTGATGATTGTGGATGTCTGATGTCTGATATCTGATGCCTGATGCTTGTGGATGCCTGATGCCTGATGCTTGTGGATGTCTGATGTCTGATGCCTGATGCTTGTGGATGCCTGATGTCTGATGCCTGATGCTTGTAGATGCCTGATGTCTGATGCCTGATGCTTGTGGATGCCTGATGTCTGATGCCTGCTGCTTGTGGATGTATGATGCCTGATGCCTGTGGATGCCTGATGCCTGTGGATGTCTGATGCCTGTGGATGTCTGATGCCTGTGGATGTCTGATGCCTGTGGATGTCTGATAATTTTGGATGCCTGATGCCTGTGGATGTCTGATGCCTGTGGATGTCTGATGCCTGTGGATGTCTGATGATTGTGGATGTCTGATGATTGTGGATGTCTGATGATTGTGGATGCCTGATGATTGTGGATGTCTGATGCCTGATATCTGATATCTGATATCTGATGTCTGATATCTGATGCCTGATGCTTGTGGATGTCTGATGCCTGATGTCTGATGCTTGTGGATGTCTGATGCCTGATGCGTGTGGATGTCTGGTGCTTGTGGATGTCTGATGCCTGATGTCTGATGCCTGATGTCTGATGCCTGATGCTTGTGGATGCCTGATGTCTGATGCTTGTGGATGTCTGATGCCTGATGCTTGTGGATGTCTGATACCTGATGCTTGTGGATGTCTGATACCTGATGCTTGTGGATGTCTGATGCCTGATGTCTGATGCTTGTGGATGTCTGATGCCTGATGCTTATGGATGCCTGATGTCTGATGCCTGATGTCTGATGCCTGTGGATGTCTGATGCCTGATACTTGTGGATGTCTAATGCCTGATGCTTGTGGATGTCTGATGTCTGATGCCTGATGCCTGATACTTATGGATGTATGATGCCTGATGCTTGTGGATGTCTGATGCCTGTGGATGTCTGATGCCTGATGCCTGTGGATGTCCGATGCCTGTGGATGTCCGATGCTTGTGGATGTCTGATGCCTGATGTCTGATGCTTGTGGATGTCTGATGTCTGATGCTTGTGGATGTCTGATGCCTGATGTCTGATGCTTGTGGATGTCTGATGCCTGATGCTGGTGGATGTCTGATGTCTGTTGCCTGATGCTGGTGGATGTATGATGTCTGTTGCCTGATGCTGGTGGGTGTCTGATGCCTGATGCTTGTGGATGTCTGATGCCTGATGCTTGTGGATGTCTGATGTCTGATGCTTGTGGATGTCTGATGCCTGATGCTTGTGGATGTCTGATGCTTGTGGATGTCTGATGGCTGATGCTTGTGGGTGTCTGATGTCTGATGCCTGTGGATGTCTGATGCTTGTGGATGTCTGATGCTTGTGGATGTCTGATGTCTGATGCCTGATGCTGGTGGATATCTGATGTCTGATGCCTGATGCTGGTGGATGTCTGATGCCTGATGCTTGTGGATGTATGATGTCTGATGCCTGATGCTTGTGGATGTATCATGCCTGATGTCTGATGCTTGTGGATGTATGATGTCTGATGCTTGTGGATGTATGATGCCTGTTGCTTGTGGATGCCTGATATCTGATGCATGATGCTTGTGGATGTCTGATGCCTGATTCCTGTGGATGTCTGATGCCTGATGCCTGTGGATGCCTGATGCCTGTGGATGGATGTCTGATGCCCGATGCCTGTGGATGTCTGATGCCTGTGGATGTCTGATGCCCGATGCCTGTGGATGTCTGATGTCTGTGGATGCCTGATGCCTGTGGATGCCTGATGCCTGTGGATGCCTGATGCCTGTGGATGTCTGATGCCTGTGGATGTCTGATGTCTGATGCCTGTGGATGTCTGATGCCTGATGCCTGATGCCTGATGCTTGTGGATGCCTGATGCTTGTGGATGCCTGATGTCTGATGATTGTGGATGTCTGATGCCTGATGATTGTGGATGTCTGATGCCTGATGATTGTGGATGTCTGATGCCTGATATCTGATGCCTGATACCTGATGCTTGTGGATGTCTGATGCCTGATGTCTGATGCTTGTGGATGTATGATGCCTGATGTCTGATGCTTGTGGATGTCTGATGCCTGATGCTTGTGGATGTCTGATGCCTGATGCTTGTGGGTGTCTGATGCCTGATGCTTGTGGGTGTATGATGCCTGATGCTGGTGGATGTCTGATGTCTGTTGCCTGATGCTGGTGGATGTCTGATGATTGTAGATGTCTGATGCCTGATGTCTGAAGCCTGATGTCTGATGCTTGTGGATGTCTGATACCTGATGCTTGTGGATGTCTGATGTCTGATGCTTGTGGATGTCTGATGCCTGATGCCTGATGCTTGTGGATGTCTGATGCTTGTGGATGTCTGATGCTTGTGGATGTCTGATGCTTGTGGATGTCTGCTGTCTGATGCCTGATGTCTGATGCCTGTGGATGTCTGATGCCTGTGGATGCCTGATGTCTGATGCCTGATGCTGGTTGATGTCTGATGCCTGATGCTGGTGGATGTCTGATGCCTGATGCTTGTGGATGTCTGATGCCTGATGCTTGTGGATGTATCATGCCTGATGTCTGATGCTTGTGGGTGTATGATGCCTGATGCTTGTGGATGTCTGATGTCTGATGCTTGTGGATGCCTGATGCCTGTGGATGTCTGATGCCTGTGGATGTCTGATGCCTGTGGATGTCTGATGCATGTGGATGTCTGATGCATGTGGATGTCTGATGCATGTGGATGTCTGATGCCTGATGCCTGTGGATGCCTGATGCCTGTGGATGCCTGATGCCTGTGGATGTCTGATGCCTGTGGATGTCTGATGCCTGTTGATGCCTGATGCCTGTGGATGCCTGATGCCTGTGGATGTCTGATGCATGTGGATGTCTGATGCATGTGGATGTCTGATGCATGTGGATGTCTGATGCCTGATGCCTGTGGATGCCTGATGCCTGTGGATGTCTGATGCCTGTGGATGCCTGATGCCTGTGGATGCCTGATGCCTGTGGATGTCTGATGCCTGTGGATGTCTGATGATTGTGGATGTCTGATGATTGTGGATGTCTGATGATTGTGGATGCCTGATGATTGTGGATGTCTGATGCCTGATATCTGATATCTGATATCTGATGTCTGATATCTGATGCCTGATGCTTGTGGATGTCTGATGCCTGATGTCTGATGCTTGTGGATGTCTGATGTCTGATGCTTGTGGATGTCTGATGCCTGATGCGTGTGGATGTCTGGTGCTTGTGGATGTCTGATGCCTGATGCTTGTGGATGCCTGATGTCTGATGCTTGTGGATGTCTGATGCCTGATGCTTGTGGATGTCTGATACCTGATGCTTGTGGATGTCTGATGCCTGATGTCTGATGCTTGTGGATGTCTGATGCCTGATGCTTATGGATGCCTGATGTCTGATGCCTGATGTCTGATGCCTGTGGATGTCTGATGCCTGATACTTGTGGATGTCTAATGCCTGATGCTTGTGGATGTCTGATGTCTGATGCCTGATGCCTGATACTTATGGATGTATGATGCCTGATGCTTGTGGATGTCTGATGCCTGTGGATGTCTGATGCCTGATGCCTGTGGATGTCCGATGCCTGTGGATGTCCGATGCTTGTGGATGTCTGATGCCTGATGTCTGATGCTTGTGGATGTCTGATGCCTGATGCTTGTGGATGTCTGATGCCTGATGTCTGATGCTTGTGGATGTCTGATGCCTGATGCTGGTGGATGTCTGATGTCTGTTGCCTGATGCTGGTGGATGTATGATGTCTGTTGCCTGATGCTGGTGGGTGTCTGATGCCTGATGCTTGTGGATGTCTGATGTCTGATGCTTGTGGATGTCTGATGCCTGATGCTTGTGGATGTCTGATGCTTGTGGATGTCTGATGGCTGATGCTTGTGGGTGTCTGATGTCTGATGCCTGTGGATGTCTGATGCTTGTGGATGTCTGATGCTTGTGGATGTCTGATGTCTGATGCCTGATGCTGGTGGATATCTGATGTCTGATGCTGGTGGATGTCTGATGCCTGATGCTTGTGGATGTATGATGTCTGATGCCTGATGCTTGTGGATGTATCATGCCTGATGTCTGATGCTTGTGGATGTATGATGTCTGATGCTTGTGGATGTATGATGCCTGATGCTTGTGGATGCCTGATATCTGATGCATGATGCTTGTGGATGTCTGATGCCTGATTCCTGTGGATGTCTGATGCCTGATGCCTGTGGATGCCTGATGCCTGTGGATGTCTGATGCCTGATGCCTGTGGATGTCTGATGCCCGATGCCTGTGGATGTCTGATGTCTGTGGATGCCTGATGCCTGTGGATGCCTGATGCCTGTGGATGCCTGATGCCTGTGGATGCCTGATGCCTGTGGATGTCTGATGCCTGTGGATGTCTGATGTCTGATGCCTGTGGATGTCTGATGCCTGATGCCTGATGCCTGATGCTTGTGGATGCCTGATGCTTGTGGATGCCTGATGCTTGTGGATGCCTGATGTCTGATGATTGTGGATGTCTGATGCCTGATGATTGTGGATGTCTGATGCCTGATGATTGTGGATGTCTGATGCCTGATATCTGATGCCTGATACCTGATGCTTGTGGATGTCTGATGCCTGATGTCTGATGCTTGTGGATGTATGATGCCTGATGTCTGATGCTTGTGGATGTCTGATGCCTGATGCTTGTGGATGTCTGATGCCTGATGCTTGTGGGTGTCTGATGCCTGATGCTTGTGGGTGTATGATGCCTGATGCTGGTGGATGTCTGATGTCTGTTGCCTGATGCTGGTGGATGTCTGATGTCTGATGATTGTAGATGTCTGATGCCTGATGTCTGAAGCCTGATGTCTGATGCTTGTGGATGTCTGATACCTGATGCTTGTGGATGTCTGATGTCTGATGCTTGTGGATGTCTGATGCCTGATGCCTGATGCTTGTGGATGTCTGATGCTTGTGGATGTCTGATGCTTGTGGATGTCTGATGCTTGTGGATGTCTGCTGTCTGATGCCTGATGTCTGATGCCTGTGGATGTCTGATGCTTGTGGATGCCTGATGTCTGATGCCTGATGCTGGTTGATGTCTGATGCCTGATGCTGGTGGATGTCTGATGCCTGATGCTTATGGATGTCTGATGCCTGATGCTTGTAGATGTATCATGCCTGATGTCTGATGCTTGTGGGTGTATGATGCCTGATGCTTGTGGATGTCTGATGCCTGATGCTTGTGGATGCCTGATGCCTGTGGATGTCTGATGCCTGTGGATGTATGATGTCTGATGCCTGTGGATGTCTGATGCATGTGGATGTCTGATGCATGTGGATGTCTGATGCATGTGGATGTCTGATGCCTGATGCCTGTGGATGCCTGATGCCTGTGGATGTCTGATGCCTGTGGATGTCTGATGCCTGTGGATGCCTGATGCCTGTGGATGCCTGATGCCTGTGGATGTCTGATGATTGTGGATGTCTGATCCCTGATACTTGTGGATGTCTGATGCCTGATGCTTGATGTCTGATGCCTGATGCTTGATGTCTGATGCTTGTGGATGCCTGATGTCTGATGCTTGTGGATGCCTGATGCTTGTGGATGCCTGATGTCTGATGCTTGTGGATGCCTGATGCTTGTGGATGCCTGATGTCTGATGTCTGATGCTTGTGGATATCTGATGCCTGATGCTTGTGGATGCCTGATGTATGCTGCTTGTGGATGCCTGATGCTTGTGGATGCCTGATGTCTGATGTTTGTGGATGTCTGATGCCTGATGATTGTGGATGTCTGATGCCTGATATCTGATGCCTGATATCTGATGCTTGTGGATATCTGATGCCTGATGTCTGATGCTTGTGGATGTCTGATGCCTGTGGATTTTTTTATTTTATTGCGCGCGCTGTTCCCATCCGAACTGCTTGCCTTTCACGCGCGCGCTTGTTTACATTGAGCGGCACTTTAAAGCGCGATGCAAAAATAAACACGCTGCTGTTTGCGTCTCGGCCGCGCTTGTTTTAAATTCTAGCTCTGTTTTGTCATCGCCGCTTCTGCTGGAGGAGATATAACTAGTAGACCCCAGACTTTCAGTATCCTGTTTCCTCTAATCTGACAATCCTTACAAACTAAATGTATAAATAATATATATATCCCGCCAAAACATATATCGGTGTTTTCCTGCATTCTGAAGAACAATAGATTTGAGTGAAATGGTTTAGACACTTTAAGACGCGCTGATGGTATTTGAACATGTCCTGCAACACGTTTCCCTCTTCGGCTGCGATGTCGTGCACGCCGTGTACTCTGTGACAGTAGTGAGTGCACACGTGGCTTGTGGATGTCTGATGCCTGATGTATGATGATTGATGTCTGATGCTTGTGGATGTCTGATGCCTGATGCTTGTGGATGCCTGAAGTCTGATGCTTGTGGATGTCTGATGCCTGATGATTGTGGATGTCTGATGCCTGATGTCTGATGCCTGATATCTGATGCCTGATATCTGATGCCTGATATCTGATGCCTGATGTCTAATGCCTGATGATTGTGGATGCCTGATGCCTGATATCTGATGCCTGATGTCTAATGCCTGATGATTGTGGATGCCTGATGCCTGATGCTTGTGGATGGTGGATGTCTGATGCTTATGGATGCCTGATGTCTGATGCTTGTGGATGCCTGATGTCTGATGCTTGTGGATGCCTGATGTCTGATGCTTGTGGATGCCTGATGTCTGATGCTTGTGGATGCCTGACGTCTGATGCTTGTGGATGTGTGATGTCTGATGCCTGATGCTTGAGGATGTGTGATATCTGATGTCTGATGCTTGTGGATGTCTGATGCCTGATGCTTGTGGATGTCTGATGCCTGATGCTTGTGGATGTCTGATGCCTGATGCTTGTGGATGTCTGATGCCTGATGCTTGTGGATACCTGATGTCTGATGCCTGATGCTTGTGGATGTCTGATGCCTGTGGATGTCTGATGTCTGATGCCTGTGGATGCCTGATGCTTGTGGATGCCTGATGCCTGTGGATGCCTGATGCCTGTGGATGCCTGATGCCTGTGGATGCCTGATGCCTGTGGATGTCTGATGCCTGTGGATGTCTGATGCCTGTGGATGTCTGATATCTGATGCCTGATGCTTGTGGATGTGTGATGTCTGATGCCTGATGCTTGTGGATGTGTGATGCCTGATGCATGATGCTTGTGGATGCCTGATGCATGATGCTTGTGGATGTCTGATGCCTGATGCTTGTGGATGCCGGATGCCTGATGCATGAAGCCTGTGGATGTCTGATGCCTGATGCCTGTGGATGTCTGATGCCTGTGGATGTCTGATGCCTGTGGATGTCTGATGCCTGTGGATGTCTGATGCCTGTGGATGTCTGATGCCTGTGGATGTCTGATGCCTGATGCCTTTGGATGCCTGTGGATGCCTGATGCCTGATGCCTGTGGATGTCTGATGCCTGTGGATGTCTGATGCCTGTGGATGTCTGATGCCTGTGGAGGTCTGATGCCTGATGCTTGTGGATGCCTGATGCCTGTGGATGTCTGATGCCTGTGGATGTATGATGTCTGATGCCTGTGGATGTCTGATGCATGTGGATGTCTGATGCCTGATGCCTGTGGATGCCTGATGCCTGTGGATGTCTGATGCCTGTGGATGTCTGATGCCTGTGGATGTCTGATGCCTGTGGATGCCTGATGCCTGTGGATGCCTGATGCCTGTGGATGTCTGATGATTGTGGATGTCTGATCCCTGATACTTGTGGATGTCTGATGCCTGATGCTTGATGTCTGATGCCTGATGCTTGATGTCTGATGCTTGTGGATGCCTGATGTCTGATGCTTGTGGATGCCTGATGCTTGTGGATGCCTGATGTCTGATGCTTGTGGATGCCTGATGCTTGTGGATGCCTGATGTCTGATGTCTGATGCTTGTGGATATCTGATGCCTGATGCTTGTGGATGCCTGATGTATGCTGCTTGTGGATGCCTGATGCTTGTGGATGCCTGATGTCTGATGTTTGTGGATGTCTGATGCCTGATGATTGTGGATGTCTGATGCCTGATATCTGATGCCTGATATCTGATGCTTGTGGATATCTGATGCCTGATGTCTGATGCTTGTGGATGTCTGATGCCTGTGGATTTTTTTTATTTTATTGCGCGCGCTGTTCCCATCCGAACTGCTTGCCTTTCACGCGCGCGCTTGTTTACATTGAGCGGCACTTTAAAGCGCGATGCAAAAATAAACACGCTGCTGTTTGCGTCTCGGCCGCGCTTGTTTTAAATTCTAGCTCTGTTTTGTCATCGCCGCTTCTGCTGGAGGAGATATAACTAGTAGACCCCAGACTTTCAGTATCCTGTTTCCTCTAATCTGACAATCCTTACAAACTAAATGTATAAATAATATATATATCCCGCCAAAACATATATCGGTGTTTTCCTGCATTCTGAAGAACAATAGATTTGAGTGAAATGGTTTAGACACTTTAAGACGCGCTGATGGTATTTGAACATGTCCTGCAACACGTTTCCCTCTTCGGCTGCGATGTCGTGCACGCCGTGTACTCTGTGACAGTAGTGAGTGCACACGTGGCTTGTGGATGTCTGATGCCTGATGTATGATGATTGATGTCTGATGCTTGTGGATGTCTGATGCCTGATGCTTGTGGATGCCTGAAGTCTGATGCTTGTGGATGTCTGATGCCTGATGATTGTGGATGTCTGATGCCTGATGTCTGATGCCTGATATCTGATGCCTGATATCTGATGCCTGATATCTGATGCCTGATGTCTAATGCCTGATGATTGTGGATGCCTGATGCCTGATATCTGATGCCTGTCTAATGCCTGATGATTGTGGATGCCTGATGCCTGATGCTTGTGGATGGTGGATGCCTGATGCTTGTGGATGGTGGATGTCTGATGCTTGTGGATGCCTGATGTCTGATGCTTGTGGATGCCTGATGTCTGATGCTTGTGGATGCCTGATGTCTGATGCTTGTGGATGCCTGATGTCTGATGCTTGTGGATGCCTGACGCCTGATGCTTGTGGATGCCTGACGTCTGATGCTTGTGGATGTGTGATGTCTGATGCCTGATGCTTGAGGATGTGTGATATCTGATGCCTGATGCTTGTGGATGTCTGATGCCTGATGCTTGTGGATGCCTGATGCTTGTGGATACCTGATGTCTGATGCCTGATGCTTGTGGATGTCTGATGCCTGTGGATGTCTGATGCCTGATGCCTGTGGATGCCTGATGCCTGTGGATGCCTGATGCCTGTGGATGTCTGATGCCTGTGGCTGTCTGATGCCTGTGGCTGTCTGATAATTGTGGATATCTGATGCCTGTGGATGTCTGATGATTGTGGATGTCTGATGTCTGATGCTTGATGCTTGTGGATGTCTGATACTTGATGCTTGTGGATGCCTGATGCCTGTGGATGCCTGATGCCTGTGGATGCCTGATGCCTGTGGATGCCTGATGCCTGTGGATGCCTGATGCCTGTGGATGTCTGATGCCTGTGGATGTCTGATGCCTGTGGATGTCTGATATCTGATGCCTGATGCTTGTGGATGTGTGATGTCTGATGCCTGATGCTTGTGGATGTGTGATGCCTGATGCATGATGCTTGTGGATGCCTGATGCATGATGCTTGTGGATGTCTGATGCCTGATGCTTGTGGATGCCGGATGTCTGATGCATGAAGCCTGTGGATGTCTGATGCCTGATGCCTGTGGATGTCTGATGCCTGTGGATGTCTGATGCCTGTGGATGTCTGATGCCTGTGGATGTCTGATGCCTGTGGATGTCTGATGCCTGTGGATGTCTGATGCCTGTGGATGTCTGATGCCTGATGCCTTTGGATGCCTGTGGATGCCTGATGCCTGATGCCTGTGGATGTCTGATGCCTGTGGATGTCTGATGCCTGTGGATGTCTGATGCCTGTGGAGGTCTGATGCCTGTGGATGCCTGATGCTTGTGGATGCCTGATGTCTTTGGATGTCTGATGCTTGTGGATGTCTGATGCTTGTGGATGTCTGATGCTTGTGGATGCCTGATGCTTGTGGATGTCTGATGCCTGATGCTTGTGGATGCCTGATGTCTGATGCCTTATGCTTGTGGATGTCTGATGCCTGATGCTTGTGGATGGCTGATGCCTGATGTCTGATGCCTGATGCTTGTGGATGTCTGATGCCTGATGTCTGATGTCTGATGCCTGTGGATGTCTGATGCCTGATGCTTGTGGATGTCTGATGCCTGAGGCCTGTGGATGTCTGAGGCCTGTGGATGTCTGAGGCCTGTGGATGTCTGAGGCCTGTGGATGTCTGATGCCGGATGTCTGATGCCCGATATCATGTCTGATGATTGTGGATGTCTGATGCCTGATGATTGTGGATGTCTGATGACTGATGTCTGATGCTTGTGGATGTCTGATGCTTGTGGATGTCTGATGCTTGTGGATGTCTGATGCTTGTGGATGTCTGATGCTTGTGGATGTCTGATGCCTGATGCCTGATGCTTGTGGATGTCTGATGCCTGATGCTTGTGGATGTCTGATGCCTGATGCCTGATGTATGATGCCTGATGCTTATGGATGTCTGATGCCTGATGCTGGTGGATGTCTGATGCCCGATATCTGATGCCTGATATCTGATGCCTGATGCTTGTGGATGTCTGATGCCTGATGCCTGATGCTTGTGGATGTCTGATGCCTGATGCTTGTGGATGTCTGATGCCTGTGGATGTCTGATGCCTGTGGATGTCTGATGCCTGATGCTAGTGGATGTCTGATGGATGCCTGATGCTTGTGGATGTCTGATGCCTGATGCTTGTGGATGTCTGATGCCTGATGCTTATGGATGTCTGATGTCTGATGCCTGATGCTTGTGGATGTCCGATGTCTGTGGATGTCTGTTGCCTGTGGATGTCTGATGCCTGATGTCTGATGCTTGTGGATATCTGATGTCTGATGCTTGTGGATATCTGATGTATGATGCTTGTGGATGTCTGATGCCCGATGTCTGATGCCTGTGGATGTCTGATGTCTGTGGATGCCTGATGCCTGTGGATGCCTGATGCCTGTGGATGCCTGATGCCTGTGGATGCCTGATGCCTGTGGATGTCTGATGCCTGTGGATGTCTGATGTCTGATGCCTGTGGATGTCTGATGCCTGATGCCTGATGCCTGATGCTTGTGGATGCCTGATGCTTGTGGATGCCTGATGCTTGTGGATGCCTGATGTCTGATGATTGTGGATGTCTGATGCCTGATGATTGTGGATGTCTGATGCCTGATGATTGTGGATGTCTGATGCCTGATATCTGATGCCTGATACCTGATGCTTGTGGATGTCTGATGCCTGATGTCTGATGCTTGTGGATGTATGATGCCTGATGTCTGATGCTTGTGGATGTCTGATGCCTGATGCTTGTGGATGTCTGATGCCTGATGCTTGTGGGTGTCTGATGCCTGATGCTTGTGGGTGTATGATGCCTGATGCTGGTGGATGTCTGATGTCTGTTGCCTGATGCTGGTGGATGTCTGATGTCTGATGATTGTAGATGTCTGATGCCTGATGTCTGAAGCCTGATGTCTGATGCTTGTGGATGTCTGATACCTGATGCTTGTGGATGTCTGATGTCTGATGCTTGTGGATGTCTGATGCCTGATGCCTGATGCTTGTGGATGTCTGATGCTTGTGGATGTCTGATGCTTGTGGATGTCTGATGCTTGTGGATGTCTGCTGTCTGATGCCTGATGTCTGATGCCTGTGGATGTCTGATGCTTGTGGATGCCTGATGTCTGATGCCTGATGCTGGTTGATGTCTGATGCCTGATGCTGGTGGATGTCTGATGCCTGATGCTTATGGATGTCTGATGCCTGATGCTTGTAGATGTATCATGCCTGATGTCTGATGCTTGTGGGTGTATGATGCCTGATGCTTGTGGATGTCTGATGCCTGATGCTTGTGGATGCCTGATGCCTGTGGATGTCTGATGCCTGTGGATGTATGATGTCTGATGCCTGTGGATGTCTGATGCATGTGGATGTCTGATGCATGTGGATGTCTGATGCATGTGGATGTCTGATGCCTGATGCCTGTGGATGCCTGATGCCTGTGGATGTCTGATGCCTGTGGATGTCTGATGCCTGTGGATGCCTGATGCCTGTGGATGCCTGATGCCTGTGGATGTCTGATGATTGTGGATGTCTGATCCCTGATACTTGTGGATGTCTGATGCCTGATGCTTGATGTCTGATGCCTGATGCTTGATGTCTGATGCTTGTGGATGCCTGATGTCTGATGCTTGTGGATGCCTGATGCTTGTGGATGCCTGATGTCTGATGCTTGTGGATGCCTGATGCTTGTGGATGCCTGATGTCTGATGTCTGATGCTTGTGGATATCTGATGCCTGATGCTTGTGGATGCCTGATGTATGCTGCTTGTGGATGCCTGATGCTTGTGGATGCCTGATGTCTGATGTTTGTGGATGTCTGATGCCTGATGATTGTGGATGTCTGATGCCTGATATCTGATGCCTGATATCTGATGCTTGTGGATATCTGATGCCTGATGTCTGATGCTTGTGGATGTCTGATGCCTGTGGATTTTTTTATTTTATTGCGCGCGCTGTTCCCATCCGAACTGCTTGCCTTTCACGCGCGCGCTTGTTTACATTGAGCGGCACTTTAAAGCGCGATGCAAAAATAAACACGCTGCTGTTTGCGTCTCGGCCGCGCTTGTTTTAAATTCTAGCTCTGTTTTGTCATCGCCGCTTCTGCTGGAGGAGATATAACTAGTAGACCCCAGACTTTCAGTATCCTGTTTCCTCTAATCTGACAATCCTTACAAACTAAATGTATAAATAATATATATATCCCGCCAAAACATATATCGGTGTTTTCCTGCATTCTGAAGAACAATAGATTTGAGTGAAATGGTTTAGACACTTTAAGACGCGCTGATGGTATTTGAACATGTCCTGCAACACGTTTCCCTCTTCGGCTGCGATGTCGTGCACGCCGTGTACTCTGTGACAGTAGTGAGTGCACACGTGGCTTGTGGATGTCTGATGCCTGATGTATGATGATTGATGTCTGATGCTTGTGGATGTCTGATGCCTGATGCTTGTGGATGCCTGAAGTCTGATGCTTGTGGATGTCTGATGCCTGATGATTGTGGATGTCTGATGCCTGATGTCTGATGCCTGATATCTGATGCCTGATATCTGATGCCTGATATCTGATGCCTGATGTCTAATGCCTGATGATTGTGGATGCCTGATGCCTGATATCTGATGCCTGATGTCTAATGCCTGATGATTGTGGATGCCTGATGCCTGATGCTTGTGGATGGTGGATGTCTGATGCTTATGGATGCCTGATGTCTGATGCTTGTGGATGCCTGATGTCTGATGCTTGTGGATGCCTGATGTCTGATGCTTGTGGATGCCTGATGTCTGATGCTTGTGGATGCCTGACGCCTGATGCTTGTGGATGTGTGATGTCTGATGCCTGATGCTTGAGGATGTGTGATATCTGATGTCTGATGCTTGTGGATGTCTGATGCCTGATGCTTGTGGATGTCTGATGCCTGATGCTTGTGGATGTCTGATGCCTGATGCTTGTGGATGTCTGATGCCTGATGCTTGTGGATACCTGATGTCTGATGCCTGATGCTTGTGGATGTCTGATGCCTGTGGATGTCTGATGCCTGATGCCTGTGGATGCCTGATGCTTGTGGATGCCTGATGCCTGTGGATGCCTGATGCCTGTGGATGCCTGATGCCTGTGGATGCCTGATGCCTGTGGATGTCTGATGCCTGTGGATGTCTGATGCCTGTGGATGTCTGATATCTGATGCCTGATGCTTGTGGATGTGTGATGTCTGATGCCTGATGCTTGTGGATGTGTGATGCCTGATGCATGATGCTTGTGGATGCCTGATGCATGATGCTTGTGGATGTCTGATGCCTGATGCTTGTGGATGCCGGATGCCTGATGCATGAAGCCTGTGGATGTCTGATGCCTGATGCCTGTGGATGTCTGATGCCTGTGGATGTCTGATGCCTGTGGATGTCTGATGCCTGTGGATGTCTGATGCCTGTGGATGTCTGATGCCTGTGGATGTCTGATGCCTGATGCCTTTGGATGCCTGTGGATGCCTGATGCCTGATGCCTGTGGATGTCTGATGCCTGTGGATGTCTGATGCCTGTGGATGTCTGATGCCTGTGGAGGTCTGATGCCTGATGCTTGTGGATGCCTGATGCCTGTGGATGTCTGATGCCTGTGGATGTATGATGTCTGATGCCTGTGGATGTCTGATGCATGTGGATGTCTGATGCCTGATGCCTGTGGATGCCTGATGCCTGTGGATGTCTGATGCCTGTGGATGTCTGATGCCTGTGGATGTCTGATGCCTGTGGATGCCTGATGCCTGTGGATGCCTGATGCCTGTGGATGTCTGATGATTGTGGATGTCTGATCCCTGATACTTGTGGATGTCTGATGCCTGATGCTTGATGTCTGATGCCTGATGCTTGATGTCTGATGCTTGTGGATGCCTGATGTCTGATGCTTGTGGATGCCTGATGCTTGTGGATGCCTGATGTCTGATGCTTGTGGATGCCTGATGCTTGTGGATGCCTGATGTCTGATGTCTGATGCTTGTGGATATCTGATGCCTGATGCTTGTGGATGCCTGATGTATGCTGCTTGTGGATGCCTGATGCTTGTGGATGCCTGATGTCTGATGTTTGTGGATGTCTGATGCCTGATGATTGTGGATGTCTGATGCCTGATATCTGATGCCTGATATCTGATGCTTGTGGATATCTGATGCCTGATGTCTGATGCTTGTGGATGTCTGATGCCTGTGGATTTTTTTATTTTATTGCGCGCGCTGTTCCCATCCGAACTGCTTGCCTTTCACGCGCGCTTGTTTACATTGAGCGGCACTTTAAAGCGCGATGCAAAAATAAACACGCTGCTGTTTGCGTCTCGGCCGCGCTTGTTTTAAATTCTAGCTCTGTTTTGTCATCGCCGCTTCTGCTGGAGGAGATATAACTAGTAGACCCCAGACTTTCAGTATCCTGTTTCCTCTAATCTGACAATCCTTACAAACTAAATGTATAAATAATATATATATCCCGCCAAAACATATATCGGTGTTTTCCTGCATTCTGAAGAACAATAGATTTGAGTGAAATGGTTTAGACACTTTAAGACGCGCTGATGGTATTTGAACATGTCCTGCAACACGTTTCCTCTTCGGCTGCGATGTCGTGCACGCCGTGTACTCTGTGACAGTAGTGAGTGCACACGTGGCTTGTGGATGTCTGATGCCTGATGTATGATGATTGATGTCTGATGCTTGTGGATGTCTGATGCCTGATGCTTGTGGATGCCTGAAGTCTGATGCTTGTGGATGTCTGATGCCTGATGATTGTGGATGTCTGATGCCTGATGTCTGATGCCTGATATCTGATGCCTGATATCTGATGCCTGATATCTGATGCCTGATGTCTAATGCCTGATGATTGTGGATGCCTGATGCCTGATATCTGATGCCTGTCTAATGCCTGATGATTGTGGATGCCTGATGCCTGATGCTTGTGGATGGTGGATGCCTGATGCTTGTGGATGGTGGATGTCTGATGCTTGTGGATGCCTGATGTCTGATGCTTGTGGATGCCTGATGTCTGATGCTTGTGGATGCCTGATGTCTGATGCTTGTGGATGCCTGATGTCTGATGCTTGTGGATGCCTGACGCCTGATGCTTGTGGATGCCTGACGTCTGATGCTTGTGGATGTGTGATGTCTGATGCCTGATGCTTGAGGATGTGTGATATCTGATGCCTGATGCTTGTGGATGTCTGATGCCTGATGCTTGTGGATGCCTGATGCTTGTGGATACCTGATGTCTGATGCCTGATGCTTGTGGATGTCTGATGCCTGTGGATGTCTGATGCCTGATGCCTGTGGATGCCTGATGCCTGTGGATGCCTGATGCCTGTGGATGTCTGATGCCTGTGGCTGTCTGATGCCTGTGGCTGTCTGATAATTGTGGATATCTGATGCCTGTGGATGTCTGATGATTGTGGATGTCTGATGTCTGATGCTTGATGCTTGTGGATGTCTGATACTTGATGCTTGTGGATGCCTGATGCCTGTGGATGCCTGATGCCTGTGGATGCCTGATGCCTGTGGATGCCTGATGCCTGTGGATGCCTGATGCCTGTGGATGTCTGATGCCTGTGGATGTCTGATGCCTGTGGATGTCTGATATCTGATGCCTGATGCTTGTGGATGTGTGATGTCTGATGCCTGATGCTTGTGGATGTGTGATGCCTGATGCATGATGCTTGTGGATGCCTGATGCATGATGCTTGTGGATGTCTGATGCCTGATGCTTGTGGATGCCGGATGTCTGATGCATGAAGCCTGTGGATGTCTGATGCCTGATGCCTGTGGATGTCTGATGCCTGTGGATGTCTGATGCCTGTGGATGTCTGATGCCTGTGGATGTCTGATGCCTGTGGATGTCTGATGCCTGTGGATGTCTGATGCCTGTGGATGTCTGATGCCTGATGCCTTTGGATGCCTGTGGATGCCTGATGCCTGATGCCTGTGGATGTCTGATGCCTGTGGATGTCTGATGCCTGTGGATGTCTGATGCCTGTGGAGGTCTGATGCCTGTGGATGCCTGATGCTTGTGGATGCCTGATGTCTTTGGATGTCTGATGCTTGTGGATGTCTGATGCTTGTGGATGTCTGATGCTTGTGGATGCCTGATGCTTGTGGATGTCTGATGCCTGATGCTTGTGGATGCCTGATGTCTGATGCCTTATGCTTGTGGATGTCTGATGCCTGATGCTTGTGGATGGCTGATGCCTGATGTCTGATGCCTGATGCTTGTGGATGTCTGATGCCTGATGTCTGATGTCTGATGCCTGTGGATGTCTGATGCCTGATGCTTGTGGATGTCTGATGCCTGAGGCCTGTGGATGTCTGAGGCCTGTGGATGTCTGAGGCCTGTGGATGTCTGAGGCCTGTGGATGTCTGATGCCGGATGTCTGATGCCCGATATCTGATGTCTGATGATTGTGGATGTCTGATGCCTGATGATTGTGGATGTCTGATGACTGATGTCTGATGCTTGTGGATGTCTGATGCTTGTGGATGTCTGATGCTTGTGGATGTCTGATGCTTGTGGATGTCTGATGCTTGTGGATGTCTGATGCCTGATGCCTGATGCTTGTGGATGTCTGATGCCTGATGCTTGTGGATGTCTGATGCCTGATGCCTGATGTATGATGCCTGATGCTTATGGATGTCTGATGCCTGATGCTGGTGGATGTCTGATGCCCGATATCTGATGCCTGATATCTGATGCCTGATGCTTGTGGATGTCTGATGCCTGATGCCTGATGCTTGTGGATGTCTGATGCCTGATGCTTGTGGATGTCTGATGCCTGTGGATGTCTGATGCCTGTGGATGTCTGATGCCTGATGCTAGTGGATGTCTGATGGATGCCTGATGCTTGTGGATGTCTGATGCCTGATGCTTGTGGATGTCTGATGCCTGATGCTTATGGATGTCTGATGTCTGATGCCTGATGCTTGTGGATGTCCGATGTCTGTGGATGTCTGTTGCCTGTGGATGTCTGATGCCTGATGTCTGATGCTTGTGGATATCTGATGTCTGATGCTTGTGGATATCTGATGTATGATGCTTGTGGATGTCTGATGCCCGATGTCTGATGCCTGTGGATGTCTGATGTCTGTGGATGCCTGATGCCTGTGGATGCCTGATGCCTGTGGATGCCTGATGCCTGTGGATGCCTGATGCCTGTGGATGTCTGATGCCTGTGGATGTCTGATGTCTGATGCCTGTGGATGTCTGATGCCTGATGCCTGATGCCTGATGCTTGTGGATGCCTGATGCTTGTGGATGCCTGATGATTGTGGATGCCTGATGTCTGATGATTGTGGATGTCTGATGCCTGATGATTGTGGATGTCTGATGCCTGATGATTGTGGATGTCTGATGCCTGATATCTGATGCCTGATACCTGATGCTTGTGGATGTCTGATGCCTGATGTCTGATGCTTGTGGATGTATGATGCCTGATGTCTGATGCTTGTGGATGTCTGATGCCTGTGGATGCCTGATGCCTGTGGATGCCTGATGCCTGTGGATGCCTGATGCCTGTGGATGTCTGATGCCTGTGGATGTCTGATGCCTGTGGATGTCTGATATCTGATGCCTGATGCTTGTGGATGTGTGATGTCTGATGCCTGATGCTTGTGGATGTGTGATGCCTGATGCATGATGCTTGTGGATGCCTGATGCATGATGCTTGTGGATGTCTGATGCCTGATGCTTGTGGATGCCGGATGCCTGATGCATGAAGCCTGTGGATGTCTGATGCCTGATGCCTGTGGATGTCTGATGCCTGTGGATGTCTGATGCCTGTGGATGTCTGATGCCTGTGGATGTCTGATGCCTGTGGATGTCTGATGCCTGTGGATGTCTGATGCCTGATGCCTTTGGATGCCTGTGGATGCCTGATGCCTGATGCCTGTGGATGTCTGATGCCTGTGGATGTCTGATGCCTGTGGATGTCTGATGCCTGTGGAGGTCTGATGCCTGATGCTTGTGGATGCCTGATGCCTGTGGATGTCTGATGCCTGTGGATGTATGATGTCTGATGCCTGTGGATGTCTGATGCATGTGGATGTCTGATGCCTGATGCCTGTGGATGCCTGATGCCTGTGGATGTCTGATGCCTGTGGATGTCTGATGCCTGTGGATGTCTGATGCCTGTGGATGCCTGATGCCTGTGGATGCCTGATGCCTGTGGATGTCTGATGATTGTGGATGTCTGATCCCTGATACTTGTGGATGTCTGATGCCTGATGCTTGATGTCTGATGCCTGATGCTTGATGTCTGATGCTTGTGGATGCCTGATGTCTGATGCTTGTGGATGCCTGATGCTTGTGGATGCCTGATGTCTGATGCTTGTGGATGCCTGATGCTTGTGGATGCCTGATGTCTGATGTCTGATGCTTGTGGATATCTGATGCCTGATGCTTGTGGATGCCTGATGTATGCTGCTTGTGGATGCCTGATGCTTGTGGATGCCTGATGTCTGATGTTTGTGGATGTCTGATGCCTGATGATTGTGGATGTCTGATGCCTGATATCTGATGCCTGATATCTGATGCTTGTGGATATCTGATGCCTGATGTCTGATGCTTGTGGATGTCTGATGCCTGTGGATTTTTTTATTTTATTGCGCGCGCTGTTCCCATCCGAACTGCTTGCCTTTCACGCGCGCGCTTGTTTACATTGAGCGGCACTTTAAAGCGCGATGCAAAAATAAACACGCTGCTGTTTGCGTCTCGGCCGCGCTTGTTTTAAATTCTAGCTCTGTTTTGTCATCGCCGCTTCTGCTGGAGGAGATATAACTAGTAGACCCCAGACTTTCAGTATCCTGTTTCCTCTAATCTGACAATCCTTACAAACTAAATGTATAAATAATATATATATCCCGCCAAAACATATATCGGTGTTTTCCTGCATTCTGAAGAACAATAGATTTGAGTGAAATGGTTTAGACACTTTAAGACGCGCTGATGGTATTTGAACATGTCCTGCAACACGTTTCCCTCTTCGGCTGCGATGTCGTGCACGCCGTGTACTCTGTGACAGTAGTGAGTGCACACGTGGCTTGTGGATGTCTGATGCCTGATGTATGATGATTGATGTCTGATGCTTGTGGATGTCTGATGCCTGATGCTTGTGGATGCCTGAAGTCTGATGCTTGTGGATGTCTGATGCCTGATGATTGTGGATGTCTGATGCCTGATGTCTGATGCCTGATATCTGATGCCTGATATCTGATGCCTGATATCTGATGCCTGATGTCTAATGCCTGATGATTGTGGATGCCTGATGCCTGATATCTGATGCCTGTCTAATGCCTGATGATTGTGGATGCCTGATGCCTGATGCTTGTGGATGGTGGATGCCTGATGCTTGTGGATGGTGGATGTCTGATGCTTGTGGATGCCTGATGTCTGATGCTTGTGGATGCCTGATGTCTGATGCTTGTGGATGCCTGATGTCTGATGCTTGTGGATGCCTGATGTCTGATGCTTGTGGATGCCTGACGTCTGATGCTTGTGGATGTGTGATGTCTGATGCCTGATGCTTGAGGATGTGTGATATCTGATGCCTGATGCTTGTGGATGTCTGATGCCTGATGCTTGTGGATGCCTGATGCTTGTGGATACCTGATGTCTGATGCCTGATGCTTGTGGATGTCTGATGCCTGTGGATGTCTGATGTCTGATGCCTGTGGATGCCTGATGCCTGTGGATGTCTGATGCCTGTGGATGCCTGTGGCTGTCTGATGCCTGTGGATGCCTGATGCCTGTGGATGTCTGATAATTGTGGATATCTGATGCCTGTGGATGTCTGATGATTGTGGATGTCTGATGTCTGATGCTTGATGCTTGTGGATGTCTGATACTTGATGCTTGTGGATGTCTGATGCTTGTGGATGCCTGATGCCTGTGGATGCCTGATGCCTGTGGATGCCTGATGCCTGTGGATGCCTGATGCCTGTGGATGTCTGATGCCTGTGGATGTCTGATGCCTGTGGATGTCTGATATCTGATGCCTGATGCTTGTGGATGTGTGATGTCTGATGCCTGATGCTTGTGGATGTGTGATGCCTGATGCATGATGCTTGTGGATGCCTGATGCATGATGCTTGTGGATGTCTGATGCCTGATGCTTGTGGATGCCGGATGTCTGATGCATGAAGCCTGTGGATGTCTGATGCCTGTGGATGTCTGATGCCTGTGGATGTCTGATGCCTGTGGATGTCTGATGCCTGTGGATGTCTGATGCCTGTGGATGTCTGATGCCTGATGCCTTTGGATGCCTGTGGATGCCTGATGCCTGATGCCTGTGGATGTCTGATGCCTGTGGATGTCTGATGCCTGTGGATGTCTGATGCCTGTGGAGGTCTGATGCCTGTGGATGCCTGATGCTTGTGGATGCCTGATGTCTTTGGATGTCTGATGCTTGTGGATGTCTGATGCTTGTGGATGTCTGATGCTTGTGGATGCCTGATGCTTGTGGATGTCTGATGCCTGATGCTTGTGGATGCCTGATGTCTGATGCCTTATGCTTGTGGATGTCTGATGCCTGATGCTTGTGGATGGCTGATGCCTGATGTCTGATGCCTGATGCTTGTGGATGTCTGATGCCTGATGTCTGATGTCTGATGCCTGTGGATGTCTGATGCCTGATGCTTGTGGATGTCTGATGCCTGAGGCTTGTGGATGTCTGAGGCCTGTGGATGTCTGAGGCCTGTGGATGTCTGAGGCCTGTGGATGTCTGAGGCCTGTGGATGTCTGATGCCGGATGTCTGATGCCCGATATCTGATGTCTGATGATTGTGGATGTCTGATGCCTGATGATTGTGGATGTCTGATGACTGATGTCTGATGCTTGTGGATGTCTGATGCTTGTGGATGTCTGATGCTTGTGGATGTCTGATGCTTGTGGATGTCTGATGCTTGTGGATGTCTGATGCCTGATGCCTGATGCTTGTGGATGTCTGATGCCTGATGCTTGTGGATGTCTGATGCCTGATGCCTGATGTATGATGCCTGATGCTTATGGATGTCTGATGCCTGATGCTGGTGGATGTCTGATGCCCGATATCTGATGCCTGATATCTGATGCCTGATGCTTGTGGATGTCTGATGCCTGATGCCTGATGCTTGTGGATGTCTGATGCCTGATGCTTGTGGATGTCTGATGCCTGTGGATGTCTGATGCCTGTGGATGTCTGATGCCTGATGCTAGTGGATGTCTGATGGATGCCTGATGCTTGTGGATGTCTGATGCCTGATGCTTGTGGATGTCTGATGCCTGATGCTTATGGATGTCTGATGTCTGATGCCTGATGCTTGTGGATGTCCGATGTCTGTGGATGTCTGTTGCCTGTGGATGTCTGATGCCTGATGTCTGATGCTTGTGGATATCTGATGTCTGATGCTTGTGGATATCTGATGTATGATGCTTGTGGATGTCTGATGCCCGATGTCTGATGCCCGATGTCTGATGCCCGATGTCTGATGCCCGATGTCTGATGCCCGATGTCTGATGCCCGATGTCTGATGCCCGATGTCTGACGCCCGATGTCTGACGCCCGATGTCTGACGCCCGATGTCTGACGCCCGATGTCTGACGCCCGATGTCTGACGCCCGATGTCTGATGCCCGATGTCTGATGCCCGATGTCTGATGCCCGATGTCTGATGCCCGATGTCTGATGCCCGATGTCTGATGCCCGATGCCCGATGCCCGATGTCTGATGCCCGATGTCTGATGCTGGTGGATGTCTGATGCCTGATATCTGATGCTTGTGGATGTCTTATGCCTGATGCTTGTGGATGTCTGATGCCTGATGCCTGATGCTTGTGGATGTCTGATGCCTGATGCCTGTGGATGTCTGATGCCTGTGGATGTCTGATGCCTGTGGATGTCTGATGCCTGATGCTGGTGGATGTATGATGTCTGTTGCCTGAAGCTGGTGGATGTCTGATGCTTGTGGATGTCTGATGCTTGTAGATGTCTGATGCCTGATGTCTGATGCTTGTAGATGTCTGATGTCTGATGTCTGATGCCTGATGTCTGATGCTTGTAGATGCCTGATGTCTGATGCTTGTGGATGTCTGATGCATGATGCTTGTGGATGTCTGATGCCTGATGCTTGTGGATGCCTGATGTCTGATGCTTGTGGATGTATGATGCCTGATGCTTGAGGATGTCTGATGCCTGATGCTTGTGGATGCCTGATGTCTGATGCATGATGCTTGTGGATGCATGATGTCTGATGCCTGATGCCTGATGCTTGTGGATGTATCATGCCTGATGCTTGTGGATGCCTGATGCCTGATGCTTGTGGATGTATCATGCCTGATGTCTGATGCTTGTGGATGCCTGATGTCTGATGCTTGTGGATGTATGATGCCTGATGCTTGTGGATGTCTGATGCCTGATGCCTGATGCTTGTGGATGCCTGATGTCTGATGCTTGTGGATGCCTGATGTCTGATGCCTGAGGATGCCTGATGTCTGATGTCTGATGCTTGTGGATGTCTGATGCCTGATGCCTGTGGATGTCTGATGCCTATGGATGTCTGATGCCTGTGGATGTCTGATGCCTGTGGATGTCTGATGCCTGTGGATGTCTGATGCCTGTGGATGTCTGATGCCTGTGGATGTCTGATGCCTGATGCTTGTGGATGTATGATGTCTGATGCTTGTGGATGTATGATGCCTGATGTCTGATGCTTGTGGATGCCTGATGCCTGATGCCTGATGCTTGTGGATGTATGATGCCTGATGCCTGATGCTTGTGGATGTATGATGCCTGATGCTTGTGGATGTCTGATGCTTGTGGATGCCTGATGTTTGATGCCTGATGCTTGTGGATGTCTGATGCCTGATGCTTGTGGATGTCTGATGCCTGATGCTTGTGGATGTCTGATGCCTGTGGATGTCTGATGCCTGTGGATGTCTGATGCATGTGGATGTCTGATGCCTGATGCCTGATGCTAGTGGATGTCTGATGCCCGATGCCCGATGCCTGATATCTGATGCCTGATTTTTGTGGATGTCTGATGTCTGATGCCTGATGCCTGTGGATGTCTGATGTCTGATGCCTGATGCTTGTGGATGTCTGATGGCTGATGCCTGTGGATGTCTGATGCCTGTGGATGTCTGATGCTTGTGGATGTCTGATGTTTGTGGATGTCTGATGCTTGTGGATGCCTGATGCTGGTGGATGTCTGATGCCTGATGCTGGTGGATGTATGATGTCTGTTGCCTGATGCTGGTGGATGTCTGATGCTTGTAGATGTCTGATGCCTGATGTCTGATGCTTGTAGATGTCTGATGCCTGATGTCTGATGTCTGATGCCTGATGCTTGTGGATGTCTGATGCCTGATGCTTGTGGATGTATGACGCCTGATGCTTGTGGATGTATGACGCCTGATGCTTGTGGATGCCTGATGTCTGATGCTTGTGGATGTATGATGCCTGATGCCTGATGCTTGTGGATGTCTGATGCCTGATGCTAGTGGATGTCTGATGCTTGTGGATGTCTGATGCCTGTGGATGTCTGATGCCTGTGGATGTCTGATGTCTGTGGATGTCTGATGCCTGATGCCTGATGCTAGTGGATGTCTGATGCTTGTGGATGTCTGATGCCTGATGTCTGATGCTTGCGGATGCCTGATGTCTGATACCTGATGATTGTGGATGTCTGATGTCTGATGCTTGCGGATGCCTGATGTCTGATACCTGATGATTGTGGATGTCTGATGCCTGATGCGTGTGGATGCCTGATGTATGATGCCTGATGCTTGTGGATGTCTGATGCCTGATGCTTGTGGATGTCTGATGCTTGTGGATGCCTGATGTCTGATGCCTGATGCTTATGGATGTCTGATGCCTGATGCTTGTGAATGTCTGATGCCTGATGCTTGTGAATGTCTGATGCCTGATGCTTGTGGATGTCTGATGGCTGATGCCTGTGGATGTCTGATGCCTGTGGATGTCTGATGCCTGTGGATGTCTGATGCCTGTGGATGTCTGATGCATGTGGATGCCTGATGCATGTGGATGCCTGATGTCTGATGCCTCATGCATGTAGAGGTCTGATGCCTGTGGATGTCCGATGATTGTGGATGTCTGATGCCTGATGCCGGTGGATGTCTGATGCCTGTGGATGTCCGATGATTGTGGATGTATGATGTCTGTTGCCTGATGCTGGTGGATGTCTGATGCTTGTAGATGTCTGATGCCTGTGGATGTCTGTTGCCTGTGGATGTCTGATGCCTGATGTCTGGTGCTTGTGGATATCTGATGCCTGATGTCTGATGCTTGTGGATGTCTGATGTCTGATGCTTGTGGATGTCTGATGCCCGATGATTGTGGATGTCTGATGCCTGATGCCTGATGTCTGATGTCTGATGCCTGATGTCTGATGCCTGATGCTTGTGGATGTCTGTTGTCTGATGTCTGATGCTTGTGGATGTCTGATGTCTGATGCCTGATGCTGGTGGATGTCTGATGTTTGTGGATGCCTGATGTCTGATGCTTGTGGATGTCGGATGCCTGATGCCTGTGGATGTCCGATGCCTGTGGATGTCCGATGCCTGTGGATGTCCGATGCCTGTGGATGTCCGATGCCTGTGGATGTCTGATGCCTGTGGATGCCTGATGCCTGATGCCTGTGGATGCCTGATGCCTGTGGATGTCTGATGCCTGTGGATGTCTGATGCCTGTGGATGTCTGATGCCTGTGGATGTCTGATGCCTGTGGATGTCTGATGCCTGTGGATGTCTGATGCCTGATGCTGGTGGATGCCTGATGTCTGATGCCTGATATCTGATGTCTGATGCTTGTGGATGTCTTATGCCTGATGCGTGTGGATGTCTGATGCCTGATGCTTGCAGATGTCTGATGCCTGATGCTTGTGGATGGCTGATGCTTGTGGATGTCTGATGCCTGATGCTTGTGGATGCCTGATGTCTGATGCCTGATGCTTGTGGATGTCTGATGCCTGATGCTTGTGGATGTCTGATGGATGCCTGATGCTTGTGGATATCTTATGCCTGATGTCTGTCTGATGCCTGATGCCTGATGTTTGTGGATGTCCGATGTCTGTGGATGTCTGTTGCCTGTGGATGTCTGATGCCTGATGTCTGATGCTTGTGGATATCTGATGTATGATGCTTGTGGATGTCTGATGCCCGATGTCTGATGCTTGTGGATGTCTGATGCCCGATGTCTGATGCCCAATGTCTGATGCCCTTGATGCCTGTGGATGTCTGATGCCTGTGGATGTCTGATGCCTGTGGATGTTTGATAATTTTGGATGTCTGATGCCTGTGGATGTCTAATGCCTGATGCCTGAGGATGTCTGATGCCTGTGGATGTCTGATGCCTGTGGATGTCTGATGCCTGTGGATGTCTGATGCCTGATGCTGGTGGATGTCTGATGCCTGATGTCTGATATCTGATGCCTAATGTCTGATGCTTGTGGATGTCTTATGCTTGATGTCTGATGCTTGTGGATGTCTGATGCCTGATGCTTGTGGATGTCTGATGCATGATGCTTGTGGATGGCTGATGCTTGTGGATGTCTGATGCCTGATGCTTGTGGATGCCTGATGCCTGATGCTTGTGGATGTCTGATGCCTGATGCTTGTGGATGTCTGATGGATGCCTGATGCTTGTGGATGTCTGATGCCTGATGCTTGTGGATGTCTGATGCCTGATGCTTGTGGATGTCTGATATCTGATGCTTATGGATGTATGATGTCTGATGCTGATACTTGTGGATGTATCATGCCTGATGTCTGATGCCTGTGGATGTCTGATGCCTGTGGATGTCTGATGCCTGTGGATGTCTGATGCCTGTGGATGTCTGATGCCTGATGCCTGATGCTGGTGGATGTCTGATGCCTGATGCTTGTGGATGTATGATGTCTGATGCCTGATGCTTGCTTGTGGATGTATCATGCCTGATGCCTGATGCTTGTGGATGTATCATGCCTGATGTCTGATGCTTGTGGATGTCTGATGCCTGATGCTTGTGGATGTCTGATGCATGATGCGTGTGGATGCCTGATGTCTGATGCTTGATGCTTGTGGATGTCTGATGTCTGATGCTTGTGGATGTCTGATGCCTGATGCTTGTGGATGTCTGATGCATGATGCGTGTGGATGCCTGATGTCTGATGCATGATGCTGGTGGATGCCTGATGCCTGACGCCTGTGGATGTCTGATGCCTGTGGATGTCTGATGCCTGTGGATGTCTGATGCCTGATGCTTGTGGATGTATGATGTCTGATGTCTGATGCCTGATGCTTGTGGATGTATGATGCCTGATGTCTGATGCTTGTGGATGTAAGATGCCTGATGCTTGTGGATGTCTGATGCTTGTGGATGCCTGATGCCTGATGCTTGTGGATGCCTGATGTCTGATGCTTGTGGATGTCTGATGGCTGATGCCTGTGGATGTCTGATGCCTGTGGATGTCTGATGCTTGTGGATGTCTGATGCTTGTGGATGTCTGATGCTTGTGGATGCCTGATGCTTGTGGATGCCTGATGCTTGTGGATGCCTGATGCTTGTGGATGTATGATGTCTGTTGCCTGATGCTGGTGGATGTATGATGTTTGTTGCCTGATGCTGGTGGATGTCTGATGCTTGTAGATGTCTGATGCCTGATGTCTGATGCTTGTAGATGTCTGATGCCTGATGTCTGATGCCTGATGCTTGTGGATGCCTGATGCCTGATGTCTGATGCCTGATGCTTGTGGATGTCTGATGCCTGATGCTTGTGGATGTATGAGGCCTGATGCTTGTGGATGTATGATGCCTGATGCTTGTGGATGCCTGATGTCTGATGCTTGTGGATGTATGATGCCTGATGCTTGTGGATGTCTGATGCCTGATGCTTGTGGATGCCTGATGTCTGATGCCTGATGCTTGTGGATGCCTGATGCTTGTGGATGCCTGATGCCTGATGCCTGATGTCTGATGCATGTGGATATCTGATGTCTGATGCCTGATGCTGGTGGATGTCTGATGCCTGATGCTTGTGGATGTATGATGTCTGATGCCTGATGCCTGATGCTTGTGGATGTATCATGCCTGATGTCTGATGCTTGTGGATGCCTGATGTCTGATGCTTGTGGATGTATGATGCCTGATGCTTGTGGATGTCTGATGCCTGATGCTTGTGGATGCCTGATGCCTGATGCTTGTGGATGCCTGATGTCTGATGCCTGATGCTTGTGGATGCCTGATGTCTGATGCCTGATGCTGGTGGATGTCTGATGCTTGTGGATGTATGATGTCTGATGCCTGATGCCTGTGGATGTATCATGCCTGATGCTTGTGGATGTCTGATGCTTGTGGATGTATCATGCCTGATGTCTGATGTTTGTGGATGCCTGATGTCTGATGCTCGTGGATGTATGATGCCTGATGCTTGTGGATGCCTGATGTCTGATGCTTGTGGATGCCTGATGTCTGATGCCTGATGCTTGTGGATGTCTGATGCCTGTGGATGCCTGATGCCTGTGGATGTCTGATGCCTGTGGATGTCTGATGCCTGATGCCTGTGGATGTCTGATGCCTGTGGATGTCTGATGCCTGATGCTGGTGGATGTATGATGTCTGTTGCCTGAAGCTGGTGGATGTCTGATGCTTGTGGATGTCTGATGCTTGTAGATGTCTGATGCCTGATGTCTCATGCTTGTAGATGTCTGATGTCTGATGCCTGATGTCTGATGCTTGTAGATGCCTGATGTCTGATGCTTGTGGATGTCTGATGCATGATGCTTGTGGATGTCTGATGCCTGATGCTTGTGGATGCCTGATGTCTGATGCTTGTGGATGTCTGATGTCTGATGCTTGTGGATGTCTGATGCCTGATGCTTGTGGATGCCTGATGTCTGATGCCTGATGCTTGTGGATGCCTGATGTCTGATGCCTGATGCTTGTGGATGCCTGATGTCTGATGCCTGATGCTTGTGGATGCATGATGTCTGATGCCTGATGCCTGATGCCTGATGCTTGTGGATGTATCATGCCTGATGCTTGTGGATGCCTGATGCTTGTGGATGTATCATGCCTGATGTCTGATGCTTGTGGATGCCTGATGTCTGATGCTTGTGGATGTATGATGCCTGATGCTTGTGGATGCCTGATGCCTGATGCTTGTGGATGCCTGATGTCTGATGCCTGATGTTTGTGGATGCCTGATGTCTGATGCCTGATGCTTGTGGATGCCTGATGTCTGATGCCTGATGCTTGTGGATGTCTGATGCCTGATGCCTGTGGATGTCTGATGCCTATGGATGTCTGATGCCTGTGGGTGTCTGATGCCTGTGGATGTCTGATGCCTGTGGATGTCTGATGGTTGTGGATGTATGATGTCTGATGCTTGTGGATGTATGATGCCTGATGTCTGCTTGTGGATGTATGATGCCTGATGCCTGATGCTTGTGGATGTCTGATGCCTGATGCTTGTGGATGCATGATGTCTGATGCCTGATGCCTGATGCTTGTGGATGTATCATGCCTGATGCTTGTGGATGCCTGATGCCTGATGCTTGTGGATGTATCATGCCTGATGTCTGATGCTTGTGGATGCCTGATGTCTGATGCTTGTGGATGTATGATGCCTGATGCTTGTGGATGTCTGATGCCTGATGCCTGATGCTTGTGGATGCCTGATGTCTGATGCCTGATGCTTGTGGATGCCTGATGTCTGATGCCTGAGGATGCCTGATGTCTGATGCCTGATGCTTGTGGATGTCTGATGCCTGATGCCTGTGGATGTCTGATGCCTATGGATGTCTGATGCCTGTGGATGTCTGATGCCTGTGGATGTCTGATGCCTGTGGATGTCTGATGCCTGTGGATGTCTGATGCCTGTGGATGTCTGATGCCTGATGCTTGTGGATGTATGATGTCTGATGCTTGTGGATGTATGATGCCTGATGTCTGATGCTTGTGGATGTATGATGCCTGATGCCTGATGCTTGTGGATGTATGATGCCTGATGCCTGATGCTTGTGGATGTATGATGCCTGATGCCTGATGCTTGTGGATGTATGATGCCTGATGCTTGTGGATGTCTGATGCTTGTGGATGCCTGATGTTTGATGCCTGATGCTTGTGGATGTCTGATGCCTGATGCTTGTGGATGTCTGATGCCTGATGCTTGTGGATGTCTGATGCCTGTGGATGTCTGATGCCTGTGGATGTCTGATGCCTGTGGATGTCTGATGCCTGTGGATGTCTGATGCCTGATGCCTGATGCTAGTGGATGTCTGATGCCCGATGCCTGATGTCTGATGTCTGATGCCTGATGCTTGTGGATGTCTGATGTCTGATGCCTGATGCTTGTGGATGTCTGATGGCTGATGCCTGCGGATGTCTGATGCCTGTGGATGTCTGATGCTTGTGGATGTCTGATGTTTGTGGATGTCTGATGCTTGTGGATGCCTGATGCTTGTGGATGCCTGATGCTTGTGGATGTCTGATGCCTGATGCTGGTGGATGTATGATGTCTGTTGCCTGATGCTGGTGGATGTCTGATGCTTGTAGATGTCTGATGCCTGATGTCTTATGCTTGTAGATGTCTGATGCCTGATGTCTGATGCTTGTGGATGTCTGATGCCTGATGCTTGTGGATGTATGACGCCTGATGCTTGTGGATGTATGACGCCTGATGCTTGTGGATGCCTGATGTCTGATGCTTGTGGATGTATGATGCCTGATGCCTGATGCTTGTGGATGTCTGATGCCTGATGCTAGTGGATGTCTGATGCTTGTGGATGTCTGATGCCTGTGGATGTCTGATGCCTGTGGATGTCTGATGCCTGTGGATGTCTGATGCCTGATGCCTGATGCTAGTGGATGTCTGATGCTTGTGGATGTCTGATGCCTGATGTCTGATGCTTGTGGATGCCTGATGTCTGATACCTGATGATTGTGGATGTCTGATGTCTGATGCTTGCGGATGCCTGATGTCTGATACCTGATGATTGTGGATGTCTGATGCCTGATGCGTGTGGATGCCTGATGTATGATGCCTGATGCTTGTGGATGTCTGATGCCTGATGCTTGTGGATGTCTGATGCTTGTGGATGCCTGATGCTTGTGGATGCCTGATGTCTGATGCCTGATGCTTATGGATGTCTGATGCCTGATGCTTGTGAATGTCTGATGCCTGATGCCTGTGGATGTCTGATGGCTGATGCCTGTGGATGGCTGATGCCTGTGGATGGCTGATGCCTGTGGATGTCTGATGCCTGTGGATGTCTGATGCATGTGGATGCCTGATGCATGTGGATGCCTGATGCATGTGGATGCCTGATGTCTGATGCCTCATGCCGGTAGAGGTCTGATGCCTGTGGATGTCCGATGATTGTGGATGTCTGATGCCTGATGCCGGTGGATGTCTGATGCCTGTGGATGTCCGATGATTGTGGATGTATGATGTCTGTTGCCTGATGCTGGTGGATGTCTGATGCTTGTAGATTTCTGATGCCTGTGGATGTCTGTTGCCTGTGGATGTCTGATGCCTGATGTCTGATGCTTGTGGATATCTGATGCCTGATGTTTGTGGATGTCTGATGTCTGATGCTTGTGGATATCTGATGCCTGATGTATGATGCTTGTGGATGTCTGTTGTCTGATGCCTGATGCTTGTGGATGTCTGATGTCTGATGCCTGATGCTGGTGGATGTCTGATGTTTGTGGATGCCTGATGTCTGATGCTTGTGGATGTCTGATGCCTGTGGATGTCCGATGCCTGTGGATGTCCGATGCCTGTGGATGTCCGATGCCTGTGGATGTCCGATGCCTGTGGATGTCCGATGCCTGATGCCTGTGGATGTCTGATGCCTGTGGATGTCTGATGCCTGTGGATGTCTGATGCCTGTGGATGTCTGATGCCTGTGGATGTCTGATGCCTGTGGATGTCTGATGCCTGATGCTGGTGGATGCCTGATGTCTGATGCCTGATGTCTGATGCCTGATATCTGATGTCTGATGCTTGTGGATGTCTGATGCCTGATGCGTGTGGATGTCTGATGCCTGATGCTTGCGGATGTCTGATGCCTGATGCTTGTGGATGGCTGATGCTTGTGGATGTCTGATGCCTGATGCTTGTGGATGCCTGATGTCTGATGCCTGATGCTTGTGGATGTCTGATGCCTGATGCTTGTGGATGTCTGATGGATGCCTGATGCTTGTGGATATCTTATGCCTGATGTCTGTCTGATGCCTGATGCCTGATGCTTGTGGATGTCCGATGTCTGTGGATGTCTGTTGCCTGTGGATGTCTGATGCCTGATGTCTGATGCTTGTGGATATCTGATGTATGATGCTTGTGGATGTATGATGCCCGATGTCTGATGCTTGTGGATGTCTGATGCCCGATGTCTGATGCCCGATGTCTGATGCCCTTGATGCCTGTGGATGTTTGATGCCTGTGGATGTCTGATGCCTGTGGATGTTTGATAATTTTGGATGTCTGATGCCTGTGGATGTCTAATGCCTGATGCCTGAGGATGTCTGATGCCTGTGGATGTCTGATTCCTGTGGATGTCTGATGCCTGTGGATGTCTGATGCCTGATGCTGGTGGATGTCTGATGCCTGATGTCTGATATCTGATGCCTAATGTCTGATGCTTGTGGATGTCTTATGCTTGATGTCTGATGCTTGTGGATGTCTGATGCCTGATGCTTGTGGATGTCTGATGCATGATGCTTGTGGATGGCTGATGCTTGTGGATGTCTGATGCCTGATGCTTGTGGATGCCTGATGTCTGATGCCTGATGCTTGTGGATGTCTGATGCCTGATGCTTGTGGATGTCTGATGCCTGATGCTTGTGGATGTCTGATGGATGCCTGATGCTTGTGGATGTCTGATGCCTGATGCTTGTGGATGTCTGATGCCTGATGCTTGTGGATGTCTGATATCTGATACTTGTGGATGTATCATGCCTGATGTCTGATGCCTGTGGATGTCTGATGCCTGCGGATGTCTGATGCCTGTGGATGTCTGATGCCTGCGGATGTCTGATGCCTGTGGATGTCTGATGCCTGTGGATGTCTGATGCCTGTGGATGTCTGATGCCTGTGGATGTCTGATGCCTGATGCCTGATGCTGGTGGATGTCTGATGCCTGATGCTTGTGGATGTATGATGTCTGATGCCTGATGCTTGTTGTGGATGTATCATGCCTGATGCCTGATGCTTGTGGATGTATCATGCCTGATGTCTGATGCTTGTGGATGTCTGATGCCTGATGCTTGTGGATGTCTGATGCCTGTGGATGCCTGATGCCTGTGGATGCCTGATGCCTGTGGATGTCTGATGCCTGTGGATGTCTGATGCCTGTGGATGTCTGATGCCTGTGGATGTCTGATGCCTGATGCTTGTGGATGTATGATGTCTGATGTCTGATGCCTGATGCTTGTGGATGTATGATGTCTGATGTCTGATGCCTGATGCTTGTGGATGTATGATGCCTGATGTCTGATGCTTGTGGATGTAAGATGCCTGATGCTTGTGGATGTCTGATGCTTGTGGATGCCTGATGCCTGATGCTTGTGGATGCCTGATGTCTGATGCCTGATGCTTGTGGATGTCTGATGGCTGATGCCTGTGGATGTCTGATGCCTGTGGATGTCTGATGCTTGTGGATGTCTGATGTTTGTGGATGTCTGATGTTTGTGGATGCCTGATGCTTGTGGATGCCTGATGCTTGTGGATGCCTGATGCTTGTGGATGCCTGATGCTTGTGGATGTATGATGTCTGTTGCCTGATGCTGGTGGATGTATGATGTCTGTTGCCTGATTCTGGTGGATGTCTGATGCTTGTAGATGTCTGATGCCTGATGTCTGATGCTTGTAGATGTCTGATGCCTGATGTCTGATGCCTGATGCTTGTGGATGCCTGATGCCTGATGTCTGATGCCTGATGCTTGTGGATGTCTGATGCCTGATGCTTGTGGATGTATGACGCCTGATGCTTGTGGATGTATGATGCCTGATGCTTGTGGATGCCTGATGTCTGATGCTTGTGGATGTATGATGCCTGATGCTTGTGGATGTCTGATGCCTGATGCTTGTGGATGCCTGATGTCTGATGCCTGATGCTTGTGGATGCCTGATGCTTGTGGATGTCTGATGCCTGTGGATGTCTGATGCATGTGGATATCTGATGTCTGATGCCTGATGCTGGTGGATGTCTGATGCCTGATGCTTGTGGATGTATGATGTCTGATGCCTGATGCCTGATGCTTGTGGATGTATCATGCCTGATGTCTGATGCTTGTGGATGCCTGATGTCTGATGCTTGTGGATGTATGATGCCTGATGCTTGTGGATGTCTGATGCCTGATGCTTGTGGATGCCTGATGCCTGATGCTTGTGGATGCCTGATGTCTGATGCCTGATGCTTGTGGATGCCTGATGTCTGATGCCTGATGCTGGTGGATGTCTGATGCTTGTGGATGTATGATGTCTGATGCCTGATGCCTGTGGATGTATCATGCCTGATGCTTGTGGATGTCTGATGCTTGTGGATGTATCATGCCTGATGTCTGATGTTTGTGGATGCCTGATGTCTGATGCTCGTGGATGTATGATGCCTGATGCTTGTGGATGCCTGATGTCTGATGCTTGTGGATGCCTGATGTCTGATGCCTGATGCTTGTGGATGTCTGATGCCTGTGGATGTCTGATGCCTGTGGATGTCTGATGCCTGTGGATGTCTGATGCCTGTGGATGTCTGATGCCTGATGCCTGTGGATGTCTGATGCCTGTGGATGTCTGATGCCTGTGGATGTCTGATGCCTGATGCTGGTGGATGTATGATGTCTGTTGCCTGAAGCTGGTGGATGTCTGATGCTTGTGGATGTCTGATGCTTGTAGATGTCTGATGCCTGATGTCTGATGCTTGTAGATGTCTGATGTCTGATGCCTGATGTCTGATGCTTGTAGATGCCTGATGTCTGATGTCTGATGCTTGTGGATGTCTGATGCATGATGCTTGTGGATGTCTGATGCCTGATGCTTGTGGATGCCTGATGTCTGATGCTTGTGGATGTCTGATGCCTGATGCTTGTGGATGTCTGATGCCTGATGCTTGTGGATGCCTGATGTCTGATGCCTGATGCTTGTGGATGCCTGATGTCTGATGCCTGATGCTTGTGGATGCCTGATGTCTGATGCCTGATGCTTGTGGATGCATGATGTCTGATGCCTGATGCCTGTGCTTGTGGATGTATCATGCCTGATGCTTGTGGATGCCTGATGCTTGTGGATGTATCATGCCTGATGTCTGATGCTTGTGGATGCCTGATGTCTGATGCTTGTGGATGCCTGATGCTTGTGGATGTCTGATGCCTGATGCTTGTGGATGCCTGATGTCTGATGCCTGATGTTTGTGGATGCCTGATGTCTGATGCCTGATGCTTGTGGATGCCTGATGTCTGATGCCTGATGCTTGTGGATGTCTGATGCCTGATGCCTGTGGATGTCTGATGCCTATGGATGTCTGATGCCTGTGGGTGTCTGATGCCTGTGGATGTCTGATGCCTGTGGATGTCTGATGCTTGTGGATGTATGATGTCTGATGCTTGTGGATATATGATGCCTGATGTCTGCTTGTGGATGTATGATGTATGATGCCTGATGCTTGTGGATGTATGATGCCTGATGCTTGTGGATGTCTGATGCTTGTGGATGTATGATGCCTGATGCTTGTGGATGTCTGATGCTTGTGGATGCCTGATGTTTGATGCCTGATGCTTGTGGATGTCTGATGCCTGATGCTTGTGGATGTCTGATGCCTGATGCTGATGCCTGTGGATGTCTGATGCCTGTGGATGTCTGATGCCTGATGCTAGTGGATGTCTGATGCCCGATATCTGATGCCTGATATCTGATGCCTGATTTTTGTGGATGTCTGATGTCTGATGCCTGATGCTTGTGGATGTCTGATGCCTGATGCTAGTGGATGTCTGATGCTTGTGGATGTCTGATGCCGGATGTCTGATGCCTGATGTCTGATGCTTGCGGATGCCTGATGTCTGATACCTGATGATTGTGGATGTCTGATGCCTGATGCGTGTGGATGCCTGATGTATGATGCCTGATGCTTGTGGATGTCTGATGCCTGATGTCTGATGCATGATGCCTGATGCCTGTGGATGTCTGATGCCTGTGGATGTCTGATGCCTGTGGATGTCTGATGCCTGTGGATGTCTGATGCCTGTGGATGTCTGATGCATGTGGATGCCTGATGCATGTCTGATGCATGTGGATGCCTGATGCATGTGGATGCCTGATGCATGTGGATGCCTGATGCATGTGGAGGCCTGATGCATGTGGATGCCTGATGTCATGTGGATGCCTGATGCATGGTGGATGCCTGATGTCTGATGCCTCATGCCTGATGCTGATGTGGATGTCTGATGCCTGTGCGGTGGATGTCTGATGCCTGTGGATGCCTGATGCTTGTGGATGTCGGATGCCTGATGCTTGTGGATGTCGGATGCCTGATGCTTGTGGATGTCTGATGCCTGATGCTTGTGGATGTCTGATGCCTGATGCTTGTGGATGTCTGATGCCTGATGCTTGTGGATGTCTGATGTCTGATGCCTGTGGATGTCTGATGCCTGTGGATGTCTGATGCTTGTGGATGTCTGATGCTTGTGGATGTCTGATGCTTGTGGATGTCTGATGCTTGTGGATGTCTGATGCCTGTGGATATCTGATGCCTGATGCTGATGCTTGTGGATGTCTGATGCTGGTGGATGTCTGATGTCTGTTGCCTGATGCTGGTGGATGTCTGATGCCTGATGCCTGTGGATGTCTGATGCCTGATGCCTGTGGATGTCTGATGCCTGATGCTTGTGGATGGCTGATGCCTGATGCTTGTGGATGGCTGATGCCTGATGCTTGTGGATGGCTGATGCCTGATGCTTGTGGATGTCTGATGCCTGATGCTTGTGGATGCCTGATGCCTGTGGATGTCTGATGCCTGTGGATGTCTGATGCCTGTGGATGTCTGATGCCTGATGCGTGTGGATGCCTGATGTCTGATGCCTGATGTCTGATGCCTGATGTCTGATGTCTGATGCCTGATGCTTGTGGATGTCTGATGCCTGATGCTTGTGGATGTCTGATGCCGGATGCTTGTGGATGTCTGATGTCTGATGCCTGTGGATGTCTGATGCTTGTGGATGTCTGATGCCTGATGCTTGTGGATGTCTGATGCCTGATGCTTGTGGATGTCTGATGCCTGGTGCTTGTGGATGTCTGATGCCTGGTGCTTGTGGATGCCTGGTGCTTGTGGATGTCTGATGCCTGTGGATGTCTGATGCATGCGGATGTCTGATGCATGCGGATGTCTGATGCCTGCGGATATCTGATGCCTGCGGATATCTGATGCCTGTGGATGTCTGATGCCTGATGGATATCTGATGCCTGTGGATGTCTGATGCTTGTGGATGTCTGATGCTGTGCTGGATGTCTGATGCTTGTCGGATGTCTGATGCTTGTGGATGTCTGATGCTTGTGGATGTCTGATGCTTGTGGATGTCTGATGCTTGTGGATGTCTGATGGCTGATGCTTGTGGATGTCTGATGCCTGATGCTTGTGGATGTCTGATGCCTGATGCTTGTGGATGTCTGATGCCTGATGCTTGTGGATGTCTGATGCCTGATGTTTGTGGATGTCTGATGCCTGATGCTTGTGGGTGTCTGATGCCTGACGTCTGATGCCTGCGGATGTCTGATGCCTGCGGATGTCTGATGCCTGCGGATGTCTGATGCCTGCGGATGTCTGATGCTTGCGGATGTCTGATGCTTGCGGATGTCTGATGCCTGATGCTTGTGGATGTCTGATGGCTGATGCTTGTGGATGTCTGATGCCTGATGCTTGTGGATGTCTGATGCCTGTGGATGTCTGATGCCTGACGTCTGATGCCTGCGGATGTCTGATGCCTGCGGATGTCTGATGCCTGCGGATGTCTGATGCCTGTGGATGTCTGATGCTTGTGGATGTCTGATGCTTGTGGATGTCTGATGCCTGATGCTTGTGGATGTCTGATGCCTGATGCTTGTGGGTGTCTGATGCCTGACGTCTGATGCTTGTGGATGTCTGATGCCTGATGTTTGTGGATGTCTGATGCTTGTAGATAACTGTGTGAGTGTGTGATGTGTGTGCCTGTGGCAGTTTTGATCCTTATACACATATAATGACTCCTGAAGCACAGATAATTTATAAGGGCGATATATCACATTCATAAAATGTGCTTAAGGTGTTAAATTGGGAACTGTTGGAACACCGTTCAGGTGTCAAGTTGGTGCATTATATTTGCTTATTGCTTTACAATACAAGGGACTTTTTTATTATTAAGTGTCACCACTTTGCCAACTGCTCCTCACTGAAACTCTCCAATGCAGGGTGTCTTATACTTCAGGGTTAAATGTGAGTTTAAATGTCTAGGAATAAGTCAGTAACACAAACTACCAGTGGGATGTACTACACCCAGACTTCTCAAGTCACTATGTGTTCTGACACCCCATCACCAAGTGGGGGAGCGAGCTTAGAGTGCTCTTCCTAGGCTCCCTGCCCTGCCTCCCTGGCTAGAAGAATCTGGAAGGGGGGTGGCTTCCATTGCTGGAGGTACAGCTCCCGCCTCCTGGCACATCCTCTCCTGGTACATCAGCTGGTCTCTCCATTCAGGAACACTCAGTAGCTGCCCCCACAAGGTGCACTCTGGGGCAGTAATACTCCCTGCATTTTATCGGGGCTCACAGGCTCTGCTGGCCCCCCAGATAACTTCAGAATGTCAAACTCCTCAGCGAGGGATGTCTAACATAGACCCAGGAGGGCCCCACCCAGTGCTTAATTTGAGGCAGTAGTTTACGGTGCTCGACACCAGCAATTAATTGTCAACATCGGCACTTATGACAGTCTGCCACATGGTGGCGCTGTTTGTGTAATTTAGAGATAAGCAGAATAGTTTTATTATTTCATTATACATTAAAAACAACAGATACCTGCAGCCCAAACCATTCTTATAGCTGTGGAGGCCTCTAACAGTCTGAATTGTCACACTGGTAGCAGTCTGATGATTAATAGTTGTGCAGGTAATGTAATGGCAATTTTGACAGGGGCAATGGGTGGTGCAAGCTGCAGTGGCCTCCTGGCGAGAGCCCTGGCACTTATTTCTTTACAAATTGAGCACTTGCCCACCCCTGTCACATTTTGGGGATAGCTACATAAGATAAATGTACACACAGTAAGTTAAAGTGCATCTCATTTATGGGATCAGCACTTACAGAGAAAATCTTGCAAATTTGCTACCCCTCCTGGACATACCTAGTACCCCTCTCAAACCCACGCAGTCACTGTGACAATGTTGCACCTTTGCAAGCACTTTTTGGACAGGAAGCGAACAATGCTTCACAGTTGGGAGGGTGCAAATAAAACGTCAGGAGTGCATGTGGGAGCGGGACAACAAACTGGCACAGGGAAGAAACAAAACAGGGTTTGGGGGCCTGCGAGGAGGAATCCTCCTGAAACAAGCATTTGCAAAGCAATAGGTCTCGCATTTACGCAAGTTTAAACTATTGGCATTGTAAATGACAATGCCTTTTATTTATGTTTTGGTTTGTACAACATAAATTAAAGGCATTGTCATTTACAATACCATTTACAATACCAATGGCTCCAAAACTCGCAGTTGCGAGACCTATTGCATTGCAAATGTATCACTTGGCCCCAGTGTTTTCAATTTTTTATTGGGTGACAGTTGCCTCAAACCCTGCTTGGAGAGTCGCGCTCGCGGCTTGCTTGCACAGCACACTCTATGCAAGGAGTGATATTGCATTTTTAGTGCTGCTTTAAGTTCCCTGTCTAGCAATATATATAAAATGTTTTGATTAGGCCATGTTCATATCTCCTGGGCATACCTATATGCCCGATTGATTCTTGGTTTTCTGGAAGCTTCCACTATAATGGATTCCTTGTTAACTACTCCAGAGTAAGGAACAGAAGTGCGGCAGACATTTTAGATTTCTTCAATGGCACATGTGAAACACAATGAAATGGGGCAGCTTTAGTATCATGTATTGAGAATTAAGTTTTTTATGTGAAGACTGGCCACATATCGTTTTAAATTAAAAGCTATGCTGTGCTGCTGTCTAAAATGTCTCCTATACTGAACACACCAAGTAGACTTTTATTTACCTTTTTGATTATTGTATGTTTTTTACCTTTAGAAAGATTACAGCAGAAATGGTATAGGTGTGAACGTAAAAGTGCAGCCATGGTGCATCTGCTCTTCCAACTGCAAACATTAATGGACTTTGAGCAATTGTGCTTGGACACAAAACTGTATGGTCAGTAGAATGTATCACACTTCATGCATGTGGACAGTTTTTTCTCAACTTCATGCAATGTATATGTGAGTGTGTTTGAAGGGATTGATCTGCATTCACCCCTATCTCTTTGGCCTATACTTCCAAAATTCTTTCTAATTTACATGTCTCTTCACTACGACCCCAATGCCAAAGAGGGTGGGATCTCTTATGATGCCCTAAGTAGCTTAAGTGTCAGGCCGGAAGTAGAAAATATAACCTTGATTAGACCAGAAATCTTTTTACTCTCTGTTAATACCCATGCCAAGTACATCAATGTTCTCAACTATTGAAGACTGCTGGCACTTTGTGGTAGGAACAACAAGCATTGGCAATGCCAATAGTTTGCACATATGTGAGATCTATTGGCTTTGTCAATGTTTTTTTTTTTTTTTTACATGTTGCACTGCAGCGCAGGCTGCTGTACATCATGGCTTCAAGTAACAAGCATTGGCATAGCCAATAGGTCTCGCCTTTGGGACCTTATATGTGTTTAGCCATGCAACAGTTGATGTTGTTGCACCAAGGATATTGTGCTGGATAACTAAACACTTATAAGGTCCCAAAGGCGAGACCTATTGGCTATGCCAATGCTGGTTCCTTTGGTCCCTGCCCTTGGCCCCTGCACTGAGCCCTTTGCTATCACTCCCTGGTTCTTGGCCTGTGAGGGAGGGGCCCACAGTAGCAGAACCGGAAATCGAGCGCAGGAGTGCTATTAAAGACGCTGACGCGTCCCGCAGCGCGGGTCGCGCTTTTAAACTGCCGATTGCACCGCACTTTTTCCTTTGGTCCCTGCCCTTGGCGCCTGCACTGAGCACTTTGCTATCGCTCCCTGGTTCTTGGCCTGTGAGGAAGGGGCCCACAGCAGCAGCACCGGAAACCGAGCGTAGGAGCGTTATTAAAGACGAGGCCGGGCTGGGCCACCCCCTTGATCAATTGTTTCCGGGACCTACAGTATTAGAGGGTGAGTTCCCCTTTCAATTGTTGGAAGTCTGGGACGTACTCCCCGCAGTGGTCCAATGTGAATCTCATACCGGGATTTGCTCAGAACACAAAGAGAGACTGCAGCACTGAATTTATTAAGCGACAGAGCAGAAACTATAGTATTTCCTCCTTGATTGGCCCTGGGCCTATTTTTATACCGGGATTTGCTCAGAACACAAAGAGAGACTGCAGCACTGAATTTATCACGCGACTGAGCAGAAACTATAGTATTTCCTCCTTGATTGGCCCTGGGACTATTTTTAGAACAGTACTGTGTGAGGGGACTCCTCCTAAGTGTACATCTAGCTCTGAGAGCATATTGTATTTAATACTTAGAAATTTAGTGGGGATAATAACTAAAATTTAGAAACAGCATATACCCTCAAGCACAACAGTTTGTGTATTTTAGTCTTGGGTGAGAACGATGGGCAAAAGAAAAGCTGTGAGTTTGCCAAAGGTAGTAGGGGGCCCCAGCAATCATCAATGAAATACATATGGGAAGCAATGGGAGCTATAGAAAAACAAATACACTCTGTGGAGGAGACACTAAATCAAGGTAAAAGGTGGGTGAGGGACATTTGAGCTCCCTAAATCTTGAGTGTATTGCTTCCCAAGTTTTACAACCAGAAATTGCAAATGACTCAATCAAAACGAATGGTTGCGTACAGGATGTGTCAGACCACATTTATATGTCTGATCAGGAACGTGAGCCACAACCCCCGTCAAAGCGCCCCAGGAACCCAGAGGTAACACTAGAAACCCCCGACGAAGAACCACCTGTATCCAGGCCTGATGCCCCAACAAAAAAGCGTAAAGAAACAACTAAACAGAATAAACCAGATAATGGGAGAAGAGGACCACCCCCACCCACTACTTGAACAAATAACCACATCGTGGACTCTAATAAGATATGTCTTAAAATAGATGGGTTGCAAAAATTACTTACTGACGCCCTATCAAATTTAACGGCCAGGGTGGCAGCCATTGAAGACATGGAGAAGAAGCATTTAGGAGTACCTCACGACACTGCTACGACTAATATGCTTAACATAGCAGTGGGCCCAGACAGCGACTTACTCCCCCGGCAGGTTAAACAATCACAAAAGGGGGTTTATCATAACGAGTCACAAAAAAAAGAAAGGGTCACTAGTCATACACAATCTTAGTCATGTAGCTAACGGCCTAATTTGCCCTAATAGAAACACAAATAATAAGAAAGAAAATATGGACAATAAATTAAGGGCATCGGCTTGCCTTAGCACTGGGACTAATCCCCCAAACCGACCATCATGCTCAAGTAATTCAGACATAGAAGGCATCAGGTTGGATTTGCCACCTGCGGCCACTCCTTATACCATAGTCCCAGCCAATGTGCCTTGCCTACTAGCCCAGGTGACAGAATCATAGGACTCATTGAGAAATAATGCTCTCTTCTGGCTGGGTACAAAAACCGGGTTAACAGAGCTTTTATTTGGCGAATTCAAGATGGCAAGAAGGATTGGGTGGGTTGGGAGAGGCGATAAAATGCTTCCATGTGATTGCATAGTCCTGACATTTACAACACCGCAGTTGACACAAGAGATCCTCACTAGAGTCGGCAATGAATACACCGCAACTATGGATATTAATGTAATGCCCCTTGGATATTTTTTATCAACCATCTAATTGTAATCAGATGAATACCCGCACGAGAGGCTTTCGTGGTACTTTACCACATATTTATAGCATTCCCACGCAGAACTGTTTTAACATACTGCCCTCTTTGGAGGACATTGATTGACTTGAAACATCAGACAACTGTGTAACACCAAATAAAGTTGAGGTTCTGCATAATACTACCATTAAATTGACCCTCCATGATACCACGGAATCCCCTCCTGTTGACACAAATTCAATCAATGATATAACTATGTCTGCTTATAGTCAGAACCTACTGACACCTGTAGAACATCACCCTAGTATAGTAAGTGACAACATAAGTAAAGAGTTCAGTAACCACGATCATGGGAGGATACCAACATGTGAAGTATTAGTTTGGAATGTGGCAGGACTGTATGCTAAACTTTCTAACCCCTTATGGCTAGACTTTGTAGAGGCTTTTTATTTTCTATGCATGAAAGAAACCTGGGAAGAGGGTACTTTGCATATCAATGGTTATAAAACATTTCACACCCTGGTGGTATTATCATCTCATGGGAGGAATAAGGGCGGTTTATGCACATATGTCTCCCACAGAGTGAAAGTCAAAAAGATAGAACTTGTGATTTCAGACACTTTTTACCAGGTGTTGATGCTGCATGTTGATAACATGCATTGTACTGTCCTCCTGAATTTTTAAAACAACATACCAAAAGACCAGGTTGAGGTGACTGAGAAATGTACAGAAGGATATGTATACTATGGAGAACGAGATGAATAAGGATATGTGTGCGATTTGGTGGGGGGGACTTCAACTATGCCCTGTGTCCTCATGCTACAGGAGGTATATGTGGTCTAATGTCAGATGATGGAATTGATGCTGCCCACTTCTTTCACTCATCACTTGGGGACCATTTAAATACCATCAAGTTTTCTTCTGATTTGGGCTTTGCTAATGAATTATGTTCCCCTACGGTCCCATTTAGTTGCACTTTTAATGGTCAAGGGATGTGCTCTATTATCGATTACGTATTGGTTTCAAATAGATATGCTAGCAGAATACATAATTTCGTAATCCACCCTGTTGCATTTAGTGACCATTTTCCTATAAGCATTACCTTTGATCTTCCATGCAATGTGTTAAACACAAAAGGCCAATCTGAACATCTTGTAAAGGATATTGCCCTAAATAAAAGCAACGGGTATTCAATCCGCTGGTCTAGATGGATCCGTTAGTATTCACCAAGTCACTTCTCAACAACTGTAAATCAGACTTTGCAGTCTGTCTCGATGAGACTGCTGCGAACTCTAATATTTTGAATTCCTTTTTCGTAATATCCTCTGAGATCAAGAGGAATTTATCTGTGGAAAATATAAAACCCCATATCAAAAAGCTGGGTTGGTTCAACACAAATTGTTCTAAAGCCTACACGGCCTTGAAAAATGCATTACATAAACCTGTTAGAGATCAGCCTGAAATTAAGGTGGCCAGAATGGCATATAGACGAGCCCTCAAAGAACGAAAAGAGGCCCTAAGATCAGAATCATGGCGAGCTCTACAAGAAGCCTCCGCACTTCGAGATAACACATGCTTTTGGAAAGCTGTGAATGCGCCCTTTTTAGCACCTAAAGATCAACCAAGAATTGAGATAACCATCGGAGAGGACCAATGGGTGGATCACTTTTCTAACTTGTATAACGACAGTGCCTGTATGTTATCACCTGTAACTTCTAGTCAAGCCCCGGTGATAGAACAATTAAATTCTTTCCCAATCAAGATTGATATCACTGTGGATGAAGCCATCCATGCAATAAAGGCAAGTGCGGGAGGCAAAGCCCCAGGCCCAGATGGTGTGCCAGTAGATTTATATAAATGTAATCCTTTACCCCGGGGCCCATTATTAACATCTGTCTTGAAAGCCTGTTGCAAACAAGGTTTTATCCCGTCCTGGTCAGAATCGATTCTAGTCCCTATTTTTAAAAAGGGAGACCATAACGATCCCACATGCTATCGACCGATTTCACTTTTAGATTCGTTTGTAAAAGTGGCCGGTCGAATTTTACTACATAGATTACAGACGTGGGCTGAGGACCTTGGCGTAATCTCAAAACTGCAATATGGTTTCCGACAAGGCCTTGGTACTATTAAACAAGGGCTAAGTATCATCTGGGGTAAATATACGCAAGCTAAACGTGGGAATCTTTTCCTGGCATTTGTGGATCTTAGTTCGCCATTTGATTGTGTTAGTCACTATAAACTTTGGAACATCTTAGAAGACATGGGCATGGAAACACAACTAATAAACTTCTTGAGGCAGTTATATCAAGATGCACAGGCCAGGGTCCGCTATGGAGGTCTAGGAGAGTGTACTTCTAAGTTCCCAGTCAGGAAGGGGGAGAGGCAAGGGTGTGCGTTAGCCCCTTTTCTTTTTACTTTGTATATAAATGGCCTAGGTCCAGTTTGAACCAGCAAATGCCACGATTTCCCATATATTGGTAATCGTCCAATTTCAGCATTGTTGTACGCGGATGATGCTGTTTTAATGTCCCGTACACAATTAGGGCTGCAAAGAGTCGTTTCCAGCTTCTCAACCTTTATGTCCAACTTAGGTCTCCATGTAAACACTACTAAAACATACGTCATGAAATGTGGAAATAACAGTGTAAAATGCAGAGATATCTTCATCAATAATAAGAAGGTAGAATTCATCAATTGCTTTTCATATTTGGGGATTCTCTTTGAAAAAAAGGGCTCCTGGTCACATGCTATCTTATCCAGAAAATTGCTATTTGCAAAAGCAACGGCAGCATTGGTAAATTTTGCTAGAAAATTAGGCAAACGACCAATTGCGGAACTAATAAAGATCTATAAAGCAAAATGTGTCTCAACTGCCATGTCTGGAGCCGGCATTTGGGGCCACACTGACCCACAACCTTTACAGCTAATCGAGAATGTTTTTCTGAGATATTTATTAGCGGTCGCAAACAGTACTGCTACTTATATCTGTCATGCGGAACTTGGGCTGCCATACATATCAGACTTAATTAAGATTCAACCTATTCTGCTATGGCATAAGATATGGTCAACTACTTCTACTGGTTTTAATCGGGACGTGCTACATGACTGTCTTAAGTTACAAAGGGTGTTTTATATTCCCTGGATCAAATATGTTAAAAGGATCTTGGGCACCCTGAATATTTCGATGACCCGGTTAGTATAACCACAAACTCAAGGAAATCACTAAAGATTGATTGTTTAGAGCTTTTGGAGACCAATAGATTTTCCATCGAAATATTAAAACCCACAGTTAGAGGAAATCAATCGCTATTATTACAATCAGGTGTGCAACCTTATCTTGTAACCGTAAAAGGGGGAATATTATAGGATGCTGTTGACCCGTTCTCATTTAGGGAACTTATATAGACTACCATCCTTCCCAAACACGAATGATTGGTCGAGATCTCTATGTCCGTGCCCATGTGATGATATATCTACTCAATCTACTATGCATATGTTGTTTTTTTGTAAATGTTATACTGTGTTAGGAAAAAGATGGATAGTACCAATACCAAGGGTGCTAAGACTGAGACAATGCCGCCCAGCTTTCCTCATATTACAACTTTTAGAATATTATGTGTTTACTAGCCACCTAACTAAATATCTGAAGGGTGTGATCAGAAGTAGAAAAACAATGTGATTGATGGAACTTGTCTTTTTATCAACCCAATTTGATTGTTTAAGTTTGACTATGAGTTTCAAGTTTAAGTTTATTTGGTTTAGTTCTCTGCTGAGAACAACACATTTTTAAAAATACATTTGTTATTAAATATTAATAAAATAATCATTTCAATAATATTTTTAAAAAGTTTAAAAAAAATTGAACAGATTATAACACAAATTAATCAGGCGGTGATTTAAGAAGCGAAATCAAACTCTGTACTGATGTACTATTGCATCTAGTTTGAATTAATTTTAGGTACCGCTTTCTGGCCTCAACCAATGTCGAATTGGGGCATACAAACAGAACATGCTTCAAGTCTTGCACCCCTCCATTGCAGAGATCACATATACTAGTGGCATTTTCGTTGTGGTTCCACTTAGAAGTAAAAGATTTTAAGGGAAGAATCCCAAGCCGTAATAATATAATTAAGGCTCCCGGTTTTCCGTTTAAACGGATTTTTACATATAAATACAGACGGAAAAATATTTTCTTCCGTCTGCATTTATAAATAGAAGCGGAAAAATACAACCAAATCGGATTCTCGGATTCCGAGAATTGTTTGGCAATCCGTGCTCCAGCCAGGGTTGCCTGTCACGCCCCTCTTCCTGATTGTGGTGTATGCCTGCCCACATTAGCACCTGCTGGGCCATTCATCTCTAGAAGGCACGGGAAATTCCTTCAGCTGTTCCTTCGACATCTCCGGAGCTGCGCCAGCACCCCAGTCAGTTTTAGGTCACAGGTAGGTGAAAGGGTGGGGGTGGACTTGTATTGTCCGAGCGGAATCACATGTTGACTTTTCAGTTCTTTTCTGTCCCCACCCCCAGCTGTTCACTGTTACCTGGAAATGCACCGACGGTGGCCTTGGAATTCCAGGATGGTTTATCAGCTGCGCATCTTTGCTTTCCCACACGAACTCAGGGCTGTTGACTTGTGGTGTGAGTTATTGTTTAACTACACAGGCCCTGCCAACTTCAGGTGCAGAGACATCAACTCTGCTGCAACACAGACACTGATTGAACCAGTAAAACCTGACCGTGTGCAATAGAGATACGTGGCAAGGTCATGTCCTAGGCCAGAGCTTCAGAGGGCAACGTTGGTTTCAGAATCCAAGCTTCCGTAATTTGCGTAGTGAGGAAATCCTGATTTGCACTCACACGCCTGTCTGCAATTGAATCGGGATTCTGAGATTTGTGAATTCCGAACGCTCGTGGTTTTTCACCGGACGCATTTCACCAGGAAACAAATGGTGAACTATCCAGGTGAGAATGATTGGGAAAAGGTGAGACGTGTTGATTAGTGGTGGAAACAAGGGCCCTGCATGTCATGCTTCCAGTTGCTATGCGGAATTCAGCATACGTTGTAAGCACCAAACCCTGGGCTATTGTATTCCGCAGGTGCGGTTATCTCCTGCAGTTTGCAAGAATACCGGTATCAAAAGCAGATCTATTGTTATGTTTTGCGTTTATCGCACACCAATAAATTCTACCATTTTCAACGTCATCTCGGTGCAGGTTGGTGATGTGTCGGCCCATGCTGGACAAAATGTGTGGAATTACAGCATTACAGTAAATTGTTCAAATGCTACTAGGCAGTACAAAGTTAAATAAGGGAAGTGATACACACCCAATGTCTTCAAAGCAGAGACTGTTTAACTTATGGAAAAAGGGTTTTGCATTAGCGAAGGACTTAGTTTAAAAAATGTGAATCAAAAGCTGCCAGCTCACGTGGGTGTTGTTGGATATTTTTTTCTGAATTGAGAGCTTGCTGCCGTCTTTGGCCAGGTCACTGAAAGTGCACAGGTGCACTCGTCTAAATTCTAAATGTGTTTACATTTAATAATCATGGCTAGTGACAGTGTTTTCAATATTGTAACACAGCAGCAGCTCACTAATATTACTGCAAGTAATCTCAGTGACACCACTCCCATTTCTCATATGTGAGTTCCTGTTTTGATCTAACAGAAAAGTTTTTTGTGGATGTTGCATGAAACATATTTGGCGCATATATACATATAGCTAAACCTATAACAACCGTGTGCACTGTCTATTTAAATAAATGTGGAAAAATACTAGCTGCAACCTCTTTTTTTGCTTGCGACAAAAATAAATACAGATATATACAGATAAAATGACATAAAAATAAATATGGATAAATACAGACGGAAATGTTAAAAAAATAAATACCATAAAACCGGGAGCCCTAAATATAATGCATCGCCGGACTCCGTGCCTTAAGGTGAAACAAATGTACTGTTGCAAATGTTTATATTCTATTGACTCTGCATAAAGTTCATAATGATGCAATTTGTAACAATGTTGAATGTCAAGATCGTAACTTATCCTCGGCGTTAAATGTTTTAAGAAGAGCCTCAAGTGCGCAGGAGTCCAAGATTTCAATAGTGCGGTTGTACAGTTCGATAATTTAAAAGCTGTAATTAAATTTTGACTAAAAGTATACTTCGATAGTTCGAGTTCAAATATCTCAATTTTTAATACAAATCTTAAGGTGCCTTGTTATGCTTGTATGAGGTTATAAGCCCATCTTATGATGTTGGTAATGACGCTGGCATATGAGCTGGCTAAAGAAAGCTCAAGGCGCAGAGCTTGTGCAGGAACTGCTTGGTAAACTTTAATCAATTTACGAAGTATTTTCCCTTCTTTAGTTTGTATTTGTTGCCACGGTCTTATTGGAATGTATTGCAAAGCGTACGATAAAATGGGTGGAATTTTGGAGCTAAAAACCTGTAAAAGAGGAAAAAAGTGCCTGTGCCCGGAGGAGGAATATAAACGTTGGAGAGCCCCGACATGTACGTCTGCTTAAGTTTGACTATGACAATGTACTTGTAAGATTTTGTGATTGTTTTTATATAATGTGCTTTTATGATTTAATCTTTTAAATTGAATAAAGCTTATTTTGATTGACTGCCCGATCGATGCTGTTGGACACTCTGCCAGGTGACAGAAAATGACTTGTCAGAGTCTCCAGTAGTAACCGAGTGGTATTTTTATGAAAAGCACATGTTCTGCCTGCTGCAAAAATAATGCGAATTTTGGGGGGGGGGGATCACAAATTTTGCATTTGTTTGCCGCTGAATTTGCTATCCCAGGCTACATAATCTTGATAAGAACACCGCTCTGGTACCTCACACACACCCCAAACACTCTACATAGATCACACCGCCAATACAGTACTCTTCCAATCAAGCACTTCCCAGCACGCAACCAGTCTGGCAATGCGCTTCGAAGCTTTGTAAGGATTATTAAGTGCTACACAAATGCGATTCAGTGGCGTGACAGGCCACTACAGCCTCTGCGGTGCAGGGGGGGCTCCCACCAGTGGCGTAACAAAACTTGAGGGGGCCCCTCTGCAATTTACATGGAGGGCCCCCTTCCGGACTCACTCAGGAGCTCTCAGATCAGGGTACTGTGCTGAGCGAGCCCCCTGGTGCTCAGGGCCCCCTGCAGTGCGGGGGGCCTTTGTTACGTCCTGGCTCCCACCCCTTCAAGGGGCCCCCATATCGCCAGAGCCAATTAGTATATATGAGATATGGGAGACTTGGTTCCCACATCACTTTCTGCAGGGGGGGGCATAATTTTGCATCACACCACTGATGTAATTATATTTACTGTCCCAGAACAGTTACTGTCCCAGACCCAGAAGTATTGGAACAGTTCATCAGTTCCTTTCCCGGACAACTTGTAAAACATGTTGCTTTTAAGCAAATATATTTGGAACATTATTCTGTTAAATGAATTGTTGGACTCCATTTTTTTTTAAACAAAAATGTTAAGGGAACAACCCACTCCATCGTCCTAGGGAGGATCAATCTTGTTCTGTATTCTCACTCGCTCATTGCAATGTTGGGTTGCCACAAACATTTTTAGAGACTTTTGATCATCAAGTCTAGCCCTTAAAAGAACTTTCTCTACTTGAGTTCTTACCAGAAGGGACTGGCTTGGGGGCCACGATCTCGATGAAGGGGTGTCGGTCATAGGTTGGCGCCCTCTTACACATCTGCTCATCTCCACCGTGGTGGATCATATCCACGATCTCCTGCATCCAGGTGGTCCCTGCTCCGCAGAGTGGTAGAGAGCCGCAAGGAGAGTGACAAATGGAGGACAACAAAAAGAAGATTAGGAGAGCAGAGACAAAAAGGAGAGCAGTAAATAACAGCATGCAAAAGGGTAATATCACATTTCTTTGTGTAATATCAAATATCATCCCACACGATTCTTGCTTCCTTTCCAGTTTCCAGTTGTGTATTTCCTTGTAACCTGTGCATGGTCAGCAGGCAAAGGCTCGGGGAAGTATTTGGCCAAATTCATCTGGCAACCTAGCCCTTTAAAGCACTGGTTCCGTAAGGCATGTGATCAACAGAGTAGATCAGAGGTTAAATTTGATTTGTTACTGGGAAAGGTTTCATCACTTGGACCGTAGGTTCTAGTGGAGTGTGATGCATTCTATTTAGATCAGGGGTCTCCAACATTTTGTATAATAAGAGCTACTTATTTGCAATGAGTATCACTGTGAGCTATTAATAGTGCTAGTGTTGCAGTAGTGACCACATCAGGCAAGGTTACTTTAGTGGCCACCATATTACTAGGAGTGATCACCTCAGTGCATCAAACAGGGTTGCCAGGAGTAATTTAAAAAACAGGCTTTGTCAATTGGTAATGCCTCTAAATAGTTAATACATAACTGCCACAGCTGCAATGCCCCTGCCACACAAAGTAATAGTTATCATTGGAAAGTCTCTCACCATGATTTATCACTCAAAAATCAGCTTTAACTACTATGTAAATGTAGCCATTTTCCCCCCAAACATCAGCTTATGCACACAATGTTATCTTGAATACACAGTTTTGGCACACATACATTAATTCAACCAAGAAAATTATTATAATTCAGAAGGCTGGGATGCACATAGGAGAGGAAATTACAGGTACCTCGGAAGCTACCAGTAGCTCTCTAGCTACTCGTTGGAGAAGCCTAATTTAGATCAAAGGCACCTTCTGGGTAAAAGAGGGTTGGGGATGGGGATTTGAAAGGGAAGAGGAACCTACCTAATGAATCTGATTGGCTACCGAAATGGATGTTGGAACACGAGAACAGCAGACCCCCATCCCTATGTTTGCATTCTCAACTGGGAAACTTTTTTTTCTTTTTAAGCAGCCGTTGTTCCTAAACAAACCAATACTGTTTTAAAAAAGCTTTTACATTTTGGAAAACTTCATGGGGTGCATCTCCTGAACCACTGCCTACTTCACCTGAGGCCATCCAACACCGTTTACAAAAGGGGAACTCTCCCTCAGCGAATCAGATGCCCCTTCCTTTGAGGTGTTGGTAACTGATCAATGATTTGCAATCTCATTTCCAGTCTCAAACCACTGATACGTGCTATACAGAACTTCCATTAGAAGTGGACGCTCCTTTCATACTACTTCCCAATTGCCATTCCTTATGGATTGTTAAATCTATTTAGCAAGTTGTCAAAGCTTTTCTGACTTGCAAAGTGGATTTGATATATACTTAATGGCTTATTGTGTGGTCACAAACCCTGTGATTTTGCAAATCGCTGGGTTTGTTAAATTGCTTTATACACATGTCTCCAAATTGCTCAGGAAGTAATAGCCAGTATCTTTCAGAGACACCACAATCCGGTAAGAAGCATCCTTTGTATATCCTCTTAATAACATATATTGGTTATGTGTGATTGCCATCTGGGTCTCATTGAATGGGTGAAGGTACACATTGTGATCTGGTAATGGTAGACCCAGTACCTAAGTGGACAGGGTGTTGGCTGCTACATCTCAGTCTGGGGGTCAAAGAAGAGATGAACCTGAGGGATCTTATCTTGAAAATAAAGTAGGCCCTCAGAATAGTGACCCTATGAGGGTTCATGGTGGAATCTTGTGAAAATACACCTTGCTTTATTTGTAGAGTTTTTCCTCCGAAACCCACAGTTGATGTGACGAATGTCGGTGTTGCAGAATTCCAAGGATGTATGTTCTTCATTCCCTATGTCTCTTTCTTCCACTATCATACACTTCCTGCCCCTTTAAGTCTATCTCGTAGGTTCTTTTTCATCCCTGCTTTCTCCCCTTGTCACAGTTTTTCTCCTCCTCCTACTTTGCTCTTTTTTGTGGTACTCTTGCTTAGGCTCAAAGGCTAATGAGGAAAAGGGAGAGCCTGTTTGCAAAAATAAGTACCCGTCAGCCCCACTGGCAGCCACCAGCTCAAATGAAGCACTGATAGTATGTAGGTACAGTATCAGTACTAACACCCAGAGGTCACAGATGGACATGCATCCACCTCTGTGGTGCCCACATTACAAGGGAAACATTCAGTGATAGGGCTTGGGTGGAAAGAAGAGTTTGCAATACACTATGATATGCAACAAAGTCAAAGGGTTACTGCATACTCACTAGGCTTTGGCCTCCTGTGCTGCTGGTTAAGAGAAAGTCCTACTACTTGTTTGCAGAAGGAGGGACAAGGGCTTGATTGTTATATTGAAGGAAAGAATGGAACACAGCCATTGAGCGGCACACATTTTATACACTGCACCTGGATAAAGTAGTGGAAGTGGATTATATCCCTGCATTCGGATCAGTTGACATAAAATGTGATTTTGATCCTTTCCGAGCAAATCTTGGTACACACGAGGGCCACGAAGGTTAAAGGGATGGTCTTAGTATTGATGTAACTATTTTCTGATTTGCCTATTAATATGAACTATTTTGCAGTTGACAGAATAATGCTGTGATGTTCAGAACTGTGTTTTTCTTGACCTATGCTAACTAGGCTGAACTCCATTTTGTATTAATATGGCTGCTTCATAATATTCATTGTGTGTTTATATTTCTCATTGACACAGCACCAAAATGTGCTTTGATGCTTGTGTTGACATGCTGTTCTCAAAGAACTCCGGAGGAAGCCTTTAATTACTTTTCAAGGTCTTTCCTTTTTGCCCAGTGTATGCTATTCATCTAGGAGTTTGCTTAGGCAGCCAGAGTTTTTCTGACTCCCACAATGACATTAGGTGCTAGGACCCTGTTCAGAAGGCCATGGGGCAAGTAGAAGTTACTGGGCCCAACCATGGGAGTTAAGTCGTTTTACTCCCGATGTCCAGGGGCCTGCCCTACTATGGAGCCCAAGCAACTGAGCCAAGTACCTGTTCAGCACCTGACTCTCTGTGGTAGCGCAGGTCAAACAGTCGTCTTGGTGGGGAGTGGGTGGTTTGGGGGGTGGGGGGGTTGATACAGGAAAGTGAACACAGGCTCACAACTCAAAGTACGTTCAATAGCAGCAATAAATGATTGCCCAGTCAAATACTGTCTTTTATGACAACATTTGTATTTGTACGCAAACAAAAAAGTGAAATACGGCATATAAAAACAATACACAGTCCCCTGAGGTCAGGGCTCTAGTGTTCAATAGGCAGGTCCCTTAGTTCCACTTCAATCTTACTAGCAGTAGTGGTTATTCTCCACTCACTATAGGGGACATTCAGGTGAGGGACCACTAGCATTTCAAAGTCTCAGGAGTCCTACTCTGATTCTGTTAAAAAAAATCAAGTGTTCCAGGGCTGGAGCATTATCTGGCAGAAAAGTACCTGCAGGCCTTTTGTTGTGATGTTCTTTATTACATTTTGTTCTCCTTGTTATGTTATATTGTCATGCAGCTTACCTTGGTTGGAGTCTTCACTCTTACCGTGTTCTTTTAGATTGTTAGGCTGACGGCACTCCACGATCGAGAGTTGCAGCTGGGTCGTTGAGGTGGTCGGATGCCAGGCTGTGCTTTCCAGTAAACAACTTGTTCCTGGAATTCGTCTACTGGTCTTCATTGGAGGGACGCGTCATAACACCTTTCAGCCCGTTGATCAGTCTTATCAGTACCAGCAGCTCTGCAGGGGCCGTGTCTGGGTGTCCTCGGCACACCTCCGATACAACAGTAAGTTATATTTGGCCTTCTCCACAGGTGGGGGGGGGGTGGTCCTTTGGCTGCTAGTTCTGGTCCTCAGTCAGGGCACGGGCCCACAAGGGTCATCACAATGGCCTCTCCTCATGACAATGGCATGAACCAGGCTACAATACTTGTCTTGCCTGATGCCCCCCTCTTGCACACTGGGTCACCACACCGTCTCCTCATTCGGTCAATGGGCCAATCGGCACAGCAGCAGGTTCCTGTTCACTGTGTTCCCCTTTGGCATATGGGGTCGCCGACTTGAACTTGCACACAGGCAATGAACTGATCAGTGCAGTAGCCGTTTCCTCACTCCTAACTACAGGAATCCACTCACTAGGATCCCCGCTGGATCTCGCTCCTTCCAGCACTTTCCTCTTCCTCACAGGGCTCACTGGTCTTGAAAAGCAGGCAGGCACCGCTGCTCCAGGCTACAGGGGCAGGTGGTCCTTGATGCCCACTCACCCAGCTGGGAGACTGCCAGGCCTTAGCCTCCAGCTGTGGTCACTGGCAGAAGTCTTGCAGAGCGTCTCCTCCTCACTCAGCCCGACAGGCTGCTTGACAGTTGTCAATTTTAGGAGCCTCAAGTTCCCTTTCTTATAGTCCATTTTCAGACACAATATGTGATTTAGGGCCTAAGTCTTTGAAGTTTGTGTTGGGGGTCTGCTTCCTTTTGAAGTGCCCACTCCTCTGCCCTGCCCTTGCTCCAGAAAACAGTCTGTCACACCAGGAGCTACTCCAAATCTGATAGCCCAAATCACAGGCCATGGGAGTGACTAGAGGTTCACACCTGGATGTCAGCCACTGTGATATGTGTATCAAAAGGTTTCCGCAGTGCCCCAGCCCTACTCCTTATGATTCTCTTATCAGCCCCATTTCCTTGCTGAAATGTGCCCGGGACCCTTTCCAGTGACCTCTCCCTGAATCAAAGAGCACCCTTTGAAGTGTACTGGAGAGCCTGGCTCTTCCTTCCTCTAGTGCCTCGCCCAGCTCACAGGAATGCAGCAGTCAACAAATCTCACTGGGGGGAATCCTCTACCTCCTCATGCTCCTCTGGTCAACCCTGGGTCTCCCAAAATGAAATCCAGAACCTTCCATGTATTGTACCATTCACTGGCACACATGCATATAACATATGCACTGCACAGCACTACATACTTTCTTGATGTAGGGTAAAGGTGAGTTAAGCACACAGCAGCTGAACTTTACATGAGTGAGCCTGTAGGCCTTACGCAAGTGACACAGGGAAAAAGGCCTGTTCACATCTACTGATAGCTACACGGTATGCTGCCACCACCACATTTGTGCTACTTAACTGCTGGCAAAGGCAGTAGTCTTTCACCGCTATGAGAGTAGCCCTTTGGGCGCCCCTTACGGTCCAAAACTGTAATCTGTGAAACAAGTCTATCTCATGGCGCACACACATGATCTGTGTTCGCCCATGAACCACCAGGGATCCAGACATTGTTGCAGGTCCGTCACCATGCAAGTGGCTTTCAGTTCAAGCATTAGGTCTACAGAGTATCATTATTATTCTCTTGTTGGGGGGGTGGGTGTGGGGGGTAGTGCTACAATGGTGGTATTATGTGTCAATAATGATTATGTCCACAATTTGCTGTTGTATTGATACATATACTCACCCTATGCGGACTGTAAGCTATCCATTACTTTTCATGGTAAACTTGTCTATAAAAACCCAGTTTTTGTGCTGAGCCTGGCTTCTTGGGAATCTACTAGGGATGCTGTCCATTTATTAGTCTATTTTTCAGGTTTTTCTCATTGCTGCATCTATTTTAAATGCAAAGAGCCTTCATACAATTGATTTAGGAGCCTTATGATTGATTTATTGTGACTAACTATATTTTTGCCATCTGTATTTAACTTTAATATTTTAATAAACCTTCATGGTTTTTCTAATCTACTGATCTTAAACCTTTTTGAGTCGGTCCTTATTTATTGACTGTTTTATGACTTCACTTTGTTGAAGCCTCAACTGCCTGATCCAGTTTGAAAAAGTAGGGTTTGTTCTGGTCACCATTTTGGCTGTTGTCAGAGTCAAACAATCCAGAGCCAAAGAAGAGTAAAGTTGGAATGTGCAGGAGTAGAACCAAATCTTCAGTGCACAATGTTTTGCACCTAATGCTAGATTTGCGCTCGCAAAAGGTGACCTTTAATCCTGATCATTGTTACCTCCACAGTGCGTTATCCTGTTCTCTTGTGAAGTGTTGTAAACAAATCGAAGGCTGTCTACCGGTTCAATAAAGTAATTTCGAAGATGCGTTCAGAAAAACAAAAACAAGTGTCTTGCCCCTATACCAGAGTTTGACTGGTGGATCGACCTGCATCCAGGAGCAATCTTCCCATGCAGTCGAGCATATTATTAACTGTGAAAGAAAATTAGCATCTCGAGAACATCTTGATGAACTCCTGGCAATCAGGTTTATCCAACACTTGACACCACCAGTGTCCTCTCTGCTCTTTGTGTACCGAAAAAAGAACACAAAGCTCTGAAAGTATATAGACTACAGACCCCTAAACAATCACCATAAAGAACAGCTACCCATTACCCTTACTCCCAGTACTCATGAACGAAGTAAAACCGGCCTTTTTTTATGCAAAACTAGACTTACGGGGGACTTACCATCTTGTCAAAGTCCAAGAGGGTGCAAAATGGAATTCTGCATGTTGGACAAAATACAGTCTAAAGACACGTATGCCTTTCGGGCTCTGTAACACCCCAGTGGCATTCCAAGTTTTTTTGCTGAATGTATGTGGGGTCTACATAAAGAATATTTTAATCTACTCCAATACTGAAGTTAAGCACTGGAACAGGTGTGGGCTGTCCATCAACATCTATGTGCACACCAGTTTTTTACTAAGCTTGAAAAATGCATTTTCCACCTGTGAATGTTGAATTTCTAGAATTCTATATCACCAAGGCAGGGATATAAATGGACCGAAGAAAGGTTGTTGCTATTTTGAACTGGCTTCCAAGGTAGTTCAGGGCTCCCTAGAATTATTCTAGCTCCTTGTTGGACCCGGCCATTTCTGCAGGGTCATCCCCAAACGTTTTTGCCTTCACACCTCCTATTTTCTGAATTTCGTTTCTGTTGTCCTTAAACCTCTGTGGACTTTATCACTGATAACCACCGCTAAGGTGCTTGTGCTCTCGCCCTAATACATGGTCAAATTGGCTTACACGTAATTGGCATATTTAATTTACTTATAGGTCCCTAGTAGAGTGGTAATACATGTACCCAGGGCCTGCAAATTTAATGCTACTAATGGGCCTGTAGCACCTATTGTGCCATCCACTTAAGTATCATTTTAAACATGTCTCAGGCCTGCCACTGCAGCCTGTGTGCAGTTTTACACTGCCAAATCGCCTACGCAAAATAACACCTTTGCCAGTGCTAAACCTTCCTTTTTAATTCATATAAGTCACCCCAAAGGTAGGCCCTAGGCAGCCCTTAGAGCAGGGTATTTAGAAAGTTGGACATGTACGTTTAAGTTTCATATGTCCCGATAGTGAAAAACTCTTAAATCAGTTTTTCACTACTGCAAGCTCTACCCTTACCATAGGATAACATTGGGTTACCTTAGTACATTTAGTAAGTGATATCTTTTGCCTGAGAATAAGTAGAAATATTTTGTTTGGTCATTTGGTCAATTGTAATTTAAAATCCTTTTTTTTTTTTTTTTTTTTAATCAAAATTCTTTTATTGTGCATTTTCAAAAGTAAATCATCAGACAGGCCTGTCCAACATTCACATTTCCCTTACAAGGAGCAACGATATGCCATTGTATATTTATAGTTTTGTAAAAAACGTGAAAAATGATGTATCCTTAACCTTGTACATACGTAGGATTCAACCCTTTAAAATCTTTTTTAATGGTAAAGTCGGATTTCAAGTCACAGTTCTGAAAATGCCACTTTTAGAAAGTTGGCCTTTTCTTGTCCTAACCAATTGATTCCTGCAGCCTGTGTCCTGGGTCACATGACTGTGATTAAAGTGGCAATTGGCAATTTGTGAATTCCTCCCAGACAGTGAGAGAAAGGGGGACTAGGTGTTGGCAGAATGGGAGGGGTGAAGCTGTTCCCTGCCCCACTTACATGTCAAAGAAGTGACCTCAGCACATTCACACCAGTCTCTTGTCACCCTAGACCTCTTGAAGTCTGGAGAGGGAGGAAGGAAATTCCAGAACAAACTGGGGGGGGGAAACTGAAAAAGTTTCTGCCACTTCAAAGCTGGTATGAGGTATAAAAATAGGATGCTCAGACACACTTTCACTTCACTCCTGGAGCTGCGGAGGTCCCATAGAAGGACTGCCTTGTCCTTCAGAGGACTACCCTGCTGCTTGAGGCCTGCTTAGTACCTCAACAGACTACTCTCCTGCTACCAGATGACTTGCCTGCTGTTTGAAGCTTGCCTTGTACCCACAGAGGACGGTCCTTCTGCTTGAGGCCTACCTTGCTACGAGATGCCAGGACTACCACAGTGACTCCAAGGGTCAGGTGGATGACCTCCTGTTCTGAGCTACAGAGACACTACAAGCTCCAGATGCCGTCTCCTGCAGCTGCCCTCCTGCCCTGCTGCCCTGAACCTGCAATAGGACCAGCTGAGCCCTACTGGCCTATACTGGAGTGAGATCCTCATTACTAAAAGGTGCCTTCCCAGGTCCTGGACTCCTGGCTGGCATCAGATGAGCTCCTCCTGTGAAGAAAGGGAGAAATCCTGAAGTTTTGGGCTCTTTGCAACCATAACAGGCCTATTCTCGCCGAGATCTTGCAGCCCACAACGACAACCTGACTCTTCGCTCTACAGCCACTTCCAGCGATGACAGGCAACACGAGATCTGCACTTCGCGCTACAGCGACAACAGACCTTGCTAACCACCAACACAAAGCCCCAGCAACGACCATCTGCGACGCCCAATGTGTTCTTCGCACTACAGTGACAGCCATCAGTGACACTCTCCTTGCAGCCTTATCCACTGCGAATTGGGCTTTTTGTAAGAAGGTAACTTTTTCAGTGGGACTAACCTGGTCCCTGTATCTGGCCCACGCTCCAGCTGTTTGGCCTGAACTTGTCAAGGATGAACAGATGACAGAGTAGCGGTTTGTGCTTTTAGGCACTATACGTACCTAAAACTTTAAGACTGAATATCTCTAGGTCTACTGGTTGGATTTTTGTAGTTTTGGTCTCATTGTATTCATTACAGTTTACTCTATGTTTCTAAATTGGTATGGCATTTTTTGAGTGGTGTTTTCACTAGATTACTGCTTGTGGGCTGCATAAATACTTTGCCTCTAAGTTAAGCCTGACTGCTTTTGTGCCAATCTACCAGAGGGTTAAGCACAGTTTAATTTAGTGACTCTTGTGGTTCACACTAACAAGGATTGAGGTTGTTGCTACAGAAGGTTTTTCACCCCGTCAATTAAAAATCCAATTTCTAACGTTGGTTCTCAGTGGTGGAATCCAGTGTTTGGGCAGTGCCATACAGTGATCTGTGGGACACCACAAATCCTCAAAATAATTTGATACCAGATTCAAACTCCTTTTAAATTCTGATTAGGTTTTTTTTTTTGATTTGGCTATTTTTTTCATTTTCCAAATTTAAGTTTACCTCACCTCCTTTATGCTACAATGGAGAAGGAACTGACCAAGGTGGATGAACACAGCAAGGCTGAGCTGCAGAGACTCTGCAAAGAGAGGGGGCAAAATGTGGAAAGGAAGGCCTACCGTCGTCTGTCAGGATGGTGAATAATCACCGGCCACCTGCCCCCTGGTTTTCCAAGAGGCTAAAAGTGGAGAAAAGCAAATGCAAAGTACTAGAGAGACGCTAGAGAAAGAATTACACTCCAGACGCCAAATTAGCATATAAAAAGGCAAAAAGAGATTATCATTCACTTTGTAAAGTCGCACGTGCAGAGCATGTGACTTTTACCATTTCCAAGGCACAGAATAACTCCAAGACATTGTTTAAGCTTGTTAAAGAACTGTCTGGCGCGACATGCCAACCTAAATCCCCGGATCTTACTGAATTGCAATGTGAAGATCTTGCTAGGTTTTTCCTTAACAAAGTTGAAAAATATACTCCACACTTAATGAATCCAAGCCTACCAATGCCATACTGCAAACTACGAATCCCTCTCAGTTAATTAGAAGTATGGAACCGCAGGTTTGTGTGCCCTCTGCACCTACCAATAAATTAGAAACTTGGGCGCTCCTTGATAGCACCTCTTTCAGGCGGATTTTGGACAGCCTTAGATCTGGTTCTCCCAGGGACCCTATTCCCATCACTGTGCTTCAGAAACTCGAACAGTCCTCCTTGTTGTTAATTATAGAGTTGCTCAACGCCTCCTTAAAGGAAGCAATGGTTCCATCAACATGGAAGCATGCGATGGTTCTCCCACTTCTAAAAAAAAGTTAATGCCGACCCCGCGCAACTGTCTAATGTTCGGCCCATTTCCTTGCTTCCAGCCCTCTCCAAAATTTTGGAAAAGCACATTAATCTTCAACTGACGGCATTTGTTGAATCCCAGAAATTTTTGCACGGCTCATAGTCTGGTTTTAGACCAGGCTTTTCAACTGAAACTAATCTGCTTGGAGTCACAGAAATGTTACGCAACCGTGTTGACTCTGGGGACAACCGTGGCACTCATACTCTTAGATTTAAGTGCCGCTTTTGACACGGTCTCTCACACCGTGCTATTGCATGCTCTGCAATCCTTAGGAATAACTGGTTCGGCGCTCAAGTGGCTTGCTGATTTTCTGACTGATCGCACGTTCCAGGTCTTCTCCCCCACGGCCAGCTCCAATACTCATTTCTCACCTTATGGGGTTCCTCAAGGGTCCATCCTCAGCCCTCTTTTGTTCAACATTTATGTCAGGCCTCTGGTGACGATTGCTGAAGATGCAGGGTTGTCCCTTTTCTCCTATGCCGATGACACCCAGATTGTTTTTTCCCTCTCTGCTAAAAGAGCGTCAAAATAATCTTCCCTTCAGTCTGGGCTGAGGAACATAGCAGGATGGATGCAAGCCAACCTGCTCAAACTCAATGGTGAAAAGACGGAGGTGCTGATTTTGGGTAAGAACAAAGACCTATGGGGACCTCAACACTGGCCACCTGAAATGGGTGCTCTGCCCCAGCCTAATCATCAGGTCCGGAATTTAGGTGTTATAATCGATGACCAGTTATCAATGAAGCAACAAGCGGTGAAAGTGTCTTCAATCTGCTTCACTATCATTAAATGGCTCAGGAAAATCCTTTGGATGCTGCCTTGGTCTACGCAACGTACCGTGGTCCAGGCTCTTGTCACTTCTAGACTGGACTACGGAAACATTTTGTATCTAGGAGCCAATAAGGATGTGTTACGTAAACTGCAGATGGTGCAGAATGCGGCGGCTAGGCTACTTTGTAAGGTTCCTAAAACAGTTTCCATCTCAGGTTCTCTTAGGGATCTACATTGGCTCAGGGTTGAGAATCGTATTAAATTCAAAGCCCTGAGCTATATGTTCAAAATCAAAGTTGGTAAGGCACCCCAATACTTAAATGCTTTAGTTCATCCTTACCTCCCACCACGTCTCTTACGTTCCGCCACTCAGGCAAAATTTACGGTGCCTAGGACCAGATTGTCGCGTATGGGCGGCCGGTCCTTCTCTTGTCTAGGTCCCTCTTTATGGAACTCCTTCCCTACGTCACTTCAGACTGAAACTATTCACGAGAATTTTCATAAGTGTTTAAAAACCTGGTTGTTCAATATGTAGAGCACTTTTTTTTCTTTTGTTCCTATCAGGCGGCGCCGGGAAACCCTTGGGTAGCTGTGCGCCTTATAAGATTAAAATAACATAACATAACAAAGGGTGAACTCCAGGTTGCCCTCTGTGCCTTTGAGGGGGTCAAAAGGATAGAGTCCACCCCAGAGGAGCCAGAGGATGACAACCTTGAGGAGGAGGAGGAGGAGGAGGTAGACTTAGAGGAGGAGGGCCTGGCCACGGATCCCAAGTTGCAGCAGCCGGAGGAGAACAACTTGGTTGCAGAAATGGAGCCCACTGCCAAGGCAGGGAGCAGTGTGTTCTTCCACAGCCTGTCTCTTGAGGAGTGGGTGCACAGGAAAGCTGAGAGAGAGTTCAGGCTGAAGATGGCCAAACTCAAAATGGAGAAGATGCTTGCTGGCTCTGGAGGAAAAAATGATGAACGGAATGCTGAACAATGCAAACATTCACCCCAATTCATAAGGATCTGGGTTGAATCCATCGTTTTTTGCTCACCATGCCACCACAGTTTGGACCTAGCCATACGCAAATCAGTCTTGACCCTGTTCCTCATGGGAACAGTTCAGCCTTAACTGCGAAGCCAGGTCCTCCCTGGACCAGAAACAAGCATCCTGGGATGGGTTTTGGGATATCACCCATCATCAGCCAGGCTAGCTTAAATCCAGTGGCGCAGTGAGCACCGGACCCACGTCTGGGTATACCCTTTTCACTTAGGGCAACAAAAGCAAAGGAACAAATGATGGACCAAATGATGAACAATGCAATGTGAATGCTGACCGGCGACGCGAAGTTCCAGCAATGACCATCTGCAACGTCTGACCGGACCTTCGTCCTACAGCGATGACCATCCGCAACGCTCTTTTCACGACTTCCTCCACTGCAAACTGGACTCTTTGTGCTGTATCTTGAGAAGGCAACTTTTTCAGCAGGACTAACCTGGTCCCAGTATCCTGCCTGCAGTCCAACGTGGTTTGTCTCAACCTAAGACTTGCACGTGGTGTAGCATGACCAGATGACCAGATGTAGCGCTTTGTGCTTTTAGGCACTATACTTCCCTAAATTATTCAAAGTGAATATATCCGGTTTTACTGATTTGATATTGTTGTTTTGGTCTCATTTTATCTATTAAAATGTACTCTATATTTTTAAATGGTGTGGGATTTTCCTTTTGTGGTGTTTTCACATTATTACTGTATGTGTGCTACATAAATACTTTACACATTGCCTCTAAGTTAAGCCTGACTGCTTTTTTGCCAAGGTACCAGGGGATTAAGCATAGATTAATTTAGCGACTTTTGTCATCCAGCATGACAAGGATTGCGGTTGTTGTTTTCAAACCCCTCAATAAAAAAAAAACATTTTCTCACACTCCTGTATCCAGTCTCCTTCAGAAAGCAGTGTTTTTTTCTTAGCCTTTAGAAGCTACCTTCCAAATCCTGAAAGAAAGTTTTACTTCAGCATGTGTCCTCAGGCACCCAGATTCTGCACTTCCATATGTGGTGGAGGCTGATGCTTCTCAATTTGTGATTGGTGGAGTATTGTCTGAACAAGACCCTAAGACTGGGCAACTTCAACCTGTGGTGTTTTTCTCCAAAAAGCTGCTCCCCACCAAGGACAATTATATAATCAGACAAACGTGGATAAGGACCATACTCTGCCTATATATGCAGATCACAAAAACCTGCAGTTTCTACACTTAGTACCAGCATAGTCTCCCACACAACTGTGCAGCTCATACTCTCCCACTCATCCTCTCCCTGTCTGACAAAACAGCAAACACCGGACCAACTTCTTCGCCTGCATGTCAGAAGTTGCCCGATGGATAAGAACCAACTTCCTCAAGTTCCACACCGGCAAGATGGAAGGTGTAATCTTCGGTAGAAACACCTCGTCGTGGGACACCACCTGGTGGCCTGTAGAACTTGGAACCACCCCTTACCCTTCCTGGCTACCCACGCCAAGAACCAAGGAATAGTCAGCAACAGCCAACTCACAATGGCCGAACCAATGAACATGGTCACCAAATCCTGTTTCCACACACAAGTTGCTAAGAAAGATCTTCAAATGGCTCCCCACCAACACTCATAGAACCATCACCCAAGCCCTCATCACCAGCAAACTGGACTACAATAACACCCTCTACATGGGAATCAATGCCAACTGACCAGACAACTCCAGACCATACAGAACGCTGCAGCAAGGGTCACCCTCAACCTCACATCTTGTACTCACATCACCCTGCACCTCAAACAGCACCATTGGCTCCGCTTCCAAAAAAGATCACTCTTTAAACTCCTCATGTACACATTCAAGACCTTACACAACATTGGCCTTGCATCAACAACCACATTAGTTTCCACAAACTTCACAGACATCTCAGAGCAGCTGGACTCAAACTCACACACATCCCCCGCATACAGAGAACCATAACCAGCAGTCGTGCTTTCTCTAACCTTGCACCTAAATACTGGAACAACTTGTACTTTCACATTACAGCCGCAACCTCAGGTCTTGAATTTCACAATAAACTGAAGACATGGCTCTTCATTTAAGCCAGGCCCATCTTGGCCCATGCTGCTCCTGCTTTTTTGGCACCGTTATACCCTACTGAGTGAAAGGAGCGCTTTACAAGTTCACATAAAACATAACACATAACATGATGTTTTTCAGTGAGTTTAACTTTAAAATAACACACTGACCAGGAACACAGTTCCAGTCTTTTCCAGTCTTTTCCAGTCTTAGAGCCAAGCTTCGGGGAATCGGATGATGATCCACAGAACAGCACTCCCATGACAAAGGAACAGTGCTAGGCTCAATAGCCTTGACAAATTTCATGATGGAGTCTGCTATGCTTTATGGGTCAGAATTTGGATACTCGGCGTTACTCTTGTATGCGTAGTTTCAGCCAAATTCAGTCAAATTCCGCCAGTCGCCGCATGATGGAATTTTTCCCCGCAAGGCTCCACAAAAGCGACTGAGATTTGGCATCCCCTAGTACGATTTTCTAATGTGGGAGGTCATGGTCAGAGGGCTGTTTCTCGAGTAGATTTGCAGCCGCTCAAGTAGATTTTCTACTCAAGCAGCAGCAAAATCACTTGAACGGCTGCGTGCTCTTACCCAACGCATGGTGCCATTTGCGCCGATTTATCAGCACTGCTTGCACTACTGCCAGTTAATTGCAATGCGAGCAGCACAACGTGCATGTTTTCTGCCAGTTGGCAGAACTCAACAGAATCTAGCTGAGTTTTTATGCCAACTCCACAGAATTCAACATAGTGAAACTCCGTGAGTACTGCCCACCCTTACTCTGCTTCAGCTCACATATATCCCATTCACTGGTTGGAAGAACAGAAAAATAGCATTTAAGATGGTTTTTATTTACTTATCCCATACTTGTGCTTGCAGGCACTTCACTGCTGTCATTCTGCACACCTGGCACGAAATAAGGAAAGGGTAAAACTCTAACCAGTCATTGGCGGTTTCGGTTGGAAACCCAGATTAAGGGTGCACAGGTCCAGCACTGCACCATCTGTGCCCGTAATATAGGCTTGTGTTTCTGCACCCTGGACTGCTGCAGCCTTTTTCTTCAGTGCCTTCTCTTTGGCACACTATCAAAAACTGATTTGACTGCAGTTTGTGGTCAGACCACAATCTTAGTCATTGTGGTTCTATTAACCAAACTGGCCCATTTCCTTCCACTCCGTAACCTACCCATTCGGTTCCTGCTGCTATTCTCTCTAACAGTGGGGCTCAGTTTGTGGCAAAGTTCTGGCATATGTTTTGTGTATCTTTGGACTTTGATGACAGTTTGTCATGGGCATGCTATCTGCAGAGCGATGCACAAACGGAACATGTAAACAAGCGATGGAACAGCCCCTACGATGCTTGCTGACCACCCGTAACAGACTGCGCAAAAGCTTTTAGTCTTACTGAGTTGGCTCAAATCATTTAACTACAGGAATTTCACCATTCTATTGCCCTTTTGGGTGCACTCAAAACCCATTCCATTGCAGTCAAGGTGCAGAACTAGGTGTCCTCAGTGAAAGGACACCATCAGCACAGCATCTCCAGGACATTAAGGAACAAGCTAAGAAAAATCTTCAAGATGCCAAAATCGCTTAAAAGAAGCAGTCAAACCCCGACAACCAGCACTTCAATAGCAACCTAGAGATCATTTTTCTTTAGCCACCAAGCACTTATGGTCACAGAAGCCAAGAAAGTTACAGCTGCACTTTAACACAGGGCAGCAAAGTTAGCTTTGTCTGATGATCTCCCAGTACATCCGGTTTTTCATATTTCGTTGCTCGGGCCCTAGAATGAGTAAAGCAGGTGCGATCCACCTCCTCCTCCAGAACATGTGGAATATGTAGTGAAAGCCATTTTGGACTCTGTTGCAGCAAAGGACAGTTGTTTTATGTAGTAGACTGGAAAGGATTTGACATGAAATATAGGTCATGGGAGCCAGCTGGGCATGTCAGTGCTCCTCTTTGACTCACCTATTCCACTCTACTCACCCAAGCTGCAGCGTGTTGGGCAGCCACTGGGTAAAGTCCTGGGTTGCCACGTGCGCTCGCCCCCCACTCCCATCCACCTCTGGTCCTGGCCATTATTAACCACTCCTTGCTCAGTGCGTTACCACTCAGATGTCATCCGTGCTGGTGTGAGAGTAGTCATGCAACCCAGGATTGTGGCTGCCACGTGAGTGCTACCCAGAAGTGACTCCCCCAATTCAGGTCTCCAGCCTAGCTAATACTGTCCTCATGTGGGCACCCCATAAGCCCAAACAGTACCACCTGAATGGCAAGCTTCAGCAGGATTTGAGGATCCCACAGTCTATAAAAGCCACAAACAGGTTGTGGTTTTGTGACTGGTTTTTACCTCTCTTTTGAAACAAGAATTTGCAAGCAATAAGGTATTGGAGTTGCAAATAGCAATGTTTATTTATGTATGAGTTTGAAATATACCAGTGCCAGTGATCCCGAGGAAAAACAAGCAAAAATAAGCAAAGCTCATACATGCCTGATAAAGTAAACTGCGGCATTTTATGGGTTCTTAAGGGGGAGGGGAGGAGAGAGTTGAAGGGAAAGATAGGAAGAATGAAGTGGTGGGTGGGGAGACAGTTAAGGGGCAGATAGACGGGAAAGAGATAACAGAGTGCTAAAAACTGTAGACTGATTTCTGTGGTTTATTCTGTGGCTTTTGAAGTGTGCGTGGGTAAATACTAGTAGTTACAGGGCATGTGACGCCATTTGAAGCACAATTTAACATCTGTGTCACACTAACAGAACGGAAACTCCACTGCTTCAGCCGTGTGCCCAGACAGTTCAACAGTGTGTTCATAAAATGAGCCTAGATGATTATTAGGCGCAGTGATTAGCCCAGCTTAGTTGGCACTGAGGAAGGATGAAAGGCTCAATCGGTCCCTTCCTTTAAGGTTGCAAGTTGGGCTCTGCAGTATGCACTTTAACCCACCGATATAAGTTACCACCTTCGGAAAGAATTCAGTTTCAGCCAGCCCACACAGTATTCCAGCCCCTGAGCGTCAAAGTGCATACTTATTTCTCCCGTATTTGCATTAACCTATTGATCGGCATGAGAAGGTTGAAAGGTAGTAGCGGACAATCATGCAACTCCTTACCATTCCCTACCAGCATACACACCACAAACACAGGAAGAGTGAGAGAGTGATGCAAGAGAGAGTGAGAGAGAGAGTGAGAGAGTGATGCAAGAGAGAGTGAGAGAGAGAGAGAGAGTGAGAGAGTGATGCAAGAGAGAGTGAGAGAGAGAGTGAGAGAGTGATGCAAGAGAGAGTGAGAGAGAGAGTGATGCAAGAGAGAGTGAGAGAGAGAGTGAGAGAGTGATGCAAGAGAGAGTGAGAGAGAGAGTGAGAGAGTGATGCAAGAGAGAGAGAGAGAGAGTGATGCAAGAGAGAGAGAGAGAGAGTGAGAGAGTGATGCAAGAGAGAGAGAGTGATGCAAGAGAGAGAGAGAGAGAGAGAGAGCGAGAGTGAGAGCGAGAGCGAGAGATCCAGCCGTGGCCCGTGCAGGTAAAAAGCGGTGGGGCAGTGGGGCCCAGTGGAGGGGGATTTCGACAGAGGACGCCGAGGGAAAATGATTTATTACATTTTCCCTCGTCGTCTGTCAAAATCCTCCCCCCCACTCGGCCCCACCGCTCTTACCTGAACAGGCCGCAACTGGAGAGATGTGCAATAAAAGCTCACTCACCCCGCTATATGAATGGGTGTTTAACTGAGGCAAAAATCACTTTCTTAAATCCGTCTTTGGTGAATTTCATGTTCCTCCCTGTACAAACTTACTATCTCCAGTCATTTGCAGGCCTATCTGGCGGTGCTGCTCACACACAACTGCCAGGCTGTAAAGCTGTGAATGAATCTGTTAACGTGAGCGTTGAGGAAAGGGTTTTTAATAGACTCTGCCGCCTTAGCCTGGCCAGTAAAAGGTGAGCTGCATGGTGGAAGCAGCGAGGCCGGATGCAGCCTACCATGGGTGTCATGTGGGGATGATGGATGCGTGAGGGCAGCAGTGTGCAGTTTGACTGCACTTGCAGCTCTCTATCGGAAGCCCGCTTTAATCACGAAAACTCCCCATAAAAGCAGAAGGCAAGGCAGGAAAATCACAGCACCTCCAGGGAGGACAGGGGTGAGCTGAATGCATCTCATCTGCTAAAATACAACAATTAGGGGGAGTTCAGGTGGGTAAACTGAACAACAATGATGTGTTTCACATAGCGGTTAAACACCTGTGGTAATAAATGTTACTATTACCAGCCACATTGGCACACATGCCGAACACGCAGCATTTTGGAGCTTTTTGAAGTCCTGCTCACAAACCTCAATTCATATAGCTGGGTGAGTGAGCTTTTACTGCAGATCTCTCCAGTTGCGGCCCGTGCAGGTAAGAGCATTAGGCCAGTGGGGCCGAGTGGAGGGGGGTTTTTGACCGAAGACAACAAGGGAAACTTAATTATTTATTACATTTTCCCTCATCGTGGTTTGTCGAAATCCCCACCCCCACTGCTCTTACCTGCACGGGCCGCGACTGTAAACATACACAACTTAGACAAGTAAATAAAGACATATTTGTGCGTATTTGGTGCATGGCGGGTGGGTGGGGGTGGAGAAGGCATATTTGTGCGCATGGCTAGTGGGGGGGGTGGGAGAATAGGAGGTGGGGAGTAAAAAATTAGCTAGCATTCGCGCCAAGAATTTTCAATTCTATTAAGGACACGGAGGCGAGGATTATGCTTCTTTTTCTATTTATTGCCACTCACAGCAGCCAATGAAAAACTTGTATTTATGTAAATAAACTACATTTCCCATGATGCTCATGGTATACATCACATCCTGTAGAGCCCCATAAGAGCCACCATTACCGGAACTCGTCCTCTTTCTTTGCTTCGAACAATAAAAGTCCAACATAATAACTTAAGTCCAACACAATCCTCCAACGTGGAAGAACCAGTCCAGCTGGGAAGTACGTCTTCTTAACCAGGATTACACTTAATCCATCTTCTTCTCAGATCCTGAAAGAATGAGAGACAAAACAACCCGTAACTTCTGCATAACCAGAATATATACACAACGGGTGGGTAGCAATTACAATACTGTAATGTAATCGGGTGGGATAATCCTCGCCTCCGTGTCCTTAATAGAATTGAAAATTCTTGGCGCGAATGCTAGCTAATTTTTTATTCTATTACAGGACCGGAGGCTTCGTATTAGGCTAGTTTAACGCTGATTAAAAACCACAGAGGATATATCACCCACCGGTTTATAATAAAACTGTTTAAATGTTGACTCGGAGGACCAATCTGCAGAATGCATGATATCCTGAACAGTAGAACCCAACATGAACGTTTTAGAGGCCATGGCGCCCCGGACAGAATGTGCCCCAAACACTTGAGTATCAATACCTGCTTCTTGCATAACAGATTTTAACCATCTGGCTATTGTAGCCGCAGTGACAGGTTTGTAAGGCTTCTGCAAAGCAATTAATAATTGCACCACACCATCAGGCCGAAGAGACCTGGTACATTCTTCGTATGCCTTAAGGCAGTGAATAACACAGAGCTTGGGGTTGCTAGGAAAAGCATGATATTCTACATTACGTGACATAGTTTTAGTTCTGGAAGTGATGTTAAAAGAAACTCCTTCAGGAGTAAATACTCTACCTGTAATATCTAGAGCTTTGATATCAGATGATAGTCTACACGCGGCCAAACATAACATGGCCAATTTGGATGAGAGTTGTTTCCTTGTCAACATATCGTTGCTGGGCCATTGATTGAACAGGGAAAGAACTAGCGAGACATCCCACAAGGAAGAATACTTCGGCTTGGGCGGATTAGCTACTCTAATACCTTTCAAGAGTTTGCAAATTAATGGATGCATCCCTATTGGTTTGCCCTCAAGCTGAGAATGGCCCGCCGATATGGCGGAACGGAAATTGTTGATGGAACGATATGCCAAACCCTCTGAAGCCTTTATGGACAAAAAATTTACAACATAGGATAAGTCTGCCCCCACGGGATCCACGTGCTGTTCCATGCACCAACGAACCCAGCATTTCCAGGCTGAAGAGTACCTTTTCTTGGTGGAAGGGGCCCAAGCTTGGTTGATAAAGTCTGAAGCTTGTTCCGAAAAACCTGGCAAGTGCCAACGTTGCCGAAAAGTCTCCAGGCCATCAGGGACAACTGCCCCGATATTACCATCGGGTGCATCTCTCCGTGAGGGACCTGGAGCATTGTCGAGGACCAGGGAATCCTCCTGGGAAAGTCGCAACTCGCCTCCAATAATATTGGGAACCAAGGTTGCGACTTCCACAGGGGAGTCACCAAAATCACTTCCACCTTCTGGCGCATTACTTGTGTGAACACTCGGGGAATCAGGATGAAGGGAAGAAAGGCATAATTCAGATTCGGTGTCCAATCCTGTGAAAAGGCATCCGTCGCCAGAGCCAACGGATCCGGTCTCCAGCTGAAAAACTTGGTCATTTGACGATTCAGTCTGGAGGCAAACCGGTCTATCTCGCAATGTCCCCAGATTGCCTGTAGCCATTGCACTATCAGGGGTTGGAGTTGCCAATCGCTGTAGTCCTTGAGGTGTCGGGAGTTCCAGTCTGCCACTACATTGGATTTGCCCGGAATGTACTCGGCTATAACCGAGATCTGATGACTCAGGCAATAATGCCAAAAATCCTTTGCTATTTCCACTAACAGGGAAGACCTCGTGCCTCCCAATTTGTTGATGTATTGAACCGCCGAGATGTTGTCCATCCGCAGGAGGATGCAACACGAGACTTGTTTGGGTGACAGAGTCCGAATTGCGAACGACCCTGCAAGGAGTTCTAGGCAATTGATGTGGAGGTCCAGCTCGCCTAAGGACCAACGCCCTCCTGTGGAAATATTTCCGCAGCGCGCCCCCCAGCCCCAACGGCTGGCGTCAGACTCTATGATGGCCTCTGGCAGAGAGCCGAAAATGGCCCTGCCGTTCCATGCCTCTATGTGGGCAAGCCACCACTGGATCTCTTCCCGTACCTCTTGGGAAAGGGGAACTAGGTCCGTGTAAGAGACCTTTCTGTAGGTGCTGAATCTTGAGCCTCTGAAGGGCCCGATAATGTAAGGGCCCTGGAAAGATCGCTTGAATGGAGGACGCTAGAAGGCCCACTATCCTGGCAATCACCCTGAGAGAGACCATCTGTTTGGACAACAGGGAGCATAGCTCCTTTTTGATATCCCGAAGTTTGGAGCGAGGGAGACTCAACTGAGCCTTTTGGGAGTTTATAACAAAGCCCAGGAAATCTATCGTCTGGGTAGGACACAGAACTGACTTGGGTTCGTTGATCACGAAACCCAGGTTTTGTAAGGTAACAATGGTCATGCGCAATTGCTGCACTGCTAGAATTGGAGATTGCGCCATGATAAGAATGTCGTCTAGATAAACTATCATGCAAACTCCTTGTTCCCTGAGATAAACTATCACCGGCTTCAGCACCTTGGTGAAACACCACGGAGCCGAGGAAAGTCCGAAAGGAAGGACCAAATATTCGTACCATCGGTCCCGCCATTGAAATTGCAGGAAACGGCGATGGGGAGGAAAGATGGGAATAGACAGATAGGCGTCCTTCAGGTCCAGACGGACCAGCCAGTCCCCTTGTTTGAGGAGATCCGCCAAAAGATGAGTGCCCTCCATCTTGAAGTGTTTGTAGGTCAGATAATGATTGAAGTCTTTTAAATTGAGTACCAACCTGTAACCTCCGCCTTTCTTCTGGACCAGAAAAATATTGCTGCAGAAACTGCGCGGGCCCTCGTTGCAATACGCTATCGCATGTTTCTGCAGCAATTCTTCGAGTTAGGAATCTATAAAATCGCACTCTAGTCGGGAAAAAGAAAGCTGTCTGGGCTGCCTGACCTGAAAGGGGGTCTGAAAGAAATCGAGATGAAAGCCCTGAATTGTCTGCAATATCCAAGCATCCTGAGACAGTTGAACCCAATTGTGATAAAAAAAACTGAGTACGTCCCCCCAGGGGTAATACGAAATTGTCCGGAGCACTTACCTGAAGATTCAATGTTTTGGAAGCCTCCACGATAGGATCCTCTGTTGAAACGCCTTTTGTTGAAGCGTTGCCTGGTGGGGTAAAAAGTTCCGCCACGGGTGGAGTCCCACTCTCCCCTGCCTCGACCGAAGTCTCCTCTCTGAGGACCTTGGGAGAACTGTCGGCCAAACGAGCGTCCTCGGCCTCGTCCGGCCCTTTTGAAAACACCAGACTGAAAAACAGTTTTTATGCCTGACTGCGCCTTATCCAGAGTTGTGAAGGTGCCCACATATTTGGCTACGTCCTTGACGAAACGGTCCCCGAACAGGTTCCCGTCCGCCAGAGGACCAGGTTCTGCTGCGGCTAGTTCAGTGAGATTGGAGTCCATGCGCATGAGGATAGATTTGCGCCTCTTCGTGGAGATGGCGCAGTTAGCATTACCCAAAAGGCATATAGCTCGTTGTGTCCAGCCTGCTAGGACGTGGGGATCTGCTGCAGTCCCAGATTCCTGCGCCTCTAAAGCCATCTCTAGGATTTTTGCCAGTGGGCCAACAACATCTAAGAGCTTGTCCTGGCACCCACGCCAGGCGCGATCGATACCCTTCTTGGGGTCCTTTGCGAACTTCTTTAGGAAGGTCAAAAGGCTGGAGTCTATATCCGGAGTTTCAGCTACCTTGTCTGAAATATCCGGGCGAGGACACTCTGACCGGAGCCTGTTGCGCACCTCCTTGTCAAAGCTTTTGCGAAGGTTTTCGTGCAAGTATGCTGCAACCTGAGGAGTGGGCAACCAATACGACGACCTGTGGTGGATTATATCCGTTGGGTTAAATGTGAAGGGGGTGGAAATAGCCTGAGGCGTTTCCATATTCTTAGATATCTTCGATTTTTTCTTAGGGGGAGACTCGTCTGGGGTGTCAGTACCAGTGGTATCTGTGTCGGTGTTTGGAGCCTTGTTTTTCCCGGTATCAGGTTGAGGGAGCGAAGAATACGAGGCAGAGTGAGGCCAGGGTTTAGGCTGAGGGTCGTCAGTGGGAGTGCTTACCGGTGCAGTGAAACCATGACGTTTCACAAACTTTTCAAGCTGTTTGGTGATTGGCTTTAGAGCAGAAGCTAGCGCCTGCTGCACAGTTCCCGGAACTGCTTTTTCCAGGGCCTTGTTGACCGACTCCTGGACCGAGGCGTCCAGGGCCTCAACAATGTTGTCTTCTAAGGAAGGATTTTGCACTTCCTCTTCATATAGGGTATCATCCTCTTGATAGTGGACCCACTCCTCCATTGTGGGGTCAAATTTGTAATGTAATTGCTGATACAGCAAAATATATATAGTAGAGGAGTAAGGGGGGAGCCAACCCCCAGCACAGAAGTGAATGAAAAAGAAGGGGTACCTGGCTCCTCAGCAAAGCTGTAGCAAAAATTGTTGCAGTCCCCAGGGCGTAATTGGAGCCAACAGAGCAATATTAGTATGCAGGAGGTGTGCTCCCTCCAGGCCCAGATCGTTATTTCAGCCTGCCAGGCGTAGGGTGTTGCTCAGTGGAGATGTGCAGGGTGAATGCGGCGAAAAACGAAAGAAAAACATCAGAAAACGGGCAGTAGCGACGTGCATAGCCCAAATCCTACCAAAATAGCCCAATTGGGCTACGCACGTCGAGACCAATGAAAGTGAAAGGCTCCTGGCGCACTCGGCCGATGAGGGAAGCCTCCGCGCCCAAGATGATAAAATTTGAACTCACTGCCGAAGACGGTGTGGTACCACACAATGCCAGGGGGAAGGTGAGCACAGCGCTCGTAGTGCGTATTGTCCCGCGAAGCGGGAAATTCAAAGATGCTCTACTCCTGCGAGGGAACCACCGGCATGGGCGCGCACTTCCCGATGACAGCGGGAGTGCCGCAGCCGCCGTAGAACCAAGCGCGAGCCTCGCGTGTTGACGGCAACAGAATGCCCCAATAATTGTAGGGATACAAAGCCCAAACCCCAGCGCTACAAATACGCGCAATCAACATCAAGCGGCGTTAGCCTAATAAACAAAATTTGGTCAATACAATTAGTAGTATGCATAAGCACAAGTATCACATTTAACTGTCTGCGTGAGCAGCAAAGAAAGAGGACGAGTTCCGGTAATGGTGGCTCTTATGGGGCTCTACAGGATGTGATGTATACCATGAGCATCATGGGAAATGTAGTTTATTTACATAAATACAAGTTTTTCATTGGCTGCTGTGAGTGGCAATAAATAGAAAGAGAAGCATAATACGAAGCCTCCGGTCCTGTAATAGAATTCTCCTACACCCAAGCCTGCAGAGGACAAACAGCACTTTTTATACAGTATATACTGTTGTTTACCAGAAAAATGCAAACAGCGCCTCGCCTTGCAATGCAATCGGTCTCGCCTTTGGGACCTTATAAGTATTTAGCCACGCAGCACATTATATCGATTGCTGTACTATCAAATGTTATTTTGCACGCAAAACACTGGGTTGCATAAAGCTGAATCCATTACCGTTCTACTGACTAGCGTCGGCCATGTTACGTATTGGTGATTCTAGGAAAGATAGCAGAACCCGTCACAGTGCAGTTGTAAATTATTGCCCATGTTTGCGTCTGCCATGTTACGTGTGAAAGATGTTAGGAGTTGAAAAAGCGCTCCCAATCCCTTGGGGCGGAGTTCACGCGATGTCAATAAAAAAAAAAAAAATAAAGCACCCAAAAGACAAATACATTATTGTGGGAATGCCTTGCAGGGAGTAATGAGCTCCCTTGGTAGCGTGAACAAAACATGAACTACACCACACTTGGGGCGGAGTTTGCGTGATGCAATGTTTTTTTTTTTACAAATGGAAAGAGCGGCGTACGTAAAGCATGTGTGGCGCTGAGGCTGGGAAACACAAGAAGAAGAAAAGTAGTCCCCAAATTAAGACAAACGCGTAAAGTGTAAGCATGTAGTACTTGGTCGGTGGACAAAGACGGCGTATTGCCCATTGGCAAGCAAGTATTTGTAAAGGACACTAACCGAGACAAATAAAAAGCAATCTGCAAGCAATGGGTGGAGTTCAACTCCTGAAGCATACACAATAGGTCGCTAAGCGACAGCGCAAGTGCTGTACGCTCGACCTAAAAAGGAAGCCTCTGTTTGCGCACCGCTCTTCGCCTGTGTTCCCTTTCTTGGGTTCTGCTGTTCACCTGTGTACCTGGGCTCCCTAGCAGATACAGTCTACAAGCAGGATGCCAAGCTATCTTCTCAGAAGTTTTCTGCTTCTGGCACATCTCTTGAACTGCCCCTTGCACCTAACGTACTTACCTCTGCCGATCCTTTCAAGTTGCGCTGTAAGTCTCTTTTCAGTTATTTACAAATCTTGAGTGAACCTTTATTTCTGTTCAGTATCTCAAGGTGGAGCTTTAACAATGGTTTATGGGCATCAGAAAAGGACCAGTTTCATACCAATTCCCTTGGCTCTTTCAAGATTAAAGTTACTGTGCCATTGATATGTTGAGCAATTACCATGACGCACCAGTTGCTAGAATGATTGATTTTGGCATTTTTCAGTTTCAGCAAATTGTCAACATTAATTCAAAATCCATGTAAAAGAAAGAACTGTGAGCCAAAGAAATTGATGTAAAAGAAGAGAGTAACAGTGTCTTCTACTCTTTTTATTATGAAAGAGCAGTCACTTCTCGGAGACTGAAGAACATCCGAGAGAGCCTCCATTTAACAAGACCAGCTGTGTGACTACACCAGACATCTCATCCACCATCTCTCATCTCTCATCTCTATCCCCCTTTTTTTCAGTATTTATCGAGCACAGTCTGTTACTTTTTCACCACTGTTGAAAAGAGAGAGACTGGTGGGTTCCCTGTCGTGCCTACTGCAACTTTCGGATCTATAGGTTTGTGGTAATTTAAGTCTTGACTCCGTCAATGTCACTACTGCACAGTGCACCCAATGCCCGCTTGCTTAGGACAGAGCCCAGATTGCAGGAAGTTAAAACAATGCTGAACTTTCTTATAATACAGAAACAAAATCTTGATTATAGAGTTATTTATAACAAACGCAATGGTATTCCTAGTATTACTTAGGAAAAAGGAAATGGCGATAAAACACGATTCAATCCCTTGCACAACTGATTACATGTACACGCATGCAGCATGCAGCCTAATGACCTAGCTTTCTGAATAGGTGTCTTCTTCTTAGTCCTAGGCTTTAAGGCTTTTTTCAAGGGTGGAGGAAAGCCGGAGATTGCTGTTCCCGCACAGCCTGTTCATGGCATGTCCTTTTTCAACCATAGGCCACACACCTGATCACTTGTAGCAGCTAATGCATGAGAGGCACACCAACCTCTGCCGTCTTTTCTTTGTGCACAGGGAAGCAAATGTTTTTTGGTTGCGGTGCATGGATTTGTGTAGGGCCGGATAAAGTCCCCCCCAGCATGGCTTTGGAGAGTGTATGCCCCTGCCTCATTTTTGACACACAGCAACACACACAATGATTATGCCTGTGCAGTGAGGTATTTGTGTAAAAGACTGAGACCCAGACAGCTACTCTATACACCCTCCTTACTGTGCCTGCAAACCATACCAGGGAAGACTTACGTATGACCTCTCACCCTTTTTAAAAATAAATTGGTACTGTCCAGGTTACAGTACGTCAGATGTAAAATACTCTGATGACCACAGTCTGAGCCCAGTAACCACAGGCTACCCCCAGACTCCTGAAAGAGTTCACACAGAGTAGTTAACACGTTCTGGAGGACGCAGGTATCAAAAGGTGGCTATGAAAAAATGTGAAGGAGCAGATAACCTGCCATCATGATTGTGACAGACTGATGAAAGAGATTTCAAACTCCTCATATAATCATTCAAGGCACAAACAAAACTTACGCCTCACCTACCTGAACAGTTGCATCTCTTTCCAGCAACCACCCAGACACCTCAGTTCTTCAGGAATTCTGCTCACACACATCCCACGCATATACAGAACCAGATCAGGTGGATTGGCGTATTCTTACATCGCTCATAAAGCGAGGAGCAGCCTCCCACTCCACACCAGAAGCCTCCTCTCTTCTTGAATTCCGCAAAAAGCTGAAGACCTAGCTATTCAATAAACCAACCTACCATAGGCAGGGCGAGGAACACACACCTGCTCAGCACCAGGATACCCTCGCAAGTGTTAGTGACCTTTACAAATACACATAACTAGTGTCTAAGACGAAAAGAGATTTTGACATCAGGCAGTAGAGGCCTGACGCTATATACAGGCTGCTCATTTTCTGTGTTCTGTGCCTGCCCAGCTGTTTGGACAGGATTGTCTTCTACATAGTAAACAGACCTTTCCCAGAGTGCCTAACTGCTTATGAAACTCGCAATCTGACTTTTCATTTTGACCCTGGTGTCATGATAACCTAGCGTGTGCTCAGAGGTCTAGAGCTGTTTCTAGTAATGCAAAGTCCAGGACCTGTTCTGTGACCTGTAAGGCACACCAAGCAGGGCTGGCTCTAGGGCGGTGCGACTGGTGCCACCGGTCAGGGTGCTGACTTCAGGGGGTGCAGAGTTTGCAAGTTTATTTTGGTTTTAAAAGCACCTGCTACCGCATTCCTTGCCTCCAGCAATTTCTAGGCAACGATAAAAACATCAAGATAACTCCAGTGGTTATTGTTCTTCCTGGAGAGATATTGGAGTTTTGTCTAGTTGAGGTTTTGGCCGATCATAAAATAGCACAGAGGATTAATATGACCACAAGAACGTGTACCATGCAGATCATAAAGTGCATATAATGTAAATAGGCCAGAGAGTTACTGCTTTTCTAAGAGACATCTTTTTGTTGCTTGCAGTTTACAAGTTAAAATCCTGATATAGAACAGTGAATTATTAACTGTCACCAAAGACCTGCATGCATACTGCAAAGTATAGATTAGAGCATAGATTAATGTTGCAAAAAGGGTTCATTTGGGTAGAAATCGATTATTCTAATTAAAGAGAACCCCCAACTATGGTGATTCATTTTCAATTCTGAATTTGTGCTTCTCCAGACCAAGCACTCAAACTATACTGCCTACCAGTATGGATGACATCTCACTCCTACACCTTGTAGTCCTCTAGCTTATGTAACATTTCTTATACACTGATTTACACACATATGATTGATTGTCTCTGTGTAATGTTTGTGTGATGAAAAGTGCTCTGACACCCTACACTGGAATGAGTGACCCTATATAACTAATTAAATGAATCTGAAAGAGAGCCGCATCGCCGCCGAACAGTGACCTGTGGGGGGACTCCAAGTCCCAGAGAGCCCTGCTGTACGTGCCTGGAGGCGCCGACATCACTGCTGTGCGCACAGGGGGCCGTATTTAACCACTCGCGGGACGCGCGCGGGCAAGCGCCGGGCCAAGCCCGGGCCAAGGGCGGGCCCGTCCTTGCCCGTCCGTGCCAGGAAGAGGCAGGGCAGGGCCACCTCCCGAACGTTTAGGGTCGTGTCCCTAAATAAGTCTGGACTTAAAGGTACTGTGATTCACCTACCCGAGTGACCAACTGCACACAATTGGTTGGAGGCCACGTGTGTTACCAATTATATGTGACTTTAAACAATTTGCTATTTTGCACATTAATATCTTGCTACTAGCATTTTAGAGGTCCCTGTAGCTTGTGTACCAGGTTTTATTTCTTTTAACTTTTTTGTACTTTGCACTTGGCACTTTGCTTGTATTCCTAACAGAATTTTTAATAGTTTAAATTGTAGTTTAAATTGTATATGTACAGTTTGTGAAATATGGCTATTTATTCATTTATTTAATATCTGAGGACAATTGGAACCCAGTGGTAGCATTCGCACTTTTGCATATTTGCACTTTTGCATTTTTGCACATTTGCACTTTTTGCTCTCCAGATCCTCTTCAGATCTTGACTTTACGTTAGGAGAATATTGCATTTTATATTTTGTGTGGTTAAGCTAGCAAATAGGCTGTGTTCTGGTGGATCTCCCTTGGGGATCTTTGAGTTTTAGACCCACAGTTGTAGCAGTAGGTAATTGATTGACCTGCACTATGGGGAAAAGGAAGCAAGTGGCGAGTCAGATACTGAAAACACCAAGTAAGCACAGGAAAGTTAATATGACTCTGCTAAATTACCTAACAGGGGCAGTTGGTGACATCGAAAGGCAGATAAGCTCTGTGGAAGAAACATTAAATATTGATACTGTGGATCCACCGTTAGTATTACAAAAAATAACAGATAGTACCATGCCAAGGGATGTAGTGGCTGCTGTGAATGATCCCCCGAAAGTGCAACATAAAAATGGCTGTATTCAGGAAATCTCCGATGTTATTCCTTTTGGGGAATTGGATAATGACCATTCACCCCCCCCCCCCCAAAATCTTGTAAATCGCTAATTTTAAGTAAACCGGATAAAACTGTTGAAGGTACACATATAACCCAATCGACTCCTACTCCTACTCCTAGACTAATTACAACTCACCCAAGAAAGTTACAGGGAAAATTGCAGGGTGCCAAAAATAAAACAGAGGGATACAGGCAGTGTAGGTGTACCGAGGGGGGAGGAAAAGTAGCAAGGTACCTCTATGTGAGCCAGTAAATCTGCCCTCAGTCATTAAGGACCTAAAGGAGTTCGTTACAAAATCTATCAGCACTCTTGCGGGCAGATTGGACAAAATAGAAGTAGGTTTGGAGAAAGTCCTAGCAGCCCAGAATAAGGCCGCACATGAAAGGGTTGTAGAAACTCAGAAGTTACTGGGTACGCCTATATGCCCCGAGAAGGGTGTTCTAAAAACCATTCCTCGGTCAGTAAAGGGTCCACAAGGAGTAATTGAACAGGGTGAGCCATATGAACCTCATCCGATTATAACAGCAAGCACGGAAAATAGGCCCCCATTAGGGAGTAGGGAGCACAGATTAAATGAGACGGGAGGGATTGGCCACAAAAGAGCTGAAAGACGGATAGGAGGGGAAAGTACTAGTACAATAATTAACAATACCCCAGGGGTGACGCAAAATGCAACAACACTTAACCTGCCACCGGCTGCTGTACCGTATACTGTTATTTTAGCCAATGTTCCCTCTCTTTCTGTGCCAGAAACGGAAACTTGGCATGCCCTAAGAAATAAGACAATACACTGGCTGCGTAATCGGATAGGTCTGACCAGAGCACTTTTTGGGGAATTTAAGATGGTGAGGATAATTAATTGGATAGGAAATAATAGAATTTTTTTTGAAGGCGACTGCATTGTCCTTTCGTTAGGATCACCAGCGTTGGTAAGGGAAATTTTACGGAGAATACAAAATTCGAGCGTAACTAATACTAGTATTCAAGAATATCCGTTGGACTTTTTTTTACCGGCCATCGTGTCCGGAAAAACCTGAAAATCAAGGGCTCTATAGACAGGCCTTGGATGGTCCACTATATAATTTAGCAGTGTTAAACAGATTTGGGCCGCTAACCACTTTGGATGAAAATGATTGACTATCAATCTGCTAGAATTCGTCAGGAATTGAAACCGGAAACAATCAAGGTGTTGAAATCCCATGTGTATCTAACCTATTTGGCACAACTCATGATGAGCCAGAAGATGAGGGGGAAAATAACCCTAATAGTGAGGATCCCATTAAGGCAGATTACACTAAAATAACCGACCAAGCAACGGGACTATGTAGAATCCTGTTTTGGAATATAGCGGGCCTAAGGAATAAAGTGAATGATCCGGTCTGGTTGAATTTTATTAGCAATTTTGATATATTGTGCTTACAAGAGACATGGGTTATCGATGAAATACACATTAATGGATTCAAGACATTCCACACACCAGCTATTGAATCAGCGAGTGGCAGATCCAAGGGGGAATATGTGTATATGTCTCAAACCTGCTAGGGGCACATAATGTCAAGATGGTTAGATCTGAAATTTATTATCAAATTGTTTTAATACATACAGTAGCAAATTGTACACTGGTTCTGAACAATTTTTATAATAATGTGGAAAAGGGGCAATTGGGGGTTATATTAGGGAAGCTTAGCGATGACATTAGTAATTTAAAACTAAAAAGCGAGACTGAAATTATCCCTATTTGGGGAGGGGATTTTAACGTTGGTCTGTGCCCATTGGCTGAAATAGGGAAATGTGGACTAACTTTGGAAGACGATGACCCTCCGTTTCATTTTTTCCACTCAGATAAAGGTGAACTGTTTAATGAGATTATGTATAAACATGATTTTGGTTTTTCAAATTGTTTATGTTCTCCAAGAGTGGAGTTTGGTCATACATTTATAGGTAGAGGAGCTGAATCGACTATAGACTTTATTATTATACCAAATCGACATGCATGTTATGTAAAAGGGTATAATATTCACCAAAATGTGATGAGTGACCATTTAGCTATAAGTGTGAAAATAGCAATTCCAAACTGTTTAGCAAGGAAAACTTGTAATACATTAGCATGGGTGCAAAATATAGAGTTGGGAAGAATAAATGGCTATGCGATTCTCTGGGCGAGCCGGGACCCTATAAAATTAAGCAAAGAAATAGTCACAAAGGCATTAGACCCAATTTTAATATGTTTAAGTGATAATCCATCGCATGAAAATGTTTTAAAGGCTTTTTCTTCCATTACTGAAATCGTAAAAAATACGTTGCAAGCGGAAAACAAAGGTACACGTAACTCCAGACAGGGATGGTTTGATCATAATTGTACAAAATGTTATTCTAACCTAAAGAGTGCCCTACATAGATCAACTAGGGATAAAGAGGTGATTAGGTCCTGTAGAAAGCTTTATAACGAAGCTAGGAAAAACAGGATAATCGAGTTAAAAGAAAAGGCCTGGAAGAATCTCAGTGAAGCCTCAATAAGTAGGGACAGCTCTAAATTCTGGCTAGCTGTGAATGCCCCTTTCCTCAATCATAGATTAGATGTACCATCAATTGAAGTGGCGATAGCGGAAAAAACGTGGGTGGACTTTTTTTCAAGTGTGTACTCGGGGGCCACTGAGGAAGCAATCCATAGCCAAGATACTGAGTGGACCTACCAGAATTTTACGCCAATTGATTTTGATATTTCCTTGCATGACGTAATCATGGCCATAAATACAAGTAAGAGTGGCAAGGCCGCTGGCCCGGATGGGGTACCAATTGATCTCTTTAAGTCGAACTTGGAGATGTGGGGCCCCATTCTTACTCGGGTCCTAAAAGCATGTTGTGAAAAGGGATTTATAAGCACATGGTCAGAATCAATTATAGTCCCTATTTTTAAGAAGGGGGAGCGGGAAAATCCTGCCTGCTACCGCCCAATATCTCTGTTAGATTCGCTTATGAAAGTAGCGGGCAGGATTGTTTTAGATCGGTTGCAGGTGTGGGCGGAAGATGAAAGTATTTTAAGTGACGTACAATATGGTTTCAGATCTGGCTTAGGAGTCAACGAGCAAATTCTTAATCTTAGTATTTTAATTGGAAAATATACGCAGGCAAAAACAGGAAAAGTTTACCTGGCATTTGTTGATCTAACAGCCGCATTTGACTGCGTAATTCATAATAAACTGTGGGGCGTTCTTAGTGATTTAAAGGTGGATCCTGTTTTAATCCAGTTTTTAAGGCAGCTATATTGTGGTGCCACTGCAAAAGTCAGTTATGGACTTAAGGGAGAGTGTACTGTGCCATTTAAAGTGGAGAGGGGTGTAAGGCAAGGGTGTGTTTTGGCACCACTCCTGTCACACTATATATAAATGCCTTGGAGCAGGAGTTGGTGTCACATGTTAGGGATTCACCATATGTCAATAACCGCCCTATATGCTCTCTCCTCTATGCCGATGATGCAGTACTTATGGCTCGTACCCAGATCGGTTTACAGAGGGCTCTCACCTTTTATGCTAGCTTTATGGATAATCTTGGATTAAAAATGAATGTTAAGAAAAGCTTTATCATGTCATGTGGGAGAGGGAAAAATAAGAATAGAAGTTATAATGCGGGGGGGCGTAGGGTGGAAACTGTTAACTCTTTTTGTTATTTGGGGGTCCTTTTTTAATCGAACTGGCTCCTGGGCAAAAGCAATTAAGGCTAGGAGCCTTCTGTTTATGAAATCCACCGCAGCCTTAATGAATTTTACAAAAAAATTGGGGAGAAGGCCACCAGAAATTCTTCTAAAAATTTATCAAGCCAAATGTGTGAGTATAGCTGTTTTTGGGGCAGGCATCTGGGGTTTTCAAAATTGTACATCGATTCAATATATAGAAAATGCTTTTTTAAATTCATTTTAGCGGTCCCAGTCAGTGCCCCTGTGTTTAACTGTCACAGTGAACTAGGTGTATTATATTTCGACCTAATCAAGGTACAACCGGTGCTGCTCTGGCACAGAATATGGATCTCTGTTAGCACTGGCTTAAACAGGGAAATAATAACTAATGCGATGAGACTAGATAATGCTTCCAAGATCCCATGGCTAAAATATGTAAAAAACTTTATGCAGGATATTGGACACCCAGAGTTTTACTTTCTACCTGAAAAAATGAATTCTATTACCAGGAAGGATTTAAAAAAATCTGTATGACCCACCTGGAAGAAAACCGGTTAACCTTGGAAATGAGTAAACCTACGGTGGTTCAGCATCAAATAATAATTGCAACTTATGCTATTCAACCGTATCTGACATGTATTTTGGGGGTTACGATAGATATCTACTAACAAGATTCCGATTTGGAATCTTTCATCGTTTAATTAGTTTTCCTGATTTAAACAACTGGTCGAGGGAACTCTGTCGTTGCCCTTGTGACAATATTTCTCCACAAACAACAATACATGTAATTTTATTCTGTAAATTTTATATTAATGAAAGGCGAAGATGGGTAACACCTTTACTAAAACAAGGAGGATGGAGACAATGTCGCCCTGCTTTTTTATATTTACAGATGTTAGGAAATATTTACTGTACTGGTTCCATGGTGGGTTTCCTAAAAAGTGTGCTTAGAACTAGGAAATCTCTTTGTATTTAATTGTCAGATATTAATCATATTAGAATGACTGTGTTGGGAGCTGGGATACATTATGCATAGTAATATAAGTCTTGTTTTGATGTTTCTGGAACCGTCTATTGTTTAAATGAACTTGTAAGAACTTTTTAGGAACTGGTTTGTATCTTATGTATTTTATCAAATTTCATATATCAGATATTAGATGAAATGTTTTTATGCCTGCTTTTATGATTTTAATGTTTAAAATCGAATAAAGCTCGTTTTGATTGATTGATTGGTTATGCAGAGTTGAGGGGCACTGTTAAAAGGTGTTGGTGAGTGAATCCATGGTGGAGGTGGTCACCACGTCCACCATGGATGGGGGTGCGCCAACAAACATTGTCGCACCGGGCGCCACCAGTGCTAAAGCCGGCCCGGACGCCAAGTGTGCCCTCATAGTGGACATTGGACTATGGTCCATGCCATGGTGCATCACAAAGTGGTGATGGCAACGTACAGTATACATTGGATCTTAAACGTCACCAGACCTTTTTCTGTGTTTCAAGGAGAGGCATGTCTGCTCACTTATTTCCTATACTATCCTGCGGTTATGTGAAACCAAGAACTGTGCACGGACATCTCAAATGCATGTCAAGTGCATGGTAGTGCAGTGAATGTTTAGCACATATATAGCAGGATTCTTTGTGTTGTGCAAGTCTGAGTATTGGAGTCAGTGGGATCCAATTTGGATGCCGGTGTCTAGAATAGAACGAGGTGAAAGATAAGGACACATTCCCCCACTTTGTGAAATCGTAAGGCCTGCATTCCTGTGACTGGAGACCAGACACTGAAGAGAGGTGACAGGGTTCCTCTTAGAACTTCTAGGAGGACCTTATTAGCAAATGTATGCAGATTAGTTCTTCCTTTGTACTGACATTTGGTAGACAGTAAGGGTTGGATTTGTTGTTCAATGTAAGAATATTTCTAGGCAGGGCCTGCCCTTTTGTATTCCCTAGATTACTACTTTAGGAAGGCTTCTAACTTCCAGGTGTAGATCTCATGCTTCACTGTGCCCATGTGTTGGATACCTCTGCTTCAAGCTATCCCTATTGCTACCTGTTGTGAGAGCCATCACCTTGCACAAGGGCTGTAGTCACGTGGTCAGGATAGACCTGGTAAGGAACACCACCATTTACATGCTCATGTTTCTTAAGCTGCCTTCTCCTTTAAACACAATAACTTTTGACACACATTTGCATGAGTGACAATGCAGGATAGCATCCTTTGAATCAGCATTGCTTACATTATCACTTTGTAGGCGCACTATCACAACACCTTGAAAATTCAGTACAATTGATAAAGTTCACTGTGCAAATGTCATTGTGGTTATTGTTCGGTAGGCAACAAAGCTATCAAACTATCATAAACAATTGCGGCCTAACTAGGGTTACGACATGGCCACATGGGTGCTGTTTATTATATATACAGAACCACTTCTTTGTTTAAGGCAGAGGAGCACTCAGCTGACACTGAGGTAACTGCATGCCAGAATTCCAGCTCAGCCTATTCTGGTTTACCGACACGAGGGATGTCCAGTTCTACACCAAGACAGACAGCCTGATGACACTTACCTGCAAGAAATGGGGAGTTAGAACACCTGGCTGGAATTTGGCAGATCACCCACCCTAGGCAAGACCAGGATAAGGAGCACTAGGTAGGAGTACACTATACCCAGTACGTATATGCCAGCATATATTCACTGTTTTAGCACAATGGTGGAATTGGTCATCTTTTTCACTATTCTCATAAAGCTAATTACGCTACTCTTTTCATTCTACTGATTATCAGACCATACGTATTTCATACAAGAATCACAATGCTTCAATAAAAACTTAAATGCATTGATGAGTATTTCTTGTGTATTTCTTTGGGTATGCATGAGTAACCAAGCGAAAGGGTTCTAGATCTATTACCACAAGTTCCTTGTGGGATCAGGATTGTTATGTTAAGTTATGTTATTTAGATTTATGTTGCGCACAATTACCCTGAGGTATCTTGGTGCTGTAAGGTTCTAAGGTTACACACACATTTGTTACCCTGTGAGGTTAGGGGTGCAGATGGTGCACAGTGAACTAGCAGGGATACAGGCCAACATATCCAGAGGGTGTGCACGGAATCAGTCTGGCACAATCCTGACGTCTATGTTGTCAAATAAATGCGCAGTTTTACTGGTGAGGTACAAACCATACGACATGGCGCCGCCAGTGTTAGCATGGGTTATTTAATGGCTCACCTGAGTTATTTTCTTTTGTATACCCAAAGACCCCTACACACCTACTAACAGGAGACATCGTTGGTGTTAGGAAACATACCCTCATCAGCTGAGTAGGCAAGCCCTATATATTGGCTGTAGGTAGTTCAAGCTTGAACCTTTCAAAGGATCATCCCATAGTGGTACCTTTCATGAATTCCACATATTCTTATGGCAAACCCAGCAGCACGTAACATACCTGAGAACTCAGCAGTTACTCAGAAGCTGCTACAACATGAGCTCACACTTACGGTGGAGATGTTACCTTCGTGGCTGAAGCTCAAGAAGCATTTAGGACAGCGGTATTCTATTCATAGGTTACATTCCCAGATGCAGACGACCGAACAAAGCTGTTTCACACTTACACTGCAGCTGACGATCCAAATAACTATACAGCATATGAAACACTAGAGATACCATTAACAGACCAAGAACACAGAAGTTGGTTTGAAGGTGCCCTACCATATACTACAGAAGAAGTTAGACTAGGTTCATTTAGCAATGAGGCGCAACATGACCAGTCTTAGCCGGTTACACATCACACCCAAACATAGCTAATATGACAGCAGCACAGTTACGAAGACTATATGCGGATCTAGTTGGCATATATATATGCCTGACCCAGCTCGTCATGCGATCAATGACAGTCAATCCTGTGAGGACTGCTCAAGCTGCACAACCACAACTGGTTACATCAGGCATTAGTTCAGACTATCAATGCTGTTATGGGTAAAATTCCAACCAGACAGGAAGAGATTCCATTCCGGTATGCGCAAAAAAACAAGTAAATTTCAAGCAGTATTTCCCCATACAGGACCCCAAGAAAAACACAGAATTCTTACCATATGCTTACCAACGGGGATGGCTCCCCCTGTGGAAGACTGCGCCACTTAGGAAACAGTCTTTGCTGCGGTATATACCAGTACTCATGGTACCCCCTCATTAGCTGTTTTGCCAAAGGTGCTTAAACAGATCTAAAATGTGTACGGGGCAGCCCCTCCCCTGGATTTGAGGAAGAAACCTTTATGTTAAATAACAATAAAGGGGAAGCAGCAGTGTTGGCTATACACCAGCAACTCACTAATATGTCTCAGGGACAGCAGGATTGCGAATTATCAAAGAAACATACGCAAAAGTGGGTACAGATAATTTGAGAGCCAGACCTAGTAACCTCAAATCAAGAGTAATTCTGAAATGGATAACTCAAAGCAAGCGCCCAACTCTTCTATGAAGAAGTAGGAGAATAAGAAACAAAGAAAAGACTAAGACACAGGGTGGATCTCCTCAACAGGAAGCCACTGAAAAGCGCAATAATCTGCATAACTGTGAAAATATTAAAACGCCTGACAGGTATCAGGATACTGATACACATGTGTCTGGTTCCTTGCCAATAGGCAAGCGAGCCTAAACTACTAAGGAAACTGCCTCGACTATTGCCCTCCTACAAAGGTTAAGAAATGCTTTAAACTTTGGCGCTTGGAGCCCACTGAGGGTAACAATTAACTCTTTTAGGACCACATGTCCCAGCGTGCAGTCTGTTTCCAAGCGCACTCAGCGCGGCCCACTGGGGGCCATTAATCAATTAATTATGCATGCAGAAAAGAGACGTCGCAAGTGCCAGAGATGGAAGAAGCCAGCCCCTGATGAGAGGCGGACGGCCTCGAAACGCGTAGGGCACAACAATTACTTACCAGGATGCCGAGGCAATAGGCAAGCTGTTGAGTGCCTCCTTGAAGCTTGGGCTTTTGATTTACAAAAAAAATAAAAATATATATATATATATATATATATATATATATATATATATATATATATATATATATATATATATATATATATATACATATATATATATATCCTCCGAGTTGGTTCAGCCTTGTCGGGACATGGCAGCGCTCCTCATGGGTGCGTAACCCCGCGGCAGAACCACGCCGCTCCAAACCATTTCACAATCCTCTCCTGACAGGAAAGGACAAACGAGTCGCACTTGCGTAGAATTTGCAACTTAGATTTATTTTCTCCTTACATCAAACGGGAACACAGGCAACAAGATCTACGCGTTTCGGTATTACCCAATACCTTGATCGTGAACAAGGTATTGGGTAATACCGAAACGCGTAGATCTTGTTGCCTGTATTCCCGTTTGATGTAAGGAGAAAATAAATCTAAGTTGCAAAATTCTACGCGAGTGCGACTCGTTTGTCCTTTCCTGTCAGGAGAGGATTGTGAAATGATATATATATATATATATATATATATATATATATTCACTGAAAAAACCATAGGTTTTAGGGACAGTTATAGTTAGTTGGACATTGCACTCGTACAAAACCCGTGAAATTCCCCCGTTATAGTTAGTTCAGGTAACTATAACTCGCGCCCCGCAATGCACTGCTGATGACGTCACATATTACATCACTCATGACATGGTCAGTGACATCACTGATGACATCACTGAAGAATGTGCTAGTATTTGTATGAGTAAGTGAGTTGGTGTGTGTATAACTGTATAGGTGAGTAAATGGGTGTGTGCTTAATTTTTTGCATGACTGACTAGGTGTGTGTGTACCTCTATGGATGAGTGGCGGTGTGTGAGTGTTTATATAGGTGTATGAGTGCATATAATAGTCCTGTACTGAGTGACTATAAGTATGAGTGACTGTACGGGTGAGTGAGTAGATGTGTGTGTGTAGACCTAAGAATCAGTGAGTGTGTATATAGTAATTGGTGTTGGAGTGTCTATGGTTTTGACAATGGCAGTCTGTAATTTACAGTGGGTGTATCAAAAGTTATATTAGGGTGTGAGAAGATGCATCAAATTATCACATGGATGATGTCATCAGTGATGTCATCAGTGATGTCACTGACCATGTCATGAGTGATGTAATATTGCCAGGTAGGTCGCTCCCCTGCCACACAGCTCCGCCTGTGTTGTCCGCCCGCTGCTGCTGCTGGTAAGCTCGCCCCTCCGCTTGTGGCCTCGGTGCCCGTATTTCTTGCTTTCTGTCTCTCCATTTTCCTTCTGTGCCCCTCGCTGCCCCATTGTACTGTGCCCGTATTTCTCTGTTTGCTTTCTCCCCATTTTTCCTTCTGTGCCCCTCGCTGCCCCATTGTACTGTGCCCGTATTTCTCTGTTTGCTTTCTCCCCATTTTTCCTTCTGTGCCCCTCGCTGCCCCATTGTACTGTGCCCGTATTTCTCTGTTTGCTTTCTCCCCATTTTTCCTTCTGTGCCCCTCGCTGCCCCATTGTACTGTGCCCGTATTTCTCTGTTTGCTTTCTCCCCATTTTTCCTTCTGTGCCCTCGCTGCCCCATTGTACTGTGCCCGTATTTCTCTGTTTGCTTTCTCTCCTTTTTTCCTTCTGTGCCCCTCGCTGCCCCATTGTACTGTGCCTGTATTTCTCTGTTTGCTTTCTCTCCTTTTTTCCTTCTGTACCCTCGCTGCCCCATTGTACTGTGCCCGTATTTCTCTGTTTGCTTTCTCCCCATTTTTCCTTCTGTGCCCCTCGCTGCCCCATTGTACTGTGCCCGTATTTCTCTGTTTGCTTTCTCCCCATTTTTCCTTCTGTGCCCCTCGCTGCCCCATTGTACTGTGCCCGTATTTCTCTGTTTGCTTTCTCCCCATTTTTCCTTTTGTGCCCCTCGCTGCCCCATCGTACTGTGCCCGTATTTCTCTGTTTGCTTTCTCCCCATTTTTCCTTCTGTGCCCCTCGCTGCCCCATTGTACTGTGCCCGTATTTCTCGGTTTGCTTTCTCCCCATTTTTCCTTCTGTGCCCCTCGCTGCCCCATTGTAATGTGCCCGTATTTCTCTGTTTGCTTTCTCCCCATTTTTCCTTCTGTGCCCCCGCTGCCTCTCTCCATTCCCGCCGCTGCGTCCCCTGCGGCCCCGCCCCCTTGACTGACCATTCGCTGCCCCTGCCTCCCGCCTCCCAGCTGCTCCTCCCTCCCACCTCCCCATATATGGCGGCCGCTGCGCGGTGAGGAGAGCAACCCTTGACCTTGCCAGGTAGGTCGCTCCCCCACCACACAGCTCCGCCTGTGTTGTCCGCCCGCTGCTGCTGCTGGTAAGCTCGCCCCTCCGCTTGTGGCCTCGGTGCCCGTATTTCTTGCATTCTGTCTCTCCATTTTCCTTCTGTGCCCCTCGCTGCCCCATTGTACTGTGCCCGTATTTCTCTGTTTGCTTTCTCCCCATTTTTCCTTCTGTGCCCCTCGCTGCCCCATTGTACTGTGCCCGTATTTCTCTGTTTGCTTTCTCCCCATTTTTCCTTCTGTGCCCCTCGCTGCCCCATTGTACTGTGCCCGTATTTCTCTGTTTGCTTTCTCCCCATTTTTCCTTCTGTGCCCCTCGCTGCCCCATTGTACTGTGCCCGTATTTCTCTGTTTGCTTTCTCCCCATTTTTCCTTCTGTGCCCTCGCTGCCCCATTGTACTGTGCCCGTATTTCTCTGTTTGCTTTCTCTCCTTTTTCCTTCTGTGCCCCTCGCTGCCCCATTGTACTGTGCCCGTATTTCTCTGTTTGCTTTCTCTCTTTTTCCTTCTGTACCCCTCGCTGCCCCATTGTACTGTGCCCGTATTTCTCTGTTTGCTTTCTCCCCATTTTTCCTTCTGTGCCCCTCGCTGCCCCATTGTACTGTGCCCGTATTTCGCCGTTTGCTTTCTCCCCATTTTTCCTTCTGTGCCCCTCGCTGCCCCATTGTACTGTGCCCGTATTTCTCTGTTTGCTTTCTCCCCATTTTTCCTTCTGTGCCCCTCGCTGCCCCATTGTACTGTGCCCGTATTTCTCCGTTTGCTTTCTCCCCATTTTTCCTTCTGTGCCCCTCGCTGCCCCATTGTACTGTGCCCGTATTTCTCTGTTTGCTTTCTCCCCATTTTTCCTTCTGTGCCCCTCGCTGCCCCATTGTACTGTGCCCGTATTTCTCTGTTTGTTTTCTCCCCATTTTTCCTTCTGTACCCCTCGCTGCCCCATTGTACTGTGCCCGTATTTCTCTGTTTGTTTTCTCCCCATTTTTCCTTCTGTGCCCCCGCTGCCTCTCTCCATTCCCGCCGCTGCGTCCCCTGCGGCCCCGCCCCCTTGACTGACCATTCGCTGCCCCTGCCTCCCGCCTCCCAGCTGCTCCTCCCTCCCACCTCCCCATATATGGCAGCCGCTGCGCGGCCGCGCCGCTGGCACGCCGAAGGCGCGCCTAAGGCAAGCCCGTCTACGCCCGTCCGCGACTGGACCGTGCCCAGCGCCAGAACCCCTGGACCGCGCGCCCCCCGCTCCAGCTTCGAGGACCGACGCCGATACGATGCCACCACACTCCACGCCCTCAACCCCGGACGGACGCACAACTGCTTCAAGGCCGCCCCGAAACGCACCCATGGTCCTTTCAGCTGCCGGAACTGCAGCTACACCAGCCTCAGAGCCACCGAGGCGCCCGCCAAGAAGGACCTCAACCACCTCCGGTGCATCCTACTGAACACCCTCTCCGCACGCAAACACGCCGTCGAGCTCTGGGACCTGCCCGACACATCACCAGACGTCGCCTTCCTGACAGAGACCTGGATGAACGACTCCTCCGCCCCCGACATCGCCATAGCCATCCCAGACGGCTATAAGATCACCCGCAGAGACCGCGTCAACGCAGTAGGAGAAGGAATCGCCATCGTCCACAAGAACACCATCAGGGTCTCGACCAGCACCGACGACACTCTCAGCACCGCCGAACACATGCACTTCCAGATCCACACGGACCCCAACACCACCCTCAGAGGCACCCTCGTCTACAGACCCCCTGGGCCCCGACCCCAGTTCAGCGACTCCATCGCCGACTTCATCAGCACGCACGCCCTGACCTCTACCGACTACATCCTCCTCGGAGACCTGAACTTTCACCTGGAAAACAACAACAACAGCAACTCCACCACCCTGATCGACAGCCTCGCCAACCTCGGCCTGAGCCAGCTCGTCACAACACCGACCCACTCCGCCGGCCACACGCTTGACCCCATCTTCTCCTCAAGCTCCCACGTCTCCTTCAGCCACACCACGGAACTCCTCTGGACCGACCACCGCTGCATCCATTTCACCTTCCAGAAACCCACCACACACCACCGCACCCAACAGATCCCACGCCGCTGCTGGAGCAAAGTCACCGAAAACCAACTCCGGGCAACCCTCGCTCTCAGCCCTCCCTCCGACCCATCCAACACCGACGACGCTGCCTGCAACCTCAGACGATTGATGGACGACTGCGCCAACACCCTCGCCCCGCTGAAAAAGCTCACCTACAGCGACACCACCAAAAGAGCCAGCTGGTTCACCTCGGAACTCCTAGCTTCCAAGCGTACCTGCCGGAAACTAGAGAAGAAATGGCACAGCGATAAGACACCGGACAGCCACACAGCCCACAAAGACGCCATCCGTAACCACCACCACCTCATCAGGTCCGCCAAGAGAATCTCCTTCAAAGACCACCTCGACAACAACGCACACAACAGCAAGGAGCTTTTCAACATCGTGAAGGAACTCTCCAATCCCAGCTCCAACACCAACGACATCCCGCCGTCGCAACCCCTGTGCGATTCCCTCGCCACCTTCTTTCACCGCAAGATCGCCGACAGCTTCAACACCCAGACAACCCCAACTAAGATCGATACACCAGACCCGCCACACACCATCGACCACGACCCCCTGCCAGCCTGGGCCAGCGTGAACATCGAGGACACCATCAAGACCATGAGCACAATACACTCCGGCTCCCCGTCAGACCCTTTCCCGCACCACATCTTCAACAAAGCCAGCAGCTCCATCGCACCCCACCTGTGCAACATCATCAACCTCTCCTTCGAGACCGCGACCTTCCCAGAGAGCTGGAAACACGCAGAGATCAACGCCCTACTCAAAAAACCCAAGGCGGACCCGAGAGACCTCAAGAACTTCCGGCCCATCTCTCTGCTTCCGTTCCCAGCCAAGGTCATCGAGAAGATCGTCAACAAACAGCTAACCCGATACCTCGAAGAAAACAGCATCCTGGACCCATCCCAATCAGGGTTCCGCAGCAACCACAGCACTGAGACTGCCCTCATCGCCGCCATCAGGATCCTGCTGGACAATGGTGAGACCGCAGCCCTCATCCTGCTGGACCTCTCTGCCGCCTTCGACACTGTCTGCCACCGCACTCTACGCGCACGCCTCCACGATGCAGGGATCCGAGACAAGGCCCTGGAATGGACCACCTCCTTCCTCGACGGCAGAACCCAGAGAGTCCGCCTCCCACCTTTCCGATCCGAAGCCTCCGAGATCATCTGCGGCGTACCCCAGGGATCGTCCCTCAGCCCAACACTGTTCAACATCTACATGGCCCCGCTCGCACGCATCGCCAGATAACACGACCTCAACATTATCTCCTACGCCGACGACACTCAACTGATCCTCTCCCTCACCAAGGACCCCCTCGCCGCCAAAGCCAATCTCCATGAAGGAATGAAGGCCGTCGCCGATTGGATGAAGATCAGCCGACTAAAGCTGAACACGGACAAAACGGAGGTCCTCATCCTCGGCTCCAACCCCTCAGCCTGGGACGACTCCTGGTGGCCAACGACGCTGGGAGAAGCCCCGACACCCACCGACCACGCACGCAACCTGGGAGTCATCCTCGACTCAACGCTCTCCATGACCAAGCAAGTCAACGCAGTCTCCTCCTCCTGCTTCAACACACTCCGCATGCTTCGCAAGATCTACAGGTGGATCCCGACAGACACAAGAAGAACAGTCACCCAGGCCCTCGTCAGTAGCGGACTAGACTATGGGAACGCCCTCTACGCGGGAGCCCCGGCCAAGCTCATCAAGCGACTGCAACGCATACAAAACGCCTCCGCACGACTGATCCTCGACGTACCACGCCACAGCCACATCACCCCCACTTGAGGAACCTGCACTGGCTCCCCGTCGACAGGAGGATCACCTTCAAACTCCTCACCCACGCACACAAGGCACTCCACAAAACTGGCCCAGCCTACCTCAACAGACGACTCTTCTTCTACGTCCCCAACCGCCAGCTCCGCTCCGCCGACCTCTCCCTCGCCACCGTCCCCCGCATTCGAAGAACAACCACCGGCGGCAGATCCTTCTCACACCTCGCCGCCAAGACCTGGAACACCCTTCCACTAAGCCTACGAAAGACCCAAGACCTGCTGACCTTCAGGAGGCTACTCAAGACCTGGCTGTTCGACCAGTAGCAGCATCCCCCCCCTTCCCTTCCCCCAGCGCCTTGAGACCCTCGCGGGTAAGTAGTGCGCTCTACAAATTCTGTGATTGATTGATTGATTGACGTCATCAGCAGTGCTTTGCGGGGGCGCGAGTTATAGTTACCTGAACTAACTATAACGGGGGAATTTCACGGGTTTTGTACGAGTGCAATGTCCAACTAACTAGAACTGTCCCTAAAACCTATGGTTTTTTCAGTGAATTTCAAAGGTTTTTTAAATGCTAATTTCTAACTATAACGTGCCTGAAACCTATGGTTTTTTAAGTGAATTTCAAAGGTTCTTTAAATGCTAATTTCTAACAATAACATGCCCCGCCCCCTCCCTTCACCACTGTGCAAACGCGCCCCGTGGCGCGTTTTAAGTTGGGGGATTAAGTTCCCTTGAATCATGAGGGTCCCTGAGGTCCAACTAGCCCACCTTGTACCTCCAGTATGCGCCAGGGAGCTGCGTTGCAGAGAGGTGTTCAGAGGCCACGCCCCTTTTTACACCTCTCTGCAACGCAGCTCTGTGGCGCTTTCTGGACGTACCTGGTGGGCTAGTTGGCCCCCAGGGACCCTCAGGATTGAAGAGGATTTAATTCCCCATCTTAAAACGCGCCACGGGGCCTGTTTGCAAAACATGTCACCTGAAGCCCCGCCCCCTCCCTTCACCACTGTGCAAACGCGCCCCGTGGCACGTTTTAAGTTGGGGGATTAAGTCCCCTTGAATACTGAGGGTCCCTGGAGTCCAACTAGCCTACTATGTACCTCCAAAAGCGCCACAGAGCTGCGTTGCAGAGAGGTAAAAAGGGCGTGGCCTCTGTACACCTCTCTGCAACGCAGCCTCCTGGCGCATACTGGAGGTTCCTGATGGGCTAGTTGGCCCCCAGGGACCCCCAGTATTCAAGGGGAATTACTTCCCTTCTCAAAACGCACCAGGGGGCGCGTTTGCAGACTGCTGCAGGGAGGGGGCGGGGCCTCCGGCACAATGCCGGTCTTTTTTTTTTTTGTATGGGAGGGGGGCTGCGTGGCCCCCCTTCCCTCGGCCACTTTTGGCCCCGGGGACCCCATCCCCCGGGGCCTGAAGATTTTTTTATTTTTTTAAATTAAAATAAAACGGGAAGGGGGCCGCGTGGCCCCCCTTCCCTGGGCCTATATTGGCCCCGGGGACCCCATCCCCCGGGGCATGCCCTCTTTATTTTAAATTTTAAATATTTGGAGGGGGGCTGCGTGGCCCCCCTCCCAGGCCACTAATAGCCCCGGGGACCCCATCCCCCGGGGCCTGGCCACTCGTTGGGGACCGTGGGGGGGTCCCCAATCCCCGCACGGTCCCGCCGGCTCCCCGCGTCCTGCGGGAGCCCGCATTGCTTTTCCATAAGGGGAGCTGCTGACATGCAGCTCCCCTTATGGAAAAGCAATCTGCTTTGCTTCATTGAAGCGAGAGCAGGTTTCCTGCTCTCGCTTCAATGAAGCAAGCTAGTTTGCAATGACAGGACGGGAGCCGCGAGGCTCCCGTCCTGCCATTGCAAACAGCAGTGTCCCGGGGTAGGCACCCCGGGACACTGCAGGAGCCAGCCCTGGGGGGGGGGTGGTCCCCAGGGCCACCACAGGGTCCAGGAGGGGGGCCGCGCGGCCCCCCTCCCTTCAATTGCACAGCCCCGGGGAGGTGGTGGTCCCCGGTGCTGCGGGAGGGCGGATCGCCCTCCCACACCATTTTTTTATTTAAAGCCCCAGGGGGTGGCAGTGCCCGGGGCTTGGGGGCCTTAGAGGCCCCCACATAAAATATAAACCCACCCCCGCATGCCCCCGGGACTTGGGCCCCCGGGGGCAAAATAGCATCAAGCGCGGAGACCGCGCTTGATTTTTTTTATTTTTATCGGCGGGATCCGCGCACCCTAAGCGTATCCCGCCGATTTTTAAAAAAAAATGCTTTTTTCTGCCCAGGGGTCCTTGTGGGACCCCCTGAGCAGACCTAGGGGTCAGGGTGTTTCTACCCTGCCCCCTTGTTGCGTTTGGCGATGTGTTTCTGTGCCTCTAATCACGGCGGGATCCGCGCACCCTAAGCGCATCCCGCCGATTTAAAAAAAATGCTTTTTTCTGCCCAGGGGGTCCTTTTTGCGCTTTGCGCACTTGTTTCTGTCCCTCGGGTCTACCGAGGGACAAAATGGCTGCCAACACTTCCTGATTTGGAGTGTTGACAGCCACTTGACAGCCAATTAGCATGCAGCTCGTGATCGGGAGGGTACGCGGACCCTACTCGGCCATAGATATATATGTGACTTTACTTTTGATTTTCTCAGGAACTACTGAACGGATTTACACCATTTAAGCAAAAGGCACGTCACTGAACCAAGGGCTACCTATTTGCCAAATTTGGTGTAATTCCGTTCAGCAGTTCGGGCTGTAGCTGCGATGAAAAGATCCTATGGAAAAATTAATGGGGAAAACACGTTTTAGGACCCCCCTTTTTTCTCGGCCCCCGCTTGACGAATCACCCTGAGACTTTCAGGGTAGGAGCAGACCCGAGCGGGACACAAAGTTTGAAAATTTCGCGAAGATTCGTCAACCGGCGCAAGAGTTATTTCAAATAGAATGTTGCGGATTTCCTATGGAAAATAGGTCCTAACTATAACTATCTACTGGCGACCGCCAGTATATATATATATATATATATATATATATATATATATATATATATATATATATATATATATATATATATATATATATATATATATATATATATATATACATACATACACATACATACATACATATATGCACATATATGTGCACATACATATATACATAGATAGATATATATACATAGATATATATATATATGAAGACCAAGCCCCACTCACTAATAAGAAAGGGTCCGACACCGCCAGGTTGAGGTAAAATGGATTTATTCAGAGTGCTTGTTCCAGCGCAAGTTATATATATGTATACACTGAAAAAAACAAAAGTTAAAGTAACGTTATAATATATATATATATATATATATATATATATATATATATATAAATAACTCATCAAATTTTTCAAACAGAAACATGGCAACAAACCTCCAACTACTGACAGCAACGAAACGGTCCACACTCAAGGCACTCTTGCAGTCTCAGACATTGCCACAATTAGAACCATGACAGAACTAGAATCTCCAACTGACAATGCCCCAACACAACTACTTTTACACAACGCTGGTATAGACACCTCAACTAAAATCATGAGTCCGTTCAAGCCACCATCCACTTTCACGCCCACTATGCCCAGAGATGCCATAGACATCTACAACGATGTCATTGTGGAAGAGGTCAAAAATTTGCACAAACGAAAATCCCGTGCAAAACACAAGAAGACATTCTAACACAAACAATATATGGACCTCATGAAAAAACTAAAAGACAGAACGGACATTATCGTCAACAAATCAGACAAAGGCGGCAACATCGTCCTATGGCCAAGGAACCTATACATGGAGGAAGCTTATAGACATCTGCACGATGCCACTTGCTACAGGCCTACCACCATGAAGGAAGTAGTTGCCAGTGGCAAAGAACTCAAAGAGCCTCAATAACTACAGGACGCAAGGCATTATCAGTAAAGAGGAGTTCAATTTCCTGAACAACGAATTTCCTGTACTACCGATCCTGTACTTTCTGCCAAAGGTACACAAAGGTACATCACCGGTGCCTGGGAGACCCATCATCTCGGCACGCAAAAGCCTCTGCGAAAACATATCTAAATATGTTGACTACTTTCTACAAGAGCACGTCATCAACTTACCTACCTACTTAAGAGACACCAGCGACTTCCTTCTCAATATCAAAAACATCCCGTGGTCACCGAACTGTGTCCTGATGTCTCTTGACATAACTTCACTCTACACCAGCATACGTCATCCAGATGGACTTAATGCATGCCATGAAGTCTTGGCTAAGAGACCTATCCACTGTTACAAACACAATGAACTCATCATGTTTCTCATTGAGTGGTGCCTGCAACATAACTTTTTTATGTTCAACAACAAGCCATACCAGCAACTCGGGGGTGTGGCAATGGGGGCTTGCTTCTCCCCCAGCTACGCATGTCTTCATGTGGGCTGGTGGGAGGAGCGGGTCCTCAGGGTCACACACTCAGAAGCTTGGTCCAATAACATCCTCTGTTGGCTACGCTATATAGACGACATATTCGTGGTCTGGAAGGGTTCCATTGACAGTGCAAAGACATTCATCAATGAGATCAATTGTAATGATTATAATTTGGAGTTCAATGCCACCATAAGCACAGAATCAGTGGAATTTCTGGATGTAAAAGTATACGTCTCTGATAACACACTACAGTCCACCCTCCATAGAAAAACCACTGCAGGGAACTCCACCCTATACGCCACCAGCTTCCACCCGAAACACCTGATAGCAAGCATTCCTTATGGGGAAATGCTGCGCTTGCGCAGAATATGCAACACTACAGACCTGACCAAGTGCCAATTGGAGTCCCACATGAGATTCAGGGCCAGGGGGTACACTGAAAAGACGATCACGGCAGCGATTACCAAAGCTAACTCGTTTCTCAGAGAATCGCTACTACTAGGCACATGCGCTGACATTACTAACAACACAGATACTCAACCAGAGCTGACCACTGAGAGCTGGGTAACCACGCGCCTAATCATCACTCACAACACCGAGGCACGTGCACTTAAATCCATTTTTAACAAACACTGGGGCATCATCAAGACTGATTCCACACTAGGACCCATGGTTGCCCCTAGGCCCGACATCACCTATAGGAGAGCTAGTTCCATGCATGATGCTGTAGTCAGAACAGCCTTGAAATAACTAATGCCACGAATTGGTTATCAGGTGTCAAAGGGTTTTTCAAGTGCAGCAGCTGCAGGGCGTGTAGATTTGGAGTTAACACCACCCAAATCACGGCGGAGTTCAGGAACAAACTGTGGAGTGGAACCTCGTGAGCAATGAGGTCAGAATTGGAATGTTAGAACGAGGGTCCTTGATGGAGAAGAACTCTGTGAACGGCAGTTGCTTAGCCGGTGCCGTTGGATGAGGTGTGATCAATTAAAGCTTCACTTACCTCCAACTTCTACGTGTGGTCTCCTGTTTGTACACCACATAATTTGGCGACGCTGGATGGGATCTAATTTCACGTTGTGCTGCTTGACAGCGTGAAACCTCAACAAGGCAGGACATTGTTTCATGCCTCAACGGAAGGTTCAAAAGGTCATGCCGGAGATATACCAGAGTGCTGGAAGATGATTACACTAGCACTGTCACACTCCTGTGGCATGATTCCACTTCATTTCATATTTGCGGGAGACTCGGGGCATGGCAACCGGTTTGATTCGTGAATGAGCTGCTGCGCATCTTCTACTGTTTCCTAAACGGAGAATCTGCGCGCACCGCGGCTGCAGGCGGCGCTCACTCGAGGTATGTTTCATGTTTTAGAATGAGCATAGAGGAACGACTCTTCGCCCTCTTGCTCCTTCTACTTCGTCTCAGCTCACTTCAAGTGCTATGAGGAACGCCACTTCGCCCTCTAGCACCGGAGTGTGTTGAGCTTCTGTTTTGCGCATGTCAGTGACATATTAAAGGTGGAGATCCATTTTAAGGAAACGTCTAGACTGCGTACTCGCCTGTTTGTTTTGCGATACCAGTCACTCTGAATTACAGGATTTTGGGAAGTGTAGAAGAGCTTTAATTTGAAATATTAATAATCAAATTAAAGGGAAGCTCGTTGATACATTGTTTTTCTCATCACAAATAAAGAATTTTTTTTGCAAAGCATTTAAAAAAAAAAAAAAAAAAAGACATTTCAACGAGGAGAGATTATACAAGGCATTTGTCAAACTTGAATGTTATATGCATAATCAAACATTTTGAAATTTGCATTCTAACAACGTTTATTTAGCTTTTAATGGTGTGCATTGTTGTAAAAACATAAGTGAAAGTTATACATATATAGATATATACTTTCGATACTTTCCATGATGTTATTAATACCAACCTGATGAAGTTCAGATGTAAAAAATGGTTTAGGGAACAACAAAATAATAACCTTACACTTACACAGAGACAAGCCCTCATATCTCTGGCCGAGGACCAAAGTATTGTGATCCGCCCCGCGGACAAAAGGTGGGAATGTGGTTATTCTTAGTAGAGTTAAGTATGTCATGGAAGCATTACGCCAACTGAATGACACCAACTTTTATATGGTAGCAAACAGGGATATGTACTCGCAGAGCATTGAAACAATTTGGGAGAAACTTAACAACTGGAAAGATATGGGCATACTCGAATGGGAGGAATATTGTTTTTTAAAACGTGATTATCCTATCCTCCCTGTGATGTACCTACTCCCCAAGATACACAAGGATAAAGATAATCCCCCTGGGAGACCTATTGTGTCTTCAAAGGGGAGTGCCACAGAAAATATCTCCAAGTATGTGGACCATTTCTTGCGAGATTTTGTATGCAACCTCCCATCCTACATCAAAGATACTAAGGATTTTTTGGGCAAGATAGAGGGTCTACACTGGGAAGAGGATTTTCTGCTTATCACACTAGACGTGAATTCACTCTATACCATAATTGAACACAAGCAGGGCATAGAGGCATGCAAACAATTTTTACAAACTAGGCACATTAGATTCAAGGCCCACACTACAATGTTGTTGGAGATGATAGAATTTTGCCTTACCAACAATATTTTCCTTTTTGATGGTACCCTATTCAAACAAACCACAGGTACAGCGATGGGAACATGCTTTGCCCCATCGTTTGCGAACCTGTTCTTGGGCAAATGGGAGAAGGAGGTATTTATGGATAAGTCTAACTTTCCAGAAAGTGACCGAGTCATACTATGGCTACATTACATTGATGATATTTTTGTGGTTTGGAAAGGTGGGGAGATTGAAGCTAATAGTTTCATCAAAAAGCTTAACGACAACTATAATATCAGTCTCACCAGAACCCTCAGTAGAACATCAGTTGAATTCCTGGATACCATGGTTGAGAGTAGTGGAGGTATGCTACAAACCAAACTTTTCCGCAAGGATACAGCAGGTAATACCTTACTGCATGCCCTCAGTAGCCACCCAGACCCTTTGAAATGGAGCATTCCATATGGGGAGCTGCTGAGGGCAAAACGGAATTGTAGTACCAATACAGCATTCATTGAGGAGAAAGGTATCATGATTGACAGGTTCAAGGACAGGGGTTACCCACAATGGGTTCTCAATAAGGCCATCAAGAAAGTAGACCAAGTACAACGTAAGGACACACTTTTCAACTCCAGCGAGTTCTGCGATTGAAAATGACAAAGAGAACAGTACCAGGATCATTCTCACTCACAATAGGAGTTCTAATAACATCAGGAACATGTTGTCCAGACATTGGGATATTCTTAAAAGCGACCCCAATATCGGTCCTTTGATCAGTGACAGACCTAACATCACCTATAGGAAGGGGGTGAGCTTAAGGGACAAACTTGTACACAGTGACATCACATTACACAATTCCATAAAAAACCAAGGATTGTGTGGGTTTTTCCCTTGTGGGCACTGTAAGGCCTGTAAAAACAGCTATATGCACAAGGAATTTACCATTGTGGGTGACAAGCAGAAACAGATAATCCAATTTCTCACATGTGGTACACCATTTGTGGTTTTTTGTTTGGAGTGCCCGTGTAGGCTCAGGTACATTGGCAGTACGATACATCCAGCTAAAAAACGTGTACTTGAGCATATGCGAGCAATCACTAAACAAGATCAACAATACCCTGTTGCACGGCATTTTCAACAGCATCATTTTTCGAATTGCAATTTGCTCAGTTTCTTCATACTTGAACATATTCCTAGACCACCTAGGGGAGGGGATAGAGCTTTGAAACTGAGACAGTGTGAATCCAAGTACATTATTGATCTCCAGACCAAAAGCCCTGGGGGGTTAAACCTTGATGAAGAGCTACGGATACATTTGTATATGACATAATCGTTATGCTCTTCTATTTCTCCCCTCTGTTGTTTTCTTTAGTCTCTTAGGGATGTTTATTGAAACTATTACTGTTTATGTTATATTCTTTTGTATAGTATGAGTTTTCTCTCATTTTTAATCTTTACTTTTCTTTTCTCCTTTTTCACCGCAGGAGGAAAGGAAGGGGCCCACTCTACCATGGTAGTTCACCTTCACGGGTCCCCTAACCTTTTTTCCAGAGACACATGGCGATGCCACTTCAATCTAATCAAGAGCACACATCTGTGGTTTGACAACTTTTTGTATATTATGTAAATTTTGTCTCCTTTATGGTTTGAGATGCATTTTGTATTGTACATCGCTTATTACTTCTTGTTAGGCAGTTTGTGTTGGTATCATACCCTCAATAGTTTTGTCATGGCCTAATCTTATCAGCTGGATCTTGCTCTTATAATGACATAGGCACTTGCCATGTATTCTTGAACATAGAGGAAGTACAGTCTATTTCCTTTATGGGGTGGCTAGTCTTGGGTAACAGTGACTGTCACGTAAGAATAACCTGTTGCCGTGTAGCATTAGATAGGGGCACTTGCCCATCACAGGTCATGCAATTTGGTATGACACTTTTTATACAACTCTAGGGGTGTCTTTCTCCTGTGGGAAAGGTTCCGAATATATACCTTGTGTAATCTGCCTCATTACCAATAACCATGGAGACAGAACACTCTTTTACAGGCACTTTTGGGTTCAGTTTGTCACAAGTTTTTTTTATGGGTGGATTTTCATATGAGTTTTCGAACTCAAGACAACGGCTGTGCATTTTTGACCGATAATACCTACGAAAGCAATTATGTTTTACGTTTTGGCTGCTAGCCTTTTATTTAAGTATTCATGTAATCTTGGTTTTAACTCATTTCTCATGTTAGGATGTTGTGTATTGGAATTGCATTCATCATGTATTTTCTTTAACGCAGTATTATAGCATTCTATGTGACAAATGTATCTTATGGCAACGTGTTATATATACATGTTACTCAACTTTGCACGTTCTGTAATGGCCGCCATACTTTGGGAAACATTGTAGTACACAGTCCCTTGTTTATGTTTATGCATCATTTACGTGTCCACCCACCGGATATAATGCACAGTGTGTTGGGTAACCTCTATACGTGTGAGCAAGGCGTAACTGCAGAAACGCTTTACGTTAGAGCGGAATTAAACTTCTTTTGAAACATCAAGCAGAACGTGTCCTGAGAGTGCACTTATTTCACTGTATGTGGAACTTAGTTGGATTTACTTCCGGGTGTTCCCCCGGGGCGTGCACCACCTTCCATGGGTCCGGATCTCGTCAAGGAGCGTTTTGGAGTTGGATATATAGATATATATTTGTGTTTTGAGAGGGGACTAATTGTTATTAATCTGCATTATGCAGAATGTAACTGCACCACCTTTTTTTTTGTCATCGCCAGGAGAACCACTTATTAAGTGGGCAAAATGGAAAAAAGTGTTTTTAAATTACGCTCGTGTTTGTGGCACTAATTTAAGTGCTGAGAGAAAGCATGCTTTATTACTACATTGTTTAGGAGCAGAGGGACAAGATATTTTAGAAGATCTCCCTGAACTACCACAATGTGATGCACGAGATTTGAATGAATTTGAGATTGCAATTGCTAGATTAGATCGACACTACCTTCCCAAAGTCAGCACAATTTTAGAAAGGTATCATTTTGGATTGAGGGCTCAAGGTCAAAATGAAACTGTTGAAGAATTTGTGACTAGTCTGAGGAAATTAGCATCTAATTGTAAATTGGGGCTTCAATTGAGGACAGAATCAGATCAATTTTTGTTACGATGCAATAGTGACAAAATACATGAAGAGTTGTGGATGAAAGATGAGCCACCACTAGATGAAGTTCTGTTTGTTGCAAAACGTGTGGAGCATATGATGAAATGTGTGGGGGAGTTAAAAACAAGTAAAGAACAAAAAATAACAGAAAAGGAAGAAGTGACGGAAGTGTGTGAGGTTAAGTCACAAAAAGGATGGGTAAAGAAAGGTGAAACTGATGTGAAAAAAGTCAGAAGAAGTTAGATCAGGAATTAAAAGTTACATGTTTCAGGTGTGGTATGGATGGCCACAAGGCTAATGACAGATCTTGTCCTGCTTTATCGCAGATGTGTAACAATTGTAGCGTAAGAGGACATTTTAGTAGGTGTTGTCGCAACAAGAGCAGAAGAAGTTTTAAAACTAAGACGAATGAAATATGTCAAGAGGTCATACTCCATGTCGGAGAATCTAATAAATTGTTTCCCACTGAGATGGTAGATATTGATGGGAATCTTGTTTCAATGAAGTTTGATTCCTGCTCACGCATTACCATTATCTCCAGTAAGACATTTCAGGAAATCTTTTCTATAAAAAAAAAAACTGTTACCCATGGATATACAGCCTGGAGGTTATGGTGGAGCAAAGATAGAGATGCTCGGTTATTTTGTGGCGGACATAAGATTAGGTGATAAGTTGACCATTGGAAAGGTATATGTATCCTGTCAAGGTGATGATTTGTTGGGATGGGTTCACCAGAGTGAGTTAGGTGTTAGTTTACATCCTAATAAGACTCCTCAGGTTCAAGTTGATGAAGTATCTTTCTCTAAAGAGAAATTTATAACGGAATTTAAAAGCTTATTTCAAGATAGACTGGGAATGCTCTTAGGTTACAAACATAAGATTAAACTTAGGTTAGGTGCATGTCCTTCAGTGGCAAAAGTTCGAAGGATTCCCCTCCACATGCAAGCAGCAGTTGAAAAAGAGTTGGGGAGGCTGTGTGATTATGGTGTCATAGAACCAGTTGAAGCTACTGAATGGCTTGCTCCCATTGTAGTAGCACGTAAAGGCAATGGTGACATTCGTCTTTGCGTGGACTTAAGAGCCCTTAACAAAGAAGTAATTGTTGATAAGTTTCCTTTGCCCAACTTTGAGGAAATGATAACAACGTTTGCTGGAGCTAAGATTTTTTCAACACTTGATTTGGTTTCAGCCTATCATCAAATTGAACTTCATGAAGACTCACAAGACCTCACAGCATTTGTTACTCCATTTGGTACATTTCGATTAAAAAGGATGCCTTTTGGACTTATTTCAGCAGCGGCTGTTTTTCAGCGCATCATGTGTCAAATATTGAAGGATCTACCTGGTGTGAAGTGTTACCAGGATGACATTCTCATTTTTGGAGCAAATGTGTCTGAGCATGATCAAAGAGTTAGAAGTGTTTTGAGTAGATTACAAGAAGCAGGTATGACACTAAAAGCAGAAAAATGTAAATTTGGAGTTAATGAAGCAAGTTACCTTGGATATGAGATCACTGAAGTTGGGATCAAACCGAAAAGAGAACTTGTGGAAACAATCAAATCATTAGCGACTCCAAAAACTAACGAAGAACTTGCAACATTTCTAGGAATGCTAGAATACTACAGCAAGTTCATTAGAGACTTTGCAAGCAAAACATTTAATTTGAGGAAAATATTAAAGAAAAATGTGGAGTTTGTGTGGGACATGCAATGTGAGAGTGAGATTTCAGAAGTTAAACGGGAGTTGAGTGATGCACCATGTTTGAGTGCTTATGATCCCTTGTGCGATACAAGAGTAGTATGTGATGCAAGTGCAAAGGGTTTGGGTGCGCTTTTGATTCAGATTAAAGATGGTAAGGAGCAGTTAATAGCATGTATGTCTCGGTCGTTGAGAGATGCAGAATGTAACTATTCTGTTATTGAAAGAGAATCATTAGCTGTACATTGGTCTATTAACAGATTCAGACAATTTTTGTGGTGGACAAGATTCACTGTTCACACTGACCACAAACCTTTGGTTGAAGTATTTTCAAGAAAAGATCTTGATTCTATATCTTCCCGCATTAGAAGGTGGGTTGTGAGTTTGCAGGAATTTAGTTTTGATGTCATTTATGTTCCAGGAGCAAGCAATCACTCTGCTGATTGTTTGTCTAGATTGGTGGATGTCACTCAAACGGTTTGGATTGATGGTGATGATTGTGAGGAAGGGGATGTTGTAAGTGTTTGTGAAGTCACTGTGGGAGCATTTCTGAGGAGGAATGGTTAGACGAACTACAGCAGGATGAAGAATTGGCTTGTGTCATGTGAGTAGTGAGTTCGGGCAAATTGTGTGCAACTGACTTGGAGACTCACAAAGGGAAGTGGGGAAAAAGTTTGGAAGAATTGTCAGTTGACAAAGGATTTTTATTAAGAGGTACAAGATTGGTTCCACCGACTAAGCTGAGACAAAGTTCTACAGCTTGCTCATGAGGGTCACATGGGTATTGTAAAAACCAAAGGGAGACTTAGGAGAGATTTTTGGTGGTCTTCTCTTGATCATGATGTAGAGTGTTTGATTAGAGATTGTATAGAGTGTGTAATTTCTGATAAAGGACTCAAGACTAAACAGTTGCCCATGGTTTGCAGAAGTTTACCAAAATATCCATGGGAGGAGGTTGCGATGGATATTTTGGGGCCTATAAGAGGTGAACATTCCACTCCCTACATTATAGTTTTGATGGACTTGTATTCCAGATGGGTGGAGGTATCATGTGTGCAAGATATTTCCTCTTTGTTAGACTTGGCATCTTTTGGCGTGTTTCCCCTGACTTTTTGCTTTCTGACCTCCTGGTTTTTGACTCTGTTTTTGCTGGTGTAATGATTCTGCGCACTTTCCTCACTGCTGTCCAGTGGGAAAGTGCAAGTGCTCCTGTATAAAATGTGGATGGATTGGTATTTCCATGATTGGCCTATTTGATCTATGTGTCAGTCCCTAGTAAAGTGCACTGCGAGTGCCAGGGCCTATAGATCAAATGCTGTTGGTGGGCTGCAGCACTGGATTGTGCCACCCACGCAAACAGCCCGTAAAGTGTAACTCTGGCCTGCCATTGCAGAGCCTGTGTGCAGCCTGGGGCTGCCATGTCGACTTGACAAGTGCACACACTTGCAAGTCCCTAAACCTTCCCTTTTCTACATGTTAGTCACCCCTAAGGTAGGCCCAAGGTACCCCTGTGGGCAGGGTGCATTGTATGTGAAAGGTAGGACATGCCCTGGTGTGTGTGGCATGTCCCGATAGTGAAATACAGCCTACTTCGTTTTTCACTATTGCAAGGCTACCTGTTCCCCCGTAGGCCAGAATGGGCAGTTCTGATTATTACAGCTTATAATCCTAACTGACCCAGGGAACATGGTAGAAATTAGAGTTTAGTATGCCTGGACTCAGAATGATAAAACGCATCTTTTAGTGAAGTTGGTTTTAACATTCCGTGTTCGAAAGTACCACTTTTAGAAAGTGGGTATTTTCTTGTCTAACCATCCAAGCCTGCCTCTGCTAGGTTGTGTATTCCGTGTCTGGAGTGTGAGTGACAGGGGCTGGGGGATGCCAGGAGACAGGGCAGAATAGCAAGATCTACATGTAGATGGGTGGGAGAGGTACACCTGGGACCTGAATAGGGCTGGGCCTTCCCTCCACAATGCTGGCTCCACCTCCTGTGGTGCGTCTGATGTCCCTGGCCTGCACCCTGAAAGGAAATACGGAGGCTTGTCAACAAAGTGCTCCAAGACTGACCAGAACTGGTTTGGGCCAGGCAAAGGCCTCTCTGCCTTCAGAGAACAAAGGAATTTGGGATATAAATATTGGGGCCCTGACCCCATGAATTTAGATCTCGCTGGAATCAAGGAACCTGCCAAGAAGAAGAGCTGGAGAGCTGCTAGGAGGAGTACTGCCCCTTTGCTGAGTGACTGCTTTGTTGGGTTGGCCTGCAGTTGCTGCTTCTGTCTTGGGCAGTGAAAGGACTGGACTGAACTTTCTACAAACTTGTGCTGAGTATCTCCAAGGGCCTGAAACCGAGCTGGCCTCCTGTTAAGAAGTCTCAGGGACTGCAAAGACTTCACAAGCCTCTGGGTACCGCTTCTGGAACGCTGTTTCAGTTGCCACAGAGGAAGGGAACCGCAACCAACTCCGTCAACCGACTCCATCGCTGGCCCGGTGTCCTGTTTGCACCGCAGACCGCACCTTCCGCATCTCGCACCGCAACCCTGGTCTCACCGATGACTACTTCCGACGCCACCGAGCCGCTGCTTGCACCGTGACCTGTGGGCACCGCAGTTCGCATCGCTTCACTGTGCCAGCCGGACCAGACCGACGCTGTCGCTGCAACTGGCTCAACAGTCGTGACCGCATCGCATTTGGGGCACCGCTCGCACGTTTGCGATGCACGGCTCCGAGTCGCACCGCTGTCCGACGCCAGCTCCCGCACTCCGGCTTGGTCGCCTGCATCGCAACCTGTCAGCACCGCATCGTACACCGTCTCGCCCTGCACCGCATGCCTTGGACTCACCGACTCCGTCTGCACGACGCTCATCGAGCCGCTGCCTGCACCGCATCGAGGGACACCGCACCTTGCACCGCTCCGCTTTGCACCGCAACCGCGAAGAACGCCGACCGGCTCGCACACTCCGTGCCCGCCACAACGAGAAAAGGTACTGTGACCGAGTCTGTTCACGACTCTGCTGGCCCGTAGCGACGCGGTCGGCTGGAACTGTTGGACTCTGTGTATTTTAGCATCGCGGTAGACCTGGACGGGGCTACCGGCTCGTACAAACTTTGCTTTTGTGTTATTCCTGCAAAGAAGAAGTTATCTTGCAACGTAATCACTTTCAAAGTACTGTATTGTGGATTTTTGTCGTAATTGGTCTTGTCTTTGAGTATATAAAAATATTGGATATTTTTCTAAACTGGTGTGGTGTCAGTTTGTAGTGCTTACACTGTATTACTGTTGGTTATGTGCAAATGCTTTACACACTGCCTCTAGAATAAGCCTGACTGCTCGTGCCAAGCTACCAAGGGGGTGAGCAGGGGTTATTTTAGGAGTGTAACTCCCTTACCCTGACTAGGAAGAAGGGTCCCTACTTGGACAAAGGTGCAAGCCCTTGCCAACTAGAGATCCCATTTCTAACACTCTTCGGCAGTGATCAGATCTCTTGAAGGTGTGTTTAGAAGAGAGTTTTCCAAGGAATCTTCTCACCGATAATGGTGTGCAATTTTGCTCTCATGAGACGGAATCTTATTTGAAGAAGTGTGGAATTGAGCATAAGAAGTCAGCTTTATATCACCCTGAAACAAATGGTGCAATAGAAAGAGTTATTAAGACATTAAAGGAAAGCATACAACTAGCTAGGGTAAATGGTTTAGATTGGAAGAAAGAGTTGTCAAACAGGTTGATGGGTTATCGTTTGCCCCCACATGGTTCTACTGGCAAGTCTCCTTTTGAATTGTTCAAAGGGAGATCTCCATCAACAAATGTGTGTCCAGGGTGGATGCACTGGAATAAAGGTTGCGTTGACAACACGCCTGGTGAATGGAGACAGAGAAAGAATTATCTTCTCAACTCAAAAGAAAAGAAACTTTTGACTCAAACAAGAATGTGAGTGGTGTTAATGTCTGTGTGGGTTATTTTGTCAAAATCAGAGCCCCAAAAGGATGTGCTAATTGGTCAAAATTCACGAGAAAATTGCAAGTGATAAAATGTTTTAAGAATGCTGTAAAGACACATGACGGTCGCATTTGGAACAAAAGTAGGGTTGCAGTTTTTAGACAACCTCACATTCATTCTTCCAATATGGAGCATACTCCTCAACCAAATGAGGGTAGAGTCTGTGATTCTGGTTTACAGGGTCATTGCACAGGTGTTCCAACTGTTCACAGGAGGAGTGGAAGAGAGATCAGGAAACCTTCATATCTGAAGGATTTTATTGTATAAGATAATTTTCATTTTATGTTCATTGTTTAGCCTGGATTGTTTTGGGGTTTGTTTTGTGACTAATTCTAGCGGGGTGTGGGTGTTCATATTTTGTTTATCATCGTTCCTACTTTTCTCTGTGCATTTGTTATATGGGAGGGAGATCTGTGGAGTGGAACCTCGTGAGCAATGAGGTCAGAATTGGAATGTTAGAACGAGGGTCCTTGATGGAGAAGAACTCTGTGAACGGCAGTTGCTTAGTCGGTGCCGTTGGATGAGGTGTGATCAATTAAAGCTTCACTTAGCTCCAACTTCTACGTGTGGTCTCCTGTTTGTACACCACACAAACCCATAGTGATCCAACAAAAACTCACTTGCAGAACGGAATTCGCAGTTTACATTCTTACCTGCAGCTGCGGGCTCAGATATTTAGGGAGCACCAAGCTCCAGGTGCACCTACGTATCTTGCAACATATCAGAGCAATTGTCAACAGTGACCCGGTATATCCTGTTGCCAGACACTTCAAAGAAACCCATCATAACAATTTGGACCACCTTAAATACTGTGTAGTAGACTGCATCCCACCACTCAGACGTGGGGGTAACAGAGAGAAATTGTTAAGACAACTGGAGTCCAAATATATAATTGAAGGCACCGACAGGACTGAACCTTAGTGAAGACCTTTACAACTTCCTGTAAAAAGAAGCTACTACAATTGCGTTTACACACTTTTTCGCCCATTTGACTTCTAAAAGTCGGCTGACTTTTAGTTGGTTGTCCAGTTTTTAACCCACTGCATTTCATGTTCTCACGATTAGGAACATTGTTTTAACACACTGCTCCAGGCTCGCCAGATCTTGGAGCAACTTTAGGGTTTATTACTCACATATCACGGCACCTTCACACTTTTCCCCGTCCTACTTCACTTTTATCCAATATTGCTCATTAGTGACCCCATTGTTTAGTAGATTAACAAATTCACATTTTTTGGCCATCTAGTGAACAACACACACCACACGCAGACTTCGACATGTTACATATGACTCTTACAACACTTAGGCCCATCTTGAGTACCCGCACTTAGCGTACATAGCAACATGACTTCAAATGCGCTCTCGCTAAATAGTTAACCGCAAGGGCATTCACACGTAAAGGCTGCAATAGATGCGCTTCATCAACTGTTCCCCACTTAGTGATGATGGCACACCTGGTTCCTTGTATTTTACCCGTGCCACATGGCATTCACAGTGGTTTTCAGGAACATATACTCGTGTTACCTCATTTAATTCTAAACACAATCCTCAGCACACGTCTTTTAAGTAATATGCAATTATCCAATTTGTTTTAGTCCAGCATAAATGATACAGAGAAATTTTCAAGCTTGGTTTCTTTTCTTTATTCTCTTTGTTCTTGCATCAGCCAACACGTGTTTCGTCGCACAAAGGAATTTTGTCCCGCGACATTCTCAAGGCTGTATATACAAAACAAACACAAGCCCTTTGTAAAATTACACAAAACAGGTGTATTTAATACACCCATCAAACCTCACCCGTGTGCATAGCGGTATTCTATACGAATTTCTGCTGCAAGCACAGGGAACTTTGCCCAAAAGACCGTGCTCATTCCAAAGCATGAGAAATAATAGGTTGTTAAACGTAGGCCATCAGAATCTCGCCCCGTATATTAAGTGGTGATGGAGAAAACCAATAAAAAGGTCCTGATTATCGGTATCTATCTGCGTGCACCCGGTGTGTGTGCACTGATCAATACGTGTCACGATTAAAAAAAGCACGATCACCTCCTGTGTCACACACACTTGAGGACCTAGTGTCAATTACTAGGTGACGGTGAGACGAGCAAAATCAGTGCAATAAGTGTGGTGGCTTTAAAATAAATCCCAAATCACTCCTCACAAGTAAAAGATCAGAAATACCTTACAAGAGTCCAAAATGTTCCCTGAAAAAACTCCAAACCTATTTTAGTATGCACTATTAAGAGTAGACCGGTTCACTAGATATCCAGTACATTGAAGTATTAAGGCTACCTACTTTATCAGTGGTGATAATTCCATCCCACTGGAAAATTAAAATCTATGTTCCGATGTCCACGTCGCATTTAACCGTGGATCTTCGTCATGAGCCAAACCTAGAGCACTAAAGAAAGATAGGGATGTCTTAAACCTCATATGTGATCATGTATCGGCTAAGTATAAGCAAACTTCCTGTATCTTAGCGCCGTGTACAGCAGTATATAAAAGCACACAGCATAAATCAGCAGTATTCAGCACGCTATTTAGAGCTATCTGTGTTCGCGCTGGGTATTATTAAAAAATTACATTTCAACGCTTATGATATTACGCTATGTAAACCTGTATCTAATAACATATAGCATGTCTCTACAGTAATCACCACGCTATTCCAAAATATCTATGTTCCCACCGGGTATTCCCCCAAACGCCTCACTTAAGCTTAAAACTCTTAGTAAACTTAACCAGGTGCTCCAGATTCTTCTAAATCTGCTGCGTCACACATTCAAATCAAAACTTCCACCATTACCTCGTGTCACTATTTGAACGCTAGGCTACTACAATCCAGTGCCTCTGCTTACCGTAAGAAGGACGTGTAGGTCCCACTGCATTTCATGTTCTCACGATTAGGAACATTGTTTTAACACACTGCTCCAGGCTCGCCAGATCTTGGAGCAACTTTAGGGTTTATTACTCACATATCACGGCACCTTCACACTTTTCCCCGTCCTACTTCACTTTTTTCCAATATTGCTCATTAGTGACCCCATTGTTTAGTAGATTAACGAATTCACATTTTTTGGCCATCTAGTGAACAACACACACCACACGCAGACTTCGACATGTTACATATGACTCTTACAACACTTAGGCCCATCTTGAGTACCCGCACTTAGCGTACATAGCAACATGACTTCAAATGCGCTCTCGCTAAATAGTTAACCGCAAGGGCATTCACACGTAAAGGCTGCAATAGATGCGCTTCATCAACTGTTCCCCACTTAGTGATGATGGCACACCTGGTTCCTTGTATTTTATCCGTGCCACATGGCATTCACGGTGGTTTTCAGGAACATATACTCGTGTTACCTCATTTAATTCTAGAATAAGTTTCTATCACAGATACATCTTGGGAGACTTCTATTTTTATAACGCCCTTTTCCATACATTGATAATGCCTCTAACTTTGCCCACACTTGCTTACCTTTCAACACACTGCGCATCACTGGAGTTACAGAATGCTGGGTCATCTGCACTGTCATATAGAGCACTAGTCTTTTGTCTATGTCTGTCACTGTAGTTTGCTTGTCATTTTTGCGCCTAGTCATCGGCTGATGACAAGATGATTTTACTGCATGCTGCAAAATTGCCACGTTTTTGCCATGCCACAATAAACATAGAAAAGTCACTAATAGATACTATAAATACAATGTCCGTTTTCAAAGCGCGCTATGTGATCAAGATCACAGGCTTGTGGTCGAAACACGTCATCCTGACCTGCTAAGGCAATAAACTGATTCATTGTATCTTCAACTGGAGTCTATGCCCTTGTTTGGCCCGCTGCGGTCGTTCACTGGGATTCTGGATATATATATATATATATATAAATATAATATATTATCTACTGGCGGTCGCCAGTAGATAGTTATAGTTAGAATGTTGCGGATTTCCTATGGAAAATAGGTCCTATTTGAAATAACTCTTGCGTCGGTTGAGGAATCTTCACGAAATTTTCAAACTTTATGGCCCGCTCCGGTCCGCTCCTACCCTGAAAGTTTCGGGGTGATTCGTCAAGCGGGGGCCGATAAAAAAGGGGGGTCCCAAAACGTGTTTTCCCCATTCATTTTCCCATAGGAAACTTTAGCCACGGCTACAGCCCGAACTGCTGAACGGAATTACACCAAATTTGGCAAAGAGGTAGTTCTTGGTTCAGAAAGAACCCTTTTTGTTAAATGGTGTAAATCCATTCAGTAGTTGCTGAGAAAATCAAAAGTAAAAACACATATCTGGGCGGAGCCTAACCACACGTCATCGTGAGATCTGATTGGCTGTCAGCACTTCATCCTGGAATTGCTGGCAGCCATCTTGGGACCAATATAAATGATAGTACCCCATTGAAATGCATTGTAGTGAATCGAAGATTTTGAGGGTTACCAAAAGGAGAACTATAAGGGGTGATAACAGACTTTAGTTACATTAGAATTCATTTGTTGATGGTACCATACTAATTTCAGGAATTGTGGTGTGTTCTAAGGTGATTTTACCCTGTGAAAAACCTTCTGCTGGGATATCATGAATCATGTTTGAGAGAAAACTATTTTCACATGCTTGTCCCATACAGTTTTGGAAGGTGCTCCAGAAGCTAAAATGAGAGCATATTTTCTGTAAATTCACATTATCTTTCTCAGTCATGTGAGAATGAAGTCTGACATTCTCAGTAAAACATGTACATCCAACAATGGCAGAGACTGTCAGTTGATTCCTTTGTGTTCTACTGCAGCTTCCCAGAGTGTTCTAAAGAACAACTAGAGTGCTAACAGCCTTACTTATGACAAAAGTATGGCACACCTGAAGCCATCTTGATTGGAATAAACTGGTAACACTTAAAACATTTAATTTAAAAAGGAACAAAATGAGGGGGTTCATTTTGCCATAGAAATTATGGTTAGTGCTGCAAAAAGAAAATTTAGGGCATGTTTTAAGTGAGATCTCAAATCCTCTTCTATTTCATTAGAAAATTCTGACATGCAGACTGAAACAATCACTTTCAATACCAGCAGTAGACTTCCAGTTAACTCCTTGGTGAGCAGTAGCTTTACTACAGTGATCTAATGAACAACTAGAGTGCTAACATTCTGAATTTATGGCAAATGTGTGACACATCTGAATGCCTTCTTGATGGAATCAAAGTAAAAACTGAATGCATTTCCTACTGAGGAGACTGTAGTAAATGAGGAAATTAGGAAACTTCATAACAAATAAGTCTCCCAAGATGGCCACCAGAGAAAAAAGAGCCCAAATGTAGCACAAATATCACCCAGAGGTAGCCCACGTATAGCCCAATGACAGAAGTGTGCAAAACACTTTATTTTTTGTTTTTTTGCAGTTATATATAGTGCAGACTGGTCAGGTATTGGAGTGCTTTACATGAGCATTGGTTACATCACACAAGGACAAATTCATGTTGGTTGACCCCTACACTACCCAAACACCACTGCACTACCCTAAACCCTAAATCTACCCCCTACACTACACAAATACCTCTGCACTACCCTAAACCCTAAAACACTACCCCCAGCATGACCCCCTATACTACACAAACACCACTGCACTACCCTAAACCCTAAAACACTACCCCAGCATGACCCCCTACACTACCCAAACACCACTGCACTACCCTAAACCCTAAAACACTACCCCCAGCACGACTCCCTACACTACACAAACACCACAGGACTACCCTAAACCCTAAAACACTACCCCCAGCACGACTCCCTACACTACCTAAACACCACTGCACTACACCCTAAATCTACCCCCAGCATGACCTCCCACACTACACAAACACCACTGCACTACCCTAAACCCTAAAACACTACCCCCAGCACGACCCCTACACTACCCAAACACCACTGCACTACCCTAAACCCTAAAACACTAACCCCAGCATGACCCCCTACACTACCCAAACACCACTGCACTACCCTATACCCTAAAACACGACCCCATACACTACACAAACACAACTGCACTACCCTAAACCCTAAACCACTACCCACAGCATAACCCCCTACACTACACAAACACCACTGCACTACCCTAAACCCCCCTACACTATACAAACACCACTGCATTACTCTAAACCCTAAAACACTACCCCCAGCACGACCCCCTACACTACCCAAACACCACTGCCATACCCTAAACCCTAAAACACTACCCCCAGCATGAACCCCTACACTACCCAAACACCACTGCACTACCCTAAACCTTAAAACACTACCCCCAGCACTACACCCTACACTACACAAACACCACTGCACTACACTAAACCCTAAAACACTACCCCCAGCACGACTCCCTACACTACCCAAACACCACTGCACTACCCTAAACCCTAAATCTACCCCCAGCACGACCCCCTACACTACCCAAACACAACTGCACTACCCTAAACCATAAAACACTACCCCCAGCATGCCCCCCTACACTACCCACACACCACTGCACTACCCTAAAGCCTAAAACACTACCCCCAGCACAACCCCCTACACTACCCAAACACCACTGCACTACCCTAAACCCTAGAAAAGAAACCCCCACCCCATGCCCAATCCCCCTTACCTCTCATTCCTCGTGGTTCCTCTCTTCTCGTGGTTCCTGCTTCACGTCGTCTGAGGGGCGGTGCACGTCATTGTGAGGAAACGGAACAGCCTCTGTTTCCTTACAACGACATGGATCGTCTACATGTTTTTTAGAACGCATGGTCATTTACAATACATACCTTTACAACAAAATTCGTTGTAAAGGCATGCGTGGTAAATTACCATGCGTTCTAAAAAAATGCGTAGTAATGACTTCGTGATGTACAACGCATGCGTGGTAATGCATGCGTTGTAATGGTATCGCAAAGTAAAAAGTCGTTGTAACGGCTGTTTACCGATCGAAGCTGGCCCCTGTTCTTCAGTGAGACGTTTATTTGATTAATTAGGAGGAAGGAATGTGTTTTTTTTACCGAAAAGTGCATTCCCGGCTGTTGTATTGTGAAAGTGTCTGCGTGGCCTGGTTTCACTTCCGGTGAGAGAGTGGAAGAATCTGTTTGGATCTAAAGGAGTTCTGTTGTTGGACGGGGCCGGCGCGACATGTCATCAGAAAACATAGCTAATGGAAAGCGTCCTCCCTGAAGTGTGGAGCAGTGCCATGAGAGGTCAACGAGTGTGCGTCCCACCGCAGTATGACCGTACCGCGTGACCCATGTGCCACCTCCAGGGTACGGGAGGCAGAAGCGGCATCGCAGGTCCTCTTGAAGACCGTTGTAGCACTAATTCTACATTTTGGTACTAAGGCATTTTAACTTTGTTGTTCATGACAGATACAAAGAGAAGATCCTGTGTTATTCAGTGCCCTCGTTACCTTTTTTGTGGGTTGTGGTGCTTGTCACTTCGCTGCCCCGCCGGTGCACACGACTGGGCACCCCACCTCGTGTGCCATCTGCAGGGCCTCTGCCCTCGGATCACTGGTTTCGGTTTCTGGAGTGGCAACAAACAGTTGCTCCCAAAGGACTAGCCTAAACACTTAGGTGAATATCCCCTGCACCAGCATTCCACGGAAATTCTTTCCTAGCTCTCCCACGTCAACGAGGACGTCACACTAGCACGGCTCCGCTCGCGACACCGTATCACGTCATCGGAGCCATAAGAGAACCTCGTCGGCGTGCTGACGTCAGTTCCACCCATTTTTTCCGTGCCACCGAGGCAAACAGGGGACCGAGACATTTTCACATGTATACATAGTATAATAAATATATATATATATATATATATATATATATATATATTCACTGAAAAAACCATAGGTTTCAGGCACGTTATAGTTAGAAATTAGCATTTAAAAAAACCTTAGAAATTCACTGAAAAAACCATAGGTTTCAGGGGCATTATAGTTAGTTGGACATTTCACTCATACAAAACCATAGAAATTCCCCCGTTATAGTTAGTTCAGCTAACTAACTCGCGCGCCCGCAATGCACTGCTGATGACGTCACATATTACATCACTCATGACATGGTCAGTGACATCACTCATGACATCACTGACGACATCTCAAATGACATCACTGATGACATCATCCAGTGAATGTGTGTTTTTCTGAAAATAAAATATGTTTTATATATGTATATCTCAAGGTCGATGGAAGAATAAATGGGTATATAAATGTCTAAATGGATGATTTTGTTTTGTAAAATTGATTGTATAACTGACAGTGTATCTTAGTGAATACATGGGTTAGTGAGTAATGTTTAAATAGGAAAATATCTGTATCAGTCTCTCACTTTGTGTATAAGTGGCTGCATGGGTTGGTGAGTAGCTACATGAGTGTCTATATGGGTTATTAGTTGGTTTTTTGAGTATCAGTATGAGTGTCTGAGTGTCTGTATGGTTCGGTGGGGGTATTACTTAGTGCATAGATGCATGAATGAGTGACTCACTGTTTGTATGTGTTGAAGACAGCATGTGTGCAGGACTGTATAGGTGGATGAGTATGTGTATGGGTGTGTGGGTGAGTGAATGACTGTCTCAATAGTGTCTATATGAGTAACTACATATGTTTTAAACTAGTATATGTGAGTATTGGTGTATATAAGTGAGTATATGTGAGAGTGAGAGATTGGAAGAGTTCCTGTACAAATAAGTAGGTGTTTCTATAAGTGATTGTTTAAGAGAGTAAGTATGTGTAAGTTTCTGTAGAAGTAAGTGTGGTAGTGTGTGTATAACTGTATATGCAAGTAAATGGATGTTTGATACTTTGTTTGCATGTGTGACTATGTGTGTGAGTAACTCTATGGATGAGTGGCGGTGTGTAACAGGATGTATAGGTGTATGAGTACATATGATGAGTGAGTACATGTATGAGTGACTGTATAGGGACTGTTGGTGAATGAGTGGATGTGTGTGTAGATCTTGGAATTACTGAATAGGTGCGTTGTAACTGGTATTGGTATGTCCATTGTTTTGAAAATGTTAGTTTGTATTTTTGAGTGTGTGTATCAAAGGTTATATTAGGGTGAGAGGAGGTCTGCCACCATCACAAGGATGATGTCATCAGTGATGTCATCAGTGATGTCATTTGAGATGTCATCAGTGATGTCATGAGTGATGTCACTGACCATGTCATGAGTGATGTAATATGTGACGTCATCAGCAGTGCATTGCGGGATGCGCGAGTTATAGTTAGCTGAACTAACTATAACGGGGGAATTTCTATGGTTTTGTACGAGTGAAATGTCCAACTAACTATAACGCCCCAGAAACCTATGTTTTTTCAGTGAATTTCTAAGGTTTTTTAAATGCTAATTTCCAACTATAACGTGCCTGAAACCTATGGTTTTTTCAGTGAATATATATATATAATTACCTACTGCTGGTCACCAGTAGGTAGTTATAGTTAGGACCTCGTTTCTATTCAAAAAGCGTTTTTCCTTTTGCCAATATCTTTGGCACCGTTTGACGAGTCTTCGCGAAATTTTTAAAACTAATGGTTCACTCAGGTCAGCTTCTGTCCTGAAAGTTTCGGAGTGATTCGTAAAACGGGGGCCGAGAAAAAAAGGGGGATCCCAAAGTGCGTTTTCCTCATGTTAATTTCGATAGGAAATTTTGGAACAGGCTACAGCCCGAACTGCTGAATGGAATTACACCAGATTTGGCAAAAAGGTAGCTCTTGGTTCAGAAAGCATCCTTTTTTTTTTTTTTAAATGGTGTAAATCCATTCAGTAGTTCCTGAGAAATTTAAAAAATAAAAATATTGATATCTGAGCACCGAGGAGGGTTCGAGAACCCTCCTGAGCACGAGCTTCATTCTTATTGGCTGCCAACACTCTAAACCAGAGTGTGTTGGCAGCCATAGAACCGAGTCACATGAAAAAAGTTGAAAAATGTTGTAAATGTAGGAAAGGGGTCAGGGTAGAAATACCGTGACCCCCTAGGGCTAGTCAGGGGGTCCCACAGGGACCCTCAGGGCCAAAATAAGCATTTTTTTTGGCAGAAGTCGTGCTGTGTGCGCAAATCCCGCCGAGAAAACAAAAAAACATAGCGCAGTCTCCCGCGCTTCATTTTCCTTAAGCCCCCGGGTGGGCCAGGTCCTGGGGGCAATGTGTAAGGATATAATGGGGGCCCGAGGGGGCCCCCACAGCCACAGGGACCACCACCTCCCCAGGGCTTTATTGAAAATGTGCAGGGGGCACGCAGCCCCCCTCGCAGCCCTGGGGACCGCCACCTCCCTGGGGCTTTATTTTTTTAAGGGTGGGGGCTCCTGCCCCTCCCCACACTGCCCCGGGGACCACCACCTCCTCGGGGTAATTTTAAATTGTGGGCGGGGGTCCGTTGCGGACCCCCGGCCCCGGGGACCACCACCTCCCTGGGGCTTTAAAAATGCTGGGAGGGGCTGGAGCCCTCGATGGCCCTGGGGACCGCCACCACCCAGGACCGGCTCCTGCAATGTCCCGGGGTGCCCACCCCCAGGGACATTGCTGTTAGCTATGGCAGGGCGGGAGCACGGCTCCCGCCCTGTCATAGCAAACACTGCTTTGCTTCGTTGAAGCGAGAGCAGGAAACCTGCTCTCGCTTCAACAAAGCAAAGCAGAATTGCTTTTGGGCAAGGGGAGCTGCATGTTAGCAGCTCCTTGCCCAAAAGCAATGCCGGCTCCCGCAGGAGGTGGGGAGATGGCTAGGACTGTGGGGGCATTGGGGCTCCCCCCACGGTCCCCATCAAGGAGGCCAGGCCCTGGGGGATGGGGTCCCTGGGGCCATTATTGGCCTGAGGAGGGGGCACATAGTCCCCCTCTTTTTTTATTTTTTTAAAAACAAATAGTGGCAGGCCCCGGGGGATGGGGTCCCCGGGGCCATTATTGGCCTCAGGAGGGGGGCATGTAGTCCCCCATCTTTTAAAAAAAAAAAATAGTGACAGGCCCCGGGCGATGGGGTCCCTGGGACCATTATTGGCCTCAGGAGGGGGGCCGTATGGTCCGCCTCCTTATTTATTAAAAGTAAAAATGCTGGCAGGCCCCGGGGGATGGGGTCCCCGGGCGAATACCAAATTATGGAAGTGGGGTGGGTTTTTTTTCTTTCGAGTTTGGATTCACGACTCCAAAGCGGCTCTCAGCATGGCCCCCCGTGTAATCGCAATGGGTTCGCGACTCCAGGCAAAAAAAAAAGAGTATATACGTTTTTGAAAAAGTAAGATTATATGTTTGGTTATAGGGTGGCTCTAAAAGGAGCCCTTGTTTTTCTATTTTCACTTTGTTGTAGCTACATGTAAGTGCGGATGCACAGCGTAAGGTTGTTGAGGAAGACTCTGTTCCCTTGGTCTGTGAAGTGTGTTCCATCACTTCTGTAGATGTCGTCCATATGAAAACATAGATTGTTGTTGTAGATGTACCCCATTCTATGATCTCTGAGGTATGCAGAAACAGCTTTATTGACATTCTTTCTAGCTTTCTCAATCTGTGGACAGAATTGATTTGACCACTTCCATTTCTGTCTTTGGCATATATTAGAAAATACAAAGACAGTTTGAGGTAAAATCAACATCAATTGTATAAGAGAGTAAGTATGTGTTAGTATCTGTATGAATAAGTGAGGTGATGTGTGTATAACTGTATAGGTGAGTAAATGGGAGTGTGATTGATTCTTTGCATGACTGACTAGGTGTGTGAGTGACTCTATGGGTGAATGGCGGTGTGTGAGTGGCTGTATGGGTGTATGAGTGCATGTATCAGTGGCTGTATTGATGAGTGACTGCGTGTATGAGTGACTGTATGGGTGCAAAGGTGTCCTTCATTAGCATTTCCAGACCTACCCCAGTCAATGTGCCTAGGTCATTGCCACCACAGTGCACAATCATGAGGTCAGGGGGTTGGAGATGCAAAAAGGTTTTAACCAAAGGCATCAATTGGTGCCACTTTAATCCTCTCTGTGCAATCCATTTAATATTCACATTTTGCAAAGCTAGGTCTTTGTCGATACCTCTGCGTTCAGTATACCTTTAGCACCAGAAAACATAGCTGTGCCCAACAATCCATACAGTAAGCATCTTGAAGGGATGTCTGGAAGTAATGAAAAGATGTCTGTAGCCGAGGTAGTCAGTTGGTAGAGCTATCTAAAATGGTGGACAAGATGCTGTTTTAAAAAACGTAGAGAATTGATTGGCTGCATAAGAACATTGTACATTCAAAAATAGGGTGCATGTTACTTTCTTTAAAAAGCATGTTTCTTATTGGTTAGTAAAAATGTTTGAAAGGTACAGTAGATAGGATAAGGTCATTTTTTGCAAACATCAACCACACCTGCTGTTTGCATTTGTAACCTTGAGTGCTGAACTTGAAAATATGGTGAACTTGTGACCTGTCAGTTCAGTTGAATGTTCTATGAACTGTTACTATGGAAACTGGCATTAAGCAGAATGGGGGAAGGGTTGAAACTTAACTGTGGTCTTAAAATGTGAAATTGTAATTTATATATAAGTGATATCTTATTAAAGTAATATTTCCCAAGTGAGTACTATCTTTAGAAGTAGTGTGTTCTTAAAAAAATAGTAGTATTTTTATTTGTAATATAATTTTGAACTCCAGTATGGATTCGCGGCTCCATCGCGATGGTGCACTGTGGAGTTGCTACTCCCAAAAATTCCTGAACCAGTTTGGGCACTTTTAGAAGTCAGTTGGTAAGGGTCAATATGTCCAACCAATAGAAATGTGTTTTATAATTTGAAATAATGTAGGAAGCAATGTGATTTGTTACTTACATGTATTTGTGTGGAGAAAGAGGAAAAGTTTGCCATTACTGGTTTTACCTTGCTGAGAGTGGTGCATTACATTGATTGTGTGCATAAGAAAATCTTTTCTGAGTTTGTGATATTTTTAATTCTTCAAATCAATTTGGAAGGTGAGTTATAAATTTGTGAGGTGTATTATGTATTACTTTTATTTTTAATCTTTAAATATTATTGATGAACTGTGATATTTGAAATATATTATTAAATGTAGAGGTGTATTGTAGTTTGTTTTATTGTAGTAAAATGTTGTTTGAAGTAGATTCTGTATAGTAATATGTGTATATTTGAAGATGGATTAGTGATTATGGTAGTTTGTTTTAGTGTGTGGATATGTACATTTGTAGTATACCGCATAATTTTAGCTGTTGCTTTAAAATTGGAGGTGGAGTCTATCAAGTTTTAAGGTGTGGATGGACTTCTATCTCAAGTATGCTTCTACTTGTATATGTATTTTCATATGTCTTATACATTTAAAGGTGCATGATGTCTAACAAAGAGGTGTTGTTGCTTTTTATGTGGTAGTCTCAAGACTGAGTAGTAGTGGAATGGTGGAGATGCAGCATAATAGTGTGGTTTGAAAGATGTTGATATAAGGTATTATTAATTAGGGTTCCTTTAAGTTTCTAGAGAGGTACAGTTGAAGTATGCCACATAATGTTTGGTGTCTCCTGAAAATTGGAAGTTTGTTCTGTGAATTTTTAAGTTTTGGATAGTGTTATGGTACAGACATATTCATGTATGCTTTTACGAATATAGTGAGACTTTTAGTAAAGACATGTGAAAGGTTCCTGCTTTGTATTGCGGTAGATGTAACATTATAACTAGTTGTAGAATGGTAAAGCAGCAGTTTGAAAGTGAGGTTTGAGATGTTTGTAGAGATGTTATTTATTAGAGTCATTTGCATGATGTGAGGAAAGTTGAAAGTGTCTGTTTGAAAATTGAAGTGAAGTCTGAAGTCTTGAACTGTGGATGGTGTTGTGACTGAGATACGTGTGTACTTGCATATGTATTATGGTACGTGTTGTGTGCGCGAAGATGATAGAATAAGAAAACATAGTTCTACATTTATCTGTATATTACTTTTATATATGATGCTGGTAGCATATGAGGTTATGTACTCCTGTAATTTCCCAAATATTATCCCTGTAATAATGGAATCACCAGCCATTACCTATGTACTCCTCTAATCCCCCAGGCATAATTCCTGCAATCATGCAATCATCAATGTGTTAGCTATACACTGGTTTAATCATGCAGGCACTACCTTTGCACTCCTCCAATCACCCTGTCAGGATCTATGCACTCCTCCAATCACTTAGCCAGTGCCTATGCACTTATAAAATCATCCAGGCACTAACTTTGCTCTTTTGCAATCACTGAGGCACTATCACAGTATTACTCTAATCACCCATGCAGTACTGACTCATTTATAAAATCACCCTGGCACTTTCTATGTATTCCTGTAGTCCCCCAGATATTACCTCTGAAGTCATGCAATCACCAATGCATTAGGTATACACTGGTTCAATCACCCAGGTAATACCCTTGCACTCCTCCAATTTCCTTTTCAGGATCTATGCACTCCTCCAATCACTTAGTCAGTATGCATGCACTTATGAAATCACCCACTCACTTGGTATGTTCTCCAGTAATCCCCCAGATATTACCCCTGCAGTTATGCAATCACCGAGGCACTAGTTATGTACTACTGCTGCAGTCATGCAATCATGCAGGCTGTACCTATGTACTCATGTAATAACCCAGTCACTACCCTTACAGTTATGCAATCATCCAGGTTCTACTCATGCAGTCTTCCAATCACCAGAGACTACCAAAGCACTACTCCAGGCACTACCCATGCACTCTTCCATGCACCCAGGCATTACCCATGCACTCCTCCAATCACCCAGATATTATCCCTGCACTCATACAATCACCTTGTATGATATGTAGAATCATCTAGGTCCTACTGTTGCACTCATCTATTCACTTAGGCACTTCTTAGTGAGTCATCTATGTCTTCAGGTGCTATTTATACACTTATTCATGCACTGAACCTTTATGTGTGCACTCATGTAATTAGCCAGTCACTATTCATCTTCTCCTGTAATTACCCAGCAACTATCTTTGGAGTCATACAATCACCCAAGTACTATCCATGGTGTTTTGCAATCAATCAGGCAGATCTATTACATGTTTCAGTTTCTAGGCTTCACTATATTTGAGAAATATTGTATATATATATTTCTTTTAGATATGATGATAATTTGAAAAGGTAGAGACATATGTATGCATGCTTTTAACGATGTGGAGAGACTTATGGTTGAGTTCAGGATCAACTGGTTAAGCATCGCCTGGAAGTGTACCAAGGATTGGTTGGTGTTAATCATCAATACGGCTAGACAACTAGCGGATGCCCTAATGGTCGAAATACAACAGAGTGAGAGCAAGTTGAAAACTACAGTCCACATTACTGTCTATAAGAAGAAACTAGAAGAAATAAACAACGACCATTCAGCATACAGAGAATATCTTACACAATCCAAAATTACCAAACTACAGAAGGATGTACAAAAGTTTAGTCGAGAAACAGTATACACTTACACTACCGACGAGGATTATGAGAAACCTCCACAACAACAGGCCCAAAGGCCCCAACAACGCTTCAGACCTACTCCCCAGAACTGGACCTTTAGCTCGGGTGAGCAGAGGAGCGACAGTAGCAGTGATGAGAGCACTGGAGGACAACACATCAGAAGACACCAGAACCCCCAACAAACGATGTTTTCCCCACCTATGCACCCCTTCGGATTCTGGCCACAACAATACTACCCACCCGGGTTTGGTTTCCAACAAGGCCCGCAGCCTTTTTTATTCAGGGGCCGAGGAAGGGGAAGAGGCAGACAAAAATCAAGAAGAACCCCCAGAGTACAATGGGAGAATGAACCCACGACCAGCGGAGGAGCAGTCACACGTAGCAGGGGGAGGGGCGGTGTCCCGGCGATGAACAAGGAGTGACGAATATCGTGAACCTAAGTGATTACACAATCAGCAAAGACGAAGAAGCCGTGCTCGCAAAGGGCCTGGGTTTTGTCCCTACACCGAACAATGACCCATTTTCTCTTAACACCGAACTGGCACAGTTCTTTAGGAAGATCAAGCTGAGGGATTACTTTGGTGAATCACAGGGAGATGATGATGGAAAGTCAAACACAGGCCTACAGAAAATGTCTACTTTCACTCCACCAACCCAAAACATCTCATGCAATGTGCTGGTATTTGAACAGGCAGTTCTCAAAGAGGTTGAAGAAATTGACTTTAACACTAAGGGGTTCCAGAACCTGACTAAGGGAGAGAGGACAGCGCTCCAGCAACTCAAAAAACAATCGTGAGTAAGTAATAAAACCAGCGGACAAAGGTGGGGCTATAGTTCTAATGAGCTATACTATGTACAGAGAGGAGTGCCTACGCCTTCTATCAGACACAACAAGCTACGAGATACATCGGAGTGACCCCACGACACGGATTATGAACAAAATTGAAAGCCTGGTCAGTGAGGGTATGACCTGTGACTGGATCACGAAACATGAGGCAGATTTCCTCGTAAATACCGAACCGAGAACACCCAGGTTCTATACCCTCCCCAAAATCCACAAAAACAGGGTGCCACCCCCGGGAAGGCCTATAGTGTCTGGCATCGGCTCAGCACTAGAACCTCTGTCGCAATTCTGCGACTGGTTTTTAAGACCCATCGTGCAGAAGTCCCCGTTGTACCTGAAGGACGTCTTATGCCACCTAAGGGATCTGGAAGTCAACATCGAAGAGGACTTATTCATAACCATGGATATCGAAGCGCTCTATACGAGCATCCCCCAAAGACGCACCCTGGAGGTGGTTGAACAAATCCTCCTGAACCAAGAATGGATCTACATAACACCTACACACTTCATTATGGAGTGTGCGGAGCTGGCCCTCACCGAAAACTTTAGAGTTAGAGGACACCCTATACCATCAGATCAAGGGCATGTCTATGGGCAGCACTTTCGCGCCCAGTATGGCGTGCCTGTATGTCCACCAATTCAAGGAAGATTACATCTTCAATGCTAACAACCCATTCGCCCACCAGATGAAAACGTGGAAGCGATACAATGACGATATCTTCATCGTGTGGCACGGTACACCAGAGGATGCCACGACCTTTGTGGATTGGGTTAATAGAGACAATCATCTCAACTTCACCCACACTATTGAGAAGAATCACGCTATATTCCTCGATTTGGATATCACCCTCACGACCGAGGGGATCTCCACAAAAGTACATATAAAACCAACGGATAGGAACAGCCTATTACTGTACGAGAGCTACCATCCAAGAGCACTACGCCAGAATCTGCCAGTAGGACAATTTCTCAGGATACGGAGAAATTGCTCTGAGTTGGAAACATTCCAAGAGCAGGCAGAACAGTTGGAGACCAAACTATTGGCGAGACACTACCCAAAACAAATGATCAGGAGAGCCAAGAAACGGGCTAGGAATAATAATCGGGAAGCATTGCTGGACACTATGCCAAAAGAAAAATCTGAGCGCATGGTGTGCGTGACTACGTACACCCCTGCATCAAATAAAGTCCAAAGCATAATAAAGAAAAAATGGGCAATCTTGAATAGTGGACAACAACAGTGGGAACCCCCCCTTTTCGCCTTCAAGAGAAGTAGGAAACTCAGGGATGACCTGGTACACTCCAAAATCATACACGAGGACGACAGTGGTCAGACAACCCTTTGGAGCCAACCAAAACCAACAGGCCATTTCCCATGCGGCAGTTGCGTTTGCTGCCCTCTGACTACCACCACGAAGGAAGTGGATATCGGCACAAATAATCCATGGAAACGGAAGAATTTCAGTAACTGCAACACTGAGAATGTGATCTACCTCTTGAACTGTCCGTGCAACCTGAAATATATTGGGATGACAAGGAAAGTAAAAACGTGGATTAACGAACACCGCAGCACAATCCGTTGTAGAAAATCTAACACCAGATTGACAAAACACTTCTTAGACCTTAACCACACTGAATCAGATCTACGTTGGGTAGTACTGGAGGTAATGAGGAAACAAAAAACAGACATCAGTAGAAACCTGCATGTCAGGGAACAACGCTGGGTATACCGGCTGCGTACATGGGACACAGGCCTTAACGACGAAATCCCATGGTTAGAATTGGCACGGTGACCCAGTTACAGAGCCGTCACGAAAAATAGGTAACATCAGGCACTCATGTTCACACATACAGCTAAGACATGGGGTCCTTAAATAATGTCAAATCCATGACTAGAACTGAACACCTTAACCAACCACACACCGTACCCCCAACTTTCTATTTTGGGCATACTCAGCATATGCGCCAAACACATATGTCATATATAATATAAATACCCCGCGAATGAAATCGCAGGAAGGAGAAACCGCCAACACCTTATGTGGCACAACGATACTGGATTTGGTCTGAACGTGTGTACCTCCTTTGAGATATTCATGTACTTAATGAGAGTATTTTCTGTGCCTTTAAATCGCCTTTCATAATTGTAAGACATGATATCTCCACTTACAGAGGGATCATGTCCAAAACTAATCACCGGTTCGCATGAGGTGCAGCAATAATAGGAAAGATCACCATGATTACATAATTTTTATCATATACCTACAACTTTCTTGTAGACCAACGCAAGCATAAATGCACGCGCATGCGCGTGCGGCAATAAACAAGGCCGCCAAACGCATGCGCCCTTGAATCAGAGGCACTGGACGCATGCGCGACAGCTCCGTTACACGTCCACACAGAAACGGGGAGGAGAGCTGCAGATGCACTCACGCGCTCTCTCTCTCTCCACCTGTGGACCACAGACACTCCCTCTAGACCAACGCCCAACCAACAGGGAGGCTGTGGTTCCCGAGGTAACGCCCTCAACCAGGCAACCAGGCACGATCGTAGCTAGACACCGGACCTTGTCCAGGTGCCACATATTTGTTTCTCAATTAACAAACAATTAGATAACCAACGGCAGTATAAAAGACCACTTCTTTCCCACCATTACTCACCGGCGGGGAGGCGAAGCGGTCAACCGTAGGAGACACGGCTGGAGGCGCTGAAAATGAGAGTAAGAGTGTGTGTTTTTTGGATGGATGGAAGAGCGTATTCAAACGCTTTGGTGCAATTTTACTCTTCCCACAAGGACGCACCTTTTTAAATATGCATCTGTGTGTATGCTTTTTACTCCCTATCATGGACCTGATTTATCAACACCAGGCTGTGATTCTATGTCTCTCTTTCCAGAATGTCACAGTAGGCTCTTCCACCCTTGACCTCCCATGGAGTAAGTAGGATAGTGACATAGGGTAAGTGGCGAGAATCATGTTCTCTCCTTTATAAGTGTTAACACGTATGAATGACACGTGTTTCACTTAGAAACCACCACACGCGCTTTTAAGTGTGGTGATGTATGTAATGTAACACTACAAACAGGAAACTTTCATATTCGGTATGCATTTGTTTTCCTTTTCTTTTTCTACAGGCATTTCTTGGGAGTACTAGACTAGCGGGGAAATTGATACTCACATAAACCCCCACTCTTATAGTGGTTGATCTTTTATACAACTTGTGTATAAAGGCAGAGCCCTTTGAAAACACTTGGTCCTGACGAATGCTATGTACCCTTCGGGGACCTTAAAGCAGAAACATGTTGACCACATTTAGCACGGTGAGGGGATAATTAATTCCCAAATCACCGCTCACTTCTTTTAACACCATGCAGTTGCCCCTTTAATTAAATTAGTTTCTTGACAACCGTAATGGTTTTTAGATCACTTTTCACTACTCACGGGCCACCACTTAGCTTAAAAGTGCATCCCTGTCTCCAGGTGTATGCCCGCCCTCTATCAAACGAAGTTTTTAGTGGGCGAGGACGGCCTATTATGAAGCATGACACCAGGTGGTGTGTGAGGCCAGTCCTTCACTTTTTGTGAGATGCCCCCACTGGATACGCATCTTTAAAAATCCTGTAGGAATCCCAACTAGGGACAGCCCCATTTGTGTTTACATGAGTCATGTAATAGTCTGCTGCTTTATATTTGTCTAGGCTCAACACTCATGCAGTTATAAAAACACCCTAGTACTACCCAAGCAGTTTTCCAATGATCCAGGCAGTACTGTTATATCCCGCATAGAGGCCCTAATGTAGACCCGTTCGTATATGCCCTAAAATGGATGCATTCATATTTACCCTAATATGGTCATATTCGTACTTGCCCCATTACGGTCATGGCCGATATGCCCAATTATGGTCACAACTGTACATGTCCTATTATAGTATGACTCCTTATATAGGCATGATCTTTCACCTACATTGGTCCCCGCTAGTACACAACGAGCTCTGAGGGCTGAACGTTATCTATCCTGTGGTTTTGAATACAGCAGGGTTTTTCCAAACACAGGCCCACACTGTACTCCTTAATTATGCATGGCTCTCTATGAATACACCACTGGCATAATATGTATGTACAAAGTTCACCCCTGACATCTTCCTCATGTCCAATACAAACCATACTGAGGACCGAGACTCTTTAGGGTATAAATACACCACATCTTGCCCCGGTAAGACAGAGGGAACCGAGACTTCCATGCTTACACACTGACCAGAGACGCTGAGGCTCCTGCATGCAGTCGCTCAAGCTGACAGTGGTCTGACACAACCCAGATGGGGTGTCCAACTCGAGACCAGGACGGGGTCCCACAATCTCTCTATTCAGGTATGGGGGTTCGACTAAATCCTAGGAGGATTCTTGGCTCTTAGCTTCTAAGACCTACACACGTATGCTAGGTACACATAAGTACATCTAGGTAGGCATCGTAGGAGTACGCACATTTTGCAGAATGCTTTTATATTCATGTATGTATCCATGATTATCGCAATATGGTAGAACTGTTCTATCCCTTTGCTTTTATCGTACTGCTGATAATATATCTCTGCTATTGCCTGCTGGTCTCTGCAGCACATATATTTTACACTAGAATAACAACTGTTCAATAAATACTTATTGAAACGCCCGACTGTTTATTCTGTGTAACTCTCTGAGACAAACCGAATAAGTGAGCACGAGTGACTGAAAGAAAGGTAGTATATTGTTTCCACGGTTCTGAGGGATCAGGGTTGTCATGATCTAAGGTTGCCAGAAACTAATCTCTCCTCGATAAGAGGAGACACTAGTGGCACTGCGAGCTAGCTAATGCAAACCAGGCTAACATATACGGTGGGGGTGCACGGAGTCAGTCTGCCACCAAGCCCGCAGTATATGTTATCCAAACGCGCAGGTCCTGCAGGGGTACTATAGGAGCTACACGACCGTACATATGCACTGATGCAATCACCCAGGCATTACCCCTGCACTCATGCAATCACCCAGGCAGTAGCTATGTACCCATGCAATCACCAAGGTATTACTCAAGCACTCTTTGAATTATGTAGCCACTACTCATGCACTTATATAATCACTCAGGCACTAATGTTCTACTCTTTCAATCACAGAGGCACTAGTCTTGTATTTATGTAATCACTCATACAGTAGTCATGATGTTATTAGATCACCCAGGCACTACTTTTGCATTCATTTATTCAGTCAGGCATTACCTCAGTAGTCCTGAAATCACCCAAGAAGTACCCATGCAGTTTTAAAATCACTCAGTCACTTTGTATGTAGTCATATAAATCAACAGATATTACTCCTATAGTCATGCAGTCACCAGGCATTAGCTATGTACTCCTTTAATCCCTCAGTGGTTACTTCTGTATTCATGCAATCACAAATGCATTAGCTATACAGTGCTTCAATTACAGAGGGACTATCCTTGCACTCTCTCAATAACGGAGGCAGTACTCTTGTACTTATGTAATCACTCAGGCAATACTCATGCACTTATAAAAACACAGAGGCACTACCTTTGCACTCCTGTAATCAGTCAGGCAATACCTTAGTACTTCTGTAATCACCCAGGCAGTACTGATGGACTTATATAAGCACCCACTCACTTTCTATGTACTGCAGTAATCCCCCAGATATTATCCCTGCAATCATGGAATCACCTAGGCACTAGTTATGTACTACCCCTACAGTTATAGATTCATGCAGTCTCTATGTATGCACTCATGTAATAACCCAGGCACTACCCTTGCAGTCATAGAATCATCCAGGCCCTACTGTTGCACTCATCTATTCACCTAGGTACTTCTTAGTGAGTCATCTATGCCTTCAGGTGCTATTTATATACTTATCTATGCATTGAACTTATGTGTGCATTGATGTAATTTGCCAGTCACTATCCATCTTCTCCTGCAATTACCCAGTGAGTACCTTTGGAGTCATACAATCACCAAAGTACTATCCATGGTGTTTTGGAATCACTCAGGCATATCTATTACATGTCTCAGTTTCTAGGTTTGACTATATTTCAGAAATATTGTATATATATATATATATATATATATATATATATATATATATATATTACCTACTGGCGGTCGCCAGTAGGTAGTTATAGTTAGGACCTAGTTTCCATAGGAAAAGCGTTTTTTGTTTTCCCAATAACTTTGGCGTCGTTTGACGAATCTTCGCGAAATTTTCAAAACTAGTGGGGTGCTCCGGTCAGCTCCTGTCTTGAAAGATTCGTCAAGCGGGGGCCGAGAAAAAAGGGCGGGTCCCAAAACGCATTTTCCCCATGTTAATTTCCATAGGAAACTTTAGACAAAGCTACAACCCGAACTGCTGAACGGAATTACACCAAATTTGGCAAAAAGGTAGGGCTTGGTTCAGAAAGATCCCTTCTTGTTAAATGGTGTAAATCCATTCAGTAGTTGCTGAGAAATTAAAGAAAGAAGAAATGTATATATCTGAGCACCGAGGAGGATTCGCGAACCCTCCCGAGCACGAGCTCAATTCTGATTGGCTGCCAACACTCCAAACCAGGAAGTGTTGGCAGCCATCTTGTGACTCGGTAGAACCGAGTCACAAGAAAACAGTGAAAAAGAGGTTGAAAAACAAGACAAGGGGGCAGGGTAGAAACACCCAGACCCCCTAGGCCTGCTCAGGGGGTCCCACAAGCACCCCTAGGGCCCAAAAAAGCATTTAAAAGAAAATCGTCCGAATTCGCGCTGGGGTCGCGAATCCGGCGAGAAAAAAAAAAAAAAAAAACGAAGCGTGGGCTCCCGCGCTTCATTATCTTTAAGCCCCCGGGTGGGCCAGGTCCCAGGGGCAATGCCAAATTGTATAGCAGGGGCCCCCACAGCCCCAGGGACCGCCACCTCCCCGGGGCTTTTTGCATTATTTGCGGGGGAACGCAGCCCCCCCGGAGCCCCGGGGACCACCACCTCCCCGAGGCTCTCATGTTTTATATTCAAAAACTTGTGTGGGGGAGCTCGAGCCCCCCCACACACCCCGGGGACCACCACCTCCCCGGGGCACTAAATATGCGAATGCGGGGGTCTGTTACGGACCCCGAGCCCCGGGGACCACCACCTCCCCAGGGCTTTGCACTCGTAAGGAGGGGGGCCACGCGGCCCCCCTCCTGGAGCCCTTGATGGCCCTGGGGACCGTCACCCCCCAGGGCCAGCTCCTTCAATGTCCTGGGGTGCCCACCCCCGGGACATTGCCATTTGCTATCATAGCAAACTCCTGCTTTACTTCATTAAAGCGAGAGCAGGAAATCCTGCTCTCGCTTCAATGAAGCAGCAGAATTAGCTAGGCAAGGTGAGCTGCATGTCAGCAGCTCCCCTTGCCCAAAAGCAATGCCGGCTCCCGCAGGAGGCGGGGAGCCGGCGGGACCGTGGGGGCATTGGGGCTCCCCCCACGGTCCCCAACAAAGAGGCCAGGCCCTGGGGGATGGGGTCCCCGGGGCCAGAAGTGGCCTGAGGAGGGGGGCCACGCGGCCCCCCTCCCAAAAATGAAAAGGCTGGCCAGGCCCTGGGGGATGGGGCCCCGGGGCCATAATTGGCCTTTGGAGGGGGGGGCCACGCAGCCCCTTCCCAAAAAAAAAAAAAAAAGGAACCGGCAACTTGCCGGGGGCCCTGCCCCCTCCCTGCATCACTGTGCAAACGCACCCCATGGTGCGTTTTAAGTTGAGGAATTAATCCCCCTTCAATACTGAGGGTCCCTGGGGGCCAACTAGCCCACCAGGTACCTCCAGTAAATGCCACAGGGCTGCGTTGCAGAGAGGTGGTCTGAGGCCATGCCCCTTTTTACACTTCTCTGCAATGCAGCTCTGTGGTGCTTACTGGAGGTACCTGGTGGGCTAGTTGGACCCCAGGGACCCTCAGGATTCAAGGGGACTTAATCCCCCAAGTTACAACGCGCCACGGGGTGCGTTTGCACAGTGGTGCAGGGAGCGGGTGGGGCCTGACATAAGTGTGCAAACCGCCCCTGGCGCATTGTAAATTGGGGGATTAAGTCCCCTTCAATCCTGAGGGTCCCTGGGGGCCAACTAGCCCACCAGGTACCTCCAGTAAGCACCACAGAGCTGCGTTGCAGAGAGTGGTCCGAGGCCACGCCCTTTTACACCACTTTGCAAACGCGGCTTCTGGTGCACTGCTGGTGGGGCGATGAGGTCCTCTTGTGTCCTGAGGACGCCAGGACACAAGTGGACTTCATCCTCCGAGCAGCAGTGCGCCAGAAGCCGCGTTTGCAGCGTGGTGTAAAAAGGGAGCATGGCCTCGGACCACCTCTCTGCAATCCAGCTGTGTGGTGCTTACTGGAGGTACCTGGTGGGCTAGTTGGCCCCCAGGGACACTCAGTATTCAAGGGGAATTAATTCCCCAACTTACAACGCACTAGGGACGCTTCTTTCTGCACCTGTCTTGCTTCTTTCTCCACCCCTGTTGTCTCTTTCTGCACTCAACTTCCCTCTTTCTGTACCTTTCCTGCCTGTTTTTGCATCTCACTTGCCTCTTTCTGCACTTTTCTTGCCTTTTTCTGCACCTCTCTTCCCTCTTTCTGCATGTATGTTGCCTCTTTCTGCACCTCATTTGCTTCTTTCTGCACCCCTGTTGTCTCTTTCTGCACTCAACTTCCCTCTTTCTGTACCTTTCCTGCATGTTTTTGCATCTCACTTGCCTCTTTCTGCACTTTTCTTGCTTCTTTCTACACCTCTGTTGCTTATTTCAGCAATTCTCTTGCCTCTTTGTGCACTTCTCTTGCCTGTTTCTGCACCTCTCTTGCCTCTTTTTGCACCTCTCTTGCCTCTTTTTGCACCTCTCTTGCCTCTTTTTGCACCTCTCTTGCCTCTTTTTGCACCTCTCTTGCTCCTTTCTGCACCTCACTTGCTCCTTTCTACACTTCTCTTGCCTCTTTCTGCACCCCTGTTACTTCATTCTGCACTTTCCATGCGTCTTTCTGCACCGGTCTTGCTTCTTTCTGCACTCCTGTTGTCTCTTTATGTACCTCTTTTGCCTCTTTCTGCACTTTTCTTGCCTTTTTCTGCACCTCTCTTCCCTCTTTCTGCACGCCCGTTGCCTCTTTCTGCACCTTATTTGCTTCTTTCTGCACCTCTGTTGTCTTTCTGCACTCGTCTTCCCTCTTTATGTACCTTTCCTGCCTGTTTTTGCATCTCACTTGCCTCTTTCTGCACTTTTCATGCTTCTTTCTACATCTCGGTTGCTTCTTTCAGCAATTCTCTTGCCTCTTTGTGCACTTCCCTTGCCTATTTCTGCACCTCTCTTGCCTCTTTTTGCACCTCTCTTGCCTCTTTCTGCACCTCACTTGCTCCTTTCTACACTTCTCTTGCCTCTTTCTGCACCCCTGTTGCTTCATGCTGCACTTTCCATGCTTCTTTCTGCACCGGTCTTGCTTCTTTCTGCACCCCTGTTGTCTCTTTATGTACCTCTTTTGCCTCCTTCTGCACTTTTCTTGCCTTTTTCTGCACCTCTTCCCTATTTCTGCACGTCTGTTGCCTCTTTTTGCACCTCTGTTGGTTTTTTCTGCACTGCTCTTGCTTCTTTCAGCAATTCTCTTGCCTCTTTCTGCACTTCTCTTCCTTCTTTCTGCACCCCTCCTGCCTCTTTCTGTAGCTCTCTTGCCTCTTTGTGCACCTCTCCTACCCCTTTTTGCACCCCTTTTGCCTCTTTTTACACCTCTGTTGGTTCTTTCTGCACTGCTCTTGCTTCTTTCTGCACCTCACTTGCCTCTTTCTGCACTTCACTTGCTTTTTTCTGCACCTCTCTTGCCTCTTTCAGCACCTGTGTTGCTTCTTTCTGCACTTCTCTTGCCTCCTTCTGCACCTCTTAGTTAGAGGTAGTTTTAATCCCCCTGCCCCATTATGTACTAGGGCCATACAGGGAAGGTCATGCCAATCACAGGGGTACCCCAACCCATAGTGTACTCTAGTGTATGTAGGTGTTTTCACCGTATTCCAAGTGTCTTTCAGCATAGCACTGGCTCCAGGCCTGGTTAGTCAGAGTCAGTTACCACCAGTACCCTTCAGCAAAAAGTTGGGGGCACAGGATGACTTTGCAACAAGGCCTCGTTCTGCTCCTCTGTTGGTTCTTTGTGCACATCTCTTGCTTCTTTCTGCACCTTTCTTCGTCTTTCTGGACTTCTGTTGCCTCTTTCTGCATTTCTCTTGCTTCTTTCTGCGCCTTTCTTCCTCTTTCTGCACGTCCTACCTTTGTAGGCATAGTTAGAAATTAGCATTTAAAAAACCTTAGAAATTCACTGAAAAAACCACAGGTTTCAGGGACGTTATAGTTAGTTGGACATTTCACTCATACAAAACCAGAGAAATTCGGCTGTTATAGTTAGTTCAGCTAACTATAACTCGCGCCCCCGCAATGCACTGCTGATGACGACACATATTACATCATTCATGACATGGTCAGTGACATCACTGATTACATCAATGATGACATCTCAAATGACATCACTGATGACATCCACGTGATAATCTGATGCACCTCCTCATACCCTAATATAACCTTTGATATACCCACTCTAAAATACAGTCTACCATAGTCGAAACCATAGACACACCAATACCAGTTAGTATATACCCGCTCACTAATTCCTAGGTCTCCACACACATCCACCCATACAGTCACTCATACATGCAGTCAACCATCAATACGGCACTATCATATGCACTCACATATCTATACAGACACTCACACACCACCACTCATCCATAGAGTTACTCACACACCTAGTCAGTCATGCAAAGAATCAATCACACTCCCATTTACTCAACTATACAGTTATACACGCTCCACCTCACTTATTCAAACATATACTAACACATACTTACACTCTTATACAATAACTAATACAAGCACACTCATCCATACAGCCACTCTCACAATCACTCTCTCACATATAGTCATTTATATACTCCAACACTCACATATGCTGCCTTTCACATATGCAGTTACTCACACATGTACCACTGAGGCATCCATTCACTCACCAACACACCCATACACACACTCACCCACCCACCCATACAGCCCTTCACAGATGCACTCTTGAACCCATACACCCAGTGAATCACCCACTCACACATCTATGCAGAGTCACACCCCCCCACCCACACAGACACTCAGGCACCCATACAGATACTCAGACAACCAATCAATAACCCATATAGACCCTCATTTAGCTACTCAACAACCCATGCAACCGCTTACACACCAACTGACAAACTAAACTGTGTGAATGTCTGTATCAGTCACTAACCCATGCATTCAGTAAGACACATTTAATCACTCACTTATACAGTCAGTCACGCACCTATTAAATCCTCCATCCAGTCACTTATACACCCACTCATTCTTCAATACACCTTGGCATATATATAAAACATATTTAAACTTTATAGAAACACACAGTCACTGGATGATGTCATCAGTGATGTCATTTGAGATGTCATCAGCGATGTCATCAGTGATGTCACTGATCATGTCATGAATGATGTAATATGTGACGTCATCAGCAGTGCATTGCGGGGGCACGAGTTATAGTTAGCTGAACTAACTATAACGGCCGAATTTCTCTGGCTTTGTACGAGAGAACAGTCCAACTAACTATAACGTCCCTGAAACCTGTGGTTTTTTCAGTGATATATATATATATATAATTCTTTTAGATATGAAGATGATTTGAAAAGGTAGAGACATATGTATGCATGCTTTTAACGATATGTAGAGGCTTATGGTTGAGTCATGTAATAGTCTGCTGTTTTATATTTGGCTAGGCCCAACACTCATAAAACACCCTAGTACTACCATGTTAGTGCCTGACTGATTATATAAGTACATATGCACTGATGCAATCATACAGACATTACCCCTGCACTCATGCAATTGCCCAGGCAGTAGCTAAGCAGTCATGTAATCATGTAGCCACTACTCATGCACTTATATAATCACTCAGGCACTAACGGTGTTATGAGATGACCCAGGCACTACTTTTACACTCATTTATTCAGCCAGGCGTTCTCAAGACTACCCTTGCACTCCTTCAATAAGGCAGGTATTACCCTTGTACTTATCTAATCACTCAGCCAGTAGTCATGCACTTATAAAATCACTCAGGCACTACCTTTGCACTCTTCCAATCACTCAGACATTCCCTTAGTACTCCTGCAATCACCCAAGCAGTACTCGTGTAGTTATAAAATCACCCACTGATTTGCTATGTACTGCAGTAATCCTCCAGATATTACCCCTTTAGTTATGCAATCACCCAGGCAGTCGCTACGTACCACCGTTGCAGTTGTAGAATCATCCAATTCCTACTGTTGCACTTACCTATTCAACTAGGCATTACTGAATGTGTTTCTATATTTATAGATGACAATATTTGTATATAATTATTTTAATATTAAATATTTTTTAGAAAGATAATAAACAGTTTTTTTTTAGATATTCTTCATCATTGTTAAGAAATAGTCAGTATGACAAGAAAAGTTCAAAAGAAAAGAGAACAAATGAAACAGAACTATTTAAAGGATAGAGAAAAGCAGAAAGTAGATGACGTACAACATGTGACGTTGAAGAAAAAGTCTTCTGGTAAGAGAACAAAAGAATTTGTTAAAAGTGTTTTTAAAAAAGTAATCGATTTTGAAAATGGGGAAAAGAGAATGAAATGTACTACAAGCAATCAGAAGGAAAAGAATAACGGAGAAATTAATGGAAAATCAGGTTATAGGAAAACAATCGAAGTTGAAATAAGGATGAAACAATATAAAGACATTAGAAAGAGAATGTATAAAAGTAGAGTACTTTAAAATTTATTGAAAGATTGCAAAAAATATAAAAGAAAATCAGCATTTTACAAGAAGAAACAACAGATTGAAAGTAGTTGAAAAAGCTTTTGAATTGAAAAGAAAATTGTTTATATTAGTATTGAAAAGAATGAAAACATTGAATAAAATAATGCACTTTATGAAGGAGAAAAGTAAGAAAAAGACTGGTTAATAGTACTAACTTTTGCAAAATCTTTTCTGGTGAATGGAAGCATACTTCTAGTACGGAACCTTTTTTTAATGAAGAAAGCCATTTTCAACAAAGTACATTAGTTTATGCAGTTGATACCAGGGGTCATTGTTACGAGGTGGAAAAACGGTTGTGCAATTGAAAAAGAAAAGATGGTTCCTAGAAATGTGGAAGAAGTAATAGCTGAAGAAGTTCAAGGGAGACGTACACGAGCTCCAGTGTATAAGTGGGATTGTAGTAGTATTTGTAGTATACGACAGGAATCTATTGATATATTACGAAATCTCTTACGAGATTATGGTAAAAAAAAGTGTTAAACAGAAGATTAAGATGTTGCAAGGACTAGATCCTTGTAAAGTGAGAAAATATAGTGGCTTGCAGGGTCATTCTCTGGCTTGTCTTTCTAGAAAAGTGTGTCGAACTACTTTTCATCATTCAAGAAAGTTAGCAGTACATCACTCTGAAATGCGGAAGTTAGTAAGAAGATTGTACTTTGTGAAAAGTCCTGCATTATCTTTAAGTGAAATAAACTCAGCTCTTTTGCATGGTTCAGTGAAGAAACTACTACTGTGAAGTTTGCAGAAGAAATTACAAAGTTTAAGGTAGTTTCTTGTGAAAAACCAAAAGTATGTTTGTATTTGTTGTCGACGTACTCACTATAGAAGTCAAACTAGGAATGTTGATGTGTATTTAAAAAGTGAAAAGGAAAATAATGATAAGTGGGAGCAATTTGGTGCTTATTTGTTGGTGGAAGGGCGTTTTGAGTTGGGTAGTGATCAACGTATTTGTAAATATTGTTACAGCAAATTAGAAGAGAACAAAATGCCAGCTAGAGCTGTACATAACCTAGAGTTGGTAGCTATTCCTACGGAACTGGTAGATTTAAATACATATGAGTCCATTCTTATTCAATCTGTGCACCCGTTTCAGGCTATAGTTGGTATGGAGCATAAAACAGGTAAGCTGCCTCCAACAGATTTACAAAGAGGTTTAAAAGGAAAAGTTGTGTATTTACCTTTAGATTTTAAGAAAAATATTGAAACTGTTGGTGTAGACAGAGAGGAAAGTGAACCTGTAGTTATTCTAGTTAATGGTGTACCAACAAAGTCGTAAAATATGGCAAAAGTTAGTAGATGTCACCAAACTTCAAAAAGCTACATTATATCTTGTGCAAAACAATATTTATTATAAAAATGTATATATGGAAGAAGAAATATCTTTAGAAGATAAAAGAGAAATTTCAACTGGATAAATAGAAAAAGTGGATAACTCAAGGAGTGAAGAAATTTATGAACATTATAGTATACATCCTCTACATTCAAAAGAAGTGATAGGAAATACTATTGAATTATTCCAAAAGAAGAAAGCGAAGGGAACTCCCATGAGTGTTTGGGAAAAAAGTTTGGAAGCTCGTTGTTTTCCACAGGTCTTCCCCACTGGAAAAGGTGGACCATATGATGAACGACCAGTACAGATTCCAGCCTCAGAATATCGTACAACAAGATTGTACTCAGAAGATCCAAGATTTTGACAGTGTATTCCATATTTATTTCATCTTCTGTTTGAAAGTGACTTGTCTGGACTTTCATATGCAGTGAACCACATATTAAAAACAGGAGTTCATCTTACACATCTTTCTGCAAAGGAATTTTTGGACAAAGTTCAACAAAGACTATCTTTTAGAATCTCAGTTCATTAATTTGACGGCATGTCAACGTGGTACTAATGAGTATTGGTATCGTCGTCACGGAGAACTTAAATGTATGTTAAGGAACTTAGGAACCCTTACATGGTTTGTTACGCTTAGCTGTGCTGAATACGCATGGGACGATACTTGAATTTCTACAACAAGCAAATTCAAATGTAAAAAATATTGAATAGAAGACAGCCGGAGAACTGTGTTCCTTGCATCCTGTAAATGTGTGCAGATATTTTAATCATAGGTTTCAAGCTATGATGTCTTTTATCTGCAATAAAAATAATCCACCGCTTGGAGAAGTTATTGATTTCTTTTGGAGAAAGGAGTGCCAAGCCAGAGGTGCTCCTCATATACACATGTTATTATGGATCAAGGATGCACCAAAATTTGGAACTGATAGTGATGAAAGTGTTTAGTCTTTCATTGAAAAATATGTTACCTGTGCCATTCCAAAAGAAGGAGGAGAAAACAACTTGAGGCAGCAAGTTTTACGGTTTCAAAGTCACCGATGTGGGAAATACTGTCGACGGAAATACAAGTCAAAGGGAAGATTTTATACAAAATGTCGTTTTGGATTCCCACGTCCAGTAATTTCAAAAGGAAGAGTCAACAGTTTCATGTCAGCAGTAAGGCATACTATAACTCAAAAATCTCCGAAGAATACTTACAACATAAAAAGAACTGAAGATTCAAAGTATATTAATGACTACAATCCAGTGATTTTGACAATGTGGAATGCAAATATGGATATCCAGTATGTTGCAGATAATTCGATTGCTGTTGCTCGCTATGTTACGTCATATATAACCAAATCTGAAAAGATGGAGTTGAAAGAAATGTGGGAAGAAATTTCACAAGAGAAGACCCTTAGTAACAAATTGTACAGCTTTAGTTTGAAGATGCTATCCCATCGAGAAATTGGATCCTACGAATGTTCGGATCGGTTGACCTCTGCAAGTTTATATTCAAAGTCAAGAGGAATTATTTGGGTAAGTCTAGGTCTTGCTGCAACACGAAATTGAGTATTGAAATCTGTACAAGAAATTGAACACTTAGCATTGAATGAACCAGAAAGTACAGATATTGTTAAAACGAATATGTTGGATACGTACTATACTAAAAGAAGTCGACATCTGGAAAACATATCTCTATGAAGTACTGCAACATTACAACTTTAAGAGAAACGTTACAGAAAATATAAATGAAGAAAAATATGCAGCAATTGGATGTGAAGGATGTTTGGTAAAACATGCCAAAGGAAATCTTATTAACCACAGGAAACTCAGTTGTGAAACTCCAGATAAAAGGGAATTTTTCTATTTGGCGCTTCTGCAACTTTTCAAACCTTGGCGTAGTGAAATGGAATTACTTGGAGATTTTGATTGCTATGAAGATTCTTTTAATGCATGTAAAGATAGCATTCAATGCACAATTTTTCCAAATTATCTACAAATGTTAAATGAAGAGCTTGAACAAGAAACTACTATTACAGCTGAAATAGCTAAAGACAGTTCTCAAGATAGTCAAAGTTCTGTTCCTCTACGTCAAGATCCATTAGGACTACCAATTCTTGAAAATGAAGCAGCAATAGCCATGAATGAAGTAGAAACGGCTATGCAACAAGCACAACAGGATATTATTGAGTTGGGAAACTTGGAAGAACAACTAAATATTGAACAAAAAGAAATATATCAGCAAGTGACAGAACAGATACAACATGGTTTACTGCATGAAAAAAAAAAGAATGCCAATGCACATCATTCAAACCTATTCGAATGTACATCAGTGGTCAAGCTGGAACAGGAAAAAGTTTCTTAATTAATGTTTTGACCAGTTATCTACAGAAAACCACTGAATCACATTTATCTTGTGTTGTAACCGCTCCAACTGGGTTAGCAGCACACAACGTTAAAGGGGTTACATTACATCGTTTACTCATGCTACCAGTTGAACATGAAAATAAGTTGGAATATCACAAGCTATCAGGAGAAGCTTGTTATGAAGTTTCAAGAGTACTCAAGAAAATGAAACTTCTGATCATTGATGAGGTGAGCATGGTCTCAAACTTAATGCTTGCCTTCGTACATTTAAGAATGCAACAGATTTTAAAAACAGATTATGATGTTCTGTTTGGAGGAAAACATGTAATTGTATTCAGCGATCTACTACAACTTACTCCTGTAAAAGGACAACCAGTTTTTAAAACACTTGTCCATGAAGAAACTAGGAAATCTTTGGGAAGTATTGGAAATGTGAACATTTGGTCTCATTTTGAATACAAAGAACTTATTAAGAATCTGCGACAAGCAAGTGATGAAGATTATGGAAACATTCTTCAAGATATAAGAATTGGTGTTTTGACAAAACATGGTAAAGAAGCTTTACATGGTCGGCTACTAATGAACTTGTCTCCAAATGAAAACCTTGCACCTGAAATAATGTACAATAAACTTGGAGAAAAGAACTCTATGGTTTGCCTAATGCCAATGCTGCAAGAGTGTTCTACATTCAATGAAGAACTTTTGAAAGTGGAAAACCAACCAATAGTGAAAATTGAAGCCCTTGATAAAATGGAACACGAAGGAGTTACTATTCTTCTCTCAAAAAATTACAATCAAAATTGGATTCTTTAGAAAAGTCGGTGTCTAAGACTGCAGGTTTAGAAAAGACTTTATATGTATGTGTAAATTGTCAAGTATCTTTACGGCGTAATTTGGATGTAGAAAAAGTTTTAGTAAATGGAGCAATGGGAAAAGTTGTTGATTTTGTTAATTATCAGAACAGAGATGGAATTGAATTTTTGAAGATTACATTTGATCATATTGAAGAAGTAAAACAGATTGGACGCTGTGCTGTTCATTTTCTGCTTGTAAAAGACTTGTATGTTCATAGAAAAAGTTTCCTCTTTCTTTAGCATATGCAGTGACTATTCATAAATCTCAAGGTTTAAGTATAGACAATGCTTTGGTAAATATTGGAAGTACAGTGTTCAAAGAGGGCATGGCATACGTTGCATTGTCTCGAGTAAGAACATTATCTAATTTGTATTTGATTGATTTTGAGGAGAAAAAGATTAGTGCTGATGCAAATTGTGTAAGAGAGTATAATCGGTTAAGAAGACTTTATGCTCCTAACTTAGGTGAATATCACATATATGAGAAACGTGTAGTATATCCAAAACGGAAACATGAGAAACATTCTAGTGAAATTCAAAAAAAGAAAAGAATTGGAGAATATTAAAGCTGCAAAGAAAATGAAAATGGACACTGTTGATGATATTGTAGAATACCAGTTAGAAAATAGTTCAGGTATCAACTGCTATGCTAATGTAATTATGAATGTTGTCTTTTATCTAGAAGATCTTCATCAAGGCATTGTGGAAAATCAAGAAAAAAGATTTTGTTCTTTATTACATTATATTTTTCAAAAGTTGGTAACTGATAAAACTAAAATCCATACTGCTGCTAGCATTCGGCATCTTTCTACTGGTTCTGCACAATTATCACTCAATTTACAACAAGATGCACAAGAAATTCTTATGTTTATGCTTGCAGTATTGGAAGATGAAGGAATAGAAATTGAAAATGTGTATGGACTAAGTTACAGATGGGATCATAAATGTGAAGTGTTAATTTTCTTCTACCACTGAAATAGACACTGAACGATTCATATATGTGACAATACCAGATTGCGAATCAGTGTCTTTTAATAAATTAGTAAAATCAGCTAATCAAGATATGAAATGCTCACATTGTAAATCAGAAATGTTGTCAACATATATAGAAAGATTTGGAAAATATGTCATTTTAATGCTACAACGTTGTAGAGCAAATGGAAGAAAATTGGAAACCAAAATAATTTTTTTTGTGGCAAGTCAACTATCAATTTCAGGTAGAACTTTTAAAGCTGTGGCTATTATTTTCCATGATGGACCTACTACAACATCTGGACACTATACCGTGTATTTAAAGTGCAATAAAGGATGGACGCATTGCAATGACGCGCATTTGGAATTCAAATGTAGGTTGCCTTACGAATTACCAGATTCATATCTGATTTTTTTTTATGCCAAAGTTTTGAAAACATCATTCGGCCTATTGGGAAGATGTGAACACAAATTAAGGAGTTTATTTTGGATATTTGTATTGCAAATTGATTTGGAAACATTATTTGGCCTATTGGGAAGATGTGAAGAATTACTTTTTGGTTTATTGTTTGTTCTAATTGTTATTGCATTTGCAAAATTGTGTTTGAAAGAAATAGTTTATATATTCAATTTTTATATTATACGCGATGTAAATGAGAATGTATATTTCAGAAATGTACTTCAGAGAAATAAATGATTTATTGTAGTTGAAGAATGCAATTTAGAAACTGTAGATAGGTAAACAGATAGTTGAACTTGTAAATATTTTCAACGCAGATTTGTTATTTTCTTTCACAATCTCATCGATTGTATTTTTTTTCCCGCTGTTATATGATGATCTACATTGAAATCACTGTGTATGGTGAAATTCAGTAGAATCTGAGAACAGCAAAAAAGGGAAACTGAATATGTTATGCAAATGCAAATTTATGTTGTGTTCTTAAAACTTTATTATATGCAATAACTATTTTTCTTCTTTTTTACAGAAAGTAATACTAAAGCTTGAAAAGACTTTCAATTCGTTTTACAACAAAACTACTGTAAAGTAGTTTCACTGAGTTTTGTATCTTGTTTAATAAAGAAGGTAAGATGAAATAATGTAATAAGTATAACAATATGAACTAATGTTTACAGTTACTTTTATTGCACTCATCTATTTTATCAACCACTACCCATGCACTGATCTATACAGTTTGGCATTATTCCCTACTCCTGCCATCACCCATTCACTATCCATGCATTTCTCAAATCACCTAGCCCTCATTCACACAGTTATAATATCACCCAGACACTACCTATGTACTCTTCCAATCACCTTGGCACTATCTGTAAACTTATGCAATCAGCTAAACATTACCTGTACACTCTTACAATGTCCCAGGTTATACTTCTACAGTTCTGTAATCCCCGAAGCATTATCCCTGCACTCATGCAATCACCAAGACACTACCTTTGCACTCTTTCAATCATCCAGGTGTATTCATTCAGGCAGTACACATACACTTATAAAATCAACCAAGCTCTATTTATATAGTCCTCCAATCACCCAGGTACTACTCGTGTACTTATGAATTCACTCAGCCACAACCCTTTAAGTTTTAAAATCACTCAGGCACTACCTATGCACTCCTACAAACACCTAGGCCGTACCCTTCCACTCTTGCAATCAGCAAGACATTACCCCTACACTCATACAATTCCTCAGGTATTAACTTTGCATTCCTCTAATCCTCCAGACATTACTCCTGCACTCATACAATCACTTAGGTATTAGCTATGCACTCCTGTAATAGCACAGACATTACCCATGCACTCATGCAATCACTTTGGCATTACACATGCACTCCTCCAATGACCCTGACATTGCCCCTGCACTCATACAATCACCCATGCATTACTCATGCACTCATTCAATCACTCAGGCAGTATTTGTGAATTTATAAAATCATCCAGTCACTACCTATGCAGTCATGCAATCACACAGGCACTACTAATGCACTTCTCCATGCACTCAGGTACTACTCATGCACTCTTCCATGCACCCAAGCATTATTCATACACTCCTTCAATAACCCAAATATTACCCAGTCACTCATGCAATCACCCAAGCACTACCCATGCAGTCTTTCCATCATTCAGGCACTACTCCTGCACTCATGCAATCATCCATGTACTACTCATGCACTCCTCTAATCACCTAGGAACTACCCATGCAGTCTTCAATGCGCTCAGGCACTACTTATACACTCTTCCATGCACCCAGGCACTACCCTAGCACTCATACATGCATTCAGGCACCTCTGTGGCATTCATGCAATCACCCAAGCACTACCAATGCACTTAGAAAATCACCCAGGCATTACCAATCCACTCCTCCAATCACCCAGGCACTACCCATGCACTCTTCCAATCACCCATGCACTCCTCCAATCACCCATGCACTCCTCCAATCACCCATGCACTCCTCCAATCACCTAGGCACTACCCTTGCACTCATGGAATCACACAAGCACTATCCATGCACTTCTTCAATCACCCAGGCACTACCCATGCACTCCTCCAATCACCCATACATTACCTCTGCACTCATGCAATCACCCACGCATTACCCATGCACTTACAAAATTACCCAAGCAATACCCATGCACTTACAAAATCACCCAGGCATTACCCATCCACTCCTCCAATCACCCATACATTACCTCTGCACTCATGCAATAACCCAGGCACTACCCATGCACTCCTCCAATCACCTAGACACTACCCATGCACTCCTCCAATTACCCAGCCAGTACCCATGCACTCCACCAATCACCCTGCTACTACCCATGTACTTATAAAATCACCACACACTACTCTTGCCCTCCTCCAATTACCTAGGTACTACCCTTGCACTCATGGAATCACTCAGGCACTACCCATACACTCCTCCAATCACCCAGGCACTACCCATGCACTCCTCCAATCACCCACACACTACTCTTGCACTCCTCCAATCACCCATACATTACCTCTGCACTCATGCAATCACCCACGCATTACCCATGCACTTACAAAATCACCCAAGCAATACCCATGCACTTACAAAATCACCCAGGCATTACCAATCCACTCCTCCAATCACCCAGGCTCTACTCATGCAATAACCCAGGCACTACCCATGCACTCATCCAATCACCCAGGCACTACCCATGCACTCCTCCAATCACCCAGGCACTACTCATGCAATAACCCAGGCATTACCCATGCACTCCTCCAATCACCCAGCCACTACCCATGCACTTATAAAATCACCATGCACTACCCTTGCACTCCTCCAATCACACAGGCACTACCCTTGCACTCATGCAATCACTCAGGCATTAGGCATGCAGTCCTCCAATCACCCACACATTACCTCTACACTCATGCAATCACCCAGACATAACCCTTGCACGCATGCAATCACCGAGGAATAACCCTTGCACTCATGCAATCAGTCAGGCATTACCTCTGCACTCATGCAATCACCCAGGCACTACCCTTGCACTCATGCAATCAGTCAGGCATTACCTCTGCACTCCACCAATCACTTACACATTACCTCTGCACTCCTGCAATCACCCAGACGCAACCCAAGCACTTACAGAATCACCACACACTAGCCTTGCACTCCTCCAATCACCCAGGCACTACTCTTGCACTCATGCAATCACTCAGACATTACCCATGCACTCCTCCAATCACCCACACATTACCTCTCCACTCAGGCACTACTCATGCACTCCTGCAATCACCCAGACATAACTCTGGCCCTCTTGCAATCACCCCGGCATTACCCATGCACTCCTTCATTCATATATGCACTACCCTTACACTTCTCCATATATTCCACTTACCACAATTCATACAACACTTACAATTTTTTTCTTTTTTAAACCAAATAGGCGGTTTTGAAAAGCAGCATTGTTTTTTTTCTTTTTTTGTTTTATAATTTTGTATTTTTTAACTCTTTTTACATTTTTTGGGTGTTTTTTTGTTAAAAAAATGAAAAACAGAACCAACAAGAAAAACATTGAAAAAATTATGCAATTAAAACTCATTGCATAAACAAAAAAATAAAACAAAATTAACACTTGTGGTTCTGAATGGCAACCAGGATAGTATTCACTGATTGCTCACCAACACATAATGTCTTTCTACATTTCAAGCAATGCTGCTCCACTCGAGCTAAGTCAGGGTAGATGTTGGTTGCAGCAGTTGTTGTGCCAGCAGAAGAGGTACTGGGTCCAGCAGTGTTGTCATCAGTTGAATCTTTTTGCTTTTGACGACGCAGTTGTTCCCTTGCGAGACTTCGAGGGTGTATTGTCTGCAAATGCTTGAGCATAGAAGACGTCCCGCAAGAATATTTTTTGTCAGACCCTCATGACAATATTTTTTCACAAATGGTGCATGTCACCTTCCTGGCATTCACCTTTTTTTCACCAGGTGGTAGAGTGAAAAAAGCCCACACGATACTTTCATACCGCACTTTGATGGTGATTCCAAATCTTCTTCGTCCTCTGGTGGAAGCTGCTGTGTTGTATTTCCAGCTGCCATTTTTTGATGGAACAAATAAAACACCAAAAAGATACAAAGAAGAGATCCAAAAGACAAGAGGTGTGTCTTCTGAGATGGTTTTGAAAGAATGAAAAAAATGGGTGGGGTCCTTCAAGTTCTAGAATCAAAAGCCTCTAAACCAATGAAAGTCTTTCTTTTGAAGTCACATGGGATTCGTGCAGCCGGCGCGCATCCGACGCAATTTCCGAAAAATATATTTAACAATAATATATCTTTATTCCAAGTTCAAATATATGATATTTACAGTTATATTAAGTAATCTCTTGGTATAATATATATAATAAAGTTTTATACATATACTTTTAAAACTTAAAGATTTGCGATGGATTCGTGCACCCGCGCAACCCCCAGAAATACGTACGTGACTTTATGCGGGGCCGAGAACCCCGCACCCATCGCATACCGAACACACATCGTACACGACTTAACCAATATGGCGGCAAAATTCTTGGATTCGCGCAACCACCGTGACTGGTACACGATCAGTACGCGAATCCAATTTTCTTTAAAAAAAAAAAAAAAAGATAAAAGCATATTTTAGAAAGCAGAAATATTACCTTATTTCTATAAAAGTTTAAAATTTTAGAAAAAGTATTTTTTGGACATTATAATTAGAAATTAGCATTTAAAAAACCTTTTAAATTCACTGAAAAAACCATAGGTTTCAGGGACGTTATAGTTAGAAATTAGCATTTAAAAAACCTTAGAAATTTACTGGAAAAAACACAGGTTTCAGGGACGTTATAGTTAGTTGGACATTTCAGTCATACAAAACCAGAGAAATACGGCAGTTATAGTTAGTTCAGCTAACTATAGCACGCGCCCCCACAATGCGCTGCTGATGACGTCACATATTACATCATTCATGACATGGTCAGTGACATCACTGATGACATCACTGATGACATCTCAAATTACATCACTGATGACATCACTGATGACATCATCCACGTGATAATCTGATGCACCTCCTCACACCCTGATATAACCTTTGATACACCCACTCTAAAATACAGACTACCATTTTCGAAACCATAGACACACCAATAGCAGTTACTACATACCCACTCACTGATTCCTAGGTCTACACACACATCCACTCATTCACCCATAGAGTCACTCATACATGCAGTCACTCTTCAATACAGCACTATCATATGCAGTCATACACCTATACAGACACTAACACACCGCCACTCACCCATACAGTTACTCACACAGCTAGTCAGTCATGCAAAGAATCAATCACACTCCCATTTACTCACCTATACAGTTATACACACACCACCTCACTTATTCATACATATACTAACACATACTTACACTCTTATACAATCACTGATACAACCACACACTCATCCATACTGCCACTCACAATCACTCGCTCACATATAATAATTTATATACTCCAACACTCACATATACTGCCTTTTACATACGTAGTTACTCACACATGTACCACTGAGACATCCATTCACTCACCAACACACCCATACACACACTCACCCACCCATACAGTCCATCACAGATGCACTCTTGAAGCCATACACCCAGTGAATCACCCACTCACACATCTATGCACAGAGTCACATACCCCTCACCCACCTACACAGACACTCAGGCACCCATACAGATACTCAGACAACCAATCAATAACCCATATAGACACTCATTTAGCTACTCACCAACCCATGCAACCACTTACACACCAACTGACAGACTGATACAGACATTTACACAGTTTAGTCACTAACCCATGCATTCAGTAAAACACGTTTAATCACTCACTTATAGAGTTAGTCATGCACCTACTAAATCATCCATTCAGACACTTATACACCCACTCATTCTTCAATACACCTTCGCATATATATATATAAAACATTTAAACTTTACAGAAACACACAGTCACTGGATGATGTCAGTGATGTCATCAGTGATGTCACTGACCATGTCATGAATGATGTAATATGTGACGTCATCAGCAGTGCATTGCAGGGGCGCAAGTTATAGTTAGCTGAACTAACTATAATGGCCGAACTTCTCTGGTTTTGTATGACTGAAATGTCCAACTAACTATAACGTCCCTGAAACCTGTGGTTTTTTCAGTGAATATATCTGAAAACAATACCCTTTCAGGCTTAGAGTGAAACATAAATTACCCAGAGTTCTCTGCTTCTTTTTTGCATAATTTATGTGTCACTCTAAGCCTGAAAGGGTATTGTTTTGACTTATACTGGGTGGTGCTCCCTTGTGTCTGGACAAAGCTATAACTCTCTGAAGAGCTCTAATGAGAGCGAAACACGTGTCAGGGGTTGCTTTTATTCATTTCAGGTTGGCTTGGTTGGAATTTTACCAATTCAAAGCTGTAATACTGTGCCTGGAGTGGTAAAAGGCTTTTGTCATTTTACAGCTCGGCATGAATAGCACTGTGCTAGTCCTATGCTTAAACACTTTGCTGGAGAAATGGCAAAAGACTTAGTGCCATCCACGCTGAGATGGAAAGGGACAGTGTTAATCCTACGCTTAAAGACTGATAGAAAAGCAGACATTTGAGCTGAGCAAATTTAGAGTGTCGCTGGTGTTGAGGGTGCTCTATACAGGAGCTGCTTTCCCCCTAAACGTGAGAACTACCCAGAGTTCTCTGCTTCTTTTTTGCATATATATATCAGGAATTAGGGTAAGAGCATTTTAAAGGTTTAGGGTGGGTAAGGGTGTTGGCTGTAAGAGTATTTGTAGACTTTAGGGTTGGGTAAGGGTATTGGGTGGTAAAGGTGTTTTTATGGTTTAGGGGTGGGTAAGACTATTGGGCAGTAGGTGCATATTTAGAGGTGACTGAGTATAGGGAATCGATAAGGGAATATATATATATATATATATATATATATATATATATATATATATATATATATATATATATATATATATATATATATATATATATATATATATATATATATATATATATATACATATATATACAAACACCCTCCGATAGGAAAAGGAAAGAGGCCACACGGGGAAACCTTCGGGAGCCGTTTAATGGAGACAGCAAAGCATGATGCATTTCGGCATTAATAGCCTTCCTCAGATGCTGCTGTTACCGCGATATATCTCCACCCACGCCTTAAAAGTGTCCTGCATTGCCCTCATTGGAAGGTAAGTTCCGACCCCAGGTCACATGGTCTTTACACCCAATGTAGTCCAAAATACCACTTCATATCCCAGAAAGCACTGCTCCCTGGTGGATGTTGCATGGAAAAGGGATCACTGTTCAGGGAAAAGGCGCGGCAATTCAAATGGAGTGTCCCGGTAAAATGAAGACCTCAGGCTCCCTTGGGTCCCCTTGATGTTCCAGCCTCCAGTATAGGCGTCCGCTGGGCCGTGAGTCAACAATATAGTGATTGCGGCTCCTCGTGCAGTCACGAGCTGCACCTGGCAGTAGTCCCTAGCTTCACCATCACTCGAGGAGGGCAGGAGTGATTCGATACCTCGAAGGAAAGAAACGCTGAAACAGCTGATGCCAGCAACTCTCCTGCCGCTTAGTAGAACGGGGCCTCTTGCGCACCTCTGGCATGTGCGCGAGTAGAATACAAACAAAACACCCCTCCGATAGGAAAAGGAAAGAGGCCACACGGGGAAACCTTCGGGAGCCGTTTAATGGAGACAGCAAAGCATGATGCATTTCGGCATTAATAGCCTTCCTCAGATGCTGCTGTTACCGCGATATATCTCCACCCACGCCTTAAAAGTGTCCTGCATTGCCCTCATTGGAAGGTAAGTTCCGACCCCAGGTCACATGGTCTTTACACCCAATGTAGTCCAAAATACCACTTCATATCCCAGAAAGCACTGCTCCCTGGTGGATGTTGCATGGAAAAGGGATCACTGTTCAGGGAAAAGGCGCGGCAATTCAAATGGAGTGTCCCGGTAAAATGAAGACCTCAGGCTCCCTTGGGTCCCCTTGATGTTCCAGCCTCCAGTATAGGCGTCCGCTGGGCCGTGAGTCAACAATATAGTGATTGCGGCTCCTCGTGCAGTCACGAGCTGCACCTGGCAGTAGTCCCTAGCTTCACCATCACTCGAGGAGGGCAGGAGTGATTCGATACCTCGAAGGAAAGAAACGCTGAAACAGCTGATGCCAGCAACTCTCCTGCCGCTTAGTAGAACGGGGCCTCTTGCGCACCTCTGGCATGTGCGCGAGTAGAATACAAACAAAACACCCCTCCGATAGGAAAAGGAAAGAGGCCACACGGGGAAACCTTCGGGAGCCGTTTAATGGAGACAGCAAAGCATGATGCATTTCGGCATTAATAGCCTTCCTCAGATGCTGCTGTTACCGCGATATATCTCCACCCACGCCTTAAAAGTGTCCTGCATTGCCCTCATTGGAAGGTAAGTTCCGACCCCAGGTCACATGGTCTTTACACCCAATGTAGTCCAAAATACCACTTCATATCCCAGAAAGCACTGCTCCCTGGTGGATGTTGCATGGAAAAGGGATCACTGTTCAGGGAAAAGGCGCGGCAATTCAAATGGAGTGTCCCGGTAAAATGAAGACCTCAGGCTCCCTTGGGTCCCCTTGATGTTCCAGCCTCCAGTATAGGCGTCCGCTGGGCCGTGAGTCAACAATATAGTGATTGCGGCTCCTCGTGCAGTCACGAGCTGCACCTGGCAGTAGTCCCTAGCTTCACCATCACTCGAGGAGGGCAGGAGTGATTCGATACCTCGAAGGAAAGAAACGCTGAAACAGCTGATGCCAGCAACTCTCCTGCCGCTTAGTAGAACGGGGCCTCTTGCGCACCTCTGGCATGTGCGCGAGTAGAATACAAACAAAACACCCCTCCGATAGGAAAAGGAAAGAGGCCACACGGGGAAACCTTCGGGAGCCGTTTAATGGAGACAGCAAAGCATGATGCATTTCGGCATTAATAGCCTTCCTCAGATGCTGCTGTTACCGCGATATAACTCCACCCACGCCTTAAAAGTGTCCTGCATTGCCCTCATTGGAAGGTAAGTTCCGACCCCAGGTCACATGGTCTTTACACCCAATATATAATTCACCAAGATGGTCCTTCAGCGGGGGCGCTCAATATAGCTGGTGCCCCCGACGAGATAAGGACCGTTCTTGATCACGGTAGTGGTTTACTACCGTGAGAAAGACCTAGTGTGATCGAAACGCGTAGGAGGAGGAGAGTGGTGGCTTGAATAAACCAGTTAACCACCCAAGGAGAGTGCCACGTTTATTATTTTTTCTTGGTGAATAATATATATATATATATATATATATATATACATACACATATACACACACACAAACACAGGTTAAAGTAACCTTATAGTTGGGTGGATTTGTCATTTACAACATAAACATTTGGAACTTTAAAAATAAAAAATAAAAACATAGAAATTCACCAGTTATAGTTAGCAGTCCTAACTATAACTTACGCTCCCGCCATGCACTGCTTATGACCTCACATATGACATGAGTCATTAAATGTTCTATGACAGCCTATCTGAGGGAAACATTCGAGACTATAGGTCTCTCAGCACTATAAAGATCAGGGTTGAATATAAAGAACCGGTTAAAGAATGGTACTTGGACGATTGTATGAACTCGCCTCTAGAGAAGGCCCAGGCCAAGGTATTAGTAGTTAAATATTTAACAGTGTCAACAACAAGAAGCATGGAGCCCTACTTAGAATGGATTATAAACCCCACTCAGCCTTATTAACTTACACTTTTTAGGTTATGCACACTGCACTTTTGGCAACATGACCTTCCCCCATGCTGTTGTGACAATGTTTCTACGCAAAGCACTAGTCACTTTATACGGTTTTGCACCTTGTACTCCGCTCCCAGGCTGTTCTTTTTGGTACCCATTTTGCGAAGGCAAACCTGAGACACAATCAGGATGGGCTTGTGTTTTTGCAGTGTCTAGTATCACCAGATATTTGTTATGCACTGTTGAATTTTATAAGAGTGGCTGCTACTATTAGGAAAATATATGAAGCTTAAGGACCGGCTATATATATGCACTATGATCTGCACATTACCACATTATCTCTTATTGATGGAGTCTGTGCCTTTGCCGAAATGTTAAGTTTTGGTCTTTTATTATGGAAATGATATGAGTTTTAACAACCTGTGATATACATGCACTATGAACTGCACGAGTTCTTTATTGCCTTTTGATGGAGCCTATGCTGAAATGTTAATTCTTTGTATTTTCTTGCAGTTATGTTTTTATGGCTTTAGCCAAATTAAGATATTTTGATGATGATTATGACATCATTTATGACATGTTATGTTATGGGAACTTTTTGAGCGCACAATTACCCGGAGGTGTCCTGGCGCTAGTTACTTCTCCTTAATGCAGAGCTGGAAAAAAAGAGGGTTTATTTATCAAAAAGCCAGGTCTTTAACCCTTTCCTGAAAGCTATAAGATTGGTGGCATTTCTGGTGGCCCCCCGCCCTTGGAAACCCGCCAACCCCCACAGACCACGCACGCAACCTGGGAATCATCCTGGACTCCGAGCTCAAAATGGACCGCCAGATCAACTCCGTCTCATCTTCCTGCTTCCACACCCTCCGCCTCCTTCGTAAGACCTTCAAATGGATCCCCCTCGAACACCGAAAGACCGTCACTCACGCCCTGGTCACCAGCAGACTCGACTACGGCAACGCACTCTACGCTGGAATAAACAAAAACCTCACCCGCAAGCTACAGAACATCCAGAACGCCGCCGCAAGACTGGTCCTCAACCTGCCAGAACACTGCCACATCTCCCAGCACCTGCGCACACTCCACTGGCTCCCTGTCGAGGCGAGAATCACCTTCAAGATGCTCACCTACGCACACAAGGCCCTCCACGGCACCGGACCAGCATACCTGAACAGCCGACTCAAATTCCACGCACCCCAAAGGACCCTACGATCAGCCCAGCTCACCTACGCCGTCGTCCCCCGCACCAGAAAGACCAGATCGGGAGGCCGCTCCTTCTCCTGCCTCACGGCCAAAGCATGGAACGCCCTTCCGGTCCACCTCAGACAGACAACATCGCTCCCTATCTTCGCAAGAAACCTCAAAACCTGGCTCTTCGACAGACCCCCTCCTTGATGGATGGAACCTGCACCCCCCCCCCCAACCCTAGCGCCTTGAGACCCTTACGGGTGAGTAGTCGCGCTTTAACAAACCCCTGATTGATTGATTGATTGATTCTCAAATGGAATAGCAAGTCGTTCCAGGCCTTTGCTGCACATGAAGAGAAACTTCTGCCACCCCACTGAGCTTTTTTTGTTGGTGGAACTACGACCAGCTTGGCTCTCAGAGATCTAAGAGTTCTTGTCGGTATATACCATTGAAACTGGCGCCTTAAATGATCTGGTCCTGAGCCTTGAAGTGCTTTAAAGACCATGCAAAGAGATTTAAAATGCACCCGGTTCCTCACTGGGAGCCAGTGCAGTTTTTTTTCTCTCTTTGGAAATTGGGGAGAACTTGGATGTGCCCGTAAGTAATCTGGCCGCGGCATTTTGTTGCAGCTGAAGTTTATACAAAAGTCTTTGTTGTATGTTTAGATAGAGGCTGTTACAGTAATCCAATGCAGTAACTACTGTTTGCCGGCTCCCCGACGGTAAAAACCGCAATACCTTCTTGACAGTTCTAAGGACATGCACTGTTGTTGAAGTTACTGCATTTACTTGGGCCCCAAAGGAGAGTTTCTCATCCAGTATTATTCCCAAATTTTTCACCTTTTTTGCGGGTATAGGGAGTGAACCCATGGAGGAAGGCCACCAATTAGGAGTCCAAAAATTAAGATCGTTCCCAAACAGCATTACTTCAGTTTTACCCGAGTTAAGTTTTAGGCAATTGTCTGCCATCCATCTCCCAACCGATTCCATACACACTTGAAACCATTTATCTATTCCCAGCTCTTGGCCAGGTAACAGGGACACCACAATTTGTGTGTCATCAGCATAGGAAGTGAGACCAAACCCGAATGCACTGATAACGGGGGCCAATGATGAGACATACACGTTAAAGAGTGTGGGGCTCAGTGAAGACCCCGGAGGTACACCACATGGCAGTGCGAAGGGCTTGGACTGAAATTTACCTAGGGATGCAATCTGTCCTCTTTCAGATAGAAAAGATTTAAGAAGATCCAAGCTTTACCCTGGACCCCACATAGACATTGTGAACGACAAGTGGGTGAGAAATTGTGAGGCTGACTTTGGATCACGTGACGGATCACATGACGGGCGAGTGAGGCTGGGCGAGTGAGCGGAGTGACGACTGATCGGAGCCTTGGAGCCTCGGAGCCTCGGAGCGGAGCCTCGGAGCGCCGACTGATCGGTTGATTGACCAGCGGCCGAGAAGAAGGGTGATCGTAGTGGGGAGCTACGGAGCTACGGAGCGGTGGTGGTGGAGAGACGAAGAGCGACGGAGAGACGGTGAGGTTGCCGGCAGTAGGCTGGCAGGCGGCTGGTAGTAAGCTCGGACTAGAACCAGGGCTCGGCAAGGTCTGATACTGAATGCTACGGGAGCAGCTTGTTATCTCCCTTAACCCTTAGCCTCCCTTGCCTCCCAGCCTCCCTCCCCCTTTGCCCGGCATCATCTCCTGCAAAATCTTCTGCAAAATAACGTACCGCACCATTGATTGTACAGCCCGGCCCGGACAACGCTACAATCCATCGAAAAGGGCAAGCGCGGCTGCCCTTTAGCAGGCGGCCGCACTAAGTGAGTGCCCCTGGCTACTTGCGGAGGCGGCCTGTTAGATCAGGTCCGGCCTGCCGTCCGCAATAGCCTTGTGAGCCCTGCTTGCCAAATCCAATACCAAATTTAATACCTGCACCTATGCTTGCTCTCGCTCTCACTTCAGCCACGCTTCAGCTCTGTTGCTTTTAGCTTGCAGCCCATAGCGATAAACATTTGCTGCAACTGTGCTACATTAAACGGACTCAAAAACCGACACGAAATACTGATTCGAATTACTCCAGCTTTTCCTACTTTTTCTATTTTTCATCTCACACGCAGCGGAGTGGAGCGGAGCGGCTCATTTATCCCCACTTATCCCCTTTTTTTTTTTTTTTGCTACGTTGTTGCTACACCTAAGCTCACTTTGTGCTGACTCATAGACGGAGCTTTTGATTCGCTCCAGCCTCCAGTTTTAGAGCACTTATTTATATCGGAGCCTGCGCACAATTAGGGAATAACAAGGGAAATTGAAAGTGTTTCCTGCCCTCAGCCGATTCAGCATCCGAGTTTCCAAAATCCATCTAATTCGGCAATAGGCAGGTCAATCAATCTAGTAAACACCCTTCGTAATACCAACAGTTTTAGTCTTTTTTCAAGTCCAGTGAGTTTATCAAGTGTGGAGCTTTTTTAAGTTAAACTTGGTCCAATTTTTGGAAGCCGGTGGTACCCCTCCCTTCAGCAAGAGTCCTTCAAGTATGAGATCGGGGCGGGTGAGGAAAGTACTAATAAAGTCCACACAAAAAAACACGCAAAAGAAAAGGCCCCCAATAGTCTGGAAGTATTGACAGAACCCTCTAGGCAATCTCAATTCCAATCACCTGCAAACCCACATATAGTTTCTGATCTTGACTTAGGACACGAATCTAAACCCCGGCAGTCCACAGTGCAAGAACAACCTACTAAAATTCACCTGTCGCATCCTGCTGCTGGGGGGATGGCTACAGCGCAGGAACATAGGAGAAATGAGGTTCCAAACCAAGGTTCAACAGTTTCCTTAAATCTAGCGACAAAACAACTTTCATTAAGGGATTATTTTAGGAGCTTAGCTCCATCGGCAGCCCCGAAGAAAAACCCTAGTTTAGCGGCATCGCCTCAGGTTTTTCCCTCCACAAAAGCAGTCGCTACCCTGAACCAATTTCTTATTCAGCCTATGATCCACGCAGCTGCCAACGAAGGTGAAATCTGCTCGCAGCCATGTCCCATAGCAACGATGGAACCACACAACTCGGCCACTTCAGTAGCCCTAGAAGGCAATCGATCATTTCAAGCCCCAGGACTGTCCCCTTTGGTCCAACAGTTAACTCAAACAGAGCAGGTCCTAACCCAGGCTTCAACTTTCAAAGATGTTGGTTTGTCAACCGTCCAGTCTGCACGGACTTCAATTCAGCTTTCTCCATTATCATCAAGACTTTCATTGGCATCTTCATTTGACAGTTCAAAAACGAGCGTTAGCGTTATGATCCCTCAAGTAGTGTCCCATCTTCATCCTCAATTTAAAAATTCTGACCTAGAAAGTCAATCAGAAACGGCCGTCCTAGGTGATCATACGGGTAATCAAGAGGGCTCGGGAGAGAACATTATCCTTACCCCCTAGATCTCTCGTTCTTCTCAAATGAACAGCAAAAATCTGTTGTCCATGAAACTTCATCAACAATTGACCACAACGATCTCTGGTCCCAGCTATTGCAGACTCTTCAAACCTCGGTTGCCGCATTAACTTATCATTCTGATAAAATGGACCTGCAGGTGCATCTTTTGAATACGTTAGCAGTGTATACCGCCGGAATAGACCAAAAACTAGAGGCACTTAATCTGCTCATTACAAAAGCCCAATCCCAAGCTAAATTGGTCCAATCGGTATGCTGCTGTTCCCCCATTATCGATTCATTATCATCCCTTCCACAATTTCTTTCTTCAGTGATAACAGAAATTAAGAAGCTACCGTCGGCAGGGCCACCAGTCCCCCCATCCTCACCCTCACCTCTCAATCCAGCCGAGGGACCCACTGCTACGGAAGACCAGTCTTTGTCCATCTCCCCGCATTTTATGGTGTTAGAAGACTGTAAAGTAACCCCCACTAAATCAGTTCAACAACACAATAAACACAGGTTGTCTAAAAGGGAGAAAAAAAGACTACGGAAGAGTCGGAATAAATATATAACAGAAATTAAAGCACAAAACGCTAGATCCCCCGTTATTATCAACTCAGATCAAGTACAAGAGCTGCTGCCCATCTCAGGAGCAATCCCGAACTTGAATTCAACGGTACAAGTCCTGACCTCCCATAATGACCGTTTGCAACTGAATACACACCAAGAGGGACTGTTTCAAGGCCGACAGCCGTTTTTAGAGCGCTCCACGCAAGTAATACCTGGATCTGGGAAATCCGTAACAGCTGCTTCTGCGCTAGTTACAATGCAATTGGGAATCGAAAACCCTTTGACGCTGCCTTTAGACACCTGCCTCAGCAGCCCATCATTAGCGGAGTGCAATCACTTCGCTTTGCAACGCACAGTTAATCAGTCTGTCTATCAGAATCTTCCAAACGTCTCAACTAGTCAAACGTTGGCATCTACGAATAAAAGATCTCTCGCTTTGCCACCAATTAATAACCATTGTGAGCCGTCTCTCTCATCGGCAGTCACACGCACGACCATGCAGGTTCTCACTGAAAATTCTATAAAAATAAAGTCTTCAATCGACGATAAAGTTTCCAAGCAGCCAATCATCAACCCAGGCACCATACTACTGCTAACCCCAGAGTATGTCTCAAGAGGCCCCCATGACATTTTAAATCGAGGAAACATATTAAGACTTTTTAAATCAATACCGGACTTGAGCACCCTGCAGTCTAATGACATAATCGCCATTGAATTCATTCCATCATTAGGAACCAAAGCGGGCGAAACAACTAAACTATCACTGGCGACCCCAGCAATTCGAGAACTGGTCCAGTTAAAAGTTGATCAATTTAAAAATTGGGGCATTACAATATCACCATTTAGTGCCCCCTGTTACCCATCAATTTTGGAAAATAATCAGGCTCAGATTCTCAGTGCAAGCCTGATTCCTTTTTCAGTATTAAAATCAGCAAGAAGTCGCTCGCCCACAGTAACCCAGGAGCACATGACAAGCCAGCAAAACCCCGATACGGTTGACTGGTCATGGCTTCCAGGGGCTTTAGTTAGAAGCCGGAATGATTGAAATATCCTCAACCCTGGTATATCAATATGTTCCTGGAACATCAACGGCCTAGGACAAAAAATTCAATCAGCAGCCACCAGTGGTTTTCTAAAGGAGCATGATATTGTCCTACTGCAGGAAACCTGGGCAGAAGACAATATACCCATCGAAGGCTATCTAGAATTCGCGTCCCTTGCAACAAGACAGTTTAAGTTCGGAAGGCCAAGTGGCGGCCTGGCAATTTATGTGTCAACCAAATTATCCCTGTGTACCAAGCAGCTAAAATTTGATGAAGATTGGCTCAGCGGAATACTTTTGGGAAGTCGACAGATCGCCAGTCAGCTGCTTCTCCTTAATGTTTACATATCTCCGCGCACCACTGAGAAAAAATCCAAATTGGATTGTCTGACCAACATCGTGTGCAACCTGCTCAGCGAGTACGGCGGCATACCAAGTATAATTACAGGAGATTTTAACACTAACCTTTTCTGCAACCCTTCTGAGGATCCAGAGATTGCTCCCCTAATGGTTCCATCATACCTTGCCACACAAGTAATCCCCGTAGGAAATAGACCATCTAAATTGGGGGAGTACGCAGTCACCCAGCTAAGTAGCGTAGGTTATACCGTATTGAACGGTCGTTTCCATACGGATATCCCACCAGCCTGGACACGATCTGATGGCCGAACTTTTTCTTTTCTGGACTTTTCCCTAGGCAGTACTGAAATTCTCCCTTTGATAGAGAGTTATTACATTGCACCTCAAGGTGAAAGCGATCATCGGCCACAAATAATAACAATATTTGTTAAAACCCCACGTCATCAGGAGCTCGCTTACACCCATGCAGGCTGCCATACAGAGAATTTAAAACGAATGAAATGGTCAGACGACGAGGCTCCTCTCTTGATGGAAAAATGCAGAGCATTGTTAATCCAACAACCAGACATAGATTTCTCTGCTATTAGCAGCTGGGCTAGCTTTATCAACCGTCTATTAGAAGTAGCTCCACTTAAGAGGAGAATTGGGCAACACGTATTTCGACTCCATATTTCACCAGTAATAAAAAACTAAAGCTTTGCAGAAATCGAGCCCTTCGGCAATCAAGGAAGAGCCCAGATAATAAAACCAAATTTTCCAACTATAAACAAGCCCAAGCAGCCCTTAAGTCTGCCGTACGCAGGGAAAAACAAGAGGCCTCAGATCAATTTTGGCTGAAGCTCTTCTATGAAAGCAAGAAATCAAATTCAAAGCAATTCTGGTCTCTGGTAAATAGGGGACAGCGAGGTGGAAGTTTCTACGGCAGTGCAAGTATTAGTGCTGACGAATGGACCCACTTTTTAACATCCCATTTCAATATCGTTACCAACAAAGAAAACTGCCCCAACCCTCTAAACATAAATAATGCAAATTTATTATCACCGGAGGCTACGAAACAAACATGGCTGCGCTCCAGCTCCCCATCCATTAGCACATTCAAAGAGCCTGCAAACGTGGCCAGTGGGAACAATAGCGACTCATCCCCTGTGACAATAGTGACACCCGAAGAACTAAAACATAAGATTCTACGCTCAATAAAGAAAGCTAGAGCAGATGGTGCACCTGGGCCAAACGGTCTCCCCCAGGCAATGTTCAAATCAGAAGCCGAATTTTGGTCAGACCATCTGGTTCCCTTGTTTTCTCAATGCTGGTTAAACAACGTAGTTCCTGAGTCCTGGAGAGGTGCTATCATTCACCCTATTTATAAAAGTGGGAAGAGAAATGATCCCAGCAACTATCGAATGATAGCACTCCTAGACGTGGAGTCCAAATATTATGCCAGTATTCTATTGGAAGACCTGCAGACTTGGGCAAACGAAACAAAGCGCCTCCCTTTCAATCAGACGGGTTTTGTGGCCAATTCTGGCACAATAACCAATCTACTAACATTATCCGTTTTAATAGGGAAAGCAACAGTTCAACAAATCCAACTGCACTGTTGCTTTGTGGATTTTAAAGCAGCCTTCGACCGTGTGCCCCGGGGCCTACTGTGGCAGAAATTAAAGGGCTGGGGCATTCCCCAATCTTTGCTAACTGCAATAGTTCAACTCCACTCCGAAACATGGGTAAGAATCAAGCTGGGCGAAGGTTCCCATGTTTCTAGGAAGATCGAGACCAGAAGCGGAGTAAAACAAGGGTGCGTGCTGGCTCCACTCCTTTTTAATTTGTTCATATCGGACCTTTCGCCAATCCTTGACAGCGTTAATTGCCATCCCCCGCAATTAGATGGAGTACGTATCAGTAACCTCCTATACGCCGACGATCTGGTGCTGCTTAGTCACACGAAGGTAGGCTTACAGAGGCTACTTGATGAACTGCTCCCTTACACTAAAAACAACCTTCTAGAGCTGAATTTATCAAAAACAAAAACAATTACTTTTGGGAAGCAAAAGAAGATGCGTGGAGGGTGGCATTTTAACAACGTAAAAATCGATTCAACACCTCACTACAAATACCTGGGAATATTCCTTGACACCAGAAGCTCATTTGTCAAGCAAAAAGAAGTACTGAGGACCAAAGCCTTGGCATTAGAGGCTGCTGCTACAAAACTGTCCAAAAAATTACTTGGTCCCAGTTTAATCCCAATGTTGAAAGTGATGAAGGCGAAGATAATTAACTCATTGACGTATGGCCACGAGATCATGAAGGGAACCACAAATACTTTTTTAAATAAACTAACAATCAAAATCTTTAAACGTTCATTCCACCTGCCCAAATCTGCATCGCCGGCACAAGTCCGTCTTGAACTTGGTCTATTTGACCATCACGGCGTTGAGGCTGGAGCATTTATAAAGTTTTGCAATAGACTGCGTCATGCCCGGGAGGGTTCCCTGGAGGCCAGACTCTGGCAAGAAATCCAGAAAAGTCATGCCAGTCATAAATATCGGCTTCACCTGAACCATAGTTTACAACTACTTGGTATTAAGGAATTCTGGGGAACAAACCCCTCCCAGCTAGCATTAAAAGCAGTAATCAAGAAGAGTGTTACGTTGTGGTCCTTTCACTCGGATAGGGCAATACTGTCAAAAAGGAAACACGCTTGGGCAGTGATCACCAATTTTAAACCAGGAGTTGTACCCTTTTATTTATCAAGCACGTTCGCACTTTATTTGAAACGAAAGTTCCTGGCCCTGAGGTTGGGTGAATGGCCTTTTCTAAAGAATCTCCCAGAATGGCGCCGCCAAGACAATCATACCCAATGCAGGTTGTGCGGCTACCACACCGAAAGAATGGAACATATAGTTTGTTTATGCCCAGCAATGCTTACTTCTAGACGATTTTTACTGCGGGAAGAATGGAAAAGGCTTGGAATTCGATCATGCCGTCAAGCCATAATAGCAGCCTTTAACCCGGACAACACGAAGTTGAATATCGGGTTAACAAAATTTGTTATCAAGGCGTTAAATCTGCTGGAAGCCATTGGCGCTGCTAAGCAGCGCGACATTCCACCATTGGACACAGTAACAGTTTGTCGACCATCAATAAACTGTTGATCAGAACCCGGCCCTCGAGTCGATCATCACTGCTGAGAAATTCAGCACAGTTTTAAGTAAAATATTAATTGTAATTTGAATAATTTTAATTAATGTCTTTTCTAAGAATATGTTGCTCGCGTTTTTATATTGTAAGGGTTTTAATTAACCCACAATAAAGTTCTTATACCCATTTACCCTGGACCCCACGTGCCTTGAGACGGTCCATCAGAATATCATGATGGACCGTATCAAAGGCCGCAGACAGATCCAGTAAGATCAGGGCTGCCCTGCCTCCTCGATCCACGGCTTCCCTGATCTCCTCAGTGGCCTTAATGAGCGCAGACTCAGTGCTGTGTCCTTCTCTAAAGCCATATTGGGAGGGATCCGGTGCTTGTACTTCCCCCAAAAAAGTACTGAGTTGACGATTCATGATTTTTTCAACCATTTTTGCGGGGAGAGGAAGCCGAGAGATTGGGCGGAAATTGTTGGGATCCTTAGAGTCCAGGCTTGGCTTTTTCAGAAGGGGCAATATTGAGGCCACCTTCCAAAGCTTGGGGAACTGTCCTGTTTCAAACATCCCATTAAAAATGGATGCAAGAGAAAGAGCGATCGGACCGGGGGCCAGTTTTACAACCGTCACCGGGCATGGATCAAAAGGAGAGCCCGATTTGGCTCCCATTAGGAGCTCAAGAGTATCGTTTACGGTCAGTGGCGCAAATTTGTCCAGGGCACGGGGGCAATCCTCGTGGGCTTAGATACCTCCCATGCCATGTTCAGCCCAGCATTATTAGGTCCGCTGAAGACCGAGAATATGCTCTCCACTTTATTAAGGAAGAATTTGGCAATCTCCTCGCATAGTTCCTGACTAGCCTGAACTTTAACTGGGCTCAGGGAAGCCAGGCTGGAGACAGTTCTAAACAGCTCTTTGGCGGAGTTCTTTGCCAAATCAATTTGGGTTGAGTAGAATTTTTGTTTTGCGGAGAAAATGACTTATTTATACTTCTGAAGGCTAGATTTATGCAATTTCTTCTCTGCTTCCTTGTAGCTTTTCCTCCAGTTGCGTTCAAGGCGTTTACAGATGTGTTTTAGATTTCTCACCTCCTCTGTAAACCATGGAGCGGAGGGATGTGATCTTTTGGGGAAAACAGTTTTTAGTGGTGCTATTTTATCACACGTTTGCGCAAGACATTTGGTGTAGATGATGGTCGCCTCCTCTATACCTGGTGGTAAATGACCTGCCGTGGTATTAAGAAGTTCCTGTAAAGCAGTCCCATCAACTCTATTCCAGGCTCTAATCTCTATCTGTCCTTTGGGATAACTACTCTTCGCGTGCTGAGCCGCAATAGTTAGTTCAAATTGAACAGCAGCGTGGTCAGACCACACAAGTGGTAGTATGCCTGTAAACGACAGACTCAGATGGTTAGAAAAAATACCGTCCAGGGTATGTCCTGCTACATGAGTCGGTCCCCTAACAGGTTGCTTGAGACCGGCATTATCCATCATGTCCATCAGCATTGCCGTGTCAGGGTCAGTAGACCCCTCTAAATAGAAGTTAAAATCTCCCAAAATAGTATAGGTGTTACAACAAAGACCCTCTTCCAACAGATTACCAATAGGAACAGCAAACTAGTTTCTAGCTTCTGGAGGCCTGTACAATAAACAACCTTTAAAGGTATGATGGTCGGATAGGGTGAAATTAAAAGACAAAGCCTCACAGGCTGTGGTTGAAGTGGGCTGAAATACAGCTTTAATAGAGCTGTGGTAAATCACTGCCAATCCCCCCCTTTTCTAACAGGCCTATTTAATGCATGGCAGAGAAACCCAGGTGGGGTAGCCTTCACTAAATCTGGACCGGAGGCCTCGTCTGTCCAGGCTTCTGTAATGAAAGCCATCTTTATTTCATTTTCCTCTATGAGCCTTGCACACTCCTTACTATGTTTAACCAAGGACCTGGCATTCACCAGAATGCATTTGAAAACTTGAGTGCCACGCCCGGCTACAACGCAAAAGTTACTAACTTGTGTAACGATATATCTGTAAGAGACAGTAGTTGGTGACAGATTCCTTACCTTAGAATATCCCCAGGCGTCAGGCTGGATCCGGAAAGTTTTGCGTAGCAGTACCCCTGCGCGTCGGTAGGCGGCGTCGTGCGGCTCCGCGTCAGTCGTCGGCATCGCCGGGATGACGTCGCGGCCAGTACTTAGATGCCGACCATGCGCGCTGACGTCAATTCTGTACACGACTTTCCGCGCCAGAAACGCAGAGCCATGCAAGAAACTGACACTGGTGTCTGAAAACTAGGGCCCTGAAAGGGATGACCTTAACCCTAGCAATCAGTTCGCAGAACGGGAGGATGGGTGGGGCGGTAAGGAATCTGTCACTAACTACTGTCTCTTACAGATATATCGTTACACAATGCTAGTAACTTGTGCATCTGAAAGAGACACTTTAGTGACAGATTCCTTACCTTAAAATAGATACCCCAGCAATACCAACCCCGGTGGTGGGTCTGCGAACAAAGATCAGACGAGGAAGTCTCGGAGAACAGAACGGCCAAAGAAGCAGTCTCTCCGGACTTGGCTGTCAAGGCAGTAATGCTTGGTAAACATGTGCAGCGAAGCCCACGTAGCTGCCTGACAAATGTCCTGCAATGTGACACCACGTCCCAAAGCCGTGGTGGCGGCTGTCGCCCTGGTGGAATGGGCACGTAGCCCAACAGGGGGCTCCTTCTTAGCCAAAGAATAACAGGCTTGATACACAAGATGACCCAGCGGGATATGGTCCGCTGGTGTACCGCCCGACCTTTTTTGGTGCCCACGTAGCCAACAAAGAGCTGGTCGTCCACCCGGACCTGTTGAGTGCGGTTCAGATAGAAAGAAATCGCATGTTTTGGGTCCAGACGGTGGAGCCTCTCTTCCTCTCTAGAAGGATGCGGAGGCGGAAAGAAGGTGGGCAAAGTGATGGTCTGCCCAATGTGGAAGGCAGTAACCACCTTTGGCAAGAAGGACGGACGCGTCCTAAGAACAACCTTGTCTGGATGGACAGACAGAAAGGGGGGCTTGCAAGAAAGAGCCTGGAGCTCACTCACCCGCCGAGCGGAGGTGATAGCCACCAGAAAGGCGGTCTTCAGAGTGAGAAGACGAAGAGGACAGTTATGGAGAGGCTCAAAGGGAGCGCACATTAAAAAGGTAAGAACCAAATTCAAGTCCCACTGAGGCATCACAAACGGAACAGGAGGGAAGAGTTGTGTAATGCCTTTAAGAAACCTTAACAGGGGACTTGAAAAGGGAGGGCTGATTATGAAGCCTGAGGAAGGCCGAGATTGCACAAAGATAGCCCTTGATGGTACCCAGGGCAGAACCCTGTTGGGCCAGAGAAAGAAGGAACAGAAGAACCTCAGAAAGAGGGGCAGAAAGGGGATTCACAGCCTTTGCTGTGCACCATGCCACAAACTTGTTCCACCTACAGGCGTATACCACCTTAGTGGAGGGACGCCTGTCTGCCAGAATCACATCACAAACTTCGGGAGGCAAGTCGAAAGGAATCAACTGCCGCCGCTCAATCTCCATGCAAGGAGGTGGAGACTGGACAGGTTCGGGTGGAGGACCGTCCCCTGCTGCTGCAACAGAAGATCCTCCCGAAGAGGCAGACGGATCGGGGGATCGATGCTCATACTGAGTAGCTCGGGATACCAAACTCTTCGAGCCCAGTCCGGAGCCACAAGAATGACTTGGGCCCGGTTGCGCCGAATCTTCTTCAACACTCTGGGCAGAAGTGGTATAGGCGGAAAGGCGTACAACAGACCGCAACTCCACTCGCGACGAAAAGCGTCGCCGAGCGAGTGCCGCCTTGGAAATTCCAACGCGCAGAACTGATGACATTGCGCGTTATCTTCGGTGGCGAATAGATCTAACCAAGGCTCTCCCCACTGTTGAAAGAGACCTTGCGCCACGTCCGAGTGAAGACGCCATTTGTGATCCATCATGCACCTGCGGCTGAGTTCGTCCGCCCTGGCGTTCAGGGAACCTGCCAGGTGTTGAACCATCAGGGATATGCCCTGATGTTCCAGCCATGTCCAGAGACGCAGAGCCTCCTGACATAGGGTCCACGACCCCACCCCGCCTTGTTTGTTGCAGTACCACATGGCGGTGGTGTTGTCTGTGAATACCTGCACTACCTTCCCCTTGACAGAGGGAAGGAATGCCTTCAGTGCAAGTCGGATCGCCCGGAGCTCCAGAAGGTTGATATGGAGCCTCTGATCTCCGCCTCTCCCATGTGACCGCCCCATCCCAGAAGGGACGCATCCGTCACAACTGTGTGCTCTGGCTGGGGAAGGGAGAGGGATCTGCCCGTGACCCATTGCCGGTTCGAGAGCCACCACTGCAACTGCTGTGCAGTTCCCTCCGAGATCTGGACATAATCGGACAGGTTCCCCTGATGCTGCGCCCACTGGAACTTCAGGTCCCACTGCAGAGCCCGCTTATGCCATCTGGCATGATCGACCAGCCGGATGCAGGAGGCCATGATGCCCAGCAGCCTCAGGGTCATCCGTACCGAAACCCAGGATAGAGGCTGAAAGATCAGAATCATAGCCTGAATATCCTGGACTCGCCGTTCGGGAGGATAGGCCCGAAACTGCGTTGTGTCCAGAACTGCTCCGATGAAAAGGAGCTGTGGAGAAGGAATCAGGTGCGACTTCAGCACGTTGATGGAGAACCCCAGCGAGTGCAGGAGTTCGGCCGTAGTCTGGAGGTGGGAGACGACTGCCTGGGACGAGCCCGCCTTCAGCAACCAGTCGTCGAGGTAGGGGAAGACTGCAACCCCTGCCCGGCGCAGATGAGCTGCGACCACCGCCATCACTTTCTGAACACCCGAGGGGCGCTGGTAAGGCCAAAGGGGAGCACGGTGAACTGAAAGTGCTCGAGGCCTACCGTGAACCGCAGGTAACGCCGGTGGGCCGGCAGGACGGGGATGTGAAAATATGCGTCCTGCAAGTCCAACGCTACCATCCAGTCTCCAGGGTCGAGGGCAGTCAAGACCTGAGCTAGGGTGAGCATCTTGAACTTCTCCTTCTGGATGAAGCGATTGACGTTCCGGAGGTCCAAGATAGGACGCATGTCCTCCTTGTCCTTTTTGGGCACCAGAAAGTAGTGGGAATAACAACCACGCCCTACTTCTGGGGTCGGAACGCGCTCGATGGCCCCCTTGGCCAAGAGGGCCGCAACTTCCTGTCGAAGAAGTACCAAATGGTCCCCCGACATGCGGTGGTACTGAGGTGGCATGGCTGGGGGGGTAGTCTCGAAGGGGAGGGAGTAGCCCCTTCGGACAATGTCCAAAACCCACCTGTCCGATGTGATTGTGCGCCAGTGGGGAAGGTGATGGCGGACCCTGCCCCCCACTGGCGTGCTGTGGACCTGAAAGGAGGGACTAGGAGGGCTTGGAGGCCACGGACGGGCGGAGGTGGTGGCCTGACCCGCACGCTGGTTACCCGAACTGCCTCGGCGGGAGCCACGTCTTCGGCCACGCAAAGGCGCTTGCTGCGCGGGCCGGTGGCTGGGCAATGGATGTGACTGGGTGCCCCTTCCGTGGCCACGAAAGGGGCAAAAAGCAGACTGCTGCGGAGGGCGCGAGGTGGAGAGGCCCAAGGACTTGGCCATAGCCCGCAAGTCCTTAAAGCGCTCCAGCGCGCTGTCTGCCTTATTGCCAAAAAGGCGGATACCATCGAAGGGCATATCCATAATGGTGTTTTGGACATCGCCCGAGAAACCAGTGGTCCTCAGCCAGGCGTGACGGCGCAGCGCCACTGTCTTAGCAAGCGATCTGCCCAGCGAGTCAGCGGTGTCTAGGCCACATCGGATTGTGAACTTCGCCGCGTCTCTCCCGTCTGCAATAACACGGGAGAGTAGTGTCTGGACCTCCTCAGGACACTTAGGCAGCACTTGCGCCACCGAATCCCACAGAGAGTGGGAGTAACGGCCCAAAAGGCAAGCGGTGTTCACGGACCACAAGCCAGCACTGGAGGAAGAAAAAATCTTCCCAAATTGTTCCAGTTTTTTGGATTCCCTGTCCGGTGGAGCCGTAGGGAAGGCGCTCTGAGAGGCAGAGGCTTGGACAACCAAGCTCTCAGGGGTGGGGTGTTGGGAGAGGAACAAGGGGTCGCCCGGGGCCGGGCGATGGCGTCGGGCTACGTTCCTGTCCACAGGAGCCCCTGTGGTGGGGCTGGACCAGGTGCCCAAAAGAACGTCAGAAAGTGCGTCGTTGAACGGCAGCAGTGGCTCCGAAGAGGTAGCCGCCGGCTGAAGCACTTCCGTCAGGAGGTTAGTCCTAACAGCCACTGTAGGGAGCTCGAGGCGCAAGGCCGCGGCCGCCCTACGCAACACCGTTGCATAACTTGCTCCCTCCTCCGTAGCCACGCAAGGAGGAGACAGCATGCCAAGGTCTGGAGAGGTGTCCAGGCCACTGGCATCACCCAGTTCCTCTGCCCAGTCCTGACAAGGCTCACATTGAGCTGTGAGAGGGTCTTCCAACCCCTCCCAGTCCTCCTCATCCTCCAAAACAGGTGAAAAGTATGTAGGGCGGACATGAGGGAAGAAAAGTCCCATCGGCGTCGGAATCTGCGTCGGGCGACGTCGATCCGGCTCAGTGTTCGTTTCGGGGAGAACCTGGGGACGGCGCCGCCCGGGGCCTCGGACGGCGCCGTGAACGGTACCGGGGAGGTCGGCGCCGGTGGAGGTGTTAGGTCAACCGGCATTGACCGGGATCCAGGCCTGGATCCGAGGGGGTCCTGCGGCACCGGGGCCGCCGGAGACACCGGGGCTGGAGCCGCCGGTGGTGCCGAGGGAGGACCCCCACTGGGGCCCGAAGGCACACCGGGGTAACCCTTAGGCCCGAAGATGCGAGCCGTGGCCGACAAGAAGTCTTGGATGTCGGCCGGAGTCGACGTCAGACCCGGAACAGGCGGGTAGGCCGGCATCGGCTGTTCGGGTACTCCCGGAGCCACGGGGGCGGTACCAACAGGACCCTCGGCCGAGTCGTGAGACCGGCGAGGGGAGGTCTTAGAGCGACGCTTCTTAGACCTCTTGTGCTTCGCCTTACCTGAAGACGAAGACTTCGACCCCGACGAATGACGACGGCTCCGCGACCGGCCCCTCGACCTCTCCCGGTACCTCGAGCGGCGCGGAGCCGAGTGCCGGGCCTCGAGAAGCTTTCGAGACCGCTCTCGCAAAGCCTTCGGGGCGAGGGACCGACACTCGGGGCACGACTTGGGGTCGTGGCCGCGCCCCAGGCAGAAGAGACACTCTCGGTGCGGATCCGTAATCGACATCATGCGATTACAGACCTTGCATGGCTTGAAGCCGGGCATCCCTACTGACACCTTGGAGTCGAAACGACTCGAAAACTTGGACAAAAAGTCTCAAAAAATACTCAGTAAAAAAATGACTGGGGCACTGCTCAATTAGGATCTGCGCTTACTGGCGCGGAAAAAGAAAGAACTGACGTCAGCGCTCATGGGCGGCGTCTAAGTACTGGCCGCGACGTCATCCCGGCGATCACGACGCCGACGACGGACGCGGAGCCGCATGACGCCGCCTACTGACGCGCAGGGGTACTGCTACGCAAAACTTTCCGGATCCAGCCTGACGCCTGGGGATATTCTAAGGTAAGGAATCTGTCACTAACGTGTCTCTTTCAGATTGTCCTTTTATCCTTAATGGACCTAATGGGCTGATATCTAATATCGGGTAGGGTTATATTACATTTAGGACAGGCCTCTGGGGGAGCGAACGGCATTGAGTCAAACGAAAAACATACAATCCCTAGCCTTCTCCACCCTATTCAGTTCCAACAGAGTATTTCTGGAGTATGTGTAGATGGAGGGCTTATCTGGCAGCAAACTACAAGGGGTTCTGGCGCTGGGCGTGGCCCGAGCGCGGACGGGCGCAGACGGGCTTGCCTAAGGCGCGCCAGCGGCGCGTCAGCTACGTACCCGCGCCAGCGTCTCAATTTGTAGCTGGAGTCAGGGAAAGCCTAGTCCGCTACCCCTCGTCCTCTCAAAATGGCTGCCCCCGCCCGACTCAAACACGAGTCAAGCTGTGCCACCGAACCTCAATCCCCAACAAAGCAGATTGCAAGGACAAAGAAGGTAAAACGATTTATTTAAAATTCCGATTTTTAAAAGTAAGCGCCGCTTACAGAATGTGCAAATTACGCTGTGCAACCACGCTAAACAACTGAAATATCAACAGTTTAAAAGG